>OZ014533.1:125160518-125877422 GCA_963966105.1 Volucella zonaria
TGGGCTATAACTCCTAAACTAGGCGTCTGCGGGTGGTCATATTTTGCACCAGAAAAAAAAAAATTTGAAAACCTTAAAATGGCTATAACTCCTAAACTAGGCGTCTGCGGGGGTCATATTTTGCACCAGAGAAAAAAAAATTTCAAACCTTAAAATGGCTATAACTACTCCTAAACTAGGCGTCTGCCGGGGTCATATTTTGCACCAGAAAAAAAAATTTCAAAACCTTAAAATGGCTATAACTCCTAAACTAAGGGTCTGCGGGGGTCATATTTTGCACCAGAAAAAAAAAAAATTTCAAAACCTTGAAATGGCTATAACTCCTAAACTAGGCGTCTGTGGGGGTCATTTTATGCACCAAAAAAATTAATTTCAAACATTAAAATGGCTATAACTCCTACACTAGGCGTCTGCGGGGGTCATTTTATGCACCAAAAAAAAAAAATTTCAAAACATTAAAATGGCTTAAACTCCTAAACTAGGCGTCTGCGGGGGTCATTTTTATGCACCAAAAAAATAATTTCAAAACATTAAAATGGCTATAACTCCTAAACTAGGCGTCTGCGGGGCCATATTATGCACCAGAAAAAGAATTTTCAAAACATTAAAATGGCTATAACTCCTAAACTAGGCGTCTGCGGGGCCCATATTATGCACCAGAAAAAGAAATTTTCAAAACATTAAAATGGCTATAACTCCTACACTAGGCGTCTGCGGGGGTCATTTTATGCACCAAAAAAAAAAAAATTTCAAAACATTAAAAAGGCTATAACTCCTAAACTAGGCGTCAGCGGGGCCCATATTATGCACCAGAAAAAGAAATTTTCAAAACATTAAAATGGCTATAACTCCTACACTAGGCGTCTGCGGGGGTCATTTTATGCACCAAAAAAAAAAAATTTCAAACATTAAAATGGCTATAACTCCTTAACTAGGCGTCTGCGGGGGTCATATTATGCACAAGAAAAAAATATTTCAAAACATTAAAATGGTTATAACTCCTAAACTAGGCGTCAGCGGGGCCCATATTATGCACCAGAAAAAGAAATTTTCAAAACATTAAAATGGCTATAACTCCTACACTAGGCGTCTGCGGGGCCCATATTATGCACCAGAAAAAGAAATTTTCAAAACATTAAAATGGCTATAACTCCTACACTAGGCGTCTGCGGGGGTCATATTTTGCACCTGAATAAAAAATTTCCAACCTTAAAATGGCTATAACTCCTAAACTAGGCGTCTGCGGGGGTCATATTTTGCACCAGAAAAAAAAAATTTCAAAACCTTAAAATGGCTATAACTCCTAAACTAGGCGTCTGCCGGGGTCATATTTTTGCACCAGAAAAAAAAATTTCAAAACCTTAAAATGGCTATAACTCCTAAACTAAGGGTCTGCGGGGGTCATATTTTGCACCAGAAAAAAAAAATTTCAAAACCTTAAAATGGCTATAACTCCTAAACTAGGCGTCTGCGGGGGGTCATTTTATGCACCAAAAAAATTAATTTCAAAACATTAAAATGGCTATAACTCCTACACTAGGCGTCTGCGGGGGTCATTTTATGCACCAAAAAAAAAAAATTTCAAAACATTAAAATGGCTTAAACTCCTAAACTAGGCGTCTGCGGGGGTCATTTTATGCACCAAAAAAAATAAATTTCAAAACATTAAAATGGCTATAACTCCTAAACTAGGCGTCTGCGGGGCCCATATTATGCACCAGAAAAAGAAATTTTCAAAACATTAAAATGGCTATAACTCCTAAACTAGGCGTCTGCGGGGCCCATATTATGCACCAGAAAAAGAAATTTTCAAACATTAAAATGGCTATTAACTCCTACACTAGGCGTCTGCGGGGGTCATTTTATGCACCAAAAAAAAAAAATTTCAAAACATTAAAAAGGCTATAACTCCTAAACTAGGCGTCAGCGGGGCCCATATTATGCACCAGAAAAAGAAATTTTCAAAACATTAAAATGGCTATAACTCCTACACTAGGCGTCTGCGGGGGTCATATTTTGCACCTGAATAAAAAATTCCAAACCTTAAAATGGCTATAACTCCTAAACTAGGCGTCTGCGGGGGTCATATTTTGCACCAGAAAAAAAAAATTTCAAAACCTTAAAATGGCTATAACTCCTAAACTAGGCGTCTGCCGGGGTCATATTTTGCACACCAGAAAAAAAAATTTCAAAACCTTAAAATGGCTATAACTCCTAAACTAAGGGTCTGCGGGGGTCATATTTTGCACCAGAAAAAAAAAATTTCAAAACCTTAAAATGGCTATAACTCCTAAACTAGGCGTCTGCGGGGGTCATTTTATGCACCAAAAAAATTAATTTTCAAAACATTAAAATGGCTATAACTCCTACACTAGGCGTCTGCGGGGCCCATATTATGCACCAGAAAAAGAAATTTTCAAAACATTAAAATGGCTATAACTCCTACACTAGGCGTCTGCGGGGGTCATATTTTGCACCTGAATAAAAAAATTTCCAAACCTTAAAATGGCTATAACTCCTAAACTAGGCGTCTGCGGGGGGTCATATTTTGCACCAGAAAAAAAAAATTTCAAAACCTTAAAATGGCTATAACTCCTAAACTAGGCGTCTGCCGGGGTCATATTTTGCACCAGAAAAAAAAAATTTCAAAACCTTAAAATGGCTATAACTCCTAAACTAAGGGTCTGCGGGGGTCATATTTTGCACCAGAAAAAAAAAATTTCAAAACCTTAAAATGGCTATAACTCCCTAAACTAGGCGTCTGGCGGGGTCATTTTATGCACCAAAAAAATTAATTTCAAAACATTAAAATGGCTATAACTCCTACACTAGGCGTCTGCGGGGGTCATTTTATGCACACCAAAAAAAAAAAATTTCAAAACATTAAAATGGCTTAAACTCCTAAACTAGGCGTCTGCGGGGGTCATTTTATGCACCAAAAAAATAAATTTCAAAACATTAAAATGGCTATAACTCCTAAACTAGGCGTCTGCGGGGCCCATATTATGCACCAGAAAAAGAAATTTTCAAAACATTAAAATGGCTATAACTCCTAAACTAGGCGTCTGCGGGGCCCATATTATGCACCAGAAAAAGAAATTTTCAAAACATTAAAATGGCTATAACTCCTACACTAGGCGTCTGCGGGGGTCATATTTTGCACCTGAATAAAAAATTTCCAAACCTTAAAATGGCTATAACTCCTAAACTAGGCGTCTGCGGGGGTCATATTTTGCACCAGAAAAAAAAAATTTCAAAACCTTAAAATGGCTATAACTCCTAAACTAGGCGTCTGCCGGGGTCATATTTTGCACCAGAAAAAAAAATTTCAAAACCTTAAAATGGCTATAACTCCTAAACTAAGGGTCTGCGGGGGTCATATTTTGCACCAGAAAAAAAAAATTTCAAAACCTTAAAATGGCTATAACTCCTAAACTAGGCGTCTGCGGGGGTCATTTTATGCACCAAAAAAATTAATTTCAAAACATTAAAATGGCTATAACTCCTACACTAGGCGTCTGCGGGGGTCATTTTATGCACCAAAAAAAAAAAATTTCAAAACATTAAAATGGCTTAAACTCCTAAACTAGGCGTCTGCGGGGGTCATTTTATGCACCAAAAAAATAAATTTCAAAACATTAAAATGGCTATAACTCCTAAACTAGGCGTCTGCGGGGCCCATATTATGCACCAGAAAAAGAAATTTTCAAAACATTAAAATGGCTATAACTCCTAAACTAGGCGTCTGCGGGGCCCATATTATGCACCAGAAAAAGAAATTTTCAAAACATTAAAATGGCTATAACTCCTACACTAGGCGTCTGCGGGGGTCATTTTATGCACCAAAAAAAAAAAATTTCAAAACATTAAAAAGGCTATAACTCCTAAACTAGGCGTCAGCGGGGCCCATATTATGCACCAGAAAAAGAAATTTTCAAAACATTAAAATGGCTATAACTCCTACACTAGGCGTCTGCGGGGGTCATTTTATGCACCAAAAAAAAAAAAATTTCAAAACATTAAAATGGCTATAACTCCTTAACTAGGCGTCTGCGGGGGTCATATTATGCACAAGAAAAAAATATTTCAAAACATTAAAATGGTTATAACTCCTAAACTAGGCGTCAGCGGGGCCCATATTATGCACCAGAAAAAGAAATTTTCAAAACATTAAAATGGCTATAACTCCTACACTAGGCGTCTGCGGGGCCCATATTAAGCACCAGAAAAAAACATTTCAAAACCTTAAAATGGCTATAACTCCTAAACTAGGCGTCAGCGGGGCCCATATTATGCACCAGAAAAAGAAATTTTCAAAACATTAAAATGGCTATAACTCCTACACTAGGCGTCTGCGGGGCCCATATTAAGCACCAGAAAAAAACATTTCAAAACCTTAAAATGGCTATAACTCCTTAACTAGGTATCTGCGGGGGTCATATTTTGCACCTGAATAAAAAATTTCCAAACCTTAAAATGGCTATAACTCCTAAACTAGGCGTGTGCGGGGGTCATATTTTGCACCAGAAAAAAAAAATTTGAAAACCTTAAAATGGCTATAACTCCTAAACTAGGCGTCTGCGGGGGTCATATTTTGCACCAGAAAAAAAAAATTTCAAAACCTTAAAATGGCTATAACTCCTAAACTAGGCGTCTGCCGGGGTCATATTTTGCACCAGAAAAAAAAATTTCAAAACCTTAAAATGGCTATAACTCCTAAACTAAGGGTCTGCGGGGGTCATATTTTGCACCAGAAAAAAAAAATTTCAAAACCTTGAAATGGCTATAACTCCTAAACTAGGCGTCTGCGGGGGTCATATTAAGCACCAGAAAAAAATATTTCAAAACATTAAAATGGCTATAACTCCTACACTAGGCGTCTGCGGGGGTCATATTTTGCACCTGAATAAAAAATTTCCAAACCTTAAAATGGCTATAACTCCTAAACTAGGCGTCTGCGGGGGTCATATTTTGCACCAGAAAAAAAAAATTTCAAAACCTTAAAATGGCTATAACTCCTAAACTAGGCGTCTGCCGGGGTCATATTTTGCACCAGAAAAAAAAATTTCAAAACCTTAAAATGGCTATAACTCCTAAACTAAGGGTCTGCGGGGGTCATATTTTGCACCAGAAAAAAAAAATTTCAAAACCTTAAAATGGCTATAACTCCTAAACTAGGCGTCTGCGGGGGTCATTTTATGCACCAAAAAAATTAATTTCAAAACATTAAAATGGCTATAACTCCTACACTAGGCGTCTGCGGGGGTCATTTTATGCACCAAAAAAAAAAAATTTCAAAACATTAAAATGGCTTAAACTCCTAAACTAGGCGTCTGCGGGGGTCATTTTATGCACCAAAAAAATAAATTTCAAAACATTAAAATGGCTATAACTCCTAAACTAGGCGTCTGCGGGGCCCATATTATGCACCAGAAAAAGAAATTTTCAAAACATTAAAATGGCTATAACTCCTAAACTAGGCGTCTGCGGGGCCCATATTATGCACCAGAAAAAGAAATTTTCAAAACATTAAAATGGCTATAACTCCTACACTAGGCGTCTGCGGGGGTCATTTTATGCACCAAAAAAAAAAAATTTCAAAACATTAAAAAGGCTATAACTCCTAAACTAGGCGTCAGCGGGGCCCATATTATGCACCAGAAAAAGAAATTTTCAAAACATTAAAATGGCTATAACTCCTACACTAGGCGTCTGCGGGGGTCATTTTATGCACCAAAAAAAAAAAATTTCAAAACATTAAAATGGCTATAACTCCTTAACTAGGCGTCTGCGGGGGTCATATTATGCACAAGAAAAAAATATTTCAAAACATTAAAATGGTTATAACTCCTAAACTAGGCGTCAGCGGGGCCCATATTATGCACCAGAAAAAGAAATTTTCAAAACATTAAAATGGCTATAACTCCTACACTAGGCGTCTGCGGGGCCCATATTAAGCACCAGAAAAAAACATTTCAAAACCTTAAAATGGCTATAACTCCTAAACTAGGCGTCAGCGGGGCCCATATTATGCACCAGAAAAAGAAATTTTCAAAACATTAAAATGGCTATAACTCCTACACTAGGCGTCTGCGGGGCCCATATTAAGCACCAGAAAAAAACATTTCAAAACCTTAAAATGGCTATAACTCCTTAACTAGGTATCTGCGGGGGTCATATTTTGCACCTGAATAAAAAATTTCCAAACCTTAAAATGGCTATAACTCCTAAACTAGGCGTGTGCGGGGGTCATATTTTGCACCAGAAAAAAAAAATTTGAAAACCTTAAAATGGCTATAACTCCTAAACTAGGCGTCTGCGGGGGTCATATTTTGCACCAGAAAAAAAAAATTTCAAAACCTTAAAATGGCTATAACTCCTAAACTAGGCGTCTGCCGGGGTCATATTTTGCACCAGAAAAAAAAATTTCAAAACCTTAAAATGGCTATAACTCCTAAACTAAGGGTCTGCGGGGGTCATATTTTGCACCAGAAAAAAAAAATTTCAAAACCTTGAAATGGCTATAACTCCTAAACTAGGCGTCTGCGGGGGTCATATTAAGCACCAGAAAAAAATATTTCAAAACATTAAAATGGCTATAACTCCTAAACTAGGCGTCAGCGGGGCCCATATTATGCACCAGAAAAAGAAATTTTCAAAACATTAAAATGGCTATAACTCCTACACTAGGCGTCTGCGGGGGTCATATTTTGCACCTGAATAAAAAATTTCCAAACCTTAAAATGGCTATAACTCCTAAACTAGGCGTCTGCGGGGGTCATATTTTGCACCAGAAAAAAAAAATTTGAAAACCTTAAAATGGCTATAACTCCTACACTAGGCGTCTGCGGGGGTCATTTTATGCACCAAAAAAAAAAAATTTCAAAACATTAAAATGGCTATAACTCCTTAACTAGGCGTCTGCGGGGGTCATATTATGCACAAGAAAAAAATATTTCAAAACATTAAAATGGTTATAACTCCTAAACTAGGCGTCAGCGGGGCCCATATTATGCACCAGAAAAAGAAATTTTCAAAACATTAAAATGGCTATAACTCCTACACTAGGCGTCTGCGGGGCCCATATTAAGCACCAGAAAAAAATATTTCAAAACATTAAAATGGCTATAACTCCTACACTAGGCGTCTGCGGGGGTCATATTTTGCACCTGAATAAAAAATTTCCAAACCTTAAAATGGCTATAACTCCTAAACTAGGCGTCTGCGGGGGTCATATTTTGCACCAGAAAAAAAAAATTTCAAAACCTTAAAATGGCTATAACTCCTAAACTAGGCGTCTGCCGGGGTCATATTTTGCACCAGAAAAAAAAATTTCAAAACCTTAAAATGGCTATAACTCCTAAACTAGGCGTCTGCGGGGGTCATTTTATGCACCAAAAAAATTAATTTCAAAACATTAAAATGGCTATAACTCCTACACTAGGCGTCTGCGGGGGTCATTTTATGCACCAAAAAAAAAAAATTTCAAAACATTAAAATGGCTTAAACTCCTAAACTAGGCGTCTGCGGGGGTCATTTTATGCACCAAAAAAATAAATTTCAAAACATTAAAATGGCTATAACTCCTAAACTAGGCGTCTGCGGGGCCCATATTATGCACCAGAAAAAGAAATTTTCAAAACATTAAAATGGCTATAACTCCTAAACTAGGCGTCTGCGGGGCCCATATTATGCACCAGAAAAAGAAATTTTCAAAACATTAAAATGGCTATAACTCCTACACTAGGCGTCTGCGGGGGTCATTTTATGCACCAAAAAAAAAAAATTTCAAAACATTAAAAAGGCTATAACTCCTAAACTAGGCGTCAGCGGGGCCCATATTATGCACCAGAAAAAGAAATTTTCAAAACATTAAAATGGCTATAACTCCTACACTAGGCGTCTGCGGGGGTCATTTTATGCACCAAAAAAAAAAAATTTCAAAACATTAAAATGGCTATAACTCCTTAACTAGGCGTCTGCGGGGGTCATATTATGCACAAGAAAAAAATATTTCAAAACATTAAAATGGTTATAACTCCTAAACTAGGCGTCAGCGGGGCCCATATTATGCACCAGAAAAAGAAATTTTCAAAACATTAAAATGGCTATAACTCCTACACTAGGCGTCTGCGGGGCCCATATTAAGCACCAGAAAAAAACATTTCAAAACCTTAAAATGGCTATAACTCCTAAACTAGGCGTCAGCGGGGCCCATATTATGCACCAGAAAAAGAAATTTTCAAAACATTAAAATGGCTATAACTCCTACACTAGGCGTCTGCGGGGCCCATATTAAGCACCAGAAAAAAACATTTCAAAACCTTAAAATGGCTATAACTCCTTAACTAGGTATCTGCGGGGGTCATATTTTGCACCTGAATAAAAAATTTCCAAACCTTAAAATGGCTATAACTCCTAAACTAGGCGTCTGCGGGGGTCATATTTTGCACCAGAAAAAAAAAATTTTAAAACCTTAAAATGGCTATAACTCCTAAACTAGGCGTCTGCGGGGGTCATATTTTGCACCAGAAAAAAAAAATTTCAAAACCTTAAAATGGCTATAACTCCTAAACTAGGCGTCTGCCGGGGTCATATTTTGCACCAGAAAAAAAAATTTCAAAACCTTAAAATGGCTATAACTCCTAAACTAAGGGTCTGCGGGGGTCATATTTTGCACCAGAAAAAAAAAATTTCAAAACCTTGAAATGGCTATAACTCCTAAACTAGGCGTCTGCGGGGGTCATTTTATGCACCAAAAAAATTAATTTCAAAACATTAAAATGGCTATAACTCCTACACTAGGCGTCTGCGGGGGTCATTTTATGCACCAAAAAAAAAAAATTTCAAAACATTAAAATGGCTTAAACTCCTAAACTAGGCGTCTGCGGGGGTCATTTTATGCACCAAAAAAATAAATTTCAAAACATTAAAATGGCTATAACTCCTAAACTAGGCGTCTGCGGGGCCCATATTATGCACCAGAAAAAGAAATTTTCAAAACATTAAAATGGCTATAACTCCTAAACTAGGCGTCTGCGGGGCCCATATTATGCACCAGAAAAAGAAATTTTCAAAACATTAAAATGGCTATAACTCCTACACTAGGCGTCTGCGGGGGTCATTTTATGCACCAAAAAAAAAAAATTTCAAAACATTAAAAAGGCTATAACTCCTAAACTAGGCGTCAGCGGGGCCCATATTATGCACCAGAAAAAGAAATTTTCAAAACATTAAAATGGCTATAACTCCTACACTAGGCGTCTGCGGGGGTCATTTTATGCACCAAAAAAAAAAAATTTCAAAACATTAAAATGGCTATAACTCCTTAACTAGGCGTCTGCGGGGGTCATATTATGCACAAGAAAAAAATATTTCAAAACATTAAAATGGTTATAACTCCTAAACTAGGCGTCAGCGGGGCCCATATTATGCACCAGAAAAAGAAATTTTCAAAACATTAAAATGGCTATAACTCCTACACTAGGCGTCTGCGGGGCCCATATTAAGCACCAGAAAAAAATATTTCAAAACATTGAAATGGCTATAACTCCTAAACTAGGCGTCAGCGGGGCCCATATTATGCACCAGAAAAAGAAATTTTCAAAACATTAAAATGGCTATAACTCCTACACTAGGCGTCTGCGGGGGTCATATTTTGCACCTGAATAAAAAATTTCCAAACCTTAAAATGGCTATAACTCCTAAACTAGGCGTCTGCGGGGGTCATATTTTGCACCAGAAAAAAAAAATTTCAAAACCTTAAAATGGCTATAACTCCTAAACTAGGCGTCTGCCGGGGTCATATTTTGCACCAGAAAAAAAAATTTCAAAACCTTAAAATGGCTATAACTCCTAAACTAAGGGTCTGCGGGGGTCATATTTTGCACCAGAAAAAAAAAATTTCAAAACCTTAAAATGGCTATAACTCCTAAACTAGGCGTCTGCGGGGGTCATTTTATGCACCAAAAAAATTAATTTCAAAACATTAAAATGGCTATAACTCCTACACTAGGCGTCTGCGGGGGTCATTTTATGCACCAAAAAAAAAAAATTTCAAAACATTAAAATGGCTTAAACTCCTAAACTAGGCGTCTGCGGGGGTCATTTTATGCACCAAAAAAATAAATTTCAAAACATTAAAATGGCTATAACTCCTAAACTAGGCGTCTGCGGGGCCCATATTATGCACCAGAAAAAGAAATTTTCAAAACATTAAAATGGCTATAACTCCTAAACTAGGCGTCTGCGGGGCCCATATTATGCACCAGAAAAAGAAATTTTCAAAACATTAAAATGGCTATAACTCCTACACTAGGCGTCTGCGGGGGTCATTTTATGCACCAAAAAAAAAAAATTTCAAAACATTAAAAAGGCTATAACTCCTAAACTAGGCGTCAGCGGGGCCCATATTATGCACCAGAAAAAGAAATTTTCAAAACATTAAAATGGCTATAACTCCTACACTAGGCGTCTGCGGGGGTCATTTTATGCACCAAAAAAAAAAAATTTCAAAACATTAAAATGGCTATAACTCCTTAACTAGGCGTCTGCGGGGGTCATATTATGCACAAGAAAAAAATATTTCAAAACATTAAAATGGTTATAACTCCTAAACTAGGCGTCAGCGGGGCCCATATTATGCACCAGAAAAAGAAATTTTCAAAACATTAAAATGGCTATAACTCCTACACTAGGCGTCTGCGGGGCCCATATTAAGCACCAGAAAAAAACATTTCAAAACCTTAAAATGGCTATAACTCCTAAACTAGGCGTCAGCGGGGCCCATATTATGCACCAGAAAAGGAAATTTTCAAAACATTAAAATGGCTATAACTCCTACACTAGGCGTCTGCGGGGCCCATATTAAGCACCAGAAAAAAACATTTCAAAACCTTAAAATGGCTATAACTCCTTAACTAGGTATCTGCGGGGGTCATATTTTGCACCTGAATAAAAAATTTCCAAACCTTAAAATGGCCATAACTCCTAAACTAGGCGTCTGCGGGGGTCATATTTTGCACCAGAAAAAAAAAATTTGAAAACCTTAAA
Organism: Volucella zonaria; assembly: GCA_963966105.1. Taxonomy (NCBI): domain Eukaryota; kingdom Metazoa; phylum Arthropoda; class Insecta; order Diptera; family Syrphidae; genus Volucella; species Volucella zonaria. Next base: position 125,171,571 of record OZ014533.1, read on the forward strand.
ATGGCTATAACTCCTAAACTAGGCGTCTGCGGGGGTCATATTTTGCACCAGAAAAAAAAAATTTCAAAACCTTAAAATGGCTATAACTCCTAAACTAGGCGTCTGCCGGGGTCATATTTTGCACCAGAAAAAAAAATTTCAAAACCTTAAAATGGCTATAACTCCTAAACTAAGGGTCTGCGGGGGTCATATTTTGCACCAGAAAAAAAAAATTTCAAAACCTTGAAATGGCTATAACTCCTAAACTAGGCGTCTGCGGGGGTCATATTAAGCACCAGAAAAAAATATTTCAAAACATTAAAATGGCTATAACTCCTAAACTAGGCGTCAGCGGGGCCCATATTATGCACCAGAAAAAGAAATTTTCAAAACATTAAAATGGCTATAACTCCTACACTAGGCGTCTGCGGGGCCCATATTATGCACCAGAAAAAGAAATTTTCAAAACCTTAAAATGGCTATAACTCCTAAACTAGGTATCTGCGGGGGTCATATTTTGCACCTGAATAAAAAATTTCCAAACCTTAAAATGGCTATAACTCCTAAACTAGGCGTCTGCGGGGGTCATATTTTGCACCAGAAAAAAAAAATTTGAAAACCTTAAAATGGCTATAACTCCTAAACTAGGCGTCTGCGGGGGTCATATTTTGCACCAGAAAAAAAAAATTTCAAAACCTTAAAATGGCTATAACTCCTAAACTAGGCGTCTGCCGGGGTCATATTTTGCACCAGAAAAAAAAATTTCAAAACCTTAAAATGGCTATAACTCCTAAACTAAGGGTCTGCGGGGGTCATATTTTGCACCAGAAAAAAAAAATTTCAAAACCTTGAAATGGCTATAACTCCTAAACTAGGCGTCTGCGGGGGTCATTTTATGCACCAAAAAAATTAATTTCAAAACATTAAAATGGCTATAACTCCTACACTAGGCGTCTGCGGGGGTCATTTTATGCACCAAAAAAAAAAAATTTCAAAACATTAAAATGGCTTAAACTCCTAAACTAGGCGTCTGCGGGGGTCATTTTATGCACCAAAAAAATTAATTTCCAAACATTAAAATGGCTATAACTCCTAAACTAGGCGTCTGCGGGGCCCATATTATGCACCAGAAAAAGAAATTTTCAAAACATTAAAATGGCTATAACTCCTAAACTAGGCGTCTGCGGGGTCATTTTATGCACCAAAAAAAAAAATTTCAAAACATTAAAATGGCTATAACTCCTTAACTAGGCGTCAGCGGGGCCCATATTATGCACCAGAAAAAGAAATTTTCAAAACATTAAAATGGCTATAACTCCTACACTAGGCGTCTGCGGGGGTCATTTTATGCACCAAAAAAAAAAAATTTCAAAACATTAAAATGGCTTAAACTCCTAAACTAGGCGTCTGCGGGGGTCATTTTATGCACCAAAAAAATAAATTTCAAAACATTAAAATGGCTATAACTCCTAAACTAGGCGTCTGCGGGGCCCATATTATGCACCAGAAAAAGAAATTTTCAAAACATCAAAATGGCTATAACTCCTAAACTAGGCGTCTGCGGGGCCCATATTATGCACCAGAAAAAGAAATTTTCAAAACATTAAAATGGCTATAACTCCTACACTAGGCGTCTGCGGGGGTCATTTTATGCACCAAAAAAAAAAAATTTCAAAACATTAAAAAGGCTATAACTCCTAAACTAGGCGTCAGCGGGGCCCATATTATGCACCAGAAAAAGAAATTTTCAAAACATTAAAATGGCTATAACTCCTACACTAGGCGTCTGCGGGGGTCATTTTATGCACCAAAAAAAAAAATTTCAAAACATTAAAATGGCTATAACTCCTACACTAGGCGTCTGCGGGGCCCATATTAAGCACCAGAAAAAAATATTTCAAAACATTAAAATGGCTATATCTCCTAAACTAGGCGTCTGCGGGGCCCATATTATGCACCAGAAAAAAAAATTTCAAAACACTAAAATGGCTAGGCGTCTACTGGACCCATATTATGCACCAAAAAAAAAAAAATTCAAAACATTAAAAAGGCTATAACTCCTAAACTAGGCGTCTGCGGGGCCCATATTATGCACCAGAAAAACAAAATTTCAAAACACTAAAATGGCTATAACTCCTAAACTAGGCGTCTGCTGGACCCATATTATGCGCCAGAAAAAAAAAATTTCAAAACACTAAAATGGCTATAACTCCTAAACTAGGCGTCTGCTGGACCCATATTATGCACCAGAAAAAGAAATTTTCAAAACATTAAAATGGCTATAACTCCTACACTAGGCGTCTGCTGGACCCGTATTATGCGCCAGAAAAAAAAAATTTCAAAACACTAAAATGGCTATAACTCCTAAACTAGGCGTCTGCTGGACCCATATTATGCACCAGAAAAAGAAATTTTCAAAACATTAAAATGGCTGTAACTCCTACACTAGGCGTCTGCGGGGCCCATATTAAGCACCAGAAAAAAATATTTCAAAACATTAAAATGGCTATATCTCCTAAACTAGGCGTCTGCGGGGCCCATATTATGCACCAGAAAAAGAAATTTTCAAAACATTAAAATGGCTATAACTCCTACACTAGGCGTCTGCGGGGGTCATTTTATGCACCAAAAAAAAAAAATTTCAAAACATTAAAAAGGCTATAACTCCTAAACTAGGCGTCAGCGGGGCCCATATTATGCACCAGAAAAAGAAATTTTCAAAACATTAAAATGGCTATAACTCCTACACTAGGCGTCTGCGGGGCCCATATTAAGCACCAGAAAAAAATATTTCAAAACATTAAAATGGCTATATCTCCTAAACTAGGCGTCTGCGGGGCCCATATTATGCACCAGAAAAAAAAATTTCAAAACACTAAAATGGCTATAACTCCTAAACTAGGCGTCTACTGGACCCATATTATGCACCAAAAAAAAAAAAATTCAAAACATTAAAAAGGCTATAACTCCTAAACTAGGCGTCTGCGGGGCCCATATTATGCACCAGAAAAACAAAATTTCAAAACACTAAAATGGCTATAACTCCTAAACTAGGCGTCTGCTGGACCCATATTATGCGCCAGAAAAAAAAAATTTCAAAACACTAAAATGGCTATAACTCCTAAACTAGGCGTCTGCTGGACCCATATTATGCACCAGAAAAAGAAATTTTCAAAACATTAAAATGGCTATAACTCCTACACTAGGCGTCTGCTGGACCCGTATTATGCGCCAGAAAAAAAAAATTTCAAAACACTAAAATGGCTATAACTCCTAAACTAGGCGTCTGCTGGACCCATATTATGCACCAGAAAAAGAAATTTTCAAAACATTAAAATGGCTATAACTCCTACACTAGGCGTCTGCGGGGCCCATATTAAGCACCAGAAAAAAATATTTCAAAACATTAAAATGGCTATATCTCCTAAACTAGGCGTCTGCGGGGCCCATATTATGCACCAGAAAAAGAAATTTTCAAAACATTAAAATGGCTATAACTCCTACACTAGGCGTCTGCGGGGGTCATTTTATGCACCAAAAAAAAAAAATTTCAAAACATTAAAAAGGCTATAACTCCTAAACTAGGCGTCAGCGGGGCCCATATTATGCACCAGAAAAAGAAATTTTCAAAACATTAAAATGGCTATAACTCCTACACTAGGCGTCTACGGGGGTCATTTTATGCACCAAAAAAAAAAATTTCAAAACATTAAAATGGCTATAACTCCTTAACTAGGCGTCTGCGGGGGTCATATTATGCACAAGAAAAAAATATTTCAAAACATTAAAATGGTTATAACTCCTAAACTAGGCGTCAGCGGGGCCCATATTATGCACCAGAAAAAGAAATTTTCAAAACATTAAAATGGCTATAACTCCTACACTAGGCGTCTGCGGGGCCCATATTATGCACCAGAAAAAGAAATTTTCAAAACATTAAAATGGCTATAACTCCTACACTAGGCGTCTGCGGGGCCCATATTAAGCACCAGAAAAAAATATTTCAAAACATTAAAATGGCTATATCTCCTAAACTAGGCGTCTGCGGGGCCCATATTATGCACCAGAAAAAAAAATTTCAAAACACTAAAATGGCTAGGCGTCTACTGGACCCATATTATGCACCAAAAAAAAAACAATTCAAAACATTAAAAAGGCTATAACTCCTAAACTAGGCGTCTGCGGGGCCCATATTATGCACCAGAAAAACAAAATTTCAAAACACTAAAATGGCTATAACTCCTAAACTAGGCGTCTGCTGGACCCATATTATGCGCCAGAAAAAAAAAATTTCAAAACACTAAAATGGCTATAACTCCTAAACTAGGCGTCTGCTGGACCCATATTATGCACCAGAAAAAGAAATTTTCAAAACATTAAAATGGCTATAACTCCTACACTAGGCGTCTGCTGGACCCATATTATGCGCCAGAAAAAAAAAATTTCAAAACACTAAAATGGCTATAACTTCTAAACTAGGCGTCTGCTGGACCCATATTATGCACCAGAAAAAGAAATTTTCAAAACATTAAAATGGCTATAACTCCTACACTAGGCGCCTGCGGGGCCCATATTATGCACCAGAAAAAGAAATTTTCAAAACATTAAAATGGCTATAACTCCTACACTAGGCGTCTGCGGGGGTCATTTTATGCACCAAAAAAAAAAAATTTCAAAACATTAAAAAGGCTATAACTCCTAAACTAGGCGTCAGCGGGGCCCATATTATGCACCAGAAAAAGAAATTTTCAAAACATTAAAATGGCTATAACTCCTAAACTAGGCGTCTGCGGGGGTCATTTTATGCACCAAAAAAATAAATTTCAAAACATTAAAATGGCTATAACTCCTAAACTAGGCGTCTGCGGGGCCCATATTATGCACCAGAAAAAGAAATTTTCAAAACATTAAAATGGCTATAACTCCTTAACTAGGCGTCTGCGGGGGTCATATTATGCACAAGAAAAAAATATTTCAAAACATTAAAATGGTTATAACTCCTAAACTAGGCGTCAGCGGGGCCCATATTATGCACCAGAAAAAGAAATTTTTAAAACATTAAAATGGCTATAACTCCTACACTAGGCGTCTGCGGAGGTCATTTTATGCACCAAAAAAAGAAATTTTCAAAACATTAAAATGGCTATAACTCCTACACTAGGCGTCTGCGGGGGTCATTTTATGCACCAAAAAAAATAAATTTCAAAACATTAAAATGGCTATATCTCCTAAACTACTCGTCTGCGGGGTCATATTATGCACCAAAAAAAATAAATTTCAAAACATTAAAATGGCTATAACTCCTTAACTAGGCGTCTGCGGGGGTCATATTATGCACAAGAAAAAAATATTTCAAAACATTAAAATGGTTATAACTCCTAAACTAGGCGTCAGCAGGGCCCATATTATGCACCAGAAAAAGAAATTTTCAAAACATTAAAATGGCTATAACTCCTTAACTAGGCGTCTGCGGGGGTCATATTATGCACAAGAAAAAAATATTTCAAAACATTAAAATGGTTATAACTCCTAAACTAGGCGTCAGCGGGGCCCATATTATGCACCAGAAAAAGAAATTTTCAAAACATTAAAATGGCTATAACTCCTACACTAGGCGTCTGCGGGGGTCATTTTATGCACCAAAAAAAAAAAATTTCAAAACATTAAAATGGCTATAACTCCTTAACTAGGCGTCTGCGGGGCCCATATTAAGCACCAGAAAAAAATATTTCAAAACATTAAAATGGCTATAACTCCTAAACTAGGCGTCAGCGGGGCCCATATTATGCACCAGAAAAAGAAATTTTCAAAACATTAAAATGGCTATAACTCCTACACTAGGCGTCTGCGGGGGTCATTTTATGCACCAAAAAAATAAATTTCAAAACATTAAAATGGCTATAACTCCTTAACTAGGCGTCTGCGGGGGTCATATTATGCACAAGAAAAACATATTTCAAAACATTAAAATGGTTATAACTCCTAAACTAGGCGTCAGCGGGGCCCATATTATGCACCAGAAAAAGAAATTTTCAAAACATTAAAATGGCTATAACTCCTACACTAGGCGTCTGCGGGGCCCATATTAAGCACCAGAAAAAAATATTTCAAAACATTAAAATGGCTATAACTCCTTAACTAGGCGTCTGCGGGGGTCATATTATGCACAAGAAAAAAATATTTCAAAACATTAAAATGGTTATAACTCCTAAACTAGGCGTCTGCGGGGGTCATTTTATGCACCAAAAAAATAAATTTTCAAAACATTAAAATGGCTATAACTCCTTAACTAGGCGTCTGCGGGGGTCATATTATGCACAAGAAAAAAATATTTCAAAACATTAAAATGGTTATAACTCCTAAACTAGGCGTCAGCGGGGCCCATATTATGCACCAGAAAAAGAAATTTTCAAAACATTAAAATGGCTATAACTCCTACACTAGGCGTCTGCGGGGCCCATATTAAGCACCAGAAAAAAATATTTCAAAACATTAAAATGGTTATAACTCCTAAACTAGGCGTCTGCTGGACCCATATTATGCGCCAGAAAAAAAAAATTTCAAAACACTAAAATGGCTATAACTCCTAAACTAGGCGTCTGCTGGACCCATATTATGCGCCAGAAAAAAAAAATTTCAAAACACTAAAATGGCTATAACTCCTAAACTAGGCGTCTGCGGGGGTACAAAATCCTAGAAGGGTGGTGGGCAGCCATGGGTCCATCAGCCATTGGTGCATCCTCCTAGTATCTTGAAGGACAAAACTTTATGTCCGTTGTTTAATTGGAGAAGTATATTAGCGGAAAGAATTGGTGGGCTCTTGAACTCTGTCTTTCTGCTCTTATGCTTGTCGGAGGGGACAACCAATAGATCCACGAAGAGACAGGAGTCTCTGTAGGGGGACGGACGGTCACGTTAAGCCCAGCGCTGTAAGTCTGGAGCCAGATGGACGGTCTGGAACCCTCTGCGTATAATAAATACATAAAGCCACAGAACCAGACGGACTGATACTGACGCTCTATTCGGTGACGGACGGTCACCACCTTGAAAAAATAAAAATAAAAATAAAATAAAATGAAATTGTGACAAAAAAAAAGTTGTTGTATAGAATGGATCCCTAGTTGCGGGGCCCTCATTTAACAAATTCTTGACAAGAGGATTCGCCGGGATGTCTTCGTTTAGTTTTTCATCGGGCAGCACTCCAGAGGTAGAATTCCTCCTTCTGTGCCCGTCTCATGATTAGTTCCTTGTTTCGCCCTCACTGTACGCCACCCGATCATTATCAAAAATGGATAATGATTAGGATATAAGGTATAATGCGAAAAAGATAATTTGCCAACAATATATGGCTTTATTGTTGGCAAATTATCTTTTTCCGTTTTTTACCTTTTGGGAAGGACTAGTGTTGCATTCACACTGAATGCAACCCCAATGAACGGTAGGGAAATATTAGCTCGGTCTAAATGGAAATCCCAATCTTGGCTGAAATTTCCCCAGATTTGGGAAATAAGAAAGAAACACGAATATGTGGGTGTATGAGAGAGTGGAAACAACGGAGGTCCAATGCATGGTGGCACACTTCAGCAAATTTGCAGAGCGCTGCACACAAAGCCCAAAATTGGCTCGTTGCACTCATCTAAACGGATGTATGAATGTGTACGAGGGTTGTCTGGAAAGTGTCCAACCGCAACGTAAAGATAGCGGCACTCGTCAATAAAAGCTAGTGAATGCTAGTTGTGCATCTTTTGACAGTTACTTACCGAAGTTTCATTCATTTTGGACGCGCAGCTTTTAGTTGACAGTGGTTTGAGTGAGTCGATGTGAGTGTTTTTTTTTTTGAAAATGGAAAAAATTGAGTATCGAGCTGTTATTAAATTCTTGTTAATACGCCTACACAAATCAAAAATGAGTTGGACTCTGTGTGAAATTTTGGGCAGCTGAATTTAAACGTGGCCGTAAGAGCTTGCGAGATGATGAACGTTCCGGAAGTCCAAAAACTGCAACCACTGACGATAACATTGCTAAAGTTCACCAAATGGTGTTAGACGACCGCCGAATGAAAGTGAGAGAGATAGTAGAGGTTATGAAAATGTCTACAAAACTTGTTTGTTACATATTAAATCAAGATTTATGCATGAGAAAGCTGTCCGCGCGTTGGGTGCCGCGTTTGCTTACGTTAGACCAAAAACGTGTTCGAATGAACATTTCCAACGCTCTGTTGGCGCAATTTAGGAGCAATATATCCGAGTTTTGGCGCCGATTAATTACTGTAGATGAAACTTGGATACACCATTATACGCCCGAAATAAAAATTCAGTCAAAAAAGCAAAAATTGTTGTTTCCACTGGGAAAGTGACGGCGACTGTTTTTTGGGATAGTAACGGAGTTATCTTGATCGATTATCTTCAAAAAGGAAAAACCATTACAGAAGCATACTACGCATCATTACTTGCCAAGCTGAAGGCAAAAATTGCGGAAAAACGGCCACATTTGCAGAAAAAGAAAATCCTGTTTCACCAAGACAACGGGCCGTCTCACACCCCAGCGGTTGCCATGAATTACGGTTTGAACTGCTTGACCATTCGCCTTATTCACTAGATCTAGCCCCAAGCGACTTCTTTTTGTTCCCTCATCTAAAAACTGCATTCGGAGGACAGAGATTTTCGTTAAATGAGGAGGCAATCATCACCTTCGTGAACAATTATTTTGCAAAGAAAAACGCCAAGTACTATTTGGATGAGTTAGAGAGATGGGAGCATCGCTGGGAGAAGTGTGTAGAGTTACAAGGAGACTATGTAGAAAAATAAAAAAAAAAATTTGAGAAAAAATGTCTTGTTCGGTCGGAAACTTTTCAGACAACTCTCGTATATATGTAGATCAGACCTACGGTTCGAGCTAATATCGGTGGGATAGGGTTAATCACTTCTTGGTTGACCATCGGAAAGAAAAGAACAAATAAAAAAAATTGAACAAAAGAAAAGCAAAAAAAGTACGAGAGGCTTGGACAAAAGGATAGAATATACCAAAAGTGAGGAGAAAACACGGACGAAGTCAGGACTGACGGGACAGGCAGAAGCACAGGAATTCTAGAAGAAAGCAAGATAAGTAGCATTATTTATTCGAGACAATTTCACCTCGCGTTACCCCGGGCGAATCCTTTTATAAAAAAAAAGGAATGTTGCGACCATTGTAATTCGGTATTGGGTCCCCAACTAGGGGTTCAATCATAGTGGTACCTTTAGTACCATCGTATAAAGTACAATTTGTGGTTGCCGCCTACCGGCTTCTGCCGGTTATAATCTTTTTTTTTTTTCACTAGAATATTGTGCCCCTTTACGATTTGTTTGCCACATACGGTTTTGCACTTCCACTTAAAGCAAAAAGTGCATGGCGCCTAACCTTTATTAGTCCCTGTATCATTAAGTGTTTCTTGGAAATATCTTCTTCCCTGAACCCACCCCAGCTGAGCAGCCACTTGGTTCAGCAAACGATTTGCTGCCATTGTAAATTTCCCCCCCAGGGCATTTTTTTTTCTTCGATACCCAAGTGACAGATCGTCACACAGATTTTAGCCACCAACCGCGTGGTTCGGTTTTTTGTTGTAGCGTATATTCGGGTGTCGCTTTTTTGTTGTTTTTTTTGGTTTGACCGGCAGCCCGGCAATTGAAATTATTTCATTTACTAGATCGGGGAAATTTTGCAACAGCGATAAGAATATCCTCTAAGTAGATAAGTATCTTTCCTGTTGTGATAAGATCTGTGAAAATATGTTTCATAAACCGCTGAAACACGGAAGGATCATTTTTCAGGCCAAACGGCATCCTCGTATACTCGTATTGTCCCATTGGGATACTAAATGAAGTATACTTCATCGACTCGTCTGAAAGTTTTACATGGTGAAAACCATTTTTCAGATCTAGTGGCAGGGGATAATCATCCCGTAAAGTGATTTTGTTGAGCTTTCTAAAGTCGATACAAAGTCTAAGCTCCTTGTTCTTTTTGTGAACTACTCGTAACACTATCGGCTAGACTCACGGATAATTCTCTTAGCCAATAAATCATCAAGTAACTTTTGGAGCGAAAGTTTGTGTGCATGCGGAAGCCTTCTAGGTGCACAATGGAAGGGGATATCTTTAGACAGAGATATCTTCATTTCGAAATCAGTTTCTCGATATTGAAATTCGGGGCAAAATAACGCACGACAAACTACTTGTTAATCCTCGTTTTAACATCCTCACATATACTGGGATTAATATTCAAGTCTAACTCACCTCGATCTGAAATGTCGACATTAAGAATTTGATTGATGACGTCAGCGAGGTTGACGTGAACAAAGTAGAGATGATGTTGCTTGTTGTTCTTGGGTCTTGATTGCTGCTGGTGCTATGATTTAATTTTTCAAAAACCAAGCCCGTTGTATATTTGAGTATCGAGCATACCATCGACGGGTGCACTGTGCTGTGGTGCTGTGGAATTTGCTCCTCGCGTGGAGAAAAAAAAAGAAAAATCTGGCAAAAAAATAACCGCGCCCGAGTGAAAAAAAAAACAACGCGCGAGTGCAGTGAAACCCCAATCAACATTCACAGTGCGGGCATCCCAACTTTCCTGCCCCTGGTCTTACTGTCTCGGGAATTTAGAGTGGATATTGGGAATATACGCGGGCTAAAAAGTAATCGCTTTTCTGCGTACGTCCACGTCTGTAAATACAGACCAGCTATTTTGGCACTTAGTGAAACACAGGTAGATCCCCGCCCACACCTCTCAGATCACTCTGATCTCAAGCTACCTGGTTATGAATTAGTGCCACTATTCTTTCCTAAAAGAACCGTATGGCAATACGAGAAAGCTAATGTGTTTCCTCGATAACGACGTGGATGCCGCTGCTGATATGATCACACACACCATTCTCTTTGGAATGAGAAACTTTATCCCTCATCGGATATCAAACCAAAAGAAAAGACGTAGTACGACTCGAGCTATAAAGAGGCTGTTAGGGTTAGAGAAATGTTTTTTCGGAGCTTCAAGACCAACCCAACAGAGGAAAACCGAAAAAAATTTAAGCGAGCCAGGAATGACTACAACGTCTTTCTTAAACGTGTAAAATTCCAAAACGACCAAAAACTGAGGCAAAAAATACTACAATGTCCTAAAGGTAGAAAACATTTTTGATCGTACGTCAAAAATATTAGAAATTCTGACTTATCCTCCATCCCAATGCTCATTTACAATAACATTCCAGCTGTCAGCTCTTTGGATAAGGCCAATCTGTTTGCTGCACACTTTGCGGCCAGCTCAACACTCCCAGATTATGCTTTGTCTCCTCCTACACTGGAGTGCGTCGAATCTTCAATAGGACAAATCCACTTTCGCACTCGTGGAGTAGCAAGCGTACTTAAAGATCTCAACATACATAAACGCTGGTCCAGATGGTATATCTCCCCTTCTTCTGAAGAGGTGTTCTTTCACGCTGGCAAAACCACTGCGTAAGCTTTTTCACCAATCCTACTCTTTAGGACTCTTTCCGAGTAGATGGAAAACAGCATTTGTCAAGCCCGTCCCTAAAAAAGGCGAATCTCCTTCTCTCTCCTCCTACAGACCCATTGCACTTACGTCCCTTCTTTCCACGAAAACTGCTTAATGACCGGCAGTACGGTTTTCGTAGCAACAAGTCCACTGGTGATCTGATGGCATGTCTCCCTGAAAGGTGGAACCAAAGCGCACACCAATTTGGCGAAAGCAAGATAGTTGCACTTGATATTTCAAAGGCATTTGACAGAGTTTGGCATCAGGCTCTTTTGTCGGAAATGCGTGCGTTTGGGATCGACGACTCTCTTCTTCAATAGATTAGAAATTACCTTTTGGAACTTTAAATTCAAGTTGTCTTGGACGGTTTCAAGTCTGATATTCACAAAATAAATGCTGGTGTGTCCCAGGGCTCCGTTCTGTCTTTTTAATTTTCATTAATGATCTCTTGTCTGCCACTTCTAATCCAATATACACCTTTGCTGACGACAGTACTGTCTGCTTTTCATATTCGTTCCCGGACTCACGCCCCTGCTCTACGGCTGCAAAACGGGAACGCCGGCGTATGTTAAGCTCAACAGAGTGAATTTAATGTTTCCAAAACACAATGCTATCTGTTGTCGTTAAAGCGAAATTTGAACACCCAGCCATTATTCATGAATGGCACTTGTATCGTCGAAACCGATAAACTTTCCATTCTCGGTATGTGCGTCAATGAAAACTTACGTTGGAATGACCACATATTCGGTGTCGTCAAAATTCCTGCGAAATGTCTAGGTTTCCTCAAGCGATGCAAGAAATATTTCACCTCAATATATAAGGCGTTTATCCGCCCGAAATTGGAGTACAATGCCCACATCTGGTCGGGTGCGCCCAAAACATATCTGCACCTGCTAGATAGGATCCAAAACCGTGCAATAAAACTCATAGGTGATACTAATATCACTCAAACAATGGACACCCTCGAACACTGGCGTAAGGTCTCGTGTCTCACTCTGTTTTATCGCTATTTCCACCACCAGTGCTCCATAGAAATCGCCAGTAACATTCCGCCCCTTCAAACCTTTAACCGTAACAATCGTCTCGCTATGAATGCTCATCAGTATACCGTCAAGCCCACTTTCTTACGTACTCTAAAATATCGTGATTCGTTCTTAAGCCGTACAAGTCGCTTATGGAATGCCCTGCCTAGCTTCTTATTTCCTAGTCATTATAACCTTCAAACATTTAAAACCAACGTTCACCGGTACCTCAATTTCTATCCTCCCTGACTTTCCTTCGCCCGCGCCGTGTGCAAACATTTTAAGGGTACGTAAATCCCGGGTACGTAAATGTTACATCCTTTCCGTGGAAAGACAACTACGAGCTGTCGCCAAGTGCTTTTGATTTGCTTGCTTGTTCACGACGGGTGTGCGGGGTATTTGATGTCGACCTAGTTACTCGCTCTGTTGGTTGTTCTTCAATTTGGTGTATTTCCGAAGGGCTGATTTCAATACTTCGATAGTTCCTGCATTGTACCAAAGGCTTTTCTTCACTTCTGAATCTGGAATACCTTTTATTATATATTGTTTAAGATCCTCCTCTTCAATTTTGCTGTGAGATGCAATCTTCTGCATGTGCAGAACATATTGTTGCATTGATTCTTCTCGATGTTTTCTTCTTGCACTAAACTCGTTGTACACGTCGGACCTTGTCACCACTTTCAGGAACTCACTTTGTAATGCACTTTTTAGCTATGTCAAAATTCGGATATTTACCGTTCCAATAAATAATTTGACTGTGCCCTTTAGAAGCCTCTTGGAATAAATGAACTTGTTCCGATCATCTAAGCTAAAGACCTTCGAACACTCCTCGAACTGTTCGATCCAGAACTTCTGGTTGAAATTGTCGTCTCCACTAAAAGATGACACCGAATCCTCCACATCTCTAAAATTGCAGACAGAGGTTAGTCGAGAAATTGATTCTGTCTCATCTAGTTGCAGCTCCCGTAGTTGCTGTTTCAGCCTCCTTATCTCTTCCTTCTTTTCACAAATTCTTCGCGGCTTCAATAGTTCAGCATCAAGCGTCTCTTCTTCGTCGCTGGATCCAATACTAGATTCACGGTCACATGGGGGGACTGAATCGTTGATGCTAAGTTCCTTGCTTGTCGATGGAAACTCCTCCATAAGCCTGGAGTATTCTTCGTTGGTATAGCCCGTTATCGCTTCTTGCACCCGGATTTTCAATTTGGCTTTAGTGCCTGTTGTTTGACACTTTAAGAGTCTTAAAATATTCTTGAGTCTCGAAACGGTAACAGACTCCAAGAAATTCAGCCACTCTTTAGACATTGTCAAATACACTCTTATCCTTCGGACAACCAAAATATCACTCCATAAATTGTTCGTCATCCCAGTCCTCATATAGCACAGGGAAGTGATAAAGTTAAGAAAGGATGAAGAGGTGTTCGGTCGCTTCGAAAGAAACTCCTTAGAGTAATCTTGAGCCCTGTCTGCATCGACGGAGAGTGGAGGAAGATGTTTAAAGATGAGATGAAGCCCAGCGATAGGGACTTAGTTAAAATAGTCAGCTCGGAAAGCCCTCGATTCTCGGAGGGAAAATCGCTGCGGTTGAAGAGTGACGTGAACCAACTTGGCATACGAAATCGGAAGTGACTAGCAAAGAACAGGGCTGTCTGGAGAGGCTCCACACCGGACTGTAGCTCCACATAAATTAAGTAAGTCGCTTTTTCCTGATTTTTAAATTTACTTAAGTTTACCTAACTCAATCCCGGAACTTAGTAAGTTCATTCACCGTTTCAATAAATTTTCATTGTACAAGTATAATCTCCTTACACAGATATAAATGGGCGATTAGTTTCCTCCCAGAAGTAAAGAGGATATTTTTCTCAAATAAATCACAAGTCATTTCTTCCTGGATATGGCTTCCTACAATGACACTGTTACGCCATTAAATCTCAATCACGTCATTCTACACCCGCCTTGCCACCACCATTGATTTTGTGCAGTTTTCCAGAAAAATACCATTTACGAGTATTTGCAACAAAAATATTGAACATGAATAGTTGGTACTGGTAGTCTGGTAGTCTGGCAGTATGGTTGTCTGGTTGTCTGGTTGTCTAGTTGTCGTTTGGAAAGTCCCTTTCCTTCTTGTTGCTGAGGGAAAAATAAAGGAATATAAAGAAATTATCTTAAGCTGGATGGAGGAGTAACGATGAACCTCAAGCTCAGCCATGCATTTCTGTTTTCAGTTGACTGCCTTCCTAGAATCGATAATGGTTTGCAACACTTCAGAATTGTTAAATAGAGCATTTTTCAAACATTTATCGAGGATTTATCCTACTCGTAAACTCCCTTTCATGTACTTGTACTCGCAAATGGATTGAGTGGTTGACTATTTTTCAAACTGAAATGTGTTCGCAAGGATTATGAACGATTCTTGGGTCAGGAAATTTTGACATTGTAAAGTCGTTTTTGGTGGACCTTCCCGTATTATACTCAGAAACCTAATGTTCCGGTGATGTAAATTCTGTCCTCCAGATTCTTCTCTATTCAGCGTAGTCAGAATTTACCAGTCAGCAGTGCAGCAGGCCCTTACTTTGCCCTATTTAGGATTTCGAATTCCTTAGACAAGCTTGATTCTTCATACTGAAGCATAGGAATGTGTGATGGTAGAACACCACTGCGCTTATCAAGATGCATGCAACGTTGCTATTTCTAGTCTTTAAGCGATGTAGGGAATCTCACCCATCTTTCCTACTACTGGGCTAGCTACAATGCGTTGACTTGCTTACGTTCGTCGATCGTCGACTAGGCATCTTCAGAAAGCACGTGCTCTGTCTCCGTGACCCACTTTAATAATCCTTAATTTGACAGACGAGCAGCTGATTGTTTCAATATCTTGAGCAAGATGGTGCCATAATTCTGGAAGTACCGAGGGATCTTTTGATGTTTTTCCTGTGTATTCTTACATGGTCGTGGTTATTTCGAACCTGCAGGTGTACACAGCCGGACTGTAGGTCAGGTCAGAAATGACTGAACCTCAGAAAGAGGTCGTACAGCGAATAATCTCACATCATTGAATCAACGATGTCCTCAACAGCCAGTCTGGCAAATACCTTATATTTGTACTTGAACGTATGATATTTGGAGCTGAGGTCAGTAAGGATTTTCAGGACTAGTCAGGGTGCTAAAATAAAGATGGTAGCGTATGAACACAAAATGGGTTGACATCGAACAGCTCTCATACCAAAGTGGATTACTGACTACAGAATACCTGGTCGCTTCGCCCAAGTGATCATAAAATAGCCTGACCCTCCCGGTTGCGGTTGCATGGCGTCAGCTATCCAGTCACATAAAAAGCTCACTGTTGCCTCGGATAGGAATGGATTTACAACCCTGTAAAACGAAAAAAAGACAACGACGTTCGCATTTGCACATGGAATGTTCTGCACAGACCGCATGTTGCCGAATATATAGCGAGGACCCTCAATTGCTATAAAGCAGATATCACCGCCATTCAGGAAGCACGATGGGATAGACCGAGCAAAAGAGGATAAAAAATTGCGTTGGTATAGTGAACAGAAACAGTGCTTATTCGGGTGCGGATTTGTCATACGCGGCACACTTAGGCAAGAAGTCTCGAGCTTGTGAGAAGTGAGCGAGCGTCTTATGACAATCGGCATCAACATATGGTTAACATGGTCCCATGCACCTACAGAAGACAAGGAAGACGCCACCAAGGAATGTTTCTACGAGTTCCTGGAAAAGACATATGAGCAATGTCCGAGGTATGAAGTTTAAATCGTACCAGGCAATTTCAACGGCTGGATGGGAAAAGCGGACGTGCTTGGTAGAACAGATTACAAGCGTTGCCTACATGACATCACGTCTGGCAACGGACTTAGGCTTATTGTCTTTCTGCCCGGACGAAATGTCACTATAAAAAGGACACGGTTTCCCCATCTCAACCGATGGCGGTTTCTGGACCACGAAACTCTAAACCAAATTGATCATTTTGCAATGGACGTAAGATATACTTCCAGTATTCTGGATATTCGAAGTTTCCAGGCAGCCTACCAACTTGTTGCAGACGGTGTAGGTATGAATGCGGATTAGCCAAGTGCCAGAACTGAGAAGAACTCCTGTTAGAGAATATGGATTGTGAAAATGCTGAAATCCCAAAAGACCGCCAAAATCTTTGAAGTACGCGTATAACGAAATTTCTCAACAATTCCAATGCCCCCAGCATCAGATACCAAAGACCAGTGGTAACGCTACCAATTTGCCATTAGAGACGCCGCAACTGATGTGCTGGATTTCACCCGACCACCACCAAGAAATCCTCGGCAAGCACATCCAGCTTAACAAGATGCATACAAAGTGGCGCTGCAACAAAGGACAAGTGCCCTCGTGAGCTCTACGGCGAGAACAGAGGGCAAAAACATCGGCTTCACCAGAAGAAGAAAATAAAGCACGAGACCGAAGATATTGAGAATTTGTACACGCAGTAAAGCAGGCGTATCAAGACAAGAAAACCCGTGCAGGAGCATGTGGAGATGAAGATGGGAACTTTGTAGTAGAGTCACAGTCCATGTTGAGAATATGCGAAAACTTCTTCTGTCGACGGCGACTAGGCCCAACATCCCGCCGTCAGGCAGAATAGACCATTCAACTTAGACGATGATGGCCAAAACTTACGTCCACCTGACCAGAACAAAGTGAGGAAAGCATTTTCTAAGTTGAAATCCAAGGAGACCTCCTTAACTGCGCCAACTACAGGGATATAAGGATCCTCTACGTTGCATACAAGATCTTATCTACCATATTGTGTGAACACCAAAACTTTTCCCCAACAACCTGAGTAGCCCCTATCAAGATGGTTTCAGACCAGCAAAAACCACAATCGACCAAATCCTCATACTCCGGTAGATCCTGGAAGAAACTCAAGAAGTCCAAATCGATACCCTCCAACTTTTCATCGATTTTAAAGCCGCATGTGATAGTATTTACATATAGAGAGCTGTTAAAAGCTATGTTTAGTTTTGGCATCCTTCCCAAACTTGTCCATCTCTGAAGATAAGGCCGGTAACTACTGAACTAAGACCTTTGATGTAAAAACAAGTTTTAGACAAGGTAACGCTCTGTCTCGTGAATCCTTTGACATTATACTTGAGAGAATTGTGGGGAGCTCATAAGCCAACACCGGAGGCACAATATTTCAGAAGTCTGTGCAACTACTAGCATACGCCGTTGCTATCAACATAATCGGCAGAACTGAGCGGGCTGTCACCAGTATGTTCGCTGGTATTGAAAGAGAAGCTGGCATAATTGGGTTCGGCGGTAAATGAGGGCAAAACCAAGTAAATTCTGTCAACAGGAAGGGACACACAACACCAACGAATTGGACAGAATATCACAGTCGACAGCTATAACTTGGATGTAGTAAGGGACTTTGTAAACCTTGGTTCTGCTGTCAATTCTGCCAGCAACACTTTAGTTGAAATGAAACGAGGAATCACTCTTGCCAATCGATGTTTCTTTTGGCTAAGAAGGCAATTGAGTAGTAAGCCTTTATTCCGAACAACTAAGGAAACTCAATATAAGACTTTGATCATCCCAGGCTTACTTGGCTGACGCGCACAAGTATAAAGCGCCTCGAACGTCTTGTGGTGTGCAACTGGAGGTGCAATTGAGCTCGTTACTTCCCGCACTATTCGATGAATATCGGGAGGATCCTGATCGCTTGTTCAGCGTCAAGTAAGCTATCAAATTTGTCCCTCATTTGCTCGAGGATTGCTTTAGCTATACGTATTTTTTTGTGGCAACTATGAATTCCCCTGGAGTTATCAAACTCTTCAAGATTTCTTTTTTTCGGAGACTAGACGATGATTCCTCTATTCTCTCTACCAGTGAAGGCAGGCGCTGCACTTGAATAATCCGCTGAAATCCATCAAGCCCTACCATCTTGTTGTTCTTTACTACTTTTATTGCAGCAGTGGAGAGTTCTAAGCGAACGAATTCTAAGGATGGAATCAACGGTGGCATCCACAGTTCGAGTTAGGCCGAACTAGTGTTACCTCTATATGAGCTGCTTCAACGTATTTGAATACCAGGTATATAGGGATCTCCAGGACTAAGTCAGGGTGTTGGAAAGGAGTTGGTGGGGGATGAGCCCTTAATAAGTGCCAACGGCAGCATTCACATCTCCTAAGTGGATTACTGGCTCCAGCATTTGGTCCGGCTCCTTTTGTCCTAGGGCTCCCAAAAAGGGCCTGGCCCTCCAGGGCTTGTGCGTGGGGTTAGCTGCCCAACCACGTAAAAAAGGAATTGATACGAACTGACAACGGATTCACTCTTGACGACCCTGCAAAACGAACAAAGGAAAACGACTTTCGGATCAGCACGTGGAATGTTCGGAGCTTGAACAGGCCGCGTGCATCCGAACAATTAGCGGAGGCCCTAGACTGCTATAAAGCAGATATCACTGTCATCCAGAAAGTGGGGTAGGTTGGGCCGGACAAAAGAAAGATGAAAAACTGTGATGTATACTACGGTGATTGCTCTAGGGAACGTAAGCAGCATCTATTTGAGTGCAGATTTATTGTAAGCGGCAGACTTAGGCAAGAAGTCTTGAGCTTTCAACACTTAAGCGAATGCCTTATAACAATCCTTATCAAATGTAAATTCGCTAACATCAGCCTTACATGCGCTCATGCCCCAATAGAGGGAAAGAACGATGCTACCAAAGAAAGTTTCTACGTCCTAGGCGACTTTAATGCCAAAATTGGAAAGGAGGACATCTTTGGTAGCACAATCGGAAGACGGCACAACGTCTCCTCAAGTATTTTAGATGTCCGAACATTCCGAGCGGCCAACATAGACTCGGATCACTACCTAGTTGCACCCAACGTACGTCTACGGATATCTCAGACGCCACAACAACGCGGAAATACTATGAGGAAATTTAACGTTGAACGGTTGCAATCGCAACAAGGCGCCAGCACCTTTGCCGATCGCGTATTCCTCAACCTCTCGAGAAATCTTTTACAGTCAGCATCAAGTGCTGACGACCAGTGGCTTAGATGCCGAGAAGCCATCAGGAATACCGCAACTGCAGCAAAACAACATGCCTACTAAGCGGCACTGCACAAAAGGACGAGAGAGGTTCGTGAGCCCTACGAGCAAAAGAGGAGTGAAGAACATCGGCTTCTTCGGAGAAAAAAGAAAGAGCAAGAGAAGCGCGCGATCGAGAAAATAGAGAGGCGCTACTCCAGGAATAGTGTTCGGAAGTTTTACCAAAAGGTAAAAAGAGCGTGTCAGGGTAAGAAGACCCGAACAGAAACGTGTAGAGATGAACAAGGAAACCCTGTAGTAGAGTCACAGTTGGTGCTGGGGATATGGAAAAACCATTTCTGCAGACTGCTAAACGGCGAAGACGACACAAACTCCATTGTCAGGCAGAGCGAACCATTCAATATTGACGATGCAAGTCAAGAATTCCGTGCAATATCTGAACTGAAGTCGAACAAGGCTGCCGGGCCGGACGGCGACCTCGCCGAACTATTTAAGGCAGCAGGAGATGACCTGGTAGAGAGCATACATCAACTTATTTCCAAGATTTGGTCGGATGAATGTATGCCTGATGAATGGAACCTCATCATCGTTTTGCCCGGTTCACAAAAAAAGAGACGCTCTAAGGTGCCCCAACTGTAGAGTTATCAGTCTCTTAAATATCGCTTATAAGATCTTGTGTGCCGTATTGTGCGAGCGCTTGAGACCATTTGTCAACGATCTGATTGGACCCCATCAGTGCGGTTTTTGGCCCGGTAATTCCACAATTGACCAAGTATTCACACTACGGCAGATCCTGGAGAAAACTCAAGAAGTTAAGATCGATACTCACCACCGCATATGGCAGCATCTACAGAGACGAGCTATACAGAGCCATATCTAGTTTTGGCATCCTTGTCAAACTCGTCCGCTTGTGCAGGATGACGATGGAGGAACTTTGTTGCTGCATCAAGGTCGGTAACGACCTAACCGAGACCTTTCTAAAGCGAATGAAGATATCCTTGGTAGTTTTGAGAGATATTTGATCCCGTATGTGAGACGATTCAATAATGAACTCTACGAGCTGTACAGCGACATCGACCTTCTTAAAAAACTACGCATTGGGCATTTGAGATGGGTGGGACATGTAGAGCGAATGAACACCAACGCTCCAGGTCGCAGAATCTTAGACTCTAATCCGGAGGAAAGCCTCACCGTAGGTGGCGCGCGCAAGTGGAAGGGGACCTCTACCAACTTGGAGTGCGCAACTGGTGGCAGTTAGCCAAAGAC
The DNA here is from genome assembly GCA_963966105.1 of Volucella zonaria. Classification (NCBI taxonomy): domain Eukaryota; kingdom Metazoa; phylum Arthropoda; class Insecta; order Diptera; family Syrphidae; genus Volucella; species Volucella zonaria. Next base: position 125,192,411 of record OZ014533.1, read on the forward strand.
CGCGCTAATTGGAGGCGGACGTAGCGCAGCCTAGGTAAGTAAGCAAGATCTCATCTTTACTGATACCCGATTTACGAATACGTGCAATAGTTACCCCGGATATCTCGTCCAGGTTTATTACATATGGCTGGCGAATACCTGGGAAGGAACTTAGCTTAGTTTAGTCACTTGATTAACTTACATCTCCTCGAACTTGGTTGCTTGCCATCATCACAGGCGTAAGTCGTAAAAGTCCATTGAATAAACTGTTGCCTTTATAATCAACGACTACTGAATGTATTACTCGAAATTCCCTTAATTTCATTAATTTCAATAGCAAAAAGTCGAACTCCATGTAAGCCCTCAGTCAAGAATCCTTGAAATGTTTCCACCAGGTAAGAAACCAAAGAAACTTGATCCCGATGCATTCAAGTGACTTTTGACTATCACAAAGGCTTCGTCTCCCATTACAAAACTGCTACATCAAGTGAACAACATTACCTCTCAACTTGGTACACTTGAGATACACCTGTAGTACATTGTTTTCCCATGCTACCTGCCTTCCACTTAGCCCCAACCATAAAATCCATTCGAACCTGTGTAAAGCAGACAATATGTACCTGAAAGCTCATTTTCAATTGTCAGTCATTTACTTACGACCTTCTGGAAAATTTTAATTAACTTAAGGGATGCAACGAAATTGCACAAGAGCCCCAAGCCCCAAGCCCCAAGCCCAAAGCCCCTAGCTCCAAACCATCCCCCGGTTATCCGTTCAATTCTCAAAAGATACGAATTTAATCAGTAACGTGAATCAATGTTAAGCACACCAAACGAAAGCAGAAGCTAAAATTTGTTGATTGCTTTTTTCCTTTGTTTAAGTATAATAAAATTGGAGGAAAACAATCCCAAGGATTCGTGTTCCTTGGATACACTGGATACATTGGATACATTGGATACCTCATCCACCTCATCCACCTCATCGATGCCATTACATTACATCGCTCCTTTACAAAGCAATAAAGTATCTGCAGCTGAATCTATCTCATCGATCCGAGATTAAATTAAAACCAGAAGCACCAATCCAACAACGTATGGATGGACTACGAGTACTTCGGCGGGCAGAAAGAAACACAGCAGCACACAAACAAAGAACCATCACAATGAGCAAACTTTATTAAAACGAAATGAACAATTTGGTACTCTCCTTAAAACTACAGATACACGGTTAAAGATACGAATACAAAAAAAATAAAAATCTAACAGAGTCGTCCCTGGAAATCAGTCCGAAGCGGAGGCTTCCTTATGCCTTCGAATTCGATGCTGCTGTCTCGTTGTCGTTGCCCTTTGTGGTGGCTGTCTCGCTGGGAAATGGCAGACTTCTCAGACGTCGGACCATGTCCTCGAGTGTCTCGGATTCGGGATCCTTCTTGGAGGTAGCAATGCGTTTTGGACCTGTAGCCGCACAGAGCTTCACAGTTGATTGGGACTTAGTGGGTGGACTCTCCATTGGCTGGGTAAATTGAGGTTTAGCTGTTTTGGGAACTGCACCTTGGGACTGTGCAATTTGACTGGGAGTTCGGGTTATGACAACTCGTTCGGTGATTTCCTCAGAAACGATGCTACTGCAGGCGACATTAGCTGGAGTGGGTAATATCGGACCAGCTACAACCTCAGAAGTATTGTCTTTGGCTTGTTCAAGAGATGCTTTAAGATTACGATTGTGTTCGCGTTCACTAAGATGATCGATCATCTTCGAACCACGATCGGATGTGTTTGAGAGTTTATTGAGAAGTTTGGAGCCTTCCTCTTCGAGGATCTTAAGTCGCTCCTCCCGATTGCTTGACATTTTGGCGACATTTTCGAGGCGTTCCTCGATGGTTTGGTTTGTCTTTTCTGTGGAATTGTCGCGCTCTTCACTGCCATATTTTTCATGAAGCTCGTCTAATTTGGTGTTGAATGTAGTGCCACGTTCCGAGTTCTTAGAGAGCTTGGATAAAAGTAGCTTGCTCTCCTCTTCAAGTCTTTTCAGGCGTTCAGCACGTTTCGATGTGTATTCCTCTTCTTTTTCGGTAAGCAATTTGATGTCTTCTTCTTCAGTAGCATTGACTGAACCGACAGCTCCTTGTGGGGTTTCTTCTGAGTCCTCTGGAGCTGAAACTTCCTCTGTGTTGCTTTCGAAGCTTCCCTCTCGGCTTAGAGCGCGCTTCGAGTGAATTCTCTCCAATGAGGAGCGAAGAGAATTTCCCTTATCTGATGTCCTTTTGATGCGATTCATCAATTGACGACTTTCCTCTTCCAAGCGCCCCAGTCTTTCCGATCGTTTCCTGGTATACTCCTCCTCACGACTGGTTAGCCCAGATTCATCGGATTTATTGGCATTGAATTCCGGAGCAGAGCTGGCTCTAGTCATACGTTCTCTCGTCTTATTGGCTATATAGTCCTCTAATGGTACAGCATATTGTGCTGGAGCGATTTCATCCTGGAAGCGACACAATTGAATTTCTAACTTTTCTCGATTGTCGGATGTTTGAATGACGGCGGCAATAAGTGACTTGCACTGTTCCTCGAGCCGTTGAATTCTTGTAGCCCTATCACTTTGCAGTCCATCTGGACTTTCTTCATTTTCCTCATCTTCATCACGTTCTTTGCTGGTTCCGCGAATTTTACTTCTTGACTTTCGTGGGCCTTTCTTTGGCAGAGCACCACTAGAAGTTGATGGCTCATCATTCATCAAAAGCAAACTATCATCAGTTGGCCAGACAACCGACGGTGGGGCACTACTCCACCTTAACTCCTCATCACTCTGCAAGCCAGACCTCAAAGGCGAAGTGCTCTGCATGCGTTGGATTGTCTTTTTCACTTCAAATACATCTGCCCAATTTTTGGATAATTTTGCTGCGGCAGCTGTGATATCATCTTCATCCGATCCAAGCCCATCACTGTAACCACTCTCAGCTGAGTTGTGGACATCTTGCAATTTCCTTTTAGCAAATTCTCTCCTCAAATCATCACATTGGAGCTGACTTTCATCATTTTTGGCACGAGCAGTTGCCCATTTACGACGACAGTACTCTAGTTCGTCCTTCAATTCACTAAGGAGGCGACGCTTTTGTTGTAGCTGATAGCGCAGGATCTGCTCCTGGGTATGTAGTTGCCGGTGCTGACGTTGCATTTTACCAACCAAATGCCAGGTTTTTTGAAGTTCCAAGCTGACTGCACTTAGACGTTTCTCCTGTTCGTTTAAACGATACTCTAAATGGCAGTTTAGAGTTTTCAGTCTAGTTGTTTCCTTTACTAAGGATTTCTTCTCTAAGATGAGATCCTGTAAAGGGAGGAAAATGAGAATTAGATAAATCATCAAATAAATCAGGAAATAAGAATCGAAAATGCGTTAATTATATACACGGGCTTAACTTTGAAAGGAGTTAAACAGGAGACAATGCTTGGACCTGTATTATTTTCGTTTGAAATATGGGGAACCATACTAGTAATGTTTGATGTTTAGTCGTCTGGGTTTCGAAACATATTCTAATGGGCCGGGAGCTAGAAGGCGTATATAAGCTCTTTTTATAAAGGCGGAGAGATATTCGTGCACAGTCTTGGTTTGCTCAACAGTGTAGAAAAAATATGGCGGGAGACAAAGCCATTTTGTTGAATAGCTATTCCTGTAAAGACACTTTGGGATGAGCGACAACAAGCAAGGGATTTGGAGAACTTGGAGCCATTTACGACTTTCGGAAGGAAGGTATACGAAAATGCAAGTTTCCCAGTCTGCTGAGAACTCGTTGTCAGAAGGAAACTAAGGAATGAAGAATGGTGTTACCAACAATTGTTCCTGGCAATGGATTTAAGCTGATGGACTTTGCTGGAAGGACATAAGCATCACGTAAGACTAGTGATAGACCTGTCATCCCATCCCTGATCTCCCTGACGCTGGGTTTTTGTCCATCCACCACAATGAAACCCCTGTATCGGAAGCGAATGCCTCCAATGAGACTTAACGAAACAATTGAACGGTGCTCTACCACCAGAGAAGAAGGGATGAATGCGGGCTTCTCTGACGGAAAATAAGGGAGTATAAGAAGTTAACGGTCGAGAACACAGAGGTACAAATGCATTACAAGTACATCATGGTATACCATAATCGCCGTGCTGAGTATATTTTAAGTCATCCAACCTGGATAAAGTAAAGATAGACATGTCTGCACTCAAGGCACACTGCTTTAACTGATGACCTATTCCCTGGGGTATTGTTCTGAAGTATTGTCTTTATCAAGAATGGATGAGGTCCCCTTGGGAAAATTAATAAGAGAAACTTTTCGGGAAATCCTCGGTTCCTCCTGCATAGACGGTGAACGGAGGAGAAAATACAGAACAAAGGGTAGAGCAGTGTAGGATATCAACCTACCCTGATTGGGGTATGTAGAGTATTTGAACACCAAAGCTCCGTCCCGGAGAATCATTGACACATCGACCCATCCATAGCGAAGTAGAGAAAAACTTAGCAAGAGATCCCAACCCCCCAACACGCCATGCTCAACCAATTTGAAATAGCTTGTGGGTTGAACCCTGGTTTACCTCAGATTGTGGCTACATTTCAGGCAAGAACCCGAGCAAATGTGGTACAACATGATGAATATACTGCGGCGGTTCACAAGAAGACTGAAGCAATTCCAACCTCGTTGAGGAGAAAAGAAGGCGATGAATATCAGCGTCTACTCAAGCAAAAAGAACAGAATGAGAACTGCATGATTGAGGATTTTTGAAAGTGCTATAGCAATATAGTGATGACTGGAGGCTTATCCAGAAGGTTAAAAGCCATAAAATAAACAGAAGCCTTCTAAGGCTGCTGATGATACTTTTTTTTCTGTCGGAACAGAGCCTATAGACAAAGAACCAGTCCATTGTACTACCTCCGTTTATTAGAATCTTCAGTGCCTGCAGCACCAGCACCCCCAATGTCAATGCCGAGTACACGCAGCCTGAAGTCTTAAGAGGGTTCAGCAAAGCTCTAAGTAAATTGGCTGTCGCTACAGATGCAAATGCTTCGCCCTCTCCACCGGTTCTTCACAATGTTGTTCGTTGCCATTAGGATTGCGTATATCTCCACTTGGAAGACAGATCGTTGTTGTCCTCCAGTTCTGCATCCTATATCGGTGTTGAAGCTATCCGTGAAGACCCCACTGCATTCCTTCCCCGACTCAGATTTTGGCCGAAACCTGTCTTGGGCACAGGAAAACTCGATTTCGTATTTTTTCTACAGAAGGAGTTCTGATGTCATTGCATCAGGTATGTCCATAAGACCAGAGGCGAAAGACAGTATTGTACCAAAGACCACTTCTTTTTAAACGGAAGATGTAACTTTCCAATAGTTTCACAGTCGATACTCAACGGATAAAATTGGAATAGCAGTGAACGAGGGCAATAATGGATTTCATACGTGCTATCTTCAAATACGATATCGATGTCCTCGTTAAACTGGCATTATCAACTGTTACAGCCTTGGCATTGTAAAAGGTTTTATCTACTTAGCTTCCGCAGTTAACTCTGACAACAGCACTAGGATGGAGATCCAAAAAAAGATACGCTGAACAAGGCAAGTTCATCGTATACTACTCATTGTTCAAATTTTGGTAGGATAAATGTTATGTAACGGTTTTTGAATGCGAAGAAACTATGCCTTTGTTTGAATTACTTAGGAAAAGGCCATAATATCGCATAATGTCCATCGCCTTCGAAAATGCGTCGGTTTTAGCACTTGAGCGAAAGTTGTCAAAAAATTAGTCCTTAAAGCAACAGTGCACAGGATTCCTTGCGGAATATAAGATATTAGGGCATATGTCGCTCGTCAAGGAATCCTGAAACCCTGAATCTTGGGCCGCTCTTATGGTCAATCCAGCCTGAATTCTTCTTTGCTTTCGCCTGCAAAGGCTGGTGTTGACAGCCGACATATGTAGTAAAAATGTATCGACTTCTATGGAGGACAGATAAATCAGCCCAAATGCAAACATACGAGCTCAACACAGACACTTATGGCACGGCTTCCGTCGCCTTAAATATTTAACGGATAAGTATAAAACATCATTGCCATTAGGTTCCTGCGCTCTAGAGGGAAATTTTTATGTCGACGATTTTATCACAGGAGACGACAAGATTGAGATGTTAGTTCAAAAACTTGAAGAAGTCACATCCATTTTAAATTCAACTGGGCTAGAGTGGTCTAAATGGAATAACAATCACCCAAACATAAAGTTGAGTGAGTCAGGTCTGACTAGCACTTTGGGGATATCGTGGAACTCGGGGTTTGTGATCAGTTTACAATATTTTTTTCGTATGAGTCGAATAAAACATACTCTAAGAATACAAAAGGATCTATTCTTTCACTTTCGTCACCGCACTTCGATCCATTAGGCCTACTTAGTCCAATCGCTATTAAAATAAAGATAATCCTTCAAAGATTATGGATCGAAAAGATTGACTGGGATGCATCTCTGCCACAAAGCATTGAAACCGAATGGGAGCAGTTTATTCTATCGGTTCCTAGATTTGCCTTAATCGCAAGAAGGCACAGTTATCAAATCCATGGGTTCGCTGATGCATCTATGCATGCCGTTGATAGTGCAGGGTCCACATAAGTAAGGCTTTTGGTATCAAAGTCTCGAGTGTAACCTATAAATAGGAGACAACTTCCTCCGTTGGAGCTTTGTGTTGCTCACCTGTTATTAAAATTGTGGAAAAAAATTGAGAGAATTTTTAAAGGTGGCCAGTTAGAGGTTTACTTTTGGACGAATGCTGCAATTGTTCTTCATTGGATTTCTAGTCACTCTTCAAAATTGACAACATTTCTTAGCAACCGAGTTGCTGAGATCTAAGTAAAAAAACGAGGAGTCATTTGGCGCCACGTTCTTATACAGGAGAATCCGGCTGACATCGTATGTAGAGGATGCAATATTTAGGAGTTGAAAAGGCTCGATCTGGTTCGATGGCCCACGATTTTTATTGCAGAGTGAGGGAAATTGGCCGCCAAGGATAGAGATCCTGCTTTCTTCAGACGATACCTCATTAGAAAAAAGGAAAACAGCACTCATCAGTAAAAAATGTCATCCGACTCTAATGACCTGGAAGCTCTTACGCGCGCACATCTATTGACAGAGTCGACTCTGAAAACCATCAAATAACCAGCCATTGACGTTCCGGAAATAACCTACATCGACCGGTCGCGCCGAATCAAAGTAGTCAAAACCCATTTCTGCCGCATGTGGTCTGTAGAATACCTGGATGAGCTACAAGGTAGAGGAAAATGGACATCGCCTAGCCACAACCTGAAGATTGGCGACTTAGTCCTTATTCACGAAAACAACGTGCCACCCCAAAGATGGCTAATGGGAAGGATAGCAGCAGTCGTCAAAGGCTCTGATGGTAAAGTCAGAGTTGCAAATGTGAAAACAGCTAAAGTAACTATCAGACGTCAAATTAGAAGACTTGCACCGCTACCGTGTTAGACTCTTGAAAGCAGATTCTTTCAAAGGGGGCGGAATGTTAGATCTGAAGAATATCGGCATATTCTTCGCGATGTCAATGACGTAATCGAATAATCTTTGTACAAAGTATAACAGATTTGAATTTGGCGCCACTTGCAGTGGCAGGAAAATAGTTTCTTTTTTATTTTCGCTCTGCTCGCTAAGTTGCACAGTGCAAATTTTCATTCATCGAACCATCTCAACGAAGATAGAAACTACCTTTTTGCAAGTTGTAGCCCTTAACGTGCACTTAGGTATACTTGGTATACTTCGCTGCTTGGAAAGGGCCTTTAAAGCAAATCCAGATCGGCAGCGCAGGAGACGAGGATCACATGTAACATGTATGCCAAACTTTTGGCCGATTGGAGACATCGATTGGTGAAGGCCTTTGTTTTACCCCGGACTATAGCGCCATTTACCACCAAAAGTTAAGCAAAGATCAGGGCATGAGGTGGAAACCTATGTCTGTGTACAACAGAATCATGGAGCCTTTTTACCACTTCGAAACATTCTTCCTTGCACTCAAGTTGAAACGTTAAGAAAAAATAGAAAGTAGAATGCGAAAGTTGAATAGCCAGGGTTCTTCATAGTATGCGCCACCCAAAACCAAACTCAGGAATAACGACTCACATATGATTGTAATCAAATGGAATAATCGCACCTCTGTCCCAGTCCGCAAAACTTTTTCCTTGAATTCGGAACGAAACGCTTAAATCGATCTGCAATACGCTATGGGTGCATAGCACAACATTTTTCCAAACAGAATCCTTGTTTCCACGAAGGAAACTGATTGGTGAAATTGTGAAATTGTTCCTCATTCTATCAACCGAAAGCAAGTATAAAGCAAGCACGGACTGATCGGCTTTAAGCTCCTTTAAGGTATATATCGCTCAGATTGGCACACCTATCGTTGAGCTTTACGTGCCCAAAACTGCTCTCCGAATGCATACTCTGTCTCAGATGCAAAATGCATATCAACGCAGAAGAATTTGTGAGAAATCTCGGAGTAAGATTGACATAAAGGGCTGCTTCGACGTGCAACTTTTAATGGTAGGTGAAACTTGGCCAAACACAAAATCGTTGACCAATTACTAGTTTCCAATTATCTAGACCAAGCACTATGCAATCAGTGACATCTTGATCCTTGAAACAGAAGTTAAGGAAGATTAACGTTTTGAACTTGGAGGCTGTGATTCAAAGATCCTCTTTGATGGAGCAGAGTTAGTGTAGTCGACGTGTTTTGGCTTTCTGATCTACAATCACATCTTGATACAGCTCATAGAATGGTTGTACCTTTTTCCACCAAGGTGTCATAGCCCGAGGGAAGTCAACTCCATAAACACCTCGAAGTTGTTTATAAATATCAACAGTGACGTGTCTTCCTAGCTGGAGAGATGCTTATTGACAACACGTACTTGGGTTAGTTCTCATCTACCATGGGGCCCACTCGTTTGGTCTGTTCTTCAATTGCCGTAAAAGCCTATATGATGTTTGCATATCACAGTAGCTGAGCAGGGGTGTAGAAAATAGGGCCTTCCGTGTTAACAGCTGCTTATGCACTATCTTCTGTATCAGTACATGAATGAAGAAGTCACGTTAGTACAGAGGAACAGCGTCATGCACCACCTCTGGGTCAGGAATCCCAAATTCGGCCACAGCCTGTAGAGCTCAAGATGATGAATGGTATCATATGTGGCTTTGAAGTCGATGAAGAGATGGCGAGTCTCCATCTGAAATTCTTTTGTCTCTGACAGGATTTGGCTCAAGTCAGGTGCACTAGTGAGTGTCTTTTAGTGTATTGCAGAAGGGCTTGAGACGTACACCCTATAGAATATTATATTCGACATAAATCAGGGATACACCTCGATAGTTCTTAGAAGACACAGGATCGCCTTCTTGAAGATGGGGCATATACATAGAGCTGGTACTACAATCATCAGACATGCTTTCATCCGCCTGAATCTGGTTAATGATTTGGCGCATATACCCTACCAAAACATCGCCTCCATGCTTTTTAATAGCTCAGCCAATTCCTTAATTCAGCAGCTACTTAATGGCAATAGGGAAACCATCTCAGCCTGGTATGCTGAAAATGCTGTTTTAGCACACATCTCCTATTGCCTGCGCTTCGATGACATGATTTTCTTCACAGTTTCGATGAACCTGAATGTCTGGCTTAAAGGCAGACCTGCCTCAGTAGCTCAGTTTTCCTGAAAAAGATCCGGATATGGATCCTATCGTAAAACTCTTGAATTTGAATTTCTGACCTCTTTACTGAAACAGCAACACTGCTCCTGTCAACAGGCATTTGTCAGTTGACTCCTGTCAAAATTTAAACTTGCTGCGTCAGTTAGTTTGTGTTTGACAGCTATTTTTATCAGACTGATAAAATTGTGAATTTCGTGTGCTTATTAAGCATTATTTCTTGCGAAAAAAAACCATTACCGAGACCAAGGCTAAGCTTGATAAATACTATGGGGACTCTGCACCATCGATTTCAATGGTAAAAAAGTGGTTTACTGAATTTCGTTGTGGCCGTACAAGCACTGAAGATGCCGAACGTCCTGGACGCCCAGTTGAGGTCTCTACACCCGAAACAATCGAAAAAATTCACGATATGGTGTTGGCCGACCGAAGATTGAAAGTGCGAGAGATTGTGGAAGCCGTAGGGATCTCGCATGGCTCAGTGGTTTCAATTTTGAATGATCACTTGGGCATGAGAAAGCTTTCCGCAAGATGGGTGCCGCGTTTGCTCACAGTCGACCACAAACGCAATCGTGTAACAACTTCACAGGAAGGTTTGGCGTTGTTTAATCGCAATATGGAGGAGTTTTTGCGCCGTTTTGTAACCGTGGACGAAACATGGATCCATCACAACACACCAGAGAACAAACAACAGTCAAAACAGTGGGTTTCTAAGGGTGAATCGGCGCCAAAGAAGGCCAAGGTGGGTTTGTCAGCCAATAAAGTTATGGCGACTGTTTTTTGGGATGCACGCGGGATAATCCACATTGACTACCTTCAAAAGGGAAGAACAATCAATGGGGAATATTATGCCAACTTATTGGACCGATTCAATGACGATTTGAAAAAAAAACGACCTCATTTGGCCAAGAAAAAAGTTCTTTTCCACCAAGACAATGCAAGGGTGCACACATGTGAAGTTGCCATGGCAAAAATCCATGAATTGGGCTATGAATTGCTCCCTCATCCACCCTATTCTCCAGATTTGACTCCGAGCGACTACTTCTTGTTCCCAAACCTGAAGAAATGGCTTGGTGGAAAAAGATTTGACTCCAATGATGAAGTCATCTCGCAAACAAAGGCCTATTTTGAGGACCTCGACAAATCATTTTTTTTGGAAGGGATAAAAAAATTGGAGAAACGTTGGACAAAGTGTATAGAGCTCAAGGGAGACTACGTTGAAAAATAAAATTATTTTTTTATCAAAAAATCTGTGTTTTAATCCAAAAGTCACGGACTTATTGACCCGCCCTCGTACTTGAGCTGGGAGATTATGTAGGATTTTTTCTTTTTACCCAGGATTTGCTGTTCGTCCTTTCTTCTGGATTAATACTCTTCTCCCGCTGTTCTCGTTTTGGGCTGTGCATTTTTATTACCTTTTTTCGTCATACCATGGTAACCTACCATCGGATCGGCTTTGATGATGCACACCGAAGACTCTGTCACTCAGCGCTCTCTGAAGGCTCTAGGTTTTCCAGTCGTGCTAAGGCTTCTCAACTTGAATTGCTACTTCTGAGCGGTTTGCAGCTTTTTTGGATAGTCAAGCTCTGAATTTGGCTGCAACAAAGAAGAAGTCAGGTCAATTTATAGCCCGTTGACGTTCCGGGGAGTGATCTTGAATGAGAAGCCTATTGGTATCTTTCCTACGTGGTGAGCAAGTTAGGCCCACTGCATAACCCAATCTGGGGGACCAGTTCCTTTACAGAAACTCCTAGAACCAGAGGCTGGTTATACCAGTCTCAGTAATCCTAAACGCAAACGCTCATCCGTTACAAGCTTTTTTCGAACAACTTATTCTTGGAATTTCTTATCCCCCCGAGTTCAGGCTGGAAAGCAAATGAGTCCACAAAGTCTGGTGAGTAGGAAAAAGATTATTGCCCAATGCAATATCCGCACTGGGTGTGGGCACTTTAGCTGCAAGGAGCTACAATATTTTAGATCATATCTAAAGTTTGTGGCACTGCAACAATTTATCAATTCACAATTTAAGGCGCATAGAAATCCCCACCATCATCACTGTACCCTAATGTCAATAGATCGCCCACAGAAGGTACTCGAAATCGAAAGGGATCATCACGCGAAAAGAAGTAGTCCATATCAATAAGAGTTCATCCGATTTGAACAAACATTTCAATCAAAATTTATTACAGTCTCACCAAATCTTTTAACAACCAACAATCCAAGATAACCAAACACCACCTTGGCAATCCACAATCCAAACTTTCGAAATCAAAAACCAACATCCCATACTCTCGGGACAACCAGCACTCAATACTCGTAAATCCACACATTCAACAACAATCGCCGTCGGAATTTTCTCCATTGGCCCAATCTTCACATTTTCCACATCCGGAACCAGTAAATATCATTCCAACCTAAGGCGTCTTTCAGCTTTTCAGCTGGAATATCAAAACAATCTCCATCCCACAATGCACTTGGCCACAAAAGGACTCTAAGAACTTAAACACCCTGAAACAGTACTGCCAGCCAGCCAGTCGGCTTGCTCGAACCAACCAAAGATGGTTCAACTGCCATGGGTACTCCTGGAATTGAAGAGGTACGTACGACGTACGTACATACTCGTATGTAATGGTACCTACCTTAAGTTTTATATAAGTTTTGCTAACACTCAATTCGGCCTTTGGTCCATTTGGGGTTTCCACCGACTTAAAGCAATCCTCGCTTTGTCCGTTCTCCTTGAATTGAACGCGCTCGATTTTATGGTGACTTAGGAGCTCCATTAGCACTTTCCAAACTTTCGGTAGGTTGCCGATTATTTCTTCTGCTGATGCAACTTTGGCCATAACTTCCGTCTGATTGTGGTCGAGATTTTCCTGTTGCTGCTTCGGCTTTTGCCGGCTGCCTGGATGTGGTAGACAACCGTGCAAGGATTCTGTGTTTATGGTAGTGGTAGTGGTTGCACTACAGCTATTGCTGCTCGCTTGTTCAGCATTTCCATCAGAGGAAGTGTCGGCTTCAATAGTTGGAAGCCCGCAGACAGTTGGCGATGTGAATAACGGTGTTGAAGTGGCTGCGGCGGCGACGTCCGCATCCACATCCACATCCACATCCACGACCACGTTCTCGTCGTTGTCGACGATGCCAGTTGGGAGATATGATGTTTCCGGAGCTACTGCAGCTGTAGTTGTAATATTGGTCCTCCTACTACGTCTGGTTATACTCGTATTACGAGAATCATCATCATTGTCGTTGTCATTTTCTGCTGCTCCTTCGGCTGGGTTACTTTCCGATGGAAATGATTCAGCATGTTGAATAGCAGGTTGTAGGTTGGCCACAGATGCTTGCTGTACCAGTTCAAACAATAACTTTGGCAGAGTAGCACCATCGGAGTTGGCCTCCTTGGTAGCCATGTCGTTGAGTAGGGTTCGATTCTCTTCAAGCATTGTTGTAAGTCGGTCGATATCTAGATTATTTGTTCCATTAAAACCCATCAGCATTTGGCTGAAAAGCTGCAAAAACATATCAAAACGAGTAAAAGTTAATTGAGTGCTATTTGCTACTGGGTATTTGTGTAATCTTTGAGATGGTGTTAGTCATATTGTTTACCTTGTTCACTGCACCCATTTCCTCCTTGAGGGTTTTATTTTCAAATCTATACTCGTTGCATTGCTCCTTTACGCATTGCATCTCATCATTGACGGAATCCATGCGCTTCTCCAGAGCTGCACTGAATTCTTCGGCTTTTCTCGTCCTGAAAATATAGAATACCGTTTTGATTACATTTCATAAGCAAACAGTGATGAGGGTGAAAAGGTTTCTAGAGTTATTTTGGCTATCATGCGGTTCCTAGTCAGTAAATGCCAATTTGGGCATTTCATGCTGAGAGACGGTGTAGCAAGGTAGCCTTGAATATTCAGTAATACGGGCTTCACGACCATGGCAACGAATGTGCTCAACAATATTTTCCAAACCTCTAGAGGTAGAATGTTTTTGAGGCATAAAGAAGGAGTAAATCTTAGGTGAGCAGGCAGAAAATGATTAAAGACCTGAGAGTAGCTGTGTGGATTAGAAATTAAGTGTACGGTGGGACGGTAGGTTAGGTTAGATTAGGTTTGCGGGTTGATTTGGTATCTGGAGCCAAAGGCACCTTCATCGTACTTAGGTCTGTGTAGAACCATTATAATCCCCGGGCGGCGTAATTGGGAATGAATGGGAATTGGATTGCGGTTGCTAATTTTGGTTTTCGCCTCGCGTTGGATATCGTTTGGTTCGTGAGTGGGTCTTGTTGCATCAGCGAACCTAAAAGGACACGTAAATGAAATTGCAGATAGCTCTCAGAGGTCGTGGACGTTGTAACTCCCTGAAGTTTCCTAATATCTCAAATTACTAACGCTGGGACAGTGACACAGCAAGTCGAGGGTGTCCGCCCGTGAGCCTACTTATTCACAGCCTCTTCAGAGGTCACCGTCGGTAAAGGACAGCTTTGTTGTGTGTGCCCCCAGAAGATTATGGCCAATATCCAATTGGCGTAAATAGTCATATTTCAATTGAGTCTTACTTGCTCTAGATTTGCTGAGTTCCGGCTATAGTTATCTTGAAGTTTCACAGGTTGGGAGATTATTCCACCTTTGCTTGCTTTGGTATAGCTTGCTAAAATTTGTCAACGGCTCAACATGCCTGCTGTTAAGGAAAGTAGGTGGAAATGGCCTTGCATTCACTGACTAGCCACATCGAACGATTCCTACAATATAGGGAGCACACAATGGTCGCTTTCCTGAGCATAGACGGCGCTTTTAACAACGTCAACCCATCCGCAACACGACTGTGCTGTCAACTCTGCAAGTAAACGACTCACTTGGGGAGTTGATCAGTCTTATGCTAAATAGCAGGATAATCAACTCCAAACTGTATAGGGTGTCTGCCAAAAGATGTCTCAGCATAGGTATCCTTTCTCCCCTTCTCTGAAAGTTAGTGTTTAATGAACTGCTGACATACCTAGAAGCGGATGGTAGCAGGATGATTGCCTATGCGGATGACGTTGCTATAGCCGTCTCAGATAAGCATCTTAATACCACTAACGAACTCCCTCAACTCAATCTCGACAGATTAAGCCGTTGGGCAGATCGGTGTGGATTGGGAGTAAACCCTCATAAAACTGTTCTCGTCCTCTTTTCCAGGAAATACAAAATTCCAATTATTATAGACCCTCCCTCAACAAACGGTACCAGTTTAGTCTTATCCGATACAGCAAATGTTGGCGTCTCATTTTTGACAGGAAGCCAAACTGGAAACCTAACATTCAAGAAAGTCATTGCAAACAAATGGGGCCTTCAAGCCGGTATAATCCACTGGCTAGACACCTCGATATCTTCAGCAGGCAAGTATCTGCGGCTGCAGCTATTCGACTTATACCGACTACACACATTCATTTGCCCATTCTTAATACATTAGGAATCCTCACAGAGAACATCGAGGACACCATACCTGAACTTTGGCTTGACAAAGACTTCCATGTAAGCTTCCCCTCTAGATCCTTCTGAGAGGAAGATGCTTTCATGGAGGACAAGTCTATCCATCTCTACTCAGATGGGTCTAAAACAGATAGCGGAGTTGGTGGTGGTGTTTTCTCAAATAAGCTAAATCTAAGCTTCTCTTTCCGTCCTCTAAAATCACTGTAGCGTGTTCCAGGCGGAAATTTTGATGATTAAAGAAGCTCTATCCTGGCTGAAGAAAAACGTGATATCTGCAAAGGATATCCGCATCTTTTTGGATAGTCAGGCCGCTATCAAGTCACTGGACTCAATCTCATTAAATTCTCAAACCGCCCTTGAATGCCGATCATCGCTTATGGAGATGGCAGAGCAGTTCTACCTTCACCTTTGTTGGGTGTCGGGTAACAGAGATATTCCAGAGAACTATAGGGCCGATGGTCTCGCCAAAATTGGAACCACTCTAAGTATACCAATCGCTACGTGCAAATCAATACTAAAGCTCGATGCTAATAAAAGAACAGACCTTGGGTGGACTATTGGACCAACATGTCTAGCGACTAAACAAATCTGGCCAAAGCTGAATTCGAATCGTTCTAAGAGTCTGATCCTTCTAAATAGCGAACATCTCAGCGCCATCATAGGTGTCATCACTGGAGACTGCCTTATAGGCAAGCATGCAAGAAGGCTTGGCGCTTTTACAAACAATTTCTGTAGAAGCTGCATGGACGAGGAGGAAGGTGACACAATCTTCCACCCACTACATATCCAGCTCTCTCTAAGATGAAAACTTCACTGAAGAGCTTTCTTCTACAATGACTTAAACGATCTAAAGAATATAGACTTTAACAGTCTCCTAGGCTTCATCATAAGCCCAAATTGGTTCCATTAGTAAGAGGATCACAGATCCATGGGCATCACAATGATTCAGTAGGCCTAAGTGGGTTGGTCTTTCCAACAGCCACTTTTACCTACTCGTACCTACCTACCTGTGTAGCTTGCTCCACTCGCATTTGGTTTGATATTTTGGTCACCGATTTTATATGAAAGGACGATACTTTTCGAGTTAACTCTACATTGACATTGACACTCTTTTGTGGCCCAGGACCCAACAGAACTTAACCTTATGGTGAACGCAAACAGCTTCGAGCTCTTCACGACAGTACTTCACAAGCCTTGATTTAATCTCAACTGCAGAAATCTCCTTAATGGCAGCCTGGGTGTCAATGAATCTGGCAATATCTTCGTGGGATATTTTCTTTATTGCTGCAGGTCTGGTTGCTTCTGCTGCAGCCGTCGGGTTTTCTACTATTATATGCGTCTGACGACAGCCATGTACATCCATAGGATAGTCTTGGGATTAGGTCCCCATCTACTCCCAAATATGCGACTGCAGGTGTAGAAAGCGATCGTTGTTTCCTCAGCATTGAGCTTCCAACCCAATTTACTATCTATTGTAGTAGGATACCTAGGTATTTGGAACTGTTGAATAATTGGAGGGAACGGTCAGTTAGTTTTGTTGGTTCGTGGCTTTTTTAATTAGAGTTTCATTTATGGTTCAAATGACTGGAGAATGGGCAGAGGAAAGGTCTAAGCATGCATAATCTCTTATAGCATTGTTAGATATTGTTTCGAAACGAAGTTGCCCAGTAAGTCGGTTTGCCCGATTATAAATATCTCGCATTCCCTATGAAGTAGTATCATCGCCAGATAACACGAAACCTTATATGGTATAACAACCTAAGGAGCTATTGTACGTACCGAAGTTTAAATTCGTTTCAAAGTTATTTTTATTGTCAATCTTCCTACCTAGGTATGAACAATAAAATAAACGTATCGTATTTATTATATCTACTTGTTAAAGAAAAACCCGCTGTGATATTTCGCAATTAATTTATTTATCTTTGTATCTAAATGTACAGCGCGTTTAACTGAGACAGCGTCAAAGTTTATATTTTATCTCAATGATTTATATTTGAGATTTTGCCTGTTCTGTTGCGATTGTAGCTGTCCAAATTTAAATCTCCTGAATAGTGGCTCCTGAGATATCCCATCTACAATTAGGTAATGTTCTGAGCCCATTTATGCCACTTTTGTCTATCCCAACATAACCAATTAAATTGACGGTTCTACGATCAGATGACCGCCATCTTCCATTGCGAATAGTGAGTGCAAAAATCAATATTACGCCTCACAACATAGTCAATTAACGGGCGTGGTATCATGTAGGATTTGTCTGTCGATATTTTCTACTCCCCTATTTTGGCACAAATATCATCTAAAGCAATTTTAACATCTTATTTGACATTGCTTAGGTATTGCCCAGGAGCTTGCAGAAACAGTTTTTCAGGGTAAATGACTCGAACTCCAACTTTTTAAAATGCTACATTTTTTTTATTTTTTGATAAATTTTATTGTGCCAAAGCAAAAAATGTTGGAAAATACATCAATTTTCAAATTGTATCAGTAGTTTTCAATATTTCAACCTTTGGCGCGAATAATGGCCTTGAGACGGCCGAAGAAAGCATCGCACGCTGCACGCAAGTGGCTCTGCGGTATTTTGGCCCATTCCCGGCGAAGTGCTTGTTTAAGGTGGTCCAAACTTTGATATTTTTTAATTCCAACCTTCGCCTTCAAAATACCCCAGACAGAGAAATCCAACGAATTTGCATCCGGAGAATTTGCAATCCATTTTGTCGAAGAAAGGAAGTGTAGAACATTGTTTTTTAGCCAATCTTGGTTGACGCGCGCTCTGTGAGAGGGTGCCGAGTCTTGTTGAAATGTCCACGGTCTCCGACCGAAATAATTGTTTGCCCAAGGCTTCTATACCGCCTCTAAGACAGTTTCACCTTATACGATCGCATTAATTTTGACGCCACAGTCCAAAAATACGAGCGGAGAGCAACCATCGGCGGTTATGGCGGCCCAAACCATCACCATCGGTGCTGCCTGCTTTCTGGTGGCCGTCCGAAGGTGTAAATTTTCGAAGGACCTCTCGGGCCAGTAAACTCGGTCATTTTGTTTGTTGACATATTGCTCGATAACAAATGGCGGCTCATCGGAAAACACCAAATTCGGCAACTCACCAGTTTCGTGCAAGCGTAGCAACTCCTTCGCTCATTCGACTCTAACTTTTTTCTGTTGCGGTGTAAGATCGTGTGCTTTTTGGAACTTCAATGTTTTGAGCCCAAGCTCATTTTCCAGTATGTGTTGCTGCCGACGTTGCTGTTTTTTTATGACCACCTCCATGGCGTTTTACAACGCTGCCAGTATCACGGTAACGAGCTATGGTTCGAGACACAAATGATTTACTCACGTTGAGGTGCTGGAGGGCTCTAACGATAGCTACTTGTGGTTTTCCAGCCAAATATAAAGCAATCACACTATCACGTTTGAATTCCATCGAGGATAAAATTTTTTCAACACAACTGAGACGCAAATCATTTAAAAGGCTTGTAAATAATAAAATTATCTGTCATGTGTCAAAATTTGAGCTCACTGTCATGAACGGTTAGGAAATTATAGCAGTCGGAAGTTGGTTGCAGTTCGAGTCAGTTCGGGTGTATTATTCTTCTAAGTGCGCGCATACTTATAGCAGTAAGTAGCGCATGGTACTTATAACAAATCCGGGCCAAATATAGTAGATGCTGATTCTGTCATCTATATCAGTCCTTGTAGTACTCGTGTATGCCACAGTTTTGTATCATAATTTTTTCCGGATTTTCCCATTTCTGTCTGCTCTATAGCCCCCACTAGCTATTCAACTGCACGTGGTCTGTTCAAGGACTTAAAAATCCGTGCGCAGATCTGAACGTCTTTCCCAATTTTTTCGTGTTACGGTGTAGTCAGCGGTGTACTCGTATTCGTTCTTATTTGCCCTTCGTAGGCAAAAGTTTTATTTTAATTTTTGATTTCTTTTTTTACGAGTTCAAATTATCATCCATCAGCGCATCGCGTCCACTGCTGAACATAGGCCTCCTCTAAATGCTTCTACTGGCTTTGATTTTGGGCTAAATTTATCCAGTTTTTTGCAGCTATGCTAGTGATGTCGTCATTTCATCGGGTAGGTGATCTCAATCTGTTCCGTCTGTGTTCTTGCAGTATCCATCCTAGTATTCTTTTAGTCCATCTGTTATCTCTTATCGGTGCAATGGGTCCCGTCCACCTCCACTGGACACTAGGTATTCTATCTCTTCTAGTATCTTCTGAGATAGACCTTTCCATTGCTCTATGCGCTACTTGCGATTTATTTATTAACCGTCTTGTTACGGTCAATGTCTCGGCGCCATAAGTTATAACTGGCAGTACGCATTGACTAAAAACCTTCCTCCCTAGACAAATAGTTAAGTCCGCTTCGGAAATGTCTTGTTTCGCGGCCGAGATACACTCGCGTATTTGTTTCACTTCATCTCCTTCGGCAGTTTTTAGGTTGTATTATAGTTAGCCACCAAGTTCGTCATGAGACAGACTTAGGATCAATTAACAATATGGTCGTGCGCTTATGTCGAAAAGTTCAAGATTTACTTGACAATTTTTATACGCCCGTTCAACTTCAATATTATTTGGCAAAACTAGGATTCTTTCACTGGGAACAGTGAGGCGGAATAGGATTCCGAATTGCAAGCTGCCAAACGATGATGAAATGATTAAGATACCAAGGGGAATCTCTGTGGAATTTGTTGCTGACTTTGAAGGAGTATCTATTTCCAATTTGATATGGAAGAATAATAAATGCGTCAACATGCTATCAACCTTTGTAGGAACTGAGCCTGAAGTAGTTATAAAAAGGTTCGATAGAAAAACAAAATCCAACGTAATAATAAAATGTCCAGCCCTACTAAAGGAATATAATCGACATATGGGAGGTGTAGGTTTGATGCATAATTTTATCGGACGCTCTAAAATTTCAATGAAGTCCAAAAAGCGTAAAAATTTTCTATCACTTCGTCGATTTGGCTCTGGTAAATTCATAGCTTCTCTATAAGCGAACTTCGGTTTGCAATGAAAAAGACTTGGCTCGTTTTCGAATCAAATTAGCAAAGGCGCTATGCAATATTCGAATGAGCTCATCGTCTTCGGTAAAACATGGAAGACCCTTAGAAAGTCCTGCAGTTTCTTCCTTCACACTGCAAAAAAACGAAGAGGGCCAGCAACACATATTCCGTCAACAGATGTGAGACTGGATGGAGTCAACCATATGGCTGTTTGGGGTAATAACCGCCAGAGGTGCAGGTTTATGTCATGTAAATTTAGATCTTTTATAAATTGCCGAAAATATGGAGTTGCACTGTGTTTGAACAAGGATAATAATTGTTTTCAAAAATTTCATTAAAATTACATTTTATTATGTAATATAAATAAAAAAAACATAAAAATGAAATAAAGTATGAATTAGAATTAATGTACAACATAAAATGTACAGCTGGCTAAGAGTTGAGTTGCAATAAAACGGTCCAGCACTGAAACACAACTTGTTTTATTTATCCTAATCCTTCTGCATTAACAAATTTATTTTTAATTATAATCATTAATTATTTATAATTTCACACGAGCCACTCTCGCAATATTTATCAATTAATGAACCTCTAAACGGCACACGATTACTCTCATAACGATGCGTTAACTAAAAATATGTTTAAAAAGATCAGAAAAAATCCTTTACGTAATACCCGCCCACGAATTTAGAGATAAGTAGAAACAAAATAAAACTTTTCTCCCAGTATCTGCAGATGAGTTTTGTCAAAAAAAAAACCAAAAACTAATTTTCGTATTCTAGAAACGTCAACCCAAAGCATGTATGTACTTCAAAAAGAACGAACATATCGAAATAAACAATTAATTATGGAGATTCTAGAATTGAAAGATCTTTTCTTTCGGATGCTACGTATAAATCTAAAATTAATCAGTCGCGTGTTCTTTTGGGCAATCTTAAAATAGATCCTGCGAATGGCATACATTTTGTTGTTTTTTACAAGAAACACCTAGAACTTTTTTTTTTTAATTTATCTTTAAACTGAAGTAGATTTTGTTTTCATTAAGATTGGAAGGGAATGCCTTATAACAATCCGTATCAAATGTAAAATCGCTAACATCAGCCTAATATGCGCTCACGCCACAACAGAGGAAAAAGACGATGCTACCAAAGAAGCGCTCCTCGAGAAAACCTACGAGCAATGTACGATGTATGCCGTTAAAATCGTCCTAGGCGACTTTAATGCCAAAATTGGAAAGGAGGCTATCTTTGGTACCACAATCGGAAGACATAGCCTACACGGCACAACGTCTGGAAACGGACTTAAGCTAATCGATTTCGCTGCGGTACGTAACGTTACTATAGCAAGCACACGGTTTCCTCACCTCAATATTCACAAGGGAACAAGCCGGACACCAGATCAGTAAACTGGTTGTGTTGCGATCAACTTAAGGCACTCCTCAAGTATTTTAGATGTCCGAACATTCCGAGCAGCCAACATAGACTTAGACCACTACCTAGTTGCAGCCAAGGTACGTCTACGGATATCTCAGACGCCACAACAACAGGGTAATACTACCCTGTTTTGACGTTGAACGGTTGGAATCGCAACAGGGCGCCAGAAACTTTACCGATCGCGTATTCCTCAACCTTTGCAACCTGCATCAAGTGTTGAAGACCAGTGGTTTAGATGCCGAACAGCCATCAGAAATGTCGCAACTGAGGCGCTGAGTTACAACCGCCCACCACTACGAAACCCCTGGTTTGATAAAGAGTACCGGCAAGCACATGCAACAGAGCAATATGCCTACAAAGCGGGGCTGCACCAAATGACGAGAGCGGCTCGTGAGCTCCAAGACCAAAAGAGGAGGGAAGAACATCGACTTCTCCTGAGAAAAAATCAAGACCATGAGAAACGCACGATCGAGTGAATAGAGAGGTGCTACTCCAGCAATAATGTTCGGAAGTTTTACCAAAAGGTAAAAAGAACGTGTCAGGGTAATAAGACCCAAACGGAAACCTGTAGAGGTGAACAAGGAAACCTTGTAGTAGAGTCGCAGTCGGTTCTGATGATTTGGAAAAACCATTTCTGCAGACTGCCAAACGGCGAAGACGACACAAATTCCGCTGTCAGGCAGAGCGAACTACTCAATATTGACGATGCAAGTCAAGAATTACATCCGCCCGACTAAAATGAAATGAGGATAGCAATTTCTAAACCGAAGTCGAACAAGGCTGCCGGTCCAGACTGTTTACCCGCCGAGCTATTTAAGGCAGCAGGAGATGACTTGTTAGAGAGCATACATCAACTTATTTCCAAGATTTGGTCGGATGAATGTATGCCTGATGAATGGAACCTCAGCATCGTTTGCCCGGTTCACAAGAAATGAGACCCTCTAAGCTGCGCCAACTGTGGAGGTATCAGTCTCCTAAGCATCGCATATATCTGCCTTATTGTGCAAACGCTTGAGACCATTTGTCAACGATCTGATTGGCCCGGTTTTTGGCCCGGTAATTCCACAATTGACCAAGTATTCACACTACGGCAGATCCTGGAGAAAACCCAAGAAGTTCAGATCGATACTCATCACCTTTTTATCGATTTTAAAGCCGCATATGACAGCATCTACAGAAACGAGCTATACAGAGCCATGTCTACGTAACACATGGGCTGAAAATTCCGTGCCGTTTTATAGTAAAACACAAAATTTTTTCAAAATTCAACTTTATTTATCAATATAGTTGCCTTCGAGGGCGATACACTGATTGAAACGATTTTTCAATCTTTCGATACCAGTTTTGTAATACGATTTCGGTTTAGCCTCAAAATAGGCCTATGTTTCGGCGATTCGGTCTTAAATCTCTTTCCGGCGAGCATTCTTTTGAGGTCTGCAAACATGAAATAGTCGCTGGAGGCCAAATTTGGAGAATACGGTGGGTGGGGAAGCAATTCGTAGCCGTATTCTTCCAATTTTTTCATCGACTTGTGACACGGTGCATTGTCTTGATGACAATTCTTCGATTTCGTCCTTCAAACGCTCCAACAACGCAATGTAATAGTCGCTGTTGATAGTCTGCCCCTTTTGGAGATAGTCGATGAAAATTATTCCATGTGCATCCCAAAATACGGATGCCATAACCTTGCCAGCCGACTGTTGAGTTTTTGGTCGTTTTGGACGAGGTTCGTCGCCTGCTCGCCGCTGACTACCGACTTGACTCTGGTGTGAAGTGATGGAGCCAAGTTTCATTCATGTCACATACCGACGCAAAAATTCGGCTTTATTGCGGTTGAACAGCTTTAAACACTCCTCTGAATCATCAACACGTTGTTGTTTTTGGTCGACTGTGAGCAAACGCGGCACCCACTTTAAACAGAGCTTTCGCATGTCCAAATATTCGTGTATGATATATCCAACACGCTCTTTTGATATCTTCAGAGCCTCAGCTATCTCGATCAACTTCATCTTACGGTCATTCGTAATCATTTTGTGGACTTTTTTGATGTTTTCATCTGAAACAGCCTCTTTTGGACGTCCACTGCGTGCATCATCTTCGGTGCTTGTATGACCACTTTTAAATTTTTCAATCCACTTGCGAATAGTTCGTTCACAAAGTGCAAAGTCCGGTTAACACTTATCAAGCCATTTCTTTGCATCGGCTGCATTTCTCCCCATCAAAAAGCAATGATAAATCAACACACGAAATTGCTTTGAATCCATTTTTTTCTCAATAACAAAAGTTGCTTCACTCACAACGCTATATCTCGAGAACTAATCGTCCGACAGCTGTCAAATTTATACACATATCTTTTGAAGGTTGATACTAACTGCCCTCTCTTAGAAACGGCACAAACTTTTCAGCTCTGCCAAACCCGTCCGCTGGCGCAGGATGACGATGGAGAAAGCTCGTTGCTGCAGCAAGGTCGGTAACGACCTAACCGAGACCTTTGACGTCAAAAAAGGGTTTAGGCAAGGCGACGCGCTGTCATGTGATGATGCTTGAAAGAATTATGCAAAACTTACAAGCCAACACACGAGGAACGATCTTTCAAAAGTCTGTTCAATTGCTTGCATACGCCGACGATATTGGTATTATTGGGAGAACACAGCGTACTGTCACTGGTGCGTTTGCGAGCATAGGAACAGAAGCATCAAAAATGGATCTAGCGGTAAACGAGGGCAAAATAAAGTATATACTGTGAACAAAAAGGGACACCAAACATCGGCGAATCGGCGAGAATTTCGCAATCGACATGGCTCTGCTATCAATTCTGCCAGCAACATTTTTTAGTAGAAATGAAACGAGGAATCACTCTTGCCAATCGATGTTTCTTTGGGCCAAGAGGGCAATTGAGTAGTAAGCCCTTATTCCGAACAACTAGGGATCATCCCAGGCTTACTTTATGGCTCTGAAGCACTCTACAGAAAGTGGATGAAGATATCCTCGGTCGTTTCAAGAGAAAAATTCTTCGTAAGATATTCGGTCCCATTTGCGTTGACGGCCTATGGAGGAGAAGATTCAACGACGAACTGTGCATAAGTCGCCTTAGGCTATGAACGCCAATACTACGGCCTGCAAAGTCTTCGAATCTAACCCGGAGCTAAAACGCTGTAGTCGAAGACCTTCTACGCGCACAAGAAGGGGCCTCAAACGTCTTGTAGTGTGCAATTGGAGGTGTGATTGAGCTCGTTACTTCCCACACTATTCGATGAATATCGGGAGGATCCTGATCGCTTGCTCAGCGTCAAGTAAACCATCAAGTTTGACCCTTATTTGCTCGAGGATTGCTTTAGCTCTGAGTATTTTTTGCGGCAACTATGAATTCCCCTGAAGTTATCAAGGTGATTTCCTTTTTTCGAAAATTAGATGATGATTCCTCTATTCTCTCTACCAGTGCAGACAAGCGCTGCACTTGAATAATTCGCTGAAATACCATCAAGCCCTACCACCATGTTGTTCTTTACTGATTTCATTGCAGCAGTTGAGAGGGCTGCGGGCGGCAGCGGACGAATTCTAAGGATGGAATCAGCGGTGGCATCCACAGTTCCAGTTAGGCCGAACTAGTGTTATCACTATATGAGCTGCTTCAACGTATTTGAATACTAGGTCTATAGAGATCTCCAAAACTAGGTCAGGGTGATGGAAAAGAGTTGGTGGCAGATGAGCCCTTAATAAGCGCCAACGGCAACATTCACATCCCCAAAGCGGGTTACTGGCTCCAGCATTTGGTCCTGCTCCTTTTGTCCTAGGGCTCCCAAAAAGGGCTCGACCCTCCAGGTTGGGGGCTGTGCGTGGGGTTAACTGCCCAACCACGTAAAAAAGGAATAGTTACGAAACGGCCAATAGCCTCGGATAAGGACGGATTCACTGTTGACTGCAAAAGGAACAAAGGACAACGGCTTTCAGATCTGCACGTGGAATGTTCGGACTTTGAACAGGCCGCGCCCTGCCGAACAATTAGCGGAGGCCCTAGACAGCTATAAAGCAGATACCACCGTCATCCTGGAAGTGCGGTCGGATGGGCCGGGCAAAAGAAAGATGAAAAACTGTGATATTTACTACGGTGATTGCTATAGGGAACGTAAGCAACGTCTATTTGGATGCAGAATTATTGTAAGCGGAGACTTAGGCAAGAAGTCTTGAACTTCCGACACTTAAGCGAATGCCTTATAACAATCCGTATCAAATGTAAAATCGCTAACATCAGCCTTATATGCGCTCACGTCCATATAACAGAGGAAAATGACGATGATACCAAAGAAAGTTTCTACGAGCTCCTCGACAAAACCTACGACCAATGTCCGATGTATGCCGTTAAAATCGCCTAGGACGATTTTAATGCCAAAATTAGAAAGGAGGACATCTTTGGTAGCACAATCGGAAGACATAGCTTATACGGCACCATGTCTAGAAACGGACTTAAGTTAATCGATTTCGCTGCGGAGCCTAACGTTACTATAGCAAGCACACGGTTTCCTCACCTCAATATTCACAGGGGACCTTGGGGGACACCAGATCAACAAACTGCCAAACATTATCACCATCTCTTGTCCGAGGCATAAAAACAGAACCTTTTGACTGCATCAACTATAGAGAAATAAGTCTCTTAAACATAGCCTATAAGATCTTTTCTGCCATTAGCATTTGAAACGAGAAATCCGATTGGTCAATACCAGTGGGCTTTCAGGTCAGGAAAGTCGACCATCGATGAAATATTCACACTAGGGCAGTTCTTGGAACAGACCCGAGAATTTCAAATTGATACTCTCTATATACTTGTCGATTTCAAAGCTGCTTATGACAGCATGCATAGCGATGAGCTATGCAACACCATGTCTAGGTTTGACATTTAGGCCAATAAAAGGGGCACGATGACATTGATGTGTTTGGGCGAACACAGCGAGCCGTCAATGAAGCTTTCGTGAGTATTAAGGCGGAAGCTGTCGAAGCAAAACTAGGTACATGCTGTCATCAACAAAGGACACACACCACCCACGACTTGGCCAGAACTTCACCATTAGCAGTTAGTAAAGGGCTGCGTATACCTGTACTTTTGCTACACAATTACAAACAGCAGCAATACCATCGCAAAACTCAGACGCAGAATTAGGCTGTTTCTTTGGGCTAAGGAAGCAATTGGGCAACATAGCCCTATGTCGTAGGTCTAAATTGTCTTCATGAGTTCGTTAATTGGGCGCTGGAAATGTTGGCCGGATATCCGGATTTTGGCCAAAAAATCATCTTCTCGGACAAAGTCCATTTTTGGCTCAGCTGCTATGTCAACAAGCAAAATTGCAATTATTGGAGCGAACACAATCCACAAGAGTTCAGCCAAGCATCAATGCATATTTAGTGCACTTTATGGCATGGCGGCATCATCGGACCTGATTTCTTTCGAAATGAGGAGAGGGACACCGCTACCACCCTCAATGGTGTCAGGTATAGAGCGATGTTAGCCGACTTTCTGTGGTCAGAGCTCGACAACATCGACATAACCGAGCTGTGGTACCAACAAGACAGCGCAGCATGCCATACAAGCGACGCAACGCTCGAAGTTGTGAAGGAGAAATTTGACGACTGGGTCATCTCACAGCGAGCGTTCATCAATTGGCCGCCGCGATTATGCGATTTGGTACCACACGATTATTTTCTCTGGGGTTACTTCAAATCCTTAATCTACGCTCACAAGCCAATCATTTTGGAGATCGAGGCCAACATTCGACACGGTATTGCCGGAATAACCCTGCACTTATTGGAGTGTGTCATCAAAAATTGACCGCTTGAAGCACTAACAGCGAAGCCGAGACGGCCATTTGAATGATGTGCTATTCCACACATAATGACATGAACGGAACTTCAAAATAAAGCCAGAATCAAATTTATAGCTTACACCGTTGTTGTTTTACTTAAAAATTGTTTCCTATCTTTCTTATCTGGTCATCATATGCAAAAACCTCAATAGGCAAGGGTAAATCATGGTTTACCTTTATAATCGCTGTGCTGAGGACATGGAAGGACCAATTCTGAAGATAATATGATGCGAGCAAACGATATATGTTAACGATGACCAAAATTGGGGATGATAACCGAGAATTTCTATCATCTGACCTTGACAAAATAAAGACAGACTTGTCGACATAAAGCTGCTTTAACTGATGGTCTATTCCCCGGAGTGTTGTTCTGATGTGTTGCCTTTGTCAAGAATGGATCAGGTCCCCTGGGCAAAATGAAAAGAGAAACTCTTTGGCAAATCCTCAGTCCCGCTACAAGAACGAACTATACGGGCTGTACAGGAGGTAAACCTGGTGTAAATACAATAACTACGATGATTTGGATATGGAGAGTATGTGGTCACCAAAGATCCATCTTGGAGAATTACTGAATCCACATCCAAGAGAAAAACTTGGACTCATGTGGCAAGAGATATCAACCAATATGGAGTGCGTGAGTATAGGTAGCTACATACAATTGAATTGAGAAGGCTTGTTGGTTGGTCCTGATTCACTCCCTATTGTAGCCTCAGCTGATGTAAGTAGGATGAACTACGTTTCATCCGGTTTAATAACGAATGCACCTGAGCAAGGGGAGAAAAGACTACAAAGAACATCAGCTTCTTCACAAGCAAAAGAAAGGACTTGACAAGTGTTTGTTTAAGGATTTTTAGAAGTTCTCAAGCAGTGTGGTGACGAATGGAAGGTAAACGATAGTCGATGAAACTTACCAATCGATTCACAATATTAATTTCTTAATTCGAGTGGCATTATCAACTGCCACAGCCCTGAAATTGTAAAAGGTTCAATCTACTTAACTCCGACAATAGAATAAGTTCGGGAATCCAAAGAATATTTGCGCATTACAGTCCTGCTTTACGGTGCTGAGGTATACCTGACTGTTTCGAAAGATGAGTTCCTCGAGTGATATACCCGTTCGGTGCTATTCCTATTGATGAAGAATGGAAAAGAAAATCCAATGCACAACAATACCAGCTATAGAGCGACAGCTATCAAGTGAAACACAAATTTCTAGCAACTCATTGACGACTCCGTGTAATAAGCAACGACGTGGCAGCTCTCACGAGCAACTCTTGATAATTGAATAAAGGTGCTACAAGATAACGAACGACGAATCAGTCGTACTTAGGCCAAATATCTGGATTGCCCTTTAATCGAAGCCTCAAATTCAGCTCCTGATTTCTCTGTACGAGTATCTACACCCTAAATGACTCGAACTACAACCAACTTCAGACTGCTATAATTTCCTAACCGTTCATGACAGTGAGCTCAAATTTTGACACATGACAGATAATTTTATTATTTACAAGCCTTTTAAACAATTTGCGTCTCAGTTGTGTTGAAAAAATTTTATCCGCGATGGAATTCAAACGTGATAGTGTGATTGCTTTATATTTGGCTGGAAAACCACAAGTAGCTATCGTTAGAGCCCTGCAGCACCTCAACGTGAATAAATCATTTGTGTCTCGAACCATAGCTCGTTACCGTGATACTGGCAGCGTTGTAAAACGCCATGGAGGTGGTCATAAAAAAACAGCAACGTCGGCAGCAACACATACTGAAAAATGAGCTTGGGCTCAAGCCATTGAAGTTCCAAAAAGCACACGATCTTACACCGCAACAGAAAAAAGTTAGAGTCGAATGAGCGAAGGAGTTGCTACGCTTGCACGAAAGTGGTGAGTTGCCGAATTTGGTGTTTTCCGATGAGCCGCCAATTGTTATCGAGCAAGATGTCAACAAACAAAATGACCGAGTTTACTTGACAGAGAGGCCTTCGAAAATTTACACCTTCGGACGGCCACCAGAAAGCAGGCAGCGCCGATGGTGATGGTTTGGGCCGCCATAACCGCCGATGGTTGCGGTTTTGGACTGTGGCGTCAAAATTAATGCGATCGTATACCGTGAAACTGTCTTTGAGGTAGTATTGAAGCCTTGGGCAAACAATCATTTCGGTCGGAGACCGTGGACATTTCAACAAGACTCGGCACCGTCTCACAAAGCGCGCGTTAACCAAGATTGGCTAAAAAACAATGTTCTACACTTCCTTTCTTCGACACAATGGATTGCAAATTCTCCGGATGCAAATTCGTTGGATTTCTCTGTCTGGGGTATTTTGAAGGCGAAGGTTGGAACTAAAAAATGCCAAAGTTTGGACCACCTCAAACAAGCACATCGCTGGAAATGGACCAAAATACCGCAGATCCACTTGCGTGCAGCGTGCGATGCTTTCTTCGGCCGTCTCAAGGTCATTATTCGTTCCAAAGGTGGACATATTGAAAACTACTGATACAATTTGAAATAAAAAAATTATAGCATTTTAAAAAGTTGGAGTTCGAGTCATTCACCCTGTAGAAGAAGGCTCTATCTTTAAGCTAAACATACCCCTCATGGGGTTAGCATAAGATGACTCAATTGTCCCGAGAACTCCGCAGTAACTATAACTGTAAAATACCGCCTAAACTTAAAAGTATCTATTGTATATAAAACAGTCGTTCTTCCGGCTTTAACCTTAGCATCGCAATGTTGCACGATCTACGAGAGGTAGAAAGTAAAAATGAGGGCGACAGTGATAAAATGTACAAATACTCATATATGTATTGAAGCACGATCTAATTAGAAGTATGCATATCCACTGACGTCTCAACATGAAGAAACCGATACTTGACAAACTTCAGGCTGAGCGCCTCAGGTGGTTTTGCCATGATCAATCGGAAAAGCAATAGAGACTCATGTTCAAGAGCCGCATATTTAGCCAATCCCACAAGCATTTGCAATGCAGAAATACCACTGCATAGCATTAGCAACAAAATGTCTGATCTTAACCCTCAGGATCTCTTGTCTCAATTCAACTGAAAATTATTTCAAATTACTGGCAGTTCCAAGGACTATATCCACCTGAAATTCCACTCCAATTTAGCCCACCATTACAGTGCATTTGAATGACAAACAAACTTTATTGGTCTCAAACTAATTACCGTCAAGTCGCAGTCTAGTTGTCATTATTAATTTAAATTATCGAAATGCGCGACTTATTTCGAAATGAATAGCAAGTGACTTTCAATGTCATTTAACAATGACAATAATACGAAATGATTCAGAAGTTATTAACGAATTTGACATAAGCTGCCTGGCAGCTAGAAAACAATTTCAAAACGTGTATATCTTAAAGTGGCATCTCTTAGTCAGTGCGCAAATTTTTCAAACAAACAAAGAAAACATCTCAAGCAAATTTCAAAACGATGCGTTTTGTTTTGTCGGGCTTCTTCGTGTTTAGAAAATTTAGAAAAACAACTTTGTATCGGTGGTTTTTGAAAAACAAGATTTTGAATAATTCTGAGAGTTTGTTTTAGGCGCGTGATAGATGGGAGAGGAGATTTGTTTCCTACAAATCAACAATGCGACAGGATCTGCTTTTTGCAATTCTCTCTCCCCATGGCATGAAAATGAATTCGTACCTCACCTCTTATTTAAAAGCACATGACTCAGATTTTTTAAGTTTCTCGGTTTTTTTTTTTTTTTTTTGATTTCAAAAACAGAAAACAGAGATACGGCACTCGTACACAGATGCAGTCACTGTTTTATGTAAGACATTGTGCCAAAAACAGACAAACGAACCGAAGAACATTCAAGATTGATTCAAAAAATTGATGAAAACAATTGTAAAGTACTCGGGAAAGTAGCTGTCGAATTTTGTTTAGTTTGAGAACCCACCTACTCTCCGTTTGTAGAGGTTTTTTGAAGAATTTCGAATTTTGATTCACTTGACCTTGCCAATGTGGGAAGGCTACAGATACGAGTACAAGTAACTTTTCGAGCATCAAACAGAAATACATTTTGAGGAGAATGTTTCGTATGTTTTTCTAAGATTTTTCTTGTTTACTCACTTTTCTTTTTCTCTCTCCACTTCATCCTTCTTGATGGCGACTTGTCTTTCCAAATTTTCTCTCTCTGCTGCGGCGACACGTGCCCTTTCCTCATATAATTGACGTAACGTCCTCATATTGGCCAACTGTCTATCGTATTCCTGACGTAAATTGTCGGACATTAATCTCAGTTCGCGTTCAGCCAGCGAACTTTCGATCTCGGTAAGTTTTCCCTTTAACTGGACGAAAGAAAGAAAGAGAAGGAGAATTATTATTATTTTATATGTTATACTCGTAAATGTTCGCATTTCGATGTAAGAAATCATTGGCGGAAGTGGGGAAAAAATGACAGGTCCATGACAGATTGTAAAAGTTTGTTGGCAGGATTACAAAATTTTGGGAATTTACGAGTAATTTAGTTTTGGTGCAGTTCTAGGAATTAGGTCAACCACCTTTCGGTGTCAAAGACATTTGCGCTATTCGGGTGAAGAGGAGTCAAAATCCGGAGTGAAATTCTCTTGTATGTCAAAACACATTCCTAAAATTATGTTTTGGGGGAAATCTTGGCAACGATATCGACTCCGAGAATGGATACAGCATGTATTGGAAACTCTCGAACCGACAAAGTAATATTTAGATTCAGATCGATGAGATTGTTTTTGTCTTTAAAACTATGGACTGGTGGTTGCTAAACTGTTGCCTAGATCTCGAAGTTTCTGATTTTGACTATATGGACACCCATTGCTGACAGGATGGAGAGGAACAGTCATAAGCTAATGGAACCCTACAAGGACGACGATATTGGACATTATTTCACTAAATTTTAAGCTTAGTGCATTCCTAAGAAGTAGGAGAAGAATAAGAAGATTGAAACCGCTTTTATTCGTACCCAATGTGTGGTATTCAGTCTTATTTTCGCAATGTCTAAACAAGTTTTAATTTACACCTCCCAGTGGTAATGCCCTGTAACAGCATGAGTAAATCCTATCTCCTGAGTAAATCTTTTCTCATGCAGGCTAAAATGGCCTGTAGCATAATAGTGGCCACGCCGTCATAGGGCTCACAACTCTATACGGAAGACAATAATATTGTAGATTCACTGTTGACTATCCTGCAAGCGATTAAATGACAGCGATTTTCGAATCTGCAAGTGAAATGTTCGGCCCACGTGCAGTCCCACAGCTAGTGGGAATCCTCCACTGCTACAAAACAGACATAACCGCCATCTAAGAAGTGCAATGGGACGGACCGGACTAAAAGAGGAAGAAAAACTGTGATATTGATACAGAGACTGCTACTGACAAGCGACGGGACAATGACATAATGACATTCGGATGCAGATTTGCCGTCAGAGGATGGTTTAGCGAACAAATCTTAAGCTTCCGGCATATAAACGAACGCCTGACGACGATTCACATAAAGGGTAAATTCGCCAACATAAACCTCATAAACATCCATGCCCCGATAGAGAGAAGAACGACCTTACCAAAATCTGCTCCTACGAGCTCCACGACAAAACCTACGAACAATGCCCTAAATAGTACGTCAAAATCGTCCTTGGCGATTTCAATGCCAAGCTAGATATAGAGGGACCTGGTCGCATATAGGTTGGTGAATTCTTTGGACCACTGTTTTGCAAAACCTAGTGCAGAGTTTGCTTTAGGGCTTATCCCATTCACACGGGCAATACTATAAACGGAAGTTGAGCTCCCTATCACGCAAAATGCCGAGGTCGCGAAGAGATTGAACGCAGGAGATAGGTTAGCTGTGGAGAACGTAGAGCCGGGGAGGAGGTTGGTGCCGCTTATGTGAAAAGGTAATGGATTGGCATTTGGGTATATTAAGTTCCAAACAATTTTTAAAGCACCAGATCGAAAAACTATCAAGATCTTGTTGAAGGAGAAAGAAGTCATGGGGAGAGGAAATGGTTTTGAAAAATTTGGTATCGTCGGCGTAAAGAGAGACAGACGAGTGTTTGATAATCTTATCGAGATCATTTATAATTAATATATAAAGAAGTGGACCGAGATGGCTGCCTTGTGGAACTCCAGAGGTTGCCAAAAATGGAGCCGAGTGGGCCGACCTAAAACGAACATTGCAAAAACAGTTTTCGAGGTAAGAGGATATCCATTTTAACAGCATGGATTCAAAGCCGAAGGTAGACAATTTGAAGAGTATTAATCGATGGGAGATTTTATCGAAGGCCTTGCTAAAATCGGTTGCAACTACATCGAATTCGTTGCCATTCTCTAGGGCAGAGAGGGCAAAGGAGTATACGAATTCAACCAAATTTGTGGGGGTTGACGTACCCTTAGGAAGCCATGTTGTCTAGGGGAAATAAGTGATTTGCATTGGAAAAGTAGAGCTTCATACAAAATACTTTCGAAGAGTTTGGGTATATGGGAGAGTTTAGCTATTGGACGATAGTTTGTTATTTCGTTCTTTGATCCTTTTTTGTGGATCGGGGTTATGAAGGAGGTTTTCCAAGTCTGAGGCAGTTCTCCTGGGATAGACATTTTTTAAGAAATATGGCATGGAAACCATCTGGACCGGGTGTGAATTTGTCATTAAGTTGGTGTAACTTATATTCGATCTAAGGGTCCAAAGTGTGAGAGAGTAGTGGGTCATTGGAGAACTGGTTGACTAATGATCAATAAACCGCCAAAAAATTGATCATATTGAGATCGACGTAATGCACTCCTCCAATTTTTGATGTCCGAACGTTCCGAGCAGCTAACATCGACTCGGACCATTGTCTTGTTGTTAACAAACAGAAGCGGATGTCCATAACAGACCAAAACCAGCGAACAACGTTTAATCTCACGAGGAGTCAGATGCCGCCAGCATCTTACGTAGGAGATCAATGTCATTACTGCCAAAGAACAATCAGAGAGGCCGCCTCTGATGTACTTGGTTTCAAATCGCCTCAAAAAAGGAATCCCTGGTGTGATGACGAATACAAACAGGCAAATTTAGAAAAACAATGGTTGTACAGAGCGGTCCTGTAGAAAAGGAATGAGAAGGGAAGAACTTAAGCTCTTCAGAAGGAAAAAGAAATAGCACGAGAAGCTGCCAATCTAGGCCTTGGAGAGGAGCTATTAGACGAATGAAGCTCGTAAGTTGTACCAAAACATAAAACGGATATGCCAAAGGTGTAAAACCTGGCAATTGCCAATCTTACATCTAACAAAGCTGCTGGACCCGATAGTTTAACAAGTATTTAAGGCAGCAAGTGAAGTTCCAATTCGATACACACCATCTCTCCATCGATTTAAAAGCCGCATATGACAGCATCCATAGTGTCGAACTATACAGAGCCATGACTAGTTTTGGCATCCCTAACAAATTCATTCGGCTATGCAGGATGAGGATGGAGAATGAACGCTGATCGGTAATAATAACACGAAGACCTTTTCAGAAAAGGACCTGAACAAGGCGGTGCGTTGTCATGTGATTTTTTTCAAGATATTCTTGAAAGAATTGTGCGAAACTCTTTCAAAAGTCTGTTCAGTTGCTCGCATATGCAGACGACATTGACTATTAAAGCAGAAGCGGCGAAGATGAGTTCAGCGGCCAATGAAGGAAAACTAAGGTATATGCTACAAATAATGAAGGACACACAAAATCGGCAACTAATAAAAGATGTTAGATAGACTAGAACACTGATCATTCGAGTCCTGTTCTATGGTGCAGCAGCTTGGACACTGACAAAAGAGGAATGCTCTCGTGCGTTTGGGAGAAAAGTTCTTCTGGCAATTTTTGCTCCCGTTCTTGTTAAAAAAGCTCCGATAACCCGGCTTAGATGGCAAGGTCACTTTGAGCGCATGGGCACCTGCGTCCCGGTTCAGAAAGATTTCAACTCCAACCCAAAGGGACAACGCGGTAGAGCACGACCTTATCTGGAAGGGGACTTCAACCAAGTTCGTTTGCGCAACTGGAGGCAACTTGCAAAAGATTACGCCAGCTCGAGAGTCATGTTGGCTTAGACATTGGTCCAGCCCGGACTGTAGCGCCATCCAATTAATTAAGTCCAGAAGTAAGACGTGGATAACTACGTCCAGCAGTGGGGATCGACCTCAGAGCGCCCTTTATATACGATCTTCACCTTTTCTAATGACACGCAATTGCTAGGGTTGGCTACCAAATTGCTTGTGGAGATATACGTAGGGTAAGATATATCAAATGCGTCAATTTGGAACTAATATCGAGTATAATCTGGGCTACACATTGTGTCAAATTTCATCACTAGTCTTGACCTGATCTGACCGAGTTTTCAGCCTTTATAGGCCATTGAACACACCAAATTCTTATCAGTAAAACTCACTCGAACACTCACTTTGAACACACAATTGATTTGTATCACTAGGAGATCACTGATCACTTGTTCACTGTCGCATCAAATAACAACTGTGACGGTAACTTGTTGTTCGTCCACCTTTTATACTATGTTCCAGGTCTTTCTACACATTCCCAGGATGAACACCTACACAAATGACGAATGCAAAATGATGTCATGAATTTTCTGAAAATTGCTTCCTATATGGCCTTAATTTGTTTTTCATTTAAATAAAAATAAGACCTCTCAGTATTTGGCCTGGTTTCTATTTTAGGCGACAAATAGTGACAAACTCGTACGACACCGGTCTTATTTTGTTGAGTACTATTTCTTTCATGTCACTTGAAACTGCTAATTCAAAGAAAGTCTAACTATATCGAAGGAATAGATCTCTGGGGATACCAGAACCTTATTCTCAGGACTGTTCCAAGACGTTTTTGGTTTAAATATTTCAACAGCGATAGATTTTGGGTCCAGTGATTTTTCTACTCTGGCACAATCGATTTAAGATACACATTAACAACTTGCCAATCTTGAAAATACACTGTTCTCGAAGTCACGCTACTGCTCATATAAGCTTTCGGTTGAAGTTTGTACTTCAATGTAGACGGTCAGAACGCTCTCAATCACTTTTAACACGGTCTTTTCAAAGCCTGCCTCGTTGTACATTTTAAGATGTTTTCTGAAAGAAACTTTAGAGGAGCTGTTCTGAGGACCCTTCTGTACCTGAATATGATACGCCGTATTCAAAAAACTCCTGCTGGCCTCTAGGCGAAGAGATATTCCAGGCATTGGCACTATCTCTCTGAAACTAAGAAAGGAATACCTATCTCACTAGCCCTAGTCTATCTTAAAATGAAGCCGTTTCAGTGCCAACCAGAAGATAGAAGATGGAACCTTCGTGAAAGATGTTTACCTTCTAGGCTTATCAGATAGAATATTATCAATACATAGATAGAATCAGCAGATGAACTGCAGAGCTTGAACCCTTACTGGGCACTGGCTTATAAGAACACACGTTAGAATGGTAGATGTTCTCTTCAACTATTTCTGAGAAAACTGCGGAGATGAAGAAAAATTGGAACCAGTTATCCATTTATTCTACAACTGTCCAGCACTGGCATCCCTAGAAGTACTGCTAAATCAGCATAACGAGTAAACCTTCAAAATGACAGATGACAAAGTCATTATAATAAATCTCTGATTTATGTACAAACAGGGACCACCGTGTTATTATATTGCAGACAGAAGATTCGAAGCGGTTTTAGTAGGGAAAACTCACCGTAAAGCTTAAAAATATACATAAACCTCGAGATGCTACATCAGAGAAGCTGATCAAATGATGTTCCCAGGTATCTACTCGTATATACGTACAGGAAACGGTAATCAGACAGCATCTCTGTTTGAGTCTTTAAGCACAATACTGAGCAGCCTGCTCGAATGTTATTTCTAACAGAAGAAGAGGTAAAGGCAACAACTCTGGGTGTACGAGATGCCTTCAGTTCAACCAGGTGGAGGGATATACTGAATGCGCTTGAACATACTTCCAACACTCCAGTTTACATCTTGCGAAAAACTACGTCAAAAAGCGGAAGCTAATCTACAACACCGTGAAAGGCCCTCGACGAAAGGAAATCTCCTCCAGAGTAGCAAGGGGACTATCCTAGTACCTGACTTCTGGAACATCTCATACGATGTCATCCTTCATATGGAGATGCCTGAAGATGACTGAAGATGCCTTCCTGGTAGGGTAAGCAGATGATATCACTGCGGTGATTACGGGAAAAGACACGTAACATAGAACGCGCAGATGAAGTTGAACCAGGCTATGAAATGAGGAACTCATGGATGGATAAACTCGGTCTTAGCCTAGCTACAGAAAAAAACAAAAAAGTCCATCTGACAAAGAAGAGAGTCTCGACCATCGTTAACTTCCAAATTGGGCCCGAAGTTATAACAAGCAAGGAAGGAGTGAAATACTTGGTACTGACTATCAATACGTAACTCACCTTCTGGCAACAGATAAAGTCCGTATCGAAGCGAGCGTCGAAAGTCGTAATGTCACTTAGCAGACTAATGGCAAGCGTAGGAAGCCCTATGGCCAGCAAACGAAGGCTACTAATGTCAATCACACTTGCCATTCTTCTATATGGCTGTGAGATCTAGGCAGACGCACTCCGACAAAAAAAGTTCAGGAAGCAGATGTTAGCAGTGCAGAAACGCGGAGCGCTACGTGTGGTAAGCTCATACAGAACGGTGTCGGGAACAGCTGTCCTTTTAGTCGCAGGAGTGACCTCTATCGAAGTACGTCTACGATAAAAAGGCGAAAATTGGAGTGGAAGATGTAATCGAGGAGGCAAAGCAGCTCATAAAACGGTAGTGGTAAAGACGCTAGAACTCAGAAAGCAGAGGACGATGCACTGCGAAGCTGACCAATGACGTGGCTAAATAAACTGAACAGAAACACGGAGAAGTAAACTACCAAACACCCAGTTTCTCACCAGATACGGATATTTCAATGCCTTTCATCATAAGATTGGTAAAGCAAACACTCCAGGGACTCTCCAGTAGATGATATGAACAATATATCTCGTTCACAGGAGATGAAAAGCAGCATCGGCGTAATCAGCCCCGAAAACATGGACGAAAAGATGCTGACGAGCGATCAGACCTGGAGCCAAATTTGTTACTCCATAGAAGTCACACTTTGGGAAAAACAAAGAACAAGCTGCGAATATACGATGAAGCCTCACCGGCAAGACAGAATAAACCAGCACCAGAAGATAAATATGAAAAAGCCGGGTCCCAAAGGGTAAAAATGGACATCACTCTGAAGTAATGCGAAAGTGGTTCCAGAGTGGATGGCGGCAAGTTGAAAGGGGTTAAAGGGGTTTTTAGGGGGTGAGAGTACCTGAAGCAGAACGGGGCTGTTATTAGCTTTTCCACCATTCCCAGGGAGAAAAAAAAGGGGACACCTACCATGCATATATCCCAAATGAGGAAGTTCGAAAAAGAGAAGTAGCAGTCGAGGATAACAAGACTGCCGGCTTGGACGGTTTAAAAAAAACTTATTCTACGCTTGGAAGAAGGTAAATTTCCAAATTTCCAAGCGTACTGAGCACTCAGCGTCGTAGGGGTGTATATTTGGGTACAGAGTATATATTTAAGAGTGCTCTGGTAGTTCAGCCGGAATGAAAAGATTCATCATCTATGCTAAGTACTGCACGTTATTCAAATGTTTAATTGCGAATGATGATCAACTATTTCAGAGCTTAACAGAACTACAGATGGAGTTCTGGTTATATTAGTCAATTTTGGGCAAAACATTAGAAAACGTCACGAAAAATTGTAACAACATCATCACAAACGTTAAGCTATTGCAAAGATATTTCAGGACTTCAGCTAGTAGACTATTTATCAGAAGATGTCCTAAAAAGCAGCCGGAAAGAAATGAGCAATACAAATCAGAGAGTTAGGTTCCTCGGTTGTGTGTGAAGTAAGCTTTGGTTTAGCTTACGTTTCAAGAGCGTTTAAAGAATTATTTAAGCCGGCATTCCGCTACGACAGCATTGGTTGAGTGCTGGTTGAGTTTTGTACGATGACGACAGGCACTTAGAAGCGCTGTAGCATTGACTTGACATTAATTGCTCTTATTTTAGCTCCTCATGATAGCCACATAAAAACTACCAGCGGCGTATGAATTCGCCATTACGTCAACAGTCAGCAAGGTAGATTCTTTAAATAAGCTGTTTCAACTTATTTGAAGCTTAGATCAGTAAGGATGTTCAGGATTAGTCATGGTGCTGAAATAGAAATAGTCATGGCTAAACTCTTGTTGGATGTAAAGCGAGTAACTGGCTTCAGAATACCCGGAATCTTTTGCTTACTATTCCGACCCTCTGTCGGAAAAAAAGCAAGACCCTAGAATGAGAATGGATTCAATGCAGGAAAACCCTGCAAAACGAAGACATGATAACGTTCAGAATTGCACAGATCATCTGTTCGTGCCTTTAACAGATCATCTTCACCCAAATAATAAGAGGAGATCATAGACCATGCTATGAGGCAAATTTCAGCGCCAGGAAGTGCTGTGACCATGCTACCAGATGCGGATTTGTTGTAATCGACGGACAAAGGCATGAGGTCTAGACCTTTCAGGACATGAGTAACATTTCTCATCAAAGTGAAATTCGCCAACATCAGCCTTGTTCGCTCTCACACCCCACAGGAGAAAAAGACGATGCTTCCTTCTACTGAGCTACCTTAAGTTTCAATCTCATTTCTATGGTTTCAATCTCGATCGCAATCACTTATCCCTCAATACAGCGATACCGCTGAAATAATCTTCCGGCTTTCACCCAACCAAGTCCTGGTTTGATAAAGAGTCCAATCAAGCACATGGGGCAGAACAACTAGTGTGAAGGAGGAGAGAAGAGAATCGGCTTTTCCGTAAATAAGAAGAAATACTCGTACAACAGAAAACCAGCTCTACAGACTGGTTAACGGCGGGAACGATTTAAACTCCGCTTTTACGCAGAGCTAACCATTCAACTTGAGCGATTTCCGTTCACCAGTCAGATAGCAATAACTAAATGCAAGTATAACAAGGTAGCATGACCGACGACCTGTACTCTGCTAGATGGCCTTGTTGGAGCATACCATAGAAGAACTCATGGTATTCTCCAACTGAATTTGGTCGCAGAAAAGTACTCGTATACCTGAGGAGAGCATTATTCGTAGCATTGGGTTTAAAATCCAACAAATCCCCAAAGAGCTAATATTCACTATACGGTAGATCCTAGTGGAAATCTTAGAAGTCCAGATCAATACACAGCACTTCCTTATCTATAACAAGGCCGCACGTGACAGTATCGATTGAAAGCATGCCCAGTTTTGACGTCCTTGGCAAACTCGAAAGATCCTACAGAAAGACGTTGGAGAACCGTCGTTGCGAAGGCGAAGGAAGATATCGTTGGTCATTTTGAATGTAATATTTTCCGGTTCTTCAAACTTTCCGGCTCGAAGAACCTTCAATTCGTATCCGGAGGGACTATAGGTAGAGGTCGAGTTAGCACAAAAACGCGGTAACTAGAAAGCTTTATTGCTTAAGAGTTCAACATCCGACTGTATGGTCATCTACAGTAAATAAGTATTGTGCGTGCACTTCGCAAGTTTAAGTAACGTCCTAACTTTTCGCTCCGGTTTAATCTCAGTAAATTAACGCCTCTATGATCAGTTTGTGGCGACTTTTACAAGAGGATTGTGCCTGTAACGGTATAAAATCTTTATGAGCTAGGAATTGAAACCGAACGACCATGAGGGGAGACGTAGCTTCATTGGACACTTGGTCAGAACGACTCCATTGGCAGTTATAACTTCGAGGTAGTTAAAGACTCTATCTGACTTAGCTTCGCAGATTCAGAATGTTTCTTTGCGCTCAGGATGCAATTAAGTAATAGGGCTCTCTATGTAAGACCAAACTGGCTTTGTACAAGACCATCATCATTCCGGTCCTATTCCATAGTCTTCTGCACTATGTCGTTTGAAGAAGGACTCGGCCGGTTTAACAGGAAGATGTCATAGATAAGTTTCTACGGAGGTTGTTTGAGTTTTCTGATACCTCAAGCAAGCTGTTTTACAGAAAAAAAGAATACCACAAAGGAAAATGCTTCTGCAATTCCAAAGACAACACGGTGCAGAAGTCTAGTCGAAAATACGAAGACCAATCACTCCTTCATCATTCAAACAGAAACCCTAAACTAAAACTCCTTTAATCATCACAAAATCCTAGTGTCCTATGAAAAATTCGACGCATTACCGTATCATAGATTGCCTTCATCAGTGTCATCTAAGTTCGTTGCTACGTAGATCATATTGACGTCACTTCACATTCCCAATTGGCTGTCGTTTTAGAAAATTCGAAGAAATCGAACGACGTAGTCAGCTTGAACAAAGGTAAATACACGATGTAGATCAGCAAAAAAAAACGTCTACTCGTTGTCTAGATTAAGACGCCATAATAAACAACAACAACCACACAATGGATACCAGTCAGATACTTTCAAAATTCTTATTCAGCATCCGCAACACCTTTTCAACAACCTCAACCAAATCGGAGTTGTCATTGTTCATAAAATTCTTCTCAAAGAGCTCACATCATTCTCAGAATTTGCATTTAATTAACTCGAATGTCTATCCAGTTCTCTGATACATAATTTTATCTGATAGTTAAATAGAAAGATTTTTTTTTTTTTTAATTTTAATTGTTTAAAAACCAAATGCCACGATTGTATAAGTGAGCACTTCCGCACATGTCATATGGCAAGTCAACGGATAGGTCAATGAATGGTATTCCCCGCCACACAATGAGGCGGTGAGTTCCTTTGTTAAACACTAGATACTCCTATGCAATCTTGTCTACAAAGAAGTACTTTGCACATGACTAAGAGTTAAACAGTGCGCATTTGCGGATCATTGATCAGAAGAAGGTCACCCGGGGGAGATTTTTAATCTGTCATGTGAAAATAGGTCTCACCTTCAGCACAAATGTCCCTCGATGTTAGTGTTTCAAAATCTATTTTGCCTTTCTAGTTCAAGGACTTGAGCAAACCATGTCAGGGTACAGATACAGATACATATGAGACGATCTTACATGGTCAGCACATCTAGAGACAATTTTTTTTTTTGAAAAACACTCTCCACGAACTCACCTGGTTTACTTGTTCCTCCTTCATGCTGATCATTTGTTTGCAGCACGCAACAACTTCCTTCAACGAAACTACCTGCTTTCTAGTAACTCCCAACTCCGTGGTCAGTGACAAATTATCCGCATTTGCTAATTGCAATGCTAATTGTGCTTCAGCTAAGTGAACTTTTGGATTGGTGCTTTCTGCAACAACTTCATCATCAGAAATTTGTTGAGCCAATACACGATCACTTTCTTCGAGGAGTTTCTTCCTCAGCTCCTCCGATACACTCGATACATTACCATCTTCCTCCGACCTTTCGGCTGGAGTAAGTGCTCCATTTCTTAGACGTCTGGCAGCGTCTCTTTCTTCGGCCAATTGTCGCCTTAACGACTGTATCTCCTCCCGGAGATCATTCACAGCTGTCTGTCTAGCCATTCGTTTGGCCTTCAGCTCCTCTTTGAATTCCTCTAATGACTGCTCCTTCCTGACTGTTGCTTCAATTTCAGCACTCTTTTGCAATACTAGACTTTCACTAACTCCCGCACTAGACTCCGGAGTCTTACTTTTGCTCCTTCGATTGGTTTTTATCACTTTCTGTTCAAGATCTTCA
This sequence comes from Volucella zonaria, assembly GCA_963966105.1. NCBI lineage: Eukaryota > Metazoa > Arthropoda > Insecta > Diptera > Syrphidae > Volucella > Volucella zonaria. The sequence goes on from OZ014533.1 coordinate 125,235,585, forward strand.
CTGGGCATATTCGTGAATTGATTTCTAGAAACTGCCACTGCACTAGTACTACTCGTACTGGCTCTTGGACTAATGTCCACCTCGTCACTGACTACGTCTAAGAGTAGATTTTGATTTTCGATTTCCCACCACCAAGGATCCTCTGGATCGTGGACAAATTCACTCTGATTTGTTGAATTACTGCTGGCTTCTCCTTCGTCCATTGGTAATGACGACTCAGAACTGCCCATACTCTTCGGGCTCCAATGGAATTTTATACTACACAACGGCGCACAGACAGTACGCGTGTGTTGATGCAGCGCAGGCCTCTTTAATTCAACAAGGAAACCCAACTGCGACTTGCAATCTCTCTGTTGTCAATGAACACGAAGAAGATCACTGATCTTCCAAACAAAGGACGTTATATTTCTATGTATATATGTATCTATAACACTTTTGATCTTATAACGGTACAATGGTACTTAATTTGATTGTGCCCACATGTTAGCGCGTGCTTAGCCGCACAATATACAACAAATTCTCAGCAAATTTCGAACTTTTAACGCGAATTCCTTCGGTTTTTCCTCCTTTTTCACCACAAAATTGACGAAAATTTATGAAAACGAATTGAAAATTTTCCTTTATCCGTTCGGAGACTGTGAATGCGAGATTTTTTCAAAATTTAGTGCAACTGCTTGGAAAACTCGTGAAAAACTGATCTATTTTTAAAAATGCTCTATCACTGTTGGTTTGGGTGCTGTTGCCTGAGTTTTCTTCATCTTCGAAAACGAGAAAATCAAAAACAAAAAAAAACCGAAAGGAAATGAAAATTCTTTCGCGTCTTTGTGCGCATAGTTCGTAGGTAAAAGCCACTAAAATACTTTCATTTCATCCACTGTTTCGTCTATGTGCGAGTATGTTATTTTCGTATTTTCGTATCTGTGCTTTTGTATCTAGTATCTGAAGACGGAACAAAAAAAAAAAAAAAAAAAAAAACAAACAAACAAAAAAATTCCGCTCGCAAGACACAACAATGAAAGAAGAGCGATCGCGTTAACCGATCGCGCACACCGATCGTCTAGCACTTTTCAAACTTTCAACGCCGCACAATGCGCTAACGCCCGAGTAGCGCGCAATACTGATCTACGGGTTGCGGGTAGATCACTATGATCAACATGATCATCATGAGTGGCGTCATTGCATGCGGTTCACCTTTGACTGAAATTGAAGTGTTGTAGACTTGTCTTGACCGTTTTTGTAGAAAATGTCATGTGGATGGAGCGCATATTTCCGTGATTGCTTTTCGCTGATTCAGGTGTTGCTGCGAGTAGTGCTGGTGCCCCGGTGTGATCATTTGTGGTACACCTTGAATGAGTTAAGTCACGAGAATAAACGCTAGCGCACTAGATGTGCAATTATTTTGAAAACCATTGGGAGAGGGGCATGCCAGGTTAAGAATAGTTTGAAGACGTAGAAAAATAAATTAATGAATGTGGAATATGATTCGAAAAAATTGACTTTTAATTGCACGTGAAAAAGGTGCAGTCCTACTGGGATCTGACAGTGCGTTGTTATGACTTTATTTGGTGTCATTCAAGATTTGATCATTTTGGCATTCATTTGCGAAGAAATGAAATAAAACCGAGCGTCACCCTGACATTCACAAACGAATTGCTGCGTAGCGTTGTCATGTCTATGGCGTTATCAGTATCACAGTAGTGTGATTTATGTCCAGCTTTGTTTAGTTCTTACAGTCGACCGGAAATATGCGTTTGGACTGACCTGGAGAGTCATACACTTAAAAGAGAGCCAACTTTCGATACAAACCCTAACAGAGGATGCAGTCATTCGCAACGCGGACACGTGCGCTTAAATATTATCCCCTGAGCCTGACCTACCAAGTACAATCGGCGATTTTATTTTACTCGACCAGGGAATTCAGCCATCTAACTGCGTTCAGAAAGGTCTTGCATTCTCAATCTAGCTGGTAGTGAAATGTTTCAAAAAGGACCTAATCGCCACTTAGTTGACGCTGCAGACGCAATACTTCATCACCTCTATGTTACTTTCTTTCAAAATACACAGGGTCATCCATTTTGTGGTTCCGGCAGTAAATTTAAATAAAACACATTTATGATTTAGATTTCGATCAAATTTTCATTTCTATATATATTGTCTGGATCTTGAGTTTGTGGATTTAACGCATAAATACGATCCTTTGCACAGCCCCAAAAAAAGAAGTCCAACGCCGACCTCCGGATTAGCTAGTCTTATCTGTATACAGCGGATCTCTGTACAAATGGACCATCCTTTCTCCGCTACTCCTGGGACCATATTGTGGGTAAAATCTCAAAGAAAACACCGACTGCCGGCAAGGCTCCTGCATTATCGAGCGGAGGCAAGACTGTGGCAGGCCATGGTGCACCATCCTCTGAAGGCAAGCGCAACGGGCCTAAAAACAAATCTTCAAGGTGTGTACGGATTTCCCGCTGCTACTAAAACTCCTCCCCCTAAGGAGGAATCTGGGGCTCAGCCACATCAGCAAGCTTCATCTAAGGCGCTCTACCTAAGACGCCGAAATGCTTCACGCATCATCAAAACCTTCGGATCCATTCCGGAGGTTGAGAGAAGTGCGGATATAAAGAGCAAGATTGAGTGGGCTAACAACATCCTAAAAGACGGATTAACCACTGCTTCCACTGCTCCCAAAACAACAAAAGAGTCTTCCGTGCCGATTCCCAAGAGGCCCAAAACTTACAACACCGAAACCCCTTGGCCATCCAACAGCACATTTCTGAGCATTCTTTCAGTAAAGTCCTGAAGGACGCAATAATAGTCGCGGTAATCGACAGGAACGACACCGACGGATAACACATGAACTGTGGCAGTTGGTCAAGCTAAAGCTTTCGAGCAACTTCTTGGCCATCGTATGGGAAAACTCCGGACCTCCTGTCATCACAAGCGACGTTGGCTGGCACCAAGGAAAATTCAAGTTTATCGCGTGTGCCAATCAAAGATCTCTTGATCCTATCACAAAAGCCATAGGTGGTTTAGGAGAGATTTGGCCAGGTGCAAAGCTCTAAGTCGTGTCTAAGGAGCATATCCCTAGCAGAGCTAGAGCTCCCACCTGGATCGCAGCCGAGCCCTCCTCCCCAGAAAGCATTCTGGAGATCATCAGGCTCAGCAACCCGACCCTTCCGACTCATGACCGGAAAGTCGCAAAACTGAAGGAACTAAGGGGCTCTTATAGATGCGCGTTGATCATGATCAATAAGGAATTCCATAACCCTCTACGTCTATAAAAAGGATGAGCTGGATGCTGATAAGCAACTTTCTCCTCCCTTAACTGAAATTTCAAATACAACCTTAGATCTTGGAGCGTCGATATCCTTTCCAGAAATGTATAGCGGCTACTCCAATCTATGCGAGGTGACAATGAAGCAGTTGGTCTCCACTTCTGACATCCGGATATGGAAATCGATGACGAAGCAAAAAGAGATCCTGTACGATCGGAGGAAGAAGATGAGATCTTGAGCGCATCTTCAGAATCGGAGAACTTCCAGAAAACCGTGGTGGAGGCCACTCTAGGAAATTGTAGCAATGATACGATTTCTCCAGATTTATCTCTCTCCAAAAACGCAGAAGACATTATCCTAATCCAGGAACCATGGATCGTATAAGGCGTGGTTCGTGAACTGTATACTCTCCGCTCTATACAAAAGACAAAGGTAAGATTAGAACTTGTACCTATATATTAGTGAAACATAGCCATAATACATTTTTACTTCCTAATCTCAGCGACCCCAACTTAACCGTTGCCAGACTAGAGACTACAAAAGGCTCCTACTGGCTAGCATCGGCATATCTTGGCTTGGCCACAATCATGTGGACCCTTCTCGCTGGTGATAACCCAGAAAGAGTGCTACTAATAGCTGGAAGCAAAAAACTGACCTCATCATCGGATGCGACGCTAACGCACATCACACGGTATAAGGCAGCACCGACATCAACGATGGAGGTGAGTCACTTTTTGATTATATTACAATATAAGGATTAACCTCAATGCTTGCAACATTGGCCCAAATGACCCCACCTTTATAACAAGAAACCGACAGGAAATGTTAGATATCACTCTTGTCTCCCACAACCTCACTCAAACGCTAACGAACTGGATGTTATCGTCTGAACACTCACTTTCAGACCAGAGATACATCCAATTCAGCCTGAGTGATGCTCCTCCCAGCCAACCAGCATTCCTGAATTAACGGAAAGAGATTGGCCAAAATACAGAGGAATACGGTCAGAAACGCTATCCTCTGAACTCTCAAGTCCCTTGCGTGACACCTATGAGCTTGACATGAAAGTCAAGGAATTTACCCTGGCTCTCAATCAGGCCATGACCGCTTCCTGCTTTCTTATTCATCCTAGAGGCAAGAAAAAGCCGCACTGGTGGACATCAGCACTGGGACTGCTTAGAAACACTTGCAGAAAACTTTTCAACTTAGCAAAAAGCACAAGAAAATTGACTGACGGGGATTCATACAAAGAATCCCTCAAATTATACAAAAAAAAGAACTGAGTAAGGCAAAGCGACAATACTGGAGATCACGGAAACCTCTGAGGCATCGCGGCTAAGAAAAATCCTCTCTACAAATCCTATGATGCCTAACGTTTTGAAAAAAACCAATGGATCTTGGACAACCTCAAGTGATTAATTACTCAACCTGCTACTGGACACACACTTTCCAGGGAGATCGCAATTCGCGGCCAGCAGTAATTCCTTCTGAAAACTCTAGAACTCATATATCCATATATGAGCTAAAATTAATCCAAGACATCTGTCAACGGCTCAACATGCGTACTGTAAAGGAAAGTCGGTGGAAACGGCTCTGCATTCATTGACTAGCCACATCGGACATAGAGGGCGATTCTAACAACATCAACACATCTGCAATCACGACTGCGCTGTTAACTCTGCAGGTGGACGACTCACTTGGGGAGTTGATCAGTCTTATGCTAAACAGCAGAATAATCGACTCCAAACTGGGTAGGGCTTCTGCTAAAAAATGTGTCAGCATAGGTACGCCGCAAGGCGGTGTCCTCTCTCCCCTTCTCTGGAACATAGTGGTCAATGAACTGCTGATATACCTGGAAGCGGGTGGCAGCAGGATGATTGCCTATGCGGATGACGTTGCTATAGCCGGCTCAAGTAAGCATCTTTATATCATTAAATAACTCCTTTAACTAAATCTCAACAGATTAACCCGTTGGGCAGATCGATGTGAATTGGGAGTAAACCCCCATAGAACTGATCTTGTCCTCTTTCCAGAAAATATAAAATTCCAATCATAGAACCTCCCTCAAGAAACGGTACCAGTTTAGTCTTTTCCGGTACAGCAAAATATTTGGGTCTCATTTTCGACAGGAAACTAAACTAGCATTCAAGAAAGCGTCAAGAAAGCTACTGTAGCTTGAGAAAAAAGTCATTAGGAACAAATGGGGCCTTCGCCTGGCTATACGTCTCGCTCATAAGACCCATACTCACCTACGGGGTTGTTGTCTGGTGGACGGCCTTAAACAATAAAGTCAACTGCAGTCCAAAGAAAAGAATGTCTATGCATAACCGGAGCCTTGCGGTCTACTCCTTCTGTTGCATTAAACATTCTGTTTCATTTAACACCCCCCCGATATTTAGAGCGAATACACAGTGGACAAATGATTCATTGCGGGGTTTTCTCAGATAAACTAAATCTAAGCCTCTCTTTCCGTCTTCCGAATCACTGTAGCGTGTTCCAGGCGGAAATTTTGACGAGTAAAGAAGCTCTACCGCGGCTGAAGAAAAACGTGATATCTGCAAAGGATATCCGCATCTTTTCGGATAGTCAGGCCGCTGTCAAGCCCCTGGACTCAGTCCCATTAAATTCTCAAACCGCCCTTGAATGCCGATCATCGCTTACGTAGATGGCAAAGCAGTTCAACCTACACCTGTGTTGGGTACCGGACCATAAAGATATTCCAAGGAATTGTAGGCCCGACGAACTCGCCGAAATTGAAACCATTCTATCAATTCTACCGGAAAAGGGTAGCATAAGTATAGTATAACTATCACTACGTGCAAATCAATACTAAAGCTGGATGCTAATAAAAGAACAGACCTTGGGTGTACTGTTGGATCAGCATATCTAGCGACCAAACATATCTGGCCAAAGCTAGATCCGAATCGCTCTAAGAGTCTGATCCTTCTAAATAGGAAGCATCTCAGCGCCATCATTGGTGTCATCACTGGATACTGCCTCATAGACAAACATGCAAGACGGCTTGGCGTCTTTACAAACGATTTCTGTAGAACCTGCATGGACGATGAGGAAGAGAAGACAATCCTCCATCTTCTCTGTACATGTCCAGAGAAGAAAACTTCACTTAAGAGCTTTCTTCTACAATACTTAAGCGACCTAAAAAATAAAATGTCGCGATGTCGTATCCAGTTTTATTCTGCAAAAGACGCAAGTTGTGCAAACTTATTTTGAAAACCATGGTTTGGTTCGCCATACTTATCGTGCGCTACGTCTATTTTACGGTCGACATGATCGTCTAGCTGAGCAAGTTATTCGGAACACGATGAATCGTTTTCACACCATGTACACTCTAGTGGATAATATGCATCCCCAAAGACAACAAACAGTGCGAACAGAAGAAGCTAATGCCGTTGTGGAGCGCAGTGTTGAGGAGAATCCGAATGAGTCGATTCGCCATCGTGCACAGCAATTGGAGCTAGGCCCATCCACTTTGTGGAAGATTTTACGGCAAGATCTTGGCTTGAAAGCTTATAAGATCCAGCTGTGCAAGAGTTGAAACCGCATGACCATTATACGCGTCGTAGGTTCGGTGAATGGAACGAAAACGTGATTCGGCTTGATCCTCATTTTCAACGCAAAATTTTGTTCTCCGATGAGGCCCATTTTTGGTTAAATGGAAACCAAAATTGCCGAATTTGGAGTGGAGCCTTTATCGAGACGCCCTTACAACCATTAAAACTCATTGTTTGGTGTGCTGCATGGGCTGGTGGAATCATTGGCCCATATTTCTTCAAGGACGATGCCGGCCAGAATGTTCCACTCAATGGAGAGCGCTATAGAAACATGATTTCTGACTTCTTCGTTCCTCAGTTGAATGGCATTGACGTGACAGAGCTTTGGTTTTAGCAAGATGGCGCAACATGCCACACGGCGAGCGACACCATCAATTTATTTCGGGAAACATTTGCTGAGCGCATAATTTCGCGTAATGGATCTGTGAACTGGCCTCCACGATCCTGTGATATCACACCTTTAAATTACTTTCTGTGAGGGTATGTCAAGTCACTAGTCTATGCCGATAAACCAGAGTCGTTGGACGATTTGGAAGTCAACATTCGGCGTGTCATTGCTGATATACGGCCCCAGTTGCTCGATAGGTTTATCTAACATTGGACTTCACGTTTGCATCCCATTCGAGCTAGCCATAACAGGCATATGCCTAATGTCATATTTAAGACTAATGGCATAAAATTATCTAATAAATAAAGCTAATATTATAGACACCCGTACTAGCTTTAGGTATTTTATTTTATATTGGATTTTTATAATTCTAAAAAAACACCCTTTACAATGTGGCGCAAATGTTATCACGCTATCGGAAGATGCTATAATTTTTGCAAATGGCGGCAAATGTCAATTCTACTTTGACTGTCAAGTAAATGGATATAAAATACATGTCAATAAGGCATGAATCGCTATACTCCTAAATAACGCTGAATAGTTGTTACGATTTTTTTGCGCAATAATTCGTGGGTGGTGTTGGCGCAGCGAATTTCGGCGCAGATTATGGAATAACACGAGTTGCTACCAGGTCTGACTGGCCCCGGAGCAGCCGTTCTGCTGAGAATATCGTAGCTGAGTAGCCCAGAGTTTCGACCTGACGACGTGCCACATATTTGGGCATAAATCGACAGTCTTTACAGAGAAAGACAGTAAGATGTTCCCTTACAAAGTGCAGACAGTGCTTCAGCTGTTAGCTGTTGACCGCCAAGCTCATGTAACCTACTCTGCATTTCCGGTCGCCTAATCTCTCGTTTTGGCGATTTGCACTGGCAGACTTCTTTTGTGGGGTGTTTTGAAGTCGTCACGAGTCTATGTCAACAAACTCCAGACTCTTGAAGCCCTCAAAGAGAATATCCGTCAAGAATGCGAGGAATTATTGCCGGAAGTTCTGGTAAGGGTGATGGAAAATGCCATAAATCGGGCCCGAATGATTATCAGTTCTGGCGGCGGCCACTTAGCCGATATCATTTTCTGGACGTAATGGAAAAAAAATTTGAGGCATTAAGTAAACATAATCCAAAAGCAGAATCAAGGTTCTGCATTTTTTTTTTTCAAATTACAGCGGAAGAACATCAGGTGACAACTTTTGCGCCATCTTATAAATGCAAAGGTCCACAGAGAACGCCCCTGGACCAGCATCTTCTTAGAGTCGTTAACACCAAAATTGACTTAAAAAGGAAGACTTTACGTTGTCGTTGAAGTTACTTTCAGATAATGGAAGGTCGGTTGAATGGGGGTGGTCGCGATGGTTTATATTAAGTTTTTCCACGGCTGAGTGCCTTTCGGACAAGTTTTTAATGTGCCACCGATGCGTGAGCTTACAGCTTTTTTGCACGAATTTTTTTCGTCAAAAGCCTCAGAAGAATGTCACTCAACTTCGTTGGGACTAATATCTTGATTTTTCTTATGGAAAAGACCAGCTCCGTTTTGCCAGGATTTGCGTTAAGTACTCAAGAATTCCTAAGACGTACTGGAGAATGTAGGAGCGTATCTGTGGATGTGGCCCATCAAAGACAAGATTTTATAGTAGTAGAGAGAGGGCACCCGCGTAAGGTATATTTTGATACGGTTTTCAACTGAAGGTTACTTTCATGTCTGTTGTTGTCTCTGAACTCTTCCATAGTTTTCTAGGTTCCACGTTCCATTTTCTAAGTTCCATCTTCATTTAACCTCGTCTTCCAAACCAAATTTAATTTGTAGGTCATCGGATATAGCCATGGCGGAACTCAAATGGAAATCGTTAATCGAAAATTCGAATCACCAGTTGAAACCACTTTGGCGAGCCAAATTTAGAAACCACCACAATTCACTGCTCCATTTGTCGTCAATATCCATTTCCTGTAGAGCGGTTAACCCGGCAAAATTGGAATGTGCCTCCGTCGAAAATAATCATCCGTTCAGCAAATTTCGCTTCGGTTTATAGAATAAAAGCTCTTCAAAATGCGGGCAGTGAACTTCAATGGCGACGTTGCGTTGCGTTTTTACTTGGCTTGTGCGAATGGCCTTATTATTTCGAAACATCCCGTACCCGTGCCCATGTTGAAATCCACGCATTTTCCGAGCATTTAAAAACGCGCAGCTGAGGGGCTGGTGCTTTTAACACATAAACCCAAGCGATTTTTACGATTTAACTTTTTTTTTTTAATTTTTACTGCGCGTTGCGTATGCGAACGGATGCTGCACGCTCTATAGACCTTTTGTGTCTATGTCAACATTTTTAGTTTACTCGTATCTTTGTGATACCAAAAATAGCACTGACAGTGCTCGTATGCATTTATAGGTGAAAACGTTCATCTACAAAACTCCTGGTAACTGATAACTAGTAGTATGCGTACTGTGGGCAATCTGCAATCACTCGAATTGACCGCAAACCCCCTGCCCCCCCCCCTCCTACCCAGCAACTATCAGTTGGTTTGGAAAACGCACGTTCAGGATAATGGCAGCTCGGTTATGTCCTCTACAGAGAGTTTCAGATACAAAACTCTCATCGGCGATTTCGTCGATTTGTGGGAACATCGTGTTTTTGGTCAGAATTATTCGCTTGTTCATTATTTGGCCTCGAATTCGATGTCAATTTCACAATCCTTCTTTTCGTATTCTGCCTTCTGCCTCTGATGGTGTACCTGCCGCCTGTCTGCCTGACTTGGTCTACCTCCGTCGGCCTATCATCTAGTGGCAGATGAATTTCGCTTTTTCACTTAATAAATTTATTAAACAGCAAATGAGATGTTTTGTATTTTTGGTTTCTAATTAGAATGATGTTCACCGTTTAGATTTGCTAATTGAATCATCCCATTCAGAATCCGAAGACATGTGGGATTATTGCAAAAAGATACAAATTCTCGTATTTTTAATCATGATTTTCGATGAGAGATACTTTGGTATGTAAACAATTTTTCCTCATTTTTCTTTTTGTGTGGTGAAATCTGTTGCAAGATTATTGTGAGTAACATTTGTTTTCGGAAATTCTGATGAGAAGATCAAGGTACAACAAGAGGAAATTTGAAACAGATGGTGCAGTGGTGCATCTATTTGTATAGTGGAAAGGCCTACACATTTTGACGAGTTAAATCGAGGTGTCTTAGATATTGCTCTTCAAACACTATGTGCTGCAAGATTCCAAGTCATCGAATCAAAACCTAGTTGTACTTTAAGGGTGTAACCTATTAGATACTTTCTTTTTAGACACCACTCCAGGTGTTGCCAGTAAAAGAGTCAGAAAGGCTCTTCAATTGGGATATTGTATCAATCACCAAGTCCTCTCATCTATGGTTAAGTTATATCCTCAGCGTGTCTAACATTTAAACTTTATACACAAGTGCGGAGATCAACGGCAGAGGATAGAATTTAAGTTGTTTTGCGTCAAGACGCAGACATGTGCGACGAAAATAATTTAGTTGTTGCCTGCAAACTTGCTATGAAATTACGCAAAATTATCAGTACCTCTTTGGTGATGCCAAAATATTCTTCGCTATTTCAGAACCGAGGCAATATATTGGCGCATATTGCCTTTTAGTGGTGAAGATTAGTCTATACTAGTTGAAACATTTTTGTTTGCAGATGGCGTAACAATATTCTGAAACGATTCAGAACACTTGAGAAACTACCGTGCTGTCACAAGGAATTGACTTGGTAAACTTATAAGCGCAGGCCTCTAGTGAAAATAGGAAATAAAACTGCCATCATACCTTGTGAGGAATGGCTGAATCTCAAAAGTTTACGAATTCACACGACTGATCGCACCGGGGCAAAAACAGCCAGGGTGCAAGATACGTTATATGAGCTTACTACCTTACTTAAGATGACGCTACAGTCCGGACTTGGGCTTAACCAACAAGCGTCTCCAACTACCTGCCTTCAATTTCGCACGTTAAGTTGGTTGAGGTTCCCTTCCTCTTGAGTGTGCTACCTGAGTTTGGTCTCCCTCTACTACGCTGTCCCTCGAGGGTGGATTCGAAAATTTGACCGGAACATTAATATTCATCCACTCTACATGACCCAGCCATCTCAGTCGTTGAACCTTCGATTTTCTGGCTAAGTCGAGGTCGCTGTACAGCCCGTGCAGTTCGTCTTTGTATCTCCTCCTTCATTCACCGTCTATGCGGATGGGAACGAAAATCACCCGAAGAGTTTTCGCCTCAAAACAACCAAGAGCACCCTCATACATTTTTGATAAAGTCCATGCCTCTGCGTCATAGAACAGGACTGGGATTATTAAATTCTTATATAGGGTCACTTTTGTTGTTCGAGAGAGGGCTTTACTTGTCAATTGCCTTCTTAGCCCAAAGAAACAGCCCAGAGATATTCTTCGTTTGATCTCAGCACTAGTGTTGTTGTCTAAATTGATAGCGGAGCCTAGGTAGACAAAGTCCTTAACTACCTCAAAGTTATAAGTATCTGTCTAGGGTGATGTTCTGTCCGAGACAGCATATATTTGGTCTTGCCCTCGTTGATCGTTAAACCCATCTTCGCCGCTTCCATTTCAATACTCGCGAATCGCCACTGACATCAGGGTACCTTCTACCGATTGTCATCGGAGTATGCGAGTAATTGGATGGTCTTTTGGAAGATTGTGCATCTTGTGCTGACACGTGAGTTTTACACAATTCTTTCAAGATGTTAAAGAAGTCACATGACAGCGCATCGCCTTGTCTACATCTTTTTTTGACATCAAAGGTCTCGCTGAGTTCTTTACCTACCTTGATGGAGCAGAGTGCATTTTCAATTGCTATCCTGCACAAGCGGATGAGTTTGCCAGGTATGTCAGAACTAGACATTGCTCTGTATACTCGTAGCTCGTCTCTATAGATGGTGTCATATGCGGCCTTAAAATCGATAAATAGGTGGTGTGTATCGATTTGGAACTCATGGGTGTTTTCCAAGATCTGCCGTAGTATGAAAATTTGCCTGATGGTGGATTTTCCCGACCAGAAGCCACATTGATATGGACCAATCAGATTGTTGACGAACGGCTTCAGACACTCACACAATGTGGGGGATAAGATCTTTTAGGCGATATTAAGAAGACTTTTGCCTCTGTAGTAGATGCAGTTTCTTCTTTCATGAAAGATCGGACAAACAATGCTAAGGTTCCATTCATCCGACCAAATTTCAGAGATCAGTTGGTGTATGCTCATTATCAAGTTATCACCTATCGCTTTAAAGAGCTCGGCAGTAAGGCCGTCCGCTCCAGCAGGTTTATTATATTCAAGCTTTGATTTAGCTAACTTTACTTCATCCAGGGCGGGTGGACGGAATTGTTGGTCTACATCGTCCAGGTTGAAAGGTTTATTCTGCCTGACAGCAGCATTTGAGTCGTCATCACCGTTACACAGTCTACTGAAATGCTCTTTCTAAATCCTCAGCATCGACTGCAACTCTACTACTACGTTCCCTTGTTCGTCTCTACAGGCTTCGGTTTGGGTTTTGTCTCCGTCGCATGGCTTCTTTTATCTTTTGGTAAAACTTCCGAACCTCATTCCTGGAGTAGCATCTCTCAATTTCCTTGACCGTGCGCTTCTCATGCTCCTTTTTCCTCCTGAAAAGCCGGTGTTCGTCTCTCCTCTTCTGCTCGTAGAGCTGTAGTCCTTCTATGCAGCACCACTTTGTATGCATCTTGCTAAGCTGCATGTGCTTGCCGGCACTCGTTGTCAAGCCAGGGGTTTCGTTGTGGTAGCATCTCTGATGGCTTTTTGGCATATTCGATACCTGATGCCGACGGCATAAGATGTCTTAAGAGATTAAGGGAAACTTGATTAGAAAAGGATTTGTCGATCTGTTGAGATTGCAGCCTTCCGACTTCCTCACAGTATTAGATTACCTTTGCGATCTTCGGGATATCCGCAACCGTACCTTGACTACAACAAGGTAATGGTCCGAGTCGGTGTTGGCCCCTCGGAACGTTGGAACATCCATTATACTGGAGGAGTGCTTTGCATCGATCGTAATGTGGTCAATCTGGTTGAGGGTTGGTCCCCTTATGAATATTGAGATGCGGGAACCGCGGACTAGGTACGAAAATGTTTCACCTCGTCGCAAAGGCGATTAGCCTGAATTTTTTATCGGAGGTGGTGTCGTACAGGCTATACTCCCCGACAGTACTACCAAAGATGCCTTCTCTTGCTAGTTTTGCATTAAAATCGCCGATAATATAATGACATAGATAGGGCACTGTTCTTAAGTCTTGTCCAAGAACTCGTAGAAGCTATTTTTTGTGTCAGCATCTCTCTCCTCTGTATGAGCGTGCGCGCTTATAAGGCAAACATTGACAAATTGAACCTTAATACGGATTGTTACGAGGCACTCATGCTTGAGCTATTTCAACATATTTGAATGTCAGGTAAACAAAGAATTTTCGAACTAGCCAGGGCGCTGAAGCAATTTAGGTAATGGATGAACAACTAATACGTCATGTGCTGTTCTTATATCCCGGAAGTTAGTTACTTACTCCGAAACATGCGGTCCGTTCTGACACTACTGTTATAGAAAGGGTCTTGTCCTCTAGTTTGGGGGTCATGCGTTAAATTGACTACCTGATCACGCAAAAGCCCTATTTATGCGAGTCTCGGATAAGGATGGATTTAGTGTTTACGACCTATGCAAAAAAAGTAATGACAGCGGCCTTCGGATACGCACATGAAATGTTAGCACCCTTGATAGACCGTACGCAGGCGAATAGTAAGCGGAAACTTTAGATTGCTTCAAAGCAGATATAATCGTTATCAAGTACAATATGACGTCTGTCTTCCAACCAATCCTGATGGCGATAACTATATTGAGAAGAATTGGTAAAGGGGATGAAGCGTTTGCTTCTGTAATAACAGCCACGCCGCGCTTTAAGTCTTGCTGAATCCTCTCATGATTTCCAAGCTAGTGCAAGGCCTCTCCGAACGGAGTTTGGAAGCTTAATCACTGAGTCTGGTAGGGGTCCCAATTCGCATTGGGATTACGGAAATAAGATCACCGGTGAACTTGAGAGGAAATCTTCTATGAGTTTCTCAGAATCCGAACCTGAATTAGGACAGCCCATATTTCTTCAGAATCTTGGCAAGCCAAGGGAATGCTTCACGATATCTCTAAATAGTTAGGCACTTTCCTGATGTGCCTCAGTAGGTAAATCTGCAGACTATTTACTGTGGTCGTATGGGGATACAAAGCTTTTGCTAAATACCTAAGTGTTCAAGGTTTCAGTGACTTGACTCAGGTCAAGTCTAGAGTCGCATGTAGGTACTTTAGATACTTTACCACTGAAGGCATTTAGAGGATGTTAATTCCACAAATAGGAACGGATTCCACTTATTTTCCCTTATGTTTTAGGGAGATTATAGATAAAGTTAAAATCTATACATACGAGGATGGGTCAGTAAGTCCCTAAAAAGTGAAATAAGGAACACTCTTTTAGCTCGATACACTTTGTCCAACGTTTCACCAATTGTTTTATCCCCTCCAGATAATACCATTTCTCGAGGCCCCTAAAATAAGCGTTTGTTGTATCGATGACCTCTTCATTCGACCCAAATCTCTTACAGTCGAAGTATTTCTCCATGTTTGGAAACAGGAAATAGTCGCAGAGGGCTAAATCTGGAGAATATGCTGCATAAGCATATTAGTTCATAACCTAATTAATTCAATTTTGCCATTGTGATTGTGGACTTGTGCACTGGTGCGTTGCTCTCGTGGAAGGGAACTTTTTTCCTCCCCACCGTCGGTTTTGCTTCAAATCGGCATCGATGAGAATGACACCGAGCGCATCCTAAAAAATTGTCCCCATGACCTTGTTCGCCGACAGGCACATATTGGCCTTCTTTGGCTTCGATTCACCAGAAGAAGTTCACTGTCCCTACTATTCCTTGATCACCGGTGTGTTGTGATGAATCCATGTCTTGTCCACCGTTACAAAATGGCGCAAAGGTTCATTCGTGAGCAAACGCGGCACCCATCTGGCAGATAGCTTTTATTTTCCCAAATATTTTTGCAAAACTGGAATCACTGATCCATGTGATATACCTGTAGCCTCTTCAAATTCACGCACCTTCTCGTTCCTATATCGTACCGTGGATTTTATCGACCATTTCTGGTGTACTAACCTCAACTGGATTACCAGAAGGTTCGGTGTCACTTGTGCTGGTACGATCACACCAAAAGTGTGTAAACCAGTAATGGATGGTTCCAATCGATGGTGAAGAGTCTCCATAATACTTTTCAAGCTTTTGTTTAGTTTGCGCGATGGTTTTTTTTGCGCAAAAAATTGTGTTTAATGAGCACAAGAAATTCACTTTTTTCCATTTTTCGTACGCATCAATTTCAAATGGCTGTCACAACAAAGCTATTTGACAGATATGTCTAAAACTTTAGGTGCGTTCTTTTAAAAGATTCTTCTTGACAAGCAAAATGTTTGATTTGTTTGAATTCAATGGTTATTTTGTTCTCCAAGACGTGGGAGTGGAGTATTCTTACCAGTAGGAAGTTGTTCATCATTCTAATGCAGTAAGGTAGTTTTCAAGTTGATCCCAAGGTGGGAGGCAATTCGACTACATCGAATCTTATAAAAATATTCCAACTCAGATAAATATCTAAAAATAAATTCTTCCCTGAAAAATCGTCCACAATAAAACAACTCTGGTCTAAAGATCAAAGCCACGAGCACACCTTACGGTGGCGCTAAGTATATTCTACTCGTACCGTGTCCGATGCGAATCCACATCCCGCAGCAGTCCAGTCCACCTAATTTGAGTTGATTGCGTTGAATTTGTCAAATTTATAATTTTTGTGAGAAGCTGCAGATGTTAAGGCGTTATAGGTTAACGAACGCGCCTCGTTGTTTAGAAACATTTTTCCAGAAATAAATTCCTAAACGAAAAATGTGTTCTATATTTTTTTCTGTTTTTAGAATTATTTGAGAGTGATTTGCAAAAGTTTTTGGATGAGAGAACTGGATTCGGAGAAGTTACAAAAGTTGGGGGATCCCCGAAATGAAAATTTTCAGCTTTAAAATAAAATTTCAAGTGTGAAATAGCCCGATAAAAACTTGTTAGAAGTATAGTTCAGTTAGCCACGAGACATCCACGAAGTAAGAGTAGATGGCTGTTTTATGATATATCTTAACTAAGGAGTGTCCCAAAATTTACACAAGTAAGGTTTTTAATTAAAAATTGTACATTTTTGATTGATACATACGAACTCTTTTGCCGAAATTTTCCATGACAGTGTTGTATACTGCATGACCAGCAAATAACTCAATAACAATTGAATTGTTTCTTGGGCTATATGGCATGTGGCACCGTTTTGTTAACACCACATGTCGCCCACATCAATATCGTGTAATTTAGGCACAAAATTATTGCCTAACCAGTCGCATTTGGTTCGATGATGCCTCCAACCCAAAAACCCCACCGAACAGTGACAAGTTGTGGATGCATTTGTTGCTCAACAATCACTCGAAGATTTTCTAAACCCGAAATTCGACAGTTTTGACGCTTAACGAAGCCATCAAGATGAAAATGAGCACCATCGCATCTACTTGTTGTTGCTCCATAATCCATTTAACGAACTCTCTTCGCTGTGCGTGGTCAGTAGTTCTTGTGTCAATTGCACGCCAGACCTTTTTGAAATGTCAAATTCTTGACCACTGTGCCGAATTGATGTTCCTGGACGCTTAGCGACACTCTAACGACCTGCTTCAATGTTTTGTGTTGAACGACTTGTTGACGGACGGCCAGAGTGTCTAAGATAACTAATTGCTACAGTTCGCCTTAATTTTTGAATTAATCTCTTCACAGTTGATGAACTTAAATCACTATTCCGAAAATAGCGAACTGTAGCTGCCAAACCTTCATTACTCTTGAAATATTGCTGAACAATGAAAACGCGTTCTTTTTACGCGTAGCGCTCCATTTTTAATAAGCCTGAACTATCAGCTGTCACGCTGTCTTTTTTTCCGTTGGCAACACTTTACCAAGCAAATGACGCAAAATTCAAATCTTGCGTGCATTTTGGGACATCCTATTTTTGACTGGCCCTTGTTATACATAGGGTAATTCACTTTGTAAGATAGAGATAAATTTACTTAGACACTTTCTTTTTGGTGATATAAAAACCTTTGTTTTTATTTATTCATGCGATGAGTAAAAAGATGGAGACAGTCACTAGCGGCATTGCAAGGCGTGTTGGCAGGGATTCTGTAAGACTCCTGGGGAGAATTTAACTTTCATCCCTCTAAAGATGACAACTTTGAGCATAGGCTATGAACCACATACTCAACAATACGAAGAGTAGCAACATGGCGAGAACGACCAGGAGGGAGGCGGAGATTAGCGGTCGAAGACGAAGAAACAGAAAGAAGACAGTCAAAGGACATACAAACCACAAGACGCATACCCAAGAGAGACAGAGAGAAGCGAGGACAAATTAAAATCAAAGTTCGACAAAATAATAAGCGCAATGATGGAGACCTTCCAAAAGAACATGGACATCATGAGCAAAAGATATGTTATCTCGAACTTTCGGTTGCCTCATCTTTTAAGGCGAACAGTTAAACGAAATTAAGGAATGACGAAACAGACTCGAGTTGCTTTCATGTGGTAACAGACTTTAACTAACAGTGTATGACGGAATGTTCGTTTACCAAAGATGGATTCGATATTCCAGAGGACCACTACCGACATGATACCATCGAAGAATCGGCACTTCCATCAACTAGTGGGGGATAAAATTTGACGACACCTCAAAGATGATGCCGGTAGAGAGTTTAGTCTTTCGGATCGAAACGCTTAAAAATAATAATGGCGTTACCCCTGATCGTCTTGTAGCCCAGTTCCATCACCTACTTTCAGGCCTCGTCGAAAGAAGGTGCTGAGTATATTTAGAAGAAATCGGGAACAGCCCAGCTACCACGATCGTAAAGCTGAGCTGATCAGACAATTTGAGAACGGACGACGGGACGACGAAATTCTAAGGTCCATAATCAATAGGTAACAGTAGACGACTTTTACGCGGACATATGGTGCTTGATATACTGCGACATAACATAAAGGACCGACTTGCAATACTTATTTTCGGTTGGTCCATATGGAGTATCTAAGACCTCCACGATTGTACTTGTCCACCAGAGACCAACGCTATAAACGACACGTGGCCTGGATTGACGAACCACCTTTACACAGTTAACGAAAATCAAGTAAGACGAGTAGTTGACTAGAAATCAACATCAAGCCAACTTCCACTAAGAATTTAGTCTCCCCATTAAATGTTGAATGCCACCCATGGAGCGAAATAACCACTGAGCCCAAACATCTTTCTTTCTCTCTCTATCCCATTTTCCAAAAAACTTAACACATGCTGAGGCATTATAAGTGTATTCATACCCACTTGAGTGTTAAGTTCTTTAAAAAAAAAAAAAAAAAAACCGAAGAGTAACGGTACGCGAACAACAGCAAGATTTCTCTGACAACGATGATATCGAGTTAGTGGCTCTACAAAATCAAGGGACAAGTTGACAACAATTACGGTAAACCTGACCGACCAAATAAGACAGAATGAACGAACGTCTACAAAACTGGGCCGATAATAACTTCGACGAATCCTTCTGCCCGTTCTTCCGGATTCCATACACTTACATGTTTCAGCTGTGAACAAGGAGACATCAACCACACCCCCGGTGAACGTCGACAAAGCCAACCAGTTAATACCTGCGGTGCAGATGTATCCCTTGGTTCGGAAACCCATCCGCCAACGGATACTGGATACTACTGGAAACTAGTACCAGTGGAGAATACAAAAAAATACGAGGTCTAAGGGGGAAATGCTTCATGCATGCCTCCGTAGATACTAAATTCCTTACAAACTGTACAAAATTTATGTTTGGAAATTAAAGCCTGCCCCAGTAGTCCGGATGGACTGCTATTTGCTCATTCTTCTTAGAAAAAGGTTGTGAGATGCCGTAAGAAGATCTTCGACTTCATAAAACCTTCTGTGCTGATCCTTAGATATGTGTTGGACTATGAAGTCTACTGCATAACTGAAATCTAGTTCTTGGATGAAGCCTAGTCTGAGCTGAGGAAGAGGTAACACCAAATGGTGATGTTAAGCAAGCTCTTGGCAGGACATTCGCACCGTAGATGTTAACTTATTTCAGAGTCCTTCTGCCAGTGTGAGCATTTATCGAATTGGGAAAGGCCCCCTTTCGTGAGATGGTATTTGATTAAACAATGATCAGCTGGGAAGACACTTCAGTACTTCGCGAAATGTTTGTTAATTGCTGGTTTAGTTTTCATTCTATTTTTAGAGAAATTGATGAATTTCTTGGTATGGTGAGGCCAGACTTGACATTCCTATTACTTTAGCTCAATCTTTATCTGGTTGGTTGATGGTGAGTTCATAATCTGCTTCATTGCCAGGGATACCTCTATGTCTAGGGACACATGCCAGTGTATCTTTATTGAATTACAGGAGTATCCTAAGCAACTAAGTGTACACCACCTTCTCCGACGCCGGCTGTGACTACGACACTCCGGAGGATTTCCTTCTCATGAATATCTGGCTTACGGTCGCATAACCTGCAGGTGTTAGGCGCTGATATGGTGAATGCTGGTACTATAAGCACCTTATCTCATCTTCCTTCGAAAGACTGGGTAATTTGCTCAAACGGAACAAAAAAGGAGTTCATTGGTCTTCGATTGAATCTTTGTCTGAGCGCTGCGTTCCGGCAAAGAAAATTTAAGAAAACAAGGCAGCAAGGTCAAACTGATCGACTTCGTGATATGGTCCTTCCCACAGTGATGGAATGGAATATGGCACGTGAAGATTGCATTT
This sequence comes from Volucella zonaria, assembly GCA_963966105.1. Taxonomy (NCBI): domain Eukaryota; kingdom Metazoa; phylum Arthropoda; class Insecta; order Diptera; family Syrphidae; genus Volucella; species Volucella zonaria. Next base: position 125,255,732 of record OZ014533.1, read on the forward strand.
TATGTCCGCAATTAAGCGGTTGGCTGACTGCCCTTATACTTTTAGAATGAATTATCCTTGGGCTCCTTTATCGCATATTTCTCAATACTTACCTTAAAATTCAATATTTCTTCATTAGAGTATTTTTTCTTTCTATGGAAACACACTTCCAGACACTTCAAGATACTTTATTCCTTCTGCATTGCTATTAATTCCGCACTTTGACACTTAGGGATACTAAAATCAAGCAATTTACACCTTATACAGCGTAGCTCTGCAGTATAAGTGCATATTGTTGTCTAAACTTTTTCCTTGCAATGTGGGTCCTCTTTTGCTGTGGTACCGTCAAGGCTAACCGCAACCCGGCAAGGTAAACCACAGGCACTTTAACCGAAAATAAATTACTCGAGCTACATAAATTATTCAACGCATTGTGGCTAAGTAACAAATAAAGTACTAGACTAGGTAGGAGGCGGTAGTTAAAAACTGGGTGGTGGCAGGTTGGAGCTTTGGAGGGTGCTTTCAAGGAACTGCAACACCATTGTTACAACTTTTGTATTTTAGTAGGGCAAAAATGAATGTAAGGATTACACTTGACGTACACAGATATGTTCATCTATGCACTCTCCTCTGAACATACATTTATTTGCCTTTGATATACATTAAAAGAAAAACAGACCACCCCTTCTCTGCATTACCTTCTTCAAGCTAAGATAAGGCGTACAAATCATCATGAAGAGGATAAAGGTATTCTTTAGCAGAGTTAGTTACTTATTCCTGGTACTTATTTGGTTGCTCCTTTCGTTAGTTTCGCCGTAGAAAGTTACTCCTTCTTCATTCGGCTTGAGTTGGAGGCAGAACAGGGATGTCTTTTGATATTTTTTGTTTGTTTTTTGTAGCTGTGTTAAGCGCAGAGGTGCACAATGCAATGAAACAAGTTTCAGGTGAGTGATGGTCGGGTTTTCGTTTGCTCTCTAAAGTCACAGGGTGCTGCGAAAGAGTGTTTTACGTCCTTTTATACTTGTAAGCCCGAATGTCTTACATGCTATGAAGTACGGCCAACTTTGAACTGCAAAAATTTTCCTTACTCCGAGCTTTTTCTCGATTTTTGGAAAACTGATGAGGCTGTTTTGTATGAAAAGACGAAATTCATGCCAAGACCTGAAGACCAAGTTTGAAGCCGGAGAAAGCTTTACCAACCGATGCTGGGTATATTTTATAGAACGGCGCCACGGTTTTCAAGTTTGACTTTTTAATTTTATACGCTACACGCCCTTATCCAAGAGCTATGACAAAACAATGTCTCCAGAGATTTTATCTTACTAGAAAAGAAATAAGAATGGAAGGCCAGAGAGACAAGGCGATATGATCAGCATCTGTGTAACTACCCCACGACAACCATGAGTCTGACTTGCATAGGCACCTCAAGAAGGCAGTTTAAGAGTTCGCTAAACTACGATTTTTCTGACGTCACCTTTGTCTCCAATAACCTCTCTAATTCGATATACGTATGTATATAACTAGAAAGAACCCCAGTCATAGGAAGACGAATTCTGAGATACACAATTTGATCGTTCATAGCAAAGTAAACGGAAATCACTTTCCGATGACCTGGCTGCACCTTTATCAACTCACTTCCTCTTTTAATCATGCCTTCACGTTATCGCGTTCCAGAGCAATGACGACAGAGGGTAAATACCCGCAGTGTTGGGCCAAAGACCTTTAAGAACTCTCTTTGTAAACGAGAATGACGGCGTAGTTTATACAGTGAGATGAATCCTCGAGGTTACAGCAAAACGGCCTCAGCAGAAGAGCGCCGTCAGCAGTAGAGCGCTCCCAACTAAGAAGCTGTAAATACTCTTAAGTGCGACATCAGGACCGTCTGACTACAATATATCTAGCAAAAGGACCAGACGGAAATAAACTGCCACTTAGGCAACAGCGATTTGGGTCCAATATCAGGTAAGTCTACCGCGGCAACAAATACCCATATTCGTACCCCTCCGCTGGTACCGATTTAATAATAAAAAAAAAAAGACTATTACCATAGGCAGTATTCTGGCTTTCCCGAAGATTGCAAGAGGAGAATGATGGTTGCTCGATACCGACCACCTAGCATATTATCATTGGATATGCGTCGAGAATAGGTATCCGCTTAATTTGTTGTTCATCGGTTTTGAGAAGGCCTCCTACAGCCTTGGCGAGCCTTACAGAAAAGGGGTGTAAGAGAAAAACCAGTCGCTATTAGAATATAAAGGCATCTGTGATGGCGATAAATGTCATGTTCAAGGTCCATTCCATTCGCTCAGTCTACTGCGAATACGAACGAGCTAATATTCGCAAATTTTGACATTTCATTCACAGCTACTTTTTCATTTAGACGAAGCGACCTGCTAACAAAATAAAACAAAACAGGAGAGTTTTAGGTTCCACATTTGTGGAATGCGCGCAAAATTTGACAGTTCGCAAAGAGCATTCGCGAAGCGAATTGTTGATTTCTTCGTAAAAACTAATTGGATTTGAGTCTTTTTTTTTAGTAATCCGCAACTATAATAAATTAGGCTCTGTGCTTTTGGAATAGTAAGACCGCCGCTTGCCTGTCTTTAAATGTACTAAGAATGATTTGTTCACAGTCACAATGGTAAGGTGTCAACAGAATTAGAAGTTCACACCGCAGTACTACAAAGTAGCGTTCTTTCGCCACTGCTATTTCTTGTTTTAATCAGTGATGTGATGCGAGCAACTTGTCAAGAGGAAACATTGAGCTGAAATGGGTAATGTCATAATTTTTTAAGCATGTTATAATTAAGCATCTGGATTATATTAATAAGTTCGCCTGCTCTCACACAGGATATTGGACAATAACTTGGAATCGGAGGCGAACAAAGTAAAAGTTAAAATAAAGGCAATAAGCAAAATTTCTCAGCATAACGCTGCGGGGCAGCAAGTCACGAGTATAAGCGTCTTTCTATATACACCTGCCAATCTGCACAAATAAATATCTTCGCAACTTCTTAAAGATCTTCTGACCAAGTCATATATCGAACGACGAAATACATGCGAAAAGGGGCCAAAATTCGACTTTATTCATCATCGTAGTCTCCTTATAGAGCGCTGCGCTAAGATTTCTATGCTTTTCCTAAGAAAGGATTTGTTCAGCCCTTCAAAATACACTTCAGTTTCGAGGATAACCTATTCATTAGAGCCATATCTCTTTCCGGCGAAAAATTGTTTGAGGTTTTCGAACAGATAACAGGATCCATGGTTCAGTCAATATCACACACTGCATGAAAAATTCTTTTTATTTCGCTTAAACAACTCCAGAGGGCCCTTTGATTCATCAACACGTTGTTGTTTTCGGTCAACTATGAGCAAATGCAGTAACCACTTCGAACAGACCTTTCGCATACCCAAACACTCGTGCAAAATATGACGTAGGCTGTTTATTGATATAACTATTTGCGATGTCAATTGTCTTACACATTTTCGATTTACGGTTGTTCAGAAAGATTTTGTGGATTTGTTCGATGTTTTCTGGTGTAACAGCCTCATTTGGGAGCCTAAAGTGTTCAGCAGCATTTGTGTCTGTACGACCGCGTTTGAATTCAGCACACCAGCGACCAATGGTTGCTTTCGACGGATCAGATTCTTTATAATACTTTTCAAGCCATTTCGAATTTTAACGGTATTTTTCCCCCATCAAATAACAGTGTTTTATCAACGTACGAAAGAGGATTTTTTCCATGGTTCTGAAAATATCAAAAGGTGAGTCACTAAAACTGCAATATCTCGCTGACCAATGGTCGAAATGCCATCAAATTTTGACACGTATCATGTGAAGCGTGTATAGATATGTTATTAGAGCCGCCATCTATATTTCGGTCTCGAACCACCTATTATAATCACGGTATATTGTGCTATTAGAAAGCAAGCTCAACAATCCAGTATTGCTCATAATAGTTTCCGGAGGAGCTGTAGAGAAATAGGAATCTTCCCAATAAATTGCCGTCCTTTAGTGCGCATCACAATACCATTTTTTGCCAGTTAACACTTCTGGGTGCAACTATACACATACTGTTCATAGAATGCGGACCTAAGCAGATTCCTCAAGAATCTCAATGGTACTCACGGCATCGTACTCTCGTGCTCAACCTTTCGCACCATAATGCACCTACAACTGGTCTAAGTGAACCTCATCGAGGTTCCACATTCACCATTATAAGACTGGAAGATCTACATATGCGGAAATCTTGATAACTAAAGAATTGTGATTGTAAGACAATTCTTCTGAATAAGACGCTGATTGGGGATGCTGAATGCGGCCAATATGTATTGGCTGTCTAGTCTCCATTGCCAGGGTATTTGATGGTCAACTCACAGCTTAACGCTCTCAATGTTTCTGATGTTTATGCTCATGCATATGCAAATGATGTAGCTCTACTATACTGTCAGTTGAATCATATCTGGAGACTCTCTGCTGTAAAAAGCAGCAGGCAACCTAAATGTTACCGGGGATTGGTGCATTAGAAATCGGCTTTCAATCAAAATTATTATTTTTATGAGAAGGAGGAAGCTGACTGGTCTGGCTTGAACTTAAAGCCATCACTATCCATTTCTCCAACGAAGCTAAGTATTTGGGTGCTATTCGGAATAACAAGCTTCTTTGGACTAAACGTGTCATGTCGAAAATCTTTCTGGAAGTGTAAAGATATCAGGCTTGTTACCGAGAAGCTTTCTTTAGGTCTATACGGCCATAACAAGACGAATTATATCCCACCCAGACCTGAGAACTTTCCTTAGCACGCCTGGCTCCGCTCTAGACGTACTGATGAATCTTCCTCCCCTTAATATTCACATCATGGGCTGCACTATTAAAGCCATTTTCCAATTAAAGAGAACTAGTCTTTGAAACAATACGCGTTGAAGCTTAGATAACCATCTGATCAATGACGCCAGAACTCTTACTGTTGGAAAAATACGAAATCGACTTTCCTTGGTTTCGGACAGAATGTGATCCAGGAAAGCAATGCAGGAGGATCTTCACGGATGGGTCCAAAACTGATTTAGAATGCGCAGCTAGTGGAGAATGACAACTTTGGATTTAACTCCTTGTTAGGAAAACATGCGCTTGTGTTCTATGCGAAGATACACGCAATCATAATGGATAAACGACTCGTATATTGTGAAAATTCGGTGGAGGGAAAAAGCATCTGTATAGCGACAGCCAGATGGACTTAAAACCTTACTGAACCTTCTCATGACTCTCAAGCTAAGACTGCCCTGAACTTAATGGGAAGACCCAGGTTACAATGGGAATATTCGAAATTTAATCGCCGATAAACTTGCTGGCAAGGCAAAGCTCAGGTGTGAGTTTTATAGAACCGAACCTACGTTAGGTCGTGCGCCCTCGGTTAGTCATTTTCATAACTGCAGACTCTCTAGATTGTCAGCAGATCAAACGAATATTTTCGGGCATTTGGAAGAGGTCAGTGGCTTTCCTGTTATCTCTCAGTAGGAAAGACTGCAATATCCTGACTGGCCTGCATCGTGACAGGGCACTTTTGTTCTTGTTAGTGCATAAGTGCCACAACATCCTGCGACGCTTGCTGTGAACCTAATGACGCAACCGCGGAGCACTACCTCTGTAATTATTCGACCATGAATTATGAAGTAAAGGGCGTATTTTTTAGAGGTTTAGTTTTTAAACTGGCAACACTGTTTCTACAGATCGTCAGTTTGACAGTTGAAAGTTGATTTGTGGTTAGTGCTTTTTGCAATTTTACCATGAATAGATTAACGACAGAACAATGTGTGTAGACTGTGCAAATTTATTTTGAAAACCATGGTTTGGCGTTACGTCCATTTTACGGTCGGCATAATCGTCCATCTTAGCAAGTTATTCGGAACAGGATGAATCGTTTTTCGCACCACGTACACTCTAGTGGATAATACGTACCCCCAAAGACGACAAGCAGTGCGACCAGAAGAAGTTATTGCCGTTGTGAAGCGCAGTGCTGAAGAGAATCCGAATGAGTCGATTCGCAAAATTTTGTTCTCCGATGAGGCCCATTTTTGGTTAAATGGATATGTAAATAAGCAAAATTGCCGAATTTGGAGTGGAGAAAACCCAGAAGCCTTTGTCGAGACGCCCTTAAAACCATTAAAACTCTATGTTTGGTGTGCTTTATGGACTAGTGGAACCATATTTTTTTAAGGAGGATGCCAGCCAGAATGTTACCGCCAATGGAGAGCGCTATAGAAATATGATTTCTGACTTCCTCGTTCCTCAGTTGAATGGCATTGACGTTACAGAGCTTTGGTGTTAACAAGATGGCGCAATATGCCGCATGGCGTGCGACACAATCAATTTATTGCGGGAAAGATTTGCTGAGCGCATAATTTCGCGCAATGGACCTGTGAACTGGCCTCCACGATCCTGTGATCTCTCACCTTTAGATTACTTTCTTTGGGGGTATGTGAAGTCACGAGTCTATGCCGATAAACCAGAGACGTTGGACGATTCGCATGTTAACATTCGGCGTGTTATTGCTGATATGCGGCCCTAGTTGCTCGATAAAGTTGTTGAAAATTGGACTTCAAGATTGCGCTTCATTCGAGCTAGCCGTGGCACGCATATGCTCGATATCATATTTAAGTACTAATGGCATAAAATTATCTATTAAATGAGGCTAATATCATAGACATTAAGATCTTCAGGTCTTTTATTTCATATTGAATTGATATACCTCTTAAAAAAAAACATCCTTTATATATGCATTATGAAGTATGATTTGGTGTTCATTGGACACTGACCTAGTTTTACGTGTACCGCTGTCTTGAAGACAGTTCACGGGATGCCCATACTTCCTGGGATCTGGATACGCCTAGTCATCGCTCACCATCTTTCGATAATACCAAAATCGGAAACTGGGTTGAAGGCACAAGCTCCATCCTAGGCTTGAGTCCGATCAAAAACCCCTTGCCGATCTTAGGGTCACGGCATCCAGAACTTATTTGCAACTCAACATCGGATCAACCAATGACGATCCCACTAGCGGGCCTACCTCTTCCAAGTCAGACCCGGTCAAGATCCGGGGACCCTGACATCCCATGGTACCGCTTTTAAGTCCATGCCGCTCAATAGGCCCTCATGAAGGCCGGTCATAATGCAACTAATCAAATCGTAGCAACCTTCAGTGGCGTTAATCTGAAAGCCATTACGATAAGACCAGTATTGATCTACCCCCGATTCATTGTTAGACTACCTTATTGGACCGCGGCCCGGTGGACAGTGGTGAGAAGAATAATGTTCACCAGTTGTCGCAGCATCGATATCCGAATGGCAATGTATTCCAGCCCCTATACAAGGCTAAACATCGGTAATGGGATACGAAATATTTAGACAAAGTCTGTACCGACTTCAACCTTATTACCAGCATCCTTCCCCTCTATGTAGAATGTCAGAACCTTTTAACTATGTCACCTACATAAAGTGTCAGAAAAAAAAAGAGAGAAAACGAAAATTTGCACCACCCTGTGCTTGCTGTCTCCATTTCTACTACATATTTTATTGTATGTAATTGTATTTCTGTAAGGAAAATGTTTTCTTGTGGATTCCTCCACTCCATGCCCCGGCCCCTGATCGTACGTTATTCAAGTGAATAAGTGGCGGAGGACGGTGGTTGTAAGAAGGTTCTGAGTTTTGACTGTAATCTAGAAAGTTCATGGTTGCCCAAACTGCATACACAAACAAATTTAACTTAAATGCATTTCAGAGATTTTAATGGGAGGGCGGTGGAGTGGGCCCGCCAAACAACCACGCCAGTGGGTGTAAGGGTATAGTCCTGGTCGTACTTTTCTTCATCATGAACGCGAAGGCGAATGAAAATGGGAATGGGAATGGAAATACGAATACGAGCACATGAACATGAACATGATAATATAATGAAAAGACGACAAGATAATGAACTGAGGAAAAGTTTTTCCCTTAAAGAAGACCGAATAGATTTTCTCCTTGTTCCTCTTCTGCTTCTGGTTCTATCCATTTGCGAGTGTCTTCGCGCGACTATGCGGTGAGATTTTCCAAAAACAACAAAACAAACATTGTTTGCTCTCTGACGTTTCCTTGAAAAGTTTTCTTTTTCATTTTTGCGGTTTTTCGTCCTTTCTTTACGGGATCTTTTATTTTGTATGGCTTAATAACTAGGAAAAACAAGCAAGGCGGGCGGCCATAAATATGGAAGAAGCACGATTACGAAAAGTACTCGTAGTTGAAGGTTAAAGTGACAGTTGGAGTTTTGTAAGTGTGGTCATTATTCGTTTTTTTTTTTTTTTTGTGTAAATTGGTGCCAGGGATACAAATTTGGTGGGAAAAGTTGATTTACAAGAAGAGGATAAGTCAGGATAACACATTGGTATGACCTTTCCAACACTTAACAGAAAAGTTTCAGGCAAAATGTCAATGTGGGTTTGTTGAAGAAAGCTTTAAACGTCGCCGATTAAAATAGCGTTAACTCATCCTGTGATACTCGTAGCACATCCGAGTGTGCTATTGCCTATCACTGATCCAAATGGATTTGTTGATAAATATGCCAAGGTCGATGGTCTTCATAAATCATAGAGATTATTTGGATCTGTGCAGTTCCAAAGGCAGTGCGCCACAGATTTTTCCTCTTGACCTCTGGAGCTCCAGATGAAATCAAATGTCAAGAATACTGAATTGCCGCGCATGTCATCACGGTAGCCCGTGATTATGTTTTTAAGCTCAGAGATGTCTCGATCGTCCAGGATCGAGTATGGGTCATATTAGTCTAGATGCCGAACGGTTGTCGCGATGGCCTTAAAGAGCACTTGAAAGTGTGTCATTTGATTCGTGTAGGATGTTGTTGGTCTGACGATGTCAAACTGCATATTACTTGATCTGGGCCTACCCAGTTCATCAGCTAAGCAGTTCCCTTGGACGTCCAAGTGTCACGCAACCAAACAGAGTGTGGTTTTATATTGCTTAGCCATCTCAATGAAAAATGCGTGACAGTATCTAAACACTATTCTAAGTAAGAAATCTAATCGCTGATGCACATTTAGGCTAAGGCAAGCCGCGGCCTGATGAACAGCTGAGTTTTCGGCTTGGAAGATGGTACCTTATGTGGGTGCGATTTGTATATGCAAGGTCCTTAGACAAGAACCCTCTGCCAATGTCTTCCGTTGTCTCAGAGCTGTCTGTAAAGATAGGAATTAATTTACTGGGAAAGACTCCTTTCATTCCAATCGGGTAATTGAAGTCAACGTTTCAGTTAATTGAAGGTCGGTTGATAGGTGATGCCGCAATACAGTGTAGAAAGAAGCGCATCTCCTACATTTAACTCCTTCCATTCCTGATCGTCTCTCAGCATGAGGACATATTTAACTGTAATCTCCTTGCCGAATAAGCCTACAGGTAGCAAATGAAACAAAGTTTGAACAGCCGAAGTACCCCAAATCAACAAATGGACAACAATGCTGCTACCAGCGACAAGGTCAGCACCCAAGTGAACGCAAACCATCAAAAAATGCTAAGTCTGATACCATCTGAAAGAGCAAGTACAGTAAGACCGTTTTCATCCTCAACAAGATTGCTAAGAATGAAGCGGCTGGTACTGTGCATGACAAAAATTCTGGGGACAAGCTCAAATACCAAGCTGTGGTTGATAAATATTCCAGGCATATATTGAACACCAAGGAACAACCTAAGCGAGAAGGCGTTTCCCAAAACGAGCCCTCTAAAAGAGTCAAGGTTGCCAAGCAAACAACCGTCCTTCGCAGTAGCTTCAGGTCGCACTGATGAATGAAATCTCATCTGACGACAAAGCAGTGCTGGTTAAGTAGACCAGCATCGAAGATAGGCTCACCGAGTTAACGATGAACCATATCCTGAACCACCAAACTGGACCTATGCTCGGCTATAACTCTGAAGAGGTCATCAGAGATCAGTGCATCAGTTTTCCAAGTATTTCCTTACCTTGTGCATCGCTAAGACTAGTGATGTCTGGGAGAGCCTTAAACCAAAGGTCATCCCTGCAAAGGAAATCCCTAGGAAACCTAGAGCCCGCATTTGGTTGCACAGGCGAAGATAGACAGCGGAAAGACTCTCCAATGTTTGACGCAAGGTTGGGGTGTCCTAACAGCCAAACTCATTTGCTGTCAGTAAAAGAGGAGTGTCTCACGCAGCTGGAGAAAAGCGATTTCAGGCTCAGGTTCGGCGTACGATTCGCCAAGCTGAAGATCTTCAAACCAACGAGCCCTGCGCACGACGATCGTCGACGACGACAAGCTGGAAGGGGGTTGATCTCATTCAGCAAAAACAACAACAATAGTATGCTTAGTGTCATACAATTCAATCTCCAGCACCCGACGTGTGCATCGGAGATGACTATGACATTGGCATCATCCAAGACCCCTCGGTCAGTGGATCGGCCATTCTAGGACTCCGCGACAAAAAAGAAAACAGATTAAAGCCTTTTACGTCCCAATCTCAACGACTTAACAGTCGTCCAAGTGGTTAGGATAGACAAACAACAGCTCTACATACCTCTGCGTACATGGCCCACGACAAACCATCACCACTAAACGAAACTCAGCACATGGTGTCGCACCTTCCCGCCAAGAAGGAGTTCCTGCTTCCAAGACGCTCATTAGGGGAACATTGAAATCATTAAACGAGGTGAGTCTTTATTTGATGACTTCAATCTACGTGTTTCCAAGCTCGGTAACTTTTTGCGGGTGGAAGGAAGTACTCGACATTACTCTAACAACCAATAACTCCGAATATAGGTTAGATAACTAGAAACTATCCAATATTAAATCCCTTGCAGACCATAGCTGTATATCCTTCAATGAGAGTCTCTCTATAGAAACCCCCCCCCCCCCCCCCCGTTTTAGGCACCCCAAGCGAACTGACTGGAAGAAATTCAGTCAAATCCTAAACCCCAAACTTAGGAGCATCTCCGATCCAAGTATTGAATCGGTGGAAGCACTGGAAGCAATGGTCAGGACCCTCAAAAAAGCTATTGAAACTAACCTTCAAGACTTCGTGTCTTGCCAAATTTAACAAGAAAATTCTCTCACCGTGGAGGAATGAAGATCTCTCCGATCTAACAAAGCTGTCTAGGGATATCTTCAATATCTGCCACAAACACATATTCTAGAACCTTACAAGGACTGCCTTACGATATGCAAAAAAGCAATAGGCATAGTACTGCCACTCCATTGAAACTCTCAATGAATCTGTTAGACTAAGCAAAATCCTGTCCAGACAACACTCTAATACGCCATTCCTCAAACGATTTGATGGAACATGAACAGATTCCACTGAACTTGGAACTCCTAATGAACACCCATTTCCAGGGATGTTAAGATAGCGACGCTGGTGTACAGGGAGCGCAGGTCATATTATCCGCACCCTGGAATGAAATCAAGTCATTATTAACAGAGGAAAAAATTTCCTGGGCAATCAGCAGTTCCTCCTCCTATAAGTCGCCAGGCCTTGACCGGATTTTACCGATTATGCTCCAACCGAAAAGAAAGTACTGCCTTAGTAAGCAACTATTTATCATGCCTCTCTTCTACTCAAGCACATCCCCTCTACCTCATCATTATACAACCAAGCCCGCTTTCGGACGTACTCTAAAACATCGTGATTCGTTCCTAAGCCGTACAACTCGTTTTCGGGATGCCTCGCCTAGCTCTTTACTTCCTAGTCATTATAACCTTCAAACATTTAAAACCAACGTTCACCGGTACCTGTCTTTCTATCTTCCCTGACTTTCTTAAATCCTTTGAGCGTGCGCAAATTATATAAAAAAAAAGACGAGTTCGAGTCGTTTTCATCCTTAAAATCGGCAAAAGTGGCCATGAGTCGGCCAAGGATTTTAGACCCATTAGCCTAGCATCCTTCATACTCAAAGTCCTAGAATGTAGCCTGGACATGAATATCCAGGACTCCCTCACAAGATCTCCTCTATCAAAGTGGCAACATGCTTACGAGGTGGTCATAGCAATATCCTAGCTTAAGATATTGAACTGGGTGGCTAGTTGTTAAGCGAAACTTCAGCCAGAAGAAAATAATCCTCATGAATGTTATACTCGTATCAACATCGTTGGCCCGGTCCACAAAGTTACTCTCTTAGCTGCACTAACCATAGAGTCCTTGGAATTGCTTACAGGATCGTGTCTACCATACTGTATAAATGCTTAAACGATGTATTCGGTCCCAATAAATTGTAGGTTTGGGAAGTCCACAATTGACCATATATTCACCTTGCGATAAATCCTACGAAAAATTCAGGAAATCCAGATTGATACTCAGATACTGGTGCGTCAAAACTGGGTTTACTTATAAGTGACAGTACAACTAAGTACTCGTATATACGAGTATATTCTGGCGCACAATCATGGCGAGTCACGCTGTCGTTACTTCTTTGGCCTAAGTACACAATTCAGTAATGAGACCTTGTCAAGAAACGTTAAGGAGATTTTACGTAGGGCGCTCATCATATCAGTCATATTCTATGGCACGGAAATTTGACGTTAATATAGGCGGGTGAAGAAATCCTTGTTAATTTGGAACGAGTGATTATTGATCCGGTTTGCACAGATATCCTGCGGGAAAGGGGATATAACAGCTACCTATACAGTGACATCGAGCACAACAGTGCTCTATGATGGCCCAATTGGAAATTGCAGCAGAGGATTACCTAGCTTCAGGTGACGGGCTCGCTTATGTGAATAGAACCCTCAACCATTTTGGAGTCCGCCAAAGATGGCCAAAGACCGCCGTAACTGGAGATGTTTTTTCGCTCAAGTTCAGGTTCATCCCGGACCTTAGCGCCATCTAAATAAATGAGTACTCCGTTTACAGTTTACAAACATTTTGCATTACAACGAAATAAATATTTACCGTTGCAGAACTCGCCTAAAAACATACAAATAAATTTACCAGCCATCAATAACATTTCAATCAAACAAACTTTTCTCACATCCGTAGTGCGAAGGCACCTTGCTGACATAACAGCCGGTTACGGTGACATTTCCACTCAGTTGTTGTCTTGTGTACATTCTTCTAAATCAAATATCTAAACAAATTTCACGAATGGTGTAAATCCAGTCAAAATGTCCACAAAGACCTTACAATTGGAAGGTCTAAAATCTTATATTGATCAGCAAAATCCCCACGGTGCAAAGGAATACATTGACAATGTTGTCAGCTTCTTCGATCATCCACTAACTCAAGCCGAACTTGGTAATTGAATGCATCGATGCATATTAGCTATATCGCGTCTAATTAAAGTCTTATCTGCACTTTTTTTTTCAGAACTGGCTTTTGAGAAGCTATTCAGAACAGACTGTAGTACCGTGTCGTTTCTGAAGGGAAGCATCGGAGCTAAAAAGCTTTTCCATCAGAGCAATGTGAATATTCTAACACTATGGCATAATTTGTTGACGAAACACTGTCCCACTTCGAACTTTTCTCCTTACGTCGCGGATATTATTCAGGTATTTAGTCTTAGGTCATCGTATCTTACCGAATGATTGCTTAGCCTTCTTCTTCTGTAGGTTTGCATGAAGTTTATAGTATCCAGCTTAGCTGCTACAGCCAAGGAGCGCGAACGAGCCACAATGGTCTTACAAATCCTCTTCCAAAACAAAGTAGTTGAGGAAGATCATATTGACAACGTTCTCGAACGAGTCCTGAATGTTTTCAATGTTAAAAAACCCCCAGAACACTTTGCTCATCAGATTTTCAAATTATTAGGCACCATATCGCGGTTCTACCCAGAATGTGTGTCTGACCAGAATGCTGTGCGCATCAAAATCGAATGTTTTAAAAGCTTAGACTGTATCCTAGTCAGCCAACAAGAAGTGAGTTACATATTAAATCATCGTTTGTTGTAAAAATGAAAATGAACATTTTCAGATTCGTTTTGTAACCATCACCGGAGCTATGGAAGGGCTGGCAGACTATCTGCACAACTTCGCACCCTGTCCCGAATCAGAACCACAAACATGCGAACAGATATATGTATTTACTAAAAAACTGTCCAACCTACCCGATGACGTTCGACAAAAGAGCGCATTTCGTGCTGCGTTACAGCTCTTTACAAATCATGCGACTCTCTTCTCCAAACAAATTTACCGCGACTTCAGACATTGGCATGACTGTCTCGGAAAATGGCTTGCTTCGAGTATCAACGATGATCGTCGCCTAGGTGTCTATGGATCATATGCTTTTCACAAAATCATCGCAGAAGAATTAAAGTCAAACGAAGCCACTGCCAAAGAAACTCTGCAGTTCCTTTTGACAGATTTTCGCAAAACTTTGGAATCATCCGATTCAAAGCCGGAATACAATCGAATTGCAATTAAGAGCTTTGGTATAATGTCACCTCTTTGTAAACGACATTTGCCTTCAATGCTGGACGATATGATTTCGTTGGTTATTCAGAGATGTGAGCTGATTGTGACGGTTCATACGAAGGATTTGTTGGATCATTTCCCCGACTATATACAAGCGCTTTCCACAGTTATAAGAGAGCTTAAGGATCCACTTATTACCGAAGTGATGGCTGAAAGTCTGAGGAAGACTATTATTCGAACAATAATGGATTTTCCTTACACGCCTGCGTCTCATACATTGAATGTGGCAAATTCACTTTGCAGTGCGTTGTATTCTATTTATCTAACTGACATTACACTCCTGGAGAGGTTTACTCAGAAGGTAAGTGTGCTGTAATTCTCAAACATAATTCTCCATCGGTATTTGATACTTTTCATGAAGATATCTGGCCCAAAAGTTCTTTCTAACCTAGACTGCATTTTGTCGTTTTACATATTTGAGCATGGAGTGGTTTCAGTGCACAATTGGTTCAGTGAGTCTTGCTGAAGCATAAGAAGAAGAGCATAAATGACCTCGCGTCATCTTGCTCAATTTTTTGCAACGGGTTTAAGCTCCCTACCAAATGTCATAGATTCCTTTGCAACTGCTCTGAGCGCACACTCCTCTGTGCAAGAGGGAACGCATTTGAGAGAGATTCATTTCCCCACCCTGCGAAATTGTACAACATCAAATCAATTAAATTCTAAAACAACTGTCAAATTCGTAAAAGTTTAAATTTGTGTGAATTGCAAGAATTTGATGCAAGTTAACTCCAAAGATGACTTGGACATGGACAAAGAGGAGAAAAAAAGCTTCATATTGAAGCGAATTGTTCGCCTAATCACGGGTGACCAGATACCAATAATAGTTTTTCCAATTGCTATGTTTCAGCAGCTGTTAAATGACAAATGACCAATGACATCTAGCTGTCAAGATATTTAGTAAGGTTAGTCATTTCATCATGCATCGCTTTACGCTTGCCGAACGTGCGAAATTCCGGCTCAGTTGTAAAAACGTGAATTTCGTCGTGAGGTCGGTAGTCATCATGGCTTCAGTGTCCAGGCAAATCGTCGCACCGTGGAAAAGTTTGAGCGTGAGTCCACTCTTTTGGATATTAAGCCACCAACCAGACAGAGATTGGTACGAAATGAGGAAAACATAGCCGCCGTAGCAGCCAGTATCGAAGGAAACCCAGAAATGTCGATTCGGCGCCGATCAGCAGAATTAGACATCACCAGAGAGCGACTTATTTTGCGGTTGAATTTGGGCCTACATCCGTATAAGATTGTGCTGATGCAGGAATTGAACCCAGACGATCATAGACGACGTCGTGAGTTCGCTATTTGGGCGCTGGAAATGTTGGCCGAAGATCCGCATTTTGGCAAAAAAAATCAGCTCCTCGGACGAGGCCCATTTTTGACTAAGCGGCTACATCAACAAGCAAAATTACCATTTTTTCTTATATAATTGGCGCGCGCACAAGGGGTTTATGTATCCCTAAGATGTTTGCACATAGCGCGGGCGAAAGGAAGTTAGAGAGGGAAAAAAGAGAGATACCGATGTGCGTTGGTTTTAAATGTTTACAAGTTATACTGGCCAGGAAATAAAGGGCTCGGGAGGGCATTCCATAAGCGTGTTGTACGGCTTAGGAAAGATTCACGATATTTCAGAGTACGTCCGAAGATGGGCTTGAGGGTAAACTGGTGAGCATTTATAGCGAGACGGGTGTTACGGTTAAAAATTTGAAGGGGCGAAATGCTTCTGTCAATTTCAGTGGAGCACTGGTGGCGAAAATAGCGATACAACAAGGTGAGATAGGAGACATTACACCGGTGTTCGAGGGTGTCGAGTGACAGTGTAATACTGGCATAACCTATGAGTTTTATCGCACGATTTTGGATCCTATTTAGCAAGTGCAAAGATGTCTTAGGGGCACCTGACCAGATGTGGACACCTAATTTCGTTTTGGGCGGATAAACCCCTTATACATTGAAGCCAGGTCAAAGGGGGTGAACATTTTTCTTACATCGCTTGAAGAAACCTAGACATTTCACCGCATTTTTGGCGACATCGAATTTGTGGTCATTCCAACATACATCGGAATTTAATGATCTTAACATACGCTGCCGTTCCCGTTCTACAGCCGAAGAGCAGGGACGTGAGTCCAGAAACGAATATGAAAAGCAGAGAGTACTGTCGTCAGCAAAGGAATATATTGGATTAGAAGTGACAGACAAGAGATCTTTGATAAAAATTAAAAAGAGTGTCGGAGACAGAACGGGGCCCTGGGGCACACCAGCATGCATTTATTTTGTGAACATCAGACTTGCAAGGATCCAAGACAACTTGAACTTAACGTTCCGAAAGGTAATTTCTAATCCACTGAAGAAGAGAGTCATCGATCCAAAAAGCACGCATTTTCGACAAAAGAAGCTGATCTGATGCCAAACTCTGTCAAATGCCTTAGAAATATCAAGTGTAATTATCTTGCTTTCGCCAGATTGATGTATGCTGTGGTTCCACTTGTCGATGAAGCATCCCATCAAATCACCAGTGGACCAGTAGCTACGAAAACCATACTGCCGGTCATTGAGAAGTTTAGAGCGAACACAATCCACAAGTGTTGGGCCAAGCATCAATGCATCCACAAAGATTAACTGTTTGGTGCGGTTTATAGCATGGAGGTATCATCGCACCTTATTTCTTGAGGAATGAGGAAGGAGACACCGTTACCGTCAATCGTCTCAGGTATAGAACGACGTTAACCGACTTTCTGTGATCAGAGCTCGACAACATCGATATATTCGAGCTGTGGTTCGAAGAAGATGGCGCTACATGCCATACAGCGACGCAACGCTCGAAGTTGTGAAGGAGAAATGTGGCGACTGGGTCATCTCACGGCGAGCGTTCATCAAT
Organism: Volucella zonaria; assembly: GCA_963966105.1. NCBI lineage: Eukaryota > Metazoa > Arthropoda > Insecta > Diptera > Syrphidae > Volucella > Volucella zonaria. Next base: position 125,273,037 of record OZ014533.1, read on the forward strand.
TAGCCGCACACAATCATGCCATTTGACACCACTCGATTATTTTCTGTGGGGCTACGTCAAGTCCTTAGTCTACGCTAATAAGTCAACCACTTTGAACAGGCTCGAGGCCAACATTCGACCGGCTATTGCCGGAATAACGCCGCACATATTGGACCGAGTTATCAAAAATTGGAGCAACCGCTTGAAGAACTACCAGCGAAGCCGAGGCGGCCATTCGAATGATGTGCTATTCCACACATAATGGCAGAAACGTAGCTTCAAAATAAAGCCAGAATCAATTTTATATCGTTGTTGTTTTATTTAAATTTTTGTTCCTATCGTTCTTATCTAATCACCCTTTACAATAGAACTGCTTAAACGCATATTACATCTTTTACTTGTTACTTTTGACGTTTCAAACACATTTAACAAAAACGTTTTCCCGCGAGATTTTGGGCTTAAGAGAGGATTTATTCCTACTTCTCAAACTTATGCAAAAAATTCTCTTTTACAAAAATCTCGCAGGAACAGACCTAATCTTGTAGCGATCAATTGTGTTTTTTTTTTTTTTGGTAAAAACGTTGCTACTTCATACTCCCCTACCGAATGCCTTCCTAGTTCTTCTGCTGTCCTCGCCAGCTGAAACGAATCTTCCTATCATTTCTTATACCGACACCAGCGCAAAAATCATGCGAAGAATCGCTCTTGACAATCGCCGCTTTGTGCTTAAAATTGAGTGCAAAAGCCCTCTCTCAAGTAACCCAAAAGACTTTATACAGAACCTTGATCGTCCCAGTCCTGCCTTACGGCTTAGAAGCTTGCACACTGATAAAAGTGGATGAAAATGCCCTCGGACGCTTCGAGAGAAACATTCTTCGGGTAATTTTCGGTCCCGTTTGCATCAATTGAGAATGGTGGAGATGTTTCAACAGCGAACTGTGCGAGCCGTACAGTTATGCCGAAGTTGTCAGAAAAGCTTAAATAACCCGACTTACACGGCTAAGTCACATCAAAAGCATGGGCACCAGCACCCCGGTCCGGGAATTTTCGTCACCAATCTAGAGGACAGTGCGGTAAAAGACGGCATCATCTTAGATAGTGCACACAAGTGGAAACGGACCTCAGCAACATTATGTGCTGGCAACTGGAAGCACCTGCAAAAGGCCGTACCAGCTGTTAAGGTATGTTATCTAAGGTCCTGGCCCACTCCGGATTGTAGTGCCATCTAAATAAGTAAGAAAGACTTTAATTTTCCTCTGTGGTACAACTTGGTAGTTTAGGTTCTTAATACTTCTTAGACCATTCTATTTGCTGTTGGGGCTTAGCTGAACTAGGAAAAACGGCAGTTTTCGCTTCCCCTTTTTTGCTGTAGCCGGCTTGGGGTAGACTACTCAATCATCTTCAACAGCTGTGTTTACAGCTTATCTTCCTTCATCGTATCATGCAGTGTAATGGATCGCATGCCTTTCTACATCGAAACACTTTGTAAGAAATTTACTGCCGTTGACCGACTTTTATGGTTTTGCTGCTGCTGTTAGTTTTGTTGTTGCTGCTGTTGTTTCTATTGTTTCTTTTGTTGTTTCTGCTGTTTCTGTTATACTTGTTGTTGCTGCTTTTTTCTGGTAAGTTGTATTTTCTGAGGAAGATTTGAACCATAAGCTTTGCGCATCCTCTTGCTCAAGAGATCGTATAAGCTATCTTAAGTTTGGCTATGTTATAAAATATAGCGAGCCTATATGTGTTCACACACTCATCGTGTGATTTATTTTTTGTAATCTTGCTCCCTGACCTGAATGCTAATAAGATTTGTCTTTTTCATTTATTTCAGGTTGTTTCCGAAGGTGTTATTTTGACTTGCAGCCATAAGAATGTGTTCGAAGCAGCTGAAGATTGGGACAACAACATCGACTGGAAGAATAACATTACGTTCAAGTCATACAGCAAGCTGTGGCATGCACTCCTGGACGAAAGCATTACCTCAGGTTCATTCGACAAATGTTTAATAGTCGAAAAGCTAATAGACGAGCTAATGCGCACCCTATTCCTCTTACTGGAAAAGGTGAATTTGAAAACTAAAAAGCGTGTTTACATCGCAGAAGATGGCAAAGATGAAGAATTTTATTTCTGTGATCCCAATTTCGATCTCAGTCCAGCGAAACCGAAGGACTTTCAAATCTTCATCAATGTAATCGACTTCTACAGAGATCTTTGGCCAAAGTTTCGACATCCACATATGTTGAATTGGATTAAGCAGTTTTGCGAAGTAATGGTGAGGTTAGCCTTACAAAATCCTTTGATTAGTGGATTTTTGAAACTAATCGAAGTTGGACTAAATACAGCCGAGCACTTAAAAGTTTTCGATAGAAATGTAGCACCCGAATTGGAAGAAACACTAGCCCATGCGCTAAAAATAATGATTGTCAATTGCCAGCGAGTTTCTGGAGAGCTGCAGATTTCGACAATCGAACTTGTGCTGCAGTATCCAGCTATGTTTTATGAAAAGTGTCTGATTCAAATGATTCCAATTTTTGAGATAGCTTTCGATTTGGGCAAGTCAATGGCATGGTTGGCAAATTTGGCAATCGATTGTCTGGAGAGGATTTCCACTCATTTTGACAGTGATGATTTGAAGCAACTCCACATAAAAATTCTACCTCTGTTGGATTCATATCTGCAAGGTAATTGTAGCGTAGAGTATTTAAGCATCCGTGAGGGGAATAGTAAAAATAAAATCAAAAAACCAGGAGCAACACGTAAGATTCACTTGAATCTGCATGATATTCAGGCAAAAATTGTGTCGCTTTTGGGAAAACTACATCCAGAAGCAGCAACAATGATGGTGATGAACTGTATGAAGAATGAAAATTTGGTAAAGTGGGATTCTCAGAAGTGTGTACATTTAAACTTGAAATATCCCGACATCAGCCCAGAGATATATTTAGATGCACTGATACCAAGAATTTGTAATCTTGCCCTGACTTCGCCTGATAGGCATACAAAAATAGCCGCTTGTGAGGTTGTACATGCATTAGTCTTGTATCTAATTGGAGCAAGAGCTCATCAAGGTCAGACTTGGAAAGAACTCTGCAAACGAATGCTAATTCTGGGATGTGACGCTGACGTGACAGTTGTGCAAATATTTGAACCTCTTCTAATGCAAGTGATGCATTTTATGTCCAAATACGAAAATCTAGATAGAGGCGTCGAAGAAGTCATGGATGCGCTCATGGATGGCATTTCTAGTAAATCGAATTTTGGCTTACGTGACTTGTCGGCATCTTGTTTAAGAGAATTTGTCGAATGGAGTATTAAACAGACAACACCTCAGCAATTGGCGGCATCACAAGTTAGTATTGATATCATCCTAGCACGCCTGAAGATGTACAGCTTTGATTCGAATTCTAGTAAAAGAGTTGGTGCAGCGTTAGCTTTCAATAATCTTTATCGTCGCCTAAGAGAAGAAGAAACAATCTGTGATGTTTTTTTTGTTGACTTGCTACACACGTTTTGTGTCAACTTTAAACTGAGTGAAGAACTTTCAACACTTCCACCAAGTGGTGAAATGAACTCTGATTTGGAAATGATCTCCGAAGCCTTAGACCATATAGTGAGGGTCCTCTCTGAAAGGAATTACTTATACAAAAAAGAATCAAGTGAACGTCATGTACCGGATGCTCTAAACAAAGGAACCTTGCACGATATTTTAAAGTTCCTTATTCTCGAAACTGGGTCAAGCAAAACTTTTTATCGGCGTAAGTGCATGAAATTAGCACAGACACTGGCTCCTAAAATAACTGAAATATCTAGTCTCGCAGTTTATTTCGAAAAAGGATTTATCAACGATGATCATCTACGAGAAATTTGCGAGGGTACTCCTGACGGATGTGGTATACGCGCTCGACCTGATATCACATTCCTAACACTTAAACGTTACGACTCTCCAGAGAGGGGCTTTTACAAATGGCTAGAATCCCTCCTGGCTTCACTTGAATGCTACAAATGGCTGCTGCACGAGAAGGCCATCAGAAACAATAGACAGTTCTTTGATAGAACTAAAATTCTCCTCGTAATTGTATTCTACTTGGAAAATATTTGCTGGAAAACAATACCAGAAATACTAGGTCAAGTAGTTCCTTCACTTTCTCACACAATCGTGGAGATAAAGCTCGGCAAAGACATAAACGTTCTTAGAAGTCTCATACTATTACACATCATCGACTTTTTAACAGAGTTTCTACATTCCGGATGTGCCTTAGAAGTCGGTAGCTACTTTTGGAGTACCAATACCAATCGCCTGTTACGGGAAATGATTCTTCAATTGATATATGAACCGCGAAAATTGAATTTGGACTCACCCAGCCAACTTCCTGCGCGTATAAATAGGTTTTGCCTAGAAACACGAAACAACTGCCCTCATAAACCGTTCTACACTGAACTAAGTCGTGATATATGCGATGCCATGGTCGTTAGAATGGAGAAACTCTTAGATGAAACGAAGGAGATATTAACATCCACAGGCATCTCCGTTGTTAACGGAGAACATTTTACTGGGATGCTGACGATGTTTGACATTATTAACTTTGATGAAAGACCAGTCAAAATCCGAAACGCTTTAATCTCAACAAGTAAGCTCATAATGAAAGTCATGTTCGAAAGTATTAAACACATGAGTTTTGGAAAGTTGATGGCTGCAAAACTACCGTCGCCTATAAGACACTTGGCTCAAAAAATAATGATTATACAATTCAAAGTACGGGATTGTTCCAGTGAATTTGTGGAATTCATGCTAAATACAACGGAGTTATATACCCAGAGAGCGGATTCGATAATAAAGCATGGCTGGCTGTTTTCAGAAATATTCGGGAAGGCGATATATGAGGAGGCTAATACTCTGTAAGTTTTTTTTTTTAACTATTTTATCTACTTTATTGTTTTCAGAGAACATATTTGGTTTCCTTGAAATTCAACGAAACTTTATTTGTCTTCTTGTGACTACACAATCAATTTACTTGCTTACACTCTAGGTAGATGGGGTTAGATTAGAGTGGCCGTGATTAAGACTGTCTGAGAAAACTCCTTCACCTATCCCATCACTAGTCTTTGATCCACCGGTGTAAGAATGGAACAATTTGTCCTCCAGAATGAATTCGAAGAAATGATCACTTGGTAGTTTTTACTTAAGGTACCTAAGGTTTCCTCCCCTATGTCTCCTGTAAGGAAGAATCGTGATGTGAACGCTCAAGAATCGAAGATCCTCAGGTCCTGGAAAAGGAGTCTAGTATACAAATCGAACTAAGCACCTGACTTGGCTGTAAACCATTTAAAAATATTGAGATTATCCCAAATTCTGTGTATTGCACGTGGTACTCGTAATAGTGGTAATCCTGGTTTATTCAACAGTGGAGAGGACGCGATTTCTGTCATGCCAACATAACCCACGCCTATAAAGGTGCCTCCCTTCTCTGACACTGCCTTGCTGACAATGACAACAATCTGAACGACGCTAAGTACAAACACTACGAAGGTGAACTGTGGGAGCTAGCTAAATCAGAAAGGGCTGCAATATGGAAAGCGGAAACTTTAGATTTAAATACGTAGCAAGTCCTCGTTTGACTAAGCAAGTCTATGGTGTAAGTCCCCCGAGCCCCTATAAGAACTATTACTTTTGTAGTTTTCACGGCACCGAAACTGACGCGCGCCAGTTTCTGGATCTCAAAGCAACACAGGGAAACGGAGGATGTGTTGATGCGTCTTCATACTCAAAATCCTGGACTCGACAGTGAAAAGTGGAAAATCGATTTTTACAAAGAAATCAAGAAAGGACAGGTAAAACAGGGATGGCTCTTCTCTCGTTATTGGTTTACACCAATGTCGACCTTAAATCTACGTTTGATTCACGTTTCTATATACCATACACCTCACCAAATATATATATCGCCTGTTCCATGGAATGTATGTAGATTTAGACCGACTACATAAAAAACCTGAAAACGTTTACATTTTTTTTTTTTTTTTTTTATAATTTTTGCAAGTTATAGTGACTAGAGAATAAAGAGTTCGGCAGAGCATTCCATAAGCGAGTTGTACGGCTTAGGAACGAATCACGATATTTCAGGGTATGTCCGAAGGTGGGCTTGAGCGCAAACTGAAGAGCATTCATAGCGAAGCGGGTGTTATGGTTGAGAGGTATAAGGGGTGGAATGCTACTGGCAATTTCGGTGGAGCACTGGTGGTGAAAATAGCGAAACAACAAGGTGAGACAGGAGACATTACGTCTGTGTTCGAGGGTGTTGAATCACTGTGTCATCACCTATGATTTTTACCACGGTTTTGGATCCTATCTAGCAGGTGCTGAGATGTTTTGGGGGCACCCGACCAGATATGTGCATTGTACTCCAATTTCGGGCGGATAAACGCTTTATATATTGAGGCCAGATCAGAGGGTGTGAAATATTTCTTACATCGCGACAGCGAATATGTGGTCATTCCAACGTAAGTTGTCATTGACACACATACGATGTGTGTGCCATTCATGGATAATGGCTAAGTATTTAAATTTCGCTTTAATGACAGCAGACAGCATTGAGTTTTGGAAGCATTAAATTCCAGTCTGCTAATAGTTCCCCAATTGGTTATGCTGTTAATATGGGAATTTAATGAGCTTAACATACACTGCCGTTCCCGTTCTACAGCCGAAGAGCAAGGGAATATTGGATTAGAAGTGGCAGACAATAGATCATTGATAAAAATTAAAAAGAGTGTCGGAGACAGAACGGAGCCCTTGCGCACACCAGCATTTATTTTGTGAACATCAGACTTGGAACCATCCAAAACAACTTGAATTTAACGTTCCGAAAAGTAGTTTCTAATCCATTGAAGAAGAGAGTCATCGATCCTAAAAGCACGCATTTTCGACAAAAGGGCCTGATGCCAAACACTGTCAAATGCTTAGAAATATCAAGTGCAACTATCTTGCTTTCGCCAGATTGATGTATGCTTTGGTTCCACTTTTCGGTGAGACATGTCATTAAATCACCAGTGGACCTGTTGCAACGAAAACCGTACTGCCGGTCATTGAGAGGTTTTCGTGTTTCGAGATATTGCATTAGCTGACAGTTTATCAGCGTTTCTGCGACCTTGGAAAGAAGGGACGTAAGTGCAATGTGTCTGTAGGAGGAGAGAGAAGAGATTCGCCTTTTTTAGTAACGGGCTGGACAAATGCTGTTTTCCATCTTCTCGGAAAAAGTCATAAAAAAATAGGATTGATGAAAAAGCTAACGCAGTGGTTTTGCCAGCGAGGAAGAACACCTCTTCAGAAGAAGGGAAGATATGCCATCTGGTCCTGCGGATTTGTGGATGTTAAGATCTTTGAGTATTCTTGCTACTACACGTGTGCGAAAGTGAATTCGTCCCATTGAAGATTCGAAGCACTCAACTGTAGGCGGAGTTAAAGCACAATCTGGAACTGTTGAACTGACCACAAAGTGAGCAGCAAGCAGATTGGCTTTTTCAAAAGAGCTGACTGCTGGAATGTCATTGTAAATGAGCGTTGAGATGGAGGATGAATTTCTAATGTTTTCCATGAATGACAAAAAACTTTTACTATCTTTGGGACATTGTAGTATTTTTTGCGTCAGTTTTTGGTCGTATAGAAATTTCTAGCTTAATTTCGAAGAGGACTAGTATCCTTATGGCTCAAAGTACACAGAATATAAAAAGCTGATCCAGATTTTGAAGAAAAGATCAAAATACTCGGTGAAATCAGAAGACTGGCCAGAGCCTTCAAAAGGGCAAATCAGCCAGACTAGAAATACTCGAAGATCTGATGGCAGCTGTCCTGAATTGAAAGCAAAAATTATCTGTTCCCTGCTTGAAACTCACTTCCCAAGTAACCTGCTTGCAATCAGCTGCCGCTGTCAAGAGAATCCTCACTAATAGAGTCTAGCACTGGATCACATACCGAAGCCGGGAGAGCTTTTATATTGAAATTCGGCAAAGGTAACTACTCACTGGCTAAAAGCTTTAGACATCAGTCTGATTTACCTTTTGCTTAAGAGAATAGAGGGAATTGAACTAATTGCTCTGCGAACCCATCCTTCGTCTAAGATGCAACATACATACGAGGAAGATCTTGTAAGATTACATTCCAAAATGTTTTGGGGCATTTAACTTTGCCGCTCACAAAATTAGTACACTCGCTGCCCATTTTCATCGACATAGAAGGCGTCGCGTATTGCGACGAGATCGCATGTTTTCAAAGCAGTGTTAGATCCTTGGTTGCGAATGTTGAATGCGGTTAATATGCAAAAGCAAGGTTGATCAGGGCCTGCCAGAAGCGGAGCTACCCTTCTTCACTGTTAATGTGCATGTTGGTCGACTCTTTACCTTACATTCTCAATAGTTCTCTCACGCATGTCCAGATGATACAACTGTATTGTCTGTCGGATCCAATCGACAATTTACTCTAAACAGCTGATTGCTTAGAGCAGCGCATTTTCAGTTAATTCTCTCAAAACAATAGTGATCTCTTCCCAAGAATTATAAAGCTGACTAGTTTGACTCATCTATTGCTGAAAGCGTCATCAGCTGCTTATACTTTTGACTGCACATGTCCTATCGAAAACAAGGGGATAGTCGTAAAAAAAGTGCAACATCAAATATTGTCACAACGAAGTACAAACTGGCAAGGGATTCAGTCGCCGAAATACATTGAAAAGTGGGAGTGCTGCTTAACGGGGAACAAGGAAATTTGCAGTAGTTGGTAAGAGTACTTTAACGCGTTTCCTTTGGCTATCGCCCACGAAGAAGTTTTTCCAGAAGCCGAAGCCAGCGAAGCGGTAAACGGAATGAACTGAATAAACTAACATTTCCTTCGAAGTATGGGGGATCATTGAAAATATTGGATTAAATGACTCGCGGTGTTTAACAGCAAAATGAGAGGCGATCAAATACTCTACCAGTGAAGGGATTGATTTATGTTCCACTCTAAAAAGGCAAAGGCGATTCGGTGAAATGAATGCCGCATACTATGACTACATACAAGGGAGCTTTATTTAAAGTCAGCAATGCAATATTATTAAAATGACAATGAATGGATAAAGACGGAGATCTGCATATCGTCTTCATCGATTTGGAAACAGCTTCGATAGATCTCAAAATATACCCGAAATGCATATAAGAATGAGACTTGTACACGACCATACTTCAATACGAAAGTTAAATGCATAACGGCAATAATCGGAGACTTTGAAGTTGAAGATGGTGTACGCTAAAGCAGTGTACAAAGTCCGTTGCTTTTTGATGGCAAGCAAGATTGAAACCGAAGGCAGCGCTAACATAAATAAGAACGTGATTGCATTTCAGGCAATTCTAATTTGAGATAAATGCGTAACGAATCAGCCATCTAAGATCGTTAAATTGACACTTTCCTAAGCCCGTAAACCCAACTCCTGACACCTATTTAGAAGGAGGCATGATGCCAAAGTGCGAACAATTTTAATATTTAGGCTCTGCCGTTAAACTTAAACTTAAAATCTTACCAATTTTGCTATGCACTACCGTATTTAAAGATAATAGCTTAAAAGAGTTGACTTCAGCCCAGTGAAACAGGGGCCTAACAATTTCGATGTCATCTGCATATACAGAATTTGGTTCATGGGTTCAAGAACAAACAAAGTTGCAGTTTCTCGAGTGGAGAAATGATATGCATTTAAATGTTGTCGACAATCGGTTATACACATACAGCAAGGATCTTGTATGTTGTGCGATGCTTATGCCTTTGTAGTTGGCGCAGTTCGCAGGATCTCCTTTCTTCGGAATACACGATTTCCCAATTTTAGATGAGCTGATACGTGCCAGAGTTCATTCTACTGTCAATGGTCAACGTTACTGGACAAAGGTCAGTGATTTTTTCTTCGAAAATATAGACGACATCATGCGATGGATGAAATGCGATCAGCATGACGTTACATAATATACTTAATATGAAACAATTGACTCACTGAGGACTAAATTTAGCGACACCATTATGTATTGTAATTGGCCACCACTGGATTTTTTTCTTGTGAGACCATGCCCATTCTTGGGGGAATGGAAACGCCGTTATTAGTGAAACGTCGTATTCAAAGTATAATGTCAGAAACCATTTTTTGCGATGAATAAAGATTTTTGATTCAAACTCAATTCTTTTATTTATTGTTTAACAAATAGGGCTATAGCTCTAAAAGAAAAAAATACAATACATGCACTAGCATACGACAACAATTTCACATTAACGTTTCGTCAGAAAACCTATGCACTGTAGCCAGAGCCTTAACCGATTTGATAATCATAGATCATCCATGGTTCGCAGTTATTTGGAAATGCTTTGAGTTCAATTAGCATTAAAATTTGTGACTTAGAAGTGTCAATTTACTGATTTTTCTTCTCTTTCCCACCACTAAAATTTTGCAACAAATTTCCTTCAAGAAATGATCTAAAGTGAAATGCATAAACGTGTTTCGTAATTGCTCGGCTTAAGAATACAAATTTCTATGTTTTCTTTATAAATATTCTCTTAAAAGTATTAATATAATTTACTTATCGGCCGTAAAGTTCTAGTTATGATACTAATTCAGTCTAACAACTAAGAATCGTTTTTGTATTAAAAAGCAAAACAAACTAAGCCGCATCAATTTGTCATTCTAAGAAGAAAACACAACAACACCAATGTCATCGTTAGATTGGGAAAAAGTTGTCAAAAGCTCAGTCTCTACAACAATGTATCAGGGATCTTCCACTGCGTCCATTAACAATTCCACTCTTCATCTTAAAAACCTCGAAAATCAGTTAAGTAAGCAACATGAGGTTGTCATCGAAAGAATTCGAACAGAAATAGCTAAAATTCGAACTGATTTCCTATCAACGATCGGAGATCTAGAAAAATCATGGGCAGCACGAATCGATAATGTTCATGCAATTTTAACTAGCATCATCGAAAGAGTAGAGGCTATGGAAGCGAAGGTCCTCACAAATAAGTTAAAGGTTAAGTTTGCCGATGTAAACAGTAAAGTCGATGGACTTGAAAGAAGAGAAATAGCTACGGACGCTGTTTTATATGGTGTTCCTGTTTTAAAAGGTGAAAATCTAAGGTCGTATGCTGAGCATCTCTGTAAAACCGTAAGTTGTCAAGCAGCAGTGATAAAGAATGTTTTCCGCATTAAATCAAAATCGAAATCGACAGCCGGAGAGAATCACCAACCGCCCCCAATTATTGTACAATTTTCCAACATAAGCCACAGGAACGCGGTTATACGTGCTGCAGCAGCTTACAGGAGGAAGCAACTCAGAGACTTATGTCTTCATGATGTAGGAATTGTCTCAGACGTTAATTGTTATTTAAATGAGAGTCTAACAAAAACAAATCGTGATCTGTTGCACGAGGCTGTTCGCCTTAAGCACAAGAAACAACTTTTCACCGTGCACACCTATAAGGGATTGGTTTTCGTTAAACTTTTCGAGAGAAGTCAACGTTTTGTCATCAAGAGCTTCGAGGCTTTACATGCTATCGTTAGAAAAAAAGCGGATGATGTTTAGAATTACTATCACGCCCAGCTTACTGTTTGTATCGTATATGTATCTTGTTTTCACTTATTCATATTATTAAGGCCCAACATGTTTTCAAGAGACCACGTGGGTCTGTGCTGCACACTCATTTTAATTGTCCTCGGTGAGTTTATTGTAACAAATTACGTGTCGGATTTATATTTTGGTTTAGGATTACTTACTTACAGCTCTGCCCCTAGCTAGTTGCCTCTAGTTATCCACCCCAAGTTGGTGGAGATTTCCCGCCGACAGCTTGTGCCACCTAGGGAAAAGTCTAGTTTTACTGTGTTGTCACATTTCAGTTGAGTCGAATATCCTTTTGCCGATCTACAATAATTTGATCGAGGCGCAGCCTTCTGAATGAACCCGTGAGTCTGTACAATTCTTCATTACACTCCGTCAAAGCAGACGGACAATCTTTCAGCCTAAGGAGCTCGCTGCAGAGCCTTGGTAGGTAATGTATCATCTCAGAATTAAACATAGTTGTCCATTGTTAAGACTATGTATATTCTCCAGTTATCGTCGATATTGACTGCCCTTTTGGTGACGAGATATGTTTTCTTTAGCATTCATTGACCGCCAGACCCATTTTTGCCTAAATCCGTGCATGGAAAAGTCTATCTCCATTTGCGAGAAGCTTAAGCACAGTCTTAAGGAAGTCACATGATAGCCCCATCTAAAACTTGCTTTGACATAAAAAAAATTCGGCTTGTGTCTTCTGACTTTGATAGAACTGAACGAATTCGACAGGGATGCCAAAACTACTCATGGATCTGCATAGCTCGTCTCTAATATAAAACTGCACTGATATGCATTTAAATGTTGTCGACAATCGGTTATACACGTACAGCAAGGATCTTATATGCTGTGCGAGGCTTATGCCTTTGTAGTTGCCGCAGTTCGCAGGATCTCCTTTCTTCGGAATACACGATTTCCCAATTTTAGATGAGCTGATACGTGCTCCTTACCAAATCATTTCTTCCTGCTTTCTGGCTCGGCGGCTAAGCCATTAGATATGTTTGATTTGAGTGTAGATATTGCTTTCTTTACTTTGATTTAATCGTCATCGTCCTGTCCGACCTGACAGCGGTATGTTGATCGTCTTCGCCGTGTAACAGTCTGAAGAAGTGATCCATTTAAATTGACAGCCTATAAATGCTGTCAACATTGGAGATAGACCCGTCCTGTAGAACGATTTTTTTCTTAGAATATGCCTAGGAATCATTTCCCAAATTATCGTCAACGAATTAGGGGAGACCCTGTATGTTTGCCAAGCTATTCTTTAAAACGTATCCAGGTTGTTTTTCGTTTGTTAGCCGAGACTTCTCATCCGATGTGGAATTTAAAATACCTACAAATTTTTGATAGACCTTTCTAGTTCGTAATTTTCTTAGAGCGGGTTGTGGATGAAGACAAATCTATCACCTTTCGTGTTCCTTTCGTAATAATTAGCTATGTTATTAGCTTAGCCTTATTCGTTAAAATGGTTACCTTTTACATTACTACGGAACTGCTCCAGGTAATGTCCCTTGCATTAGCATCGCTATTCTCTATTTGTTTTGTGGCTTAAGATTCAGATTTTGATTGCAGAATTATCAAAGGTTTATCCTGATGACAATTTCGGCATAATAAGACAAACTCTCTAATTCTGAATCGACCGTTATACATGTAGGAAGTGAGATTATAATTTTTATTGTTGAGTTTTTTAATTTACAAAGGTTTTTAAATTAAATATTAATTATAATCTGCCGACCGACCCGAACGAAAGTAGAAAAAGTGCTGCCATCCACGCTTGCATGCCACTGTCGTCTCTCCTCATCCCAGCCACCAGATATCCAGCTGATTCGACAACCCATACCAAGCCCACGCCTTGGCAATCCATGATACAACTACTCTAGCTCCAAACGCTCCAATTTGCCATTTCTACTAATCGTTGCTCATGCTGCATGTGTTTTATTTACTTTTCTATTTGGGTCATCGGTATCCCATATCCGACAGTGCAGTGACTTCCATTCCGCTGACACACACGAGCTCTCAGTCGCCTACTCCTTTGTTGTAATACGAGCTCCTTGGAATGTGGCTAAACGAGGACAGTGACCGAAGAACAATTCAATGCTTTACTTCAATGCTTTTTGATGTGTCGACTCAAAGATTTGTTACATAAAATTGTTCACCCTAAAGTTTCAGTTCAGCTTTCTAAATTGCAGTTCTCTTTTTGGGTACAAATATTCTCCACGTTGTTAAGTCGGTTGTCATTTCTAGTCTTTCCAATTTACAACGTTTCAAATAAATAGCTAATTCTATGTGTTCCATTATTTTCCGTTCCGAGGAAAGCAGCCCTGTTCGAAACAATACGAATACGAGAGATTGATCTGAGTTTGTAACTAAATCTGCACCAAACATCTGCATCATGCTATCCTCTTTTTTTACCTGATTATTACATTGTATAGTGGCCAGAGCGTGCCTCTTGTGTCAATCAGATCTATCGAAAGTACCGCTCTGGCCAAAAGCCTATCTATTTTGATAAACCTTAAGCCTAAAAAGCCCCAAAGTTTCGGCTCAATCTACTTTCTTTCAGCGCATATAAGCCGTTTGCTGACGAATTTAGTTGTGGTATGGGTTATAAGGCTTTCACACAACAACCATAGCCTAAGCTTGCTCAAGTCTGCCGTCAAAAGATCAAACGGTTGGGGTTTGAATTACCTGCCTTCCAAACTTCACGTTGCGGAGCATGGTACTCTGAATTCTGATTGAATTCTGTTCCGAACGCGATAGCTCAACCAAATCCAAAATCGGACTCTAAATGGACCTACAATTTAAAAGTGATCAAAGGCAACATTTTCCTTCTGGAAGTCCGTAGAATTAAAATTGTCGACTAAGTTTTTTTTACGATGAATGGCACGTTGCGGGTCCGGTATTGACCAGATTGTTGTGAATGGTCCTACATATCACCATTAGTTTGAACTAATTTTCCGTTGTTGAATGAAGGTTACGCTCACCGTATGTACCGGCCTCGAACGTAGAGTATATTGGGATCAATGCACCAACAAATATAGAGAAAAGTTTTAGGTAGTCCTAATGCTAGAAAGTCTTCCGTAATAATTTGGCTAAACACGATAGTATCTATGTACATAAGAGGAGTATCACCTGGAGAAAATGCGTTAACTCAAATGAAACAAAAACGATGGTTGCCCTACCTAATAACCAGGCGACACGTTCTTATTTCCGTAGATAATAGACTCCTGGTGTGGAGCCTCCTTTATTGATGTTGACTCTATATCCTAATGAATCGTATGACCCTTTTTTTGATTTATCAAGCTTGAAATTTATTTGCTTAAGTCATCTTGTATTTTTATCTCCTATTTCAATCTATGTATATCTCTATCTTTAATTAATAGCAACTTGTGGTTCTTTTTTTCAGATTTTTTGATGAGTGTTTTACTCGAATACCAAATCTCAACGAAGAAGAGCGATCCTATGTACTAAGAATTCTAACCGCAACGCTAGAATACAAAATAAAACTTAAATACCAAACCGAAAGACTTCGAAACATCACCACACTATGCATCAACAAATTAACGACTTTAATACAGCACTGCACAAGTGGGACCGAAGATTTTCAACTTATCGAATATCTGAGGATCCTTTTAGTTATTACAAAACAAAGCTCGAGCAATATTAACCAATCAGTACCGGCAGTAGGCAATTGGATCTTAACAAAACTCCGATCGGAACAGACGAATCTGGAAAAGAAATGCAAAATAATAACCCTCCTGCCGATAATGGTATCCGCATCGGATTACGAACATATTGAACTCATGACAACCTTGGAAGATCTTCAACGTAAGCACTTTCCCCTACGCTCAACAGAGTTCTCCCCGAATAGCTTAGAAGAAACAAGTCTCAAGTTTGCTTTCATTTCGCTACTGAAAGCACTCGTCGAGTCTAAATCGTTTGTTATCTTGGAATTTCTATTCAAATGCACTGCGTCCGATTCGCATCATCTTGTAGAAGATGAAATTCGTAATGAACTAAATATATTTACAGCAAGTCTGTCCAAAGACGAGCAGGTAGAAATATTGAGTCGAACATTTGATACTACCACAAATGAACAGTATGAGCCAACAATTCGAATGACCATTTTTACTCGATTCCTTATGACCATTTTCGACAACTGCAATGATGATGCGCTGGTTGATTTTGTTGCAATTAAAATAAAACAGATAAATCTTATGACTGAAGCTAACTACAGAATTGGAACGTCTGGCAGATCTGTCGAACAAGCTCTTACCAATCGAATAATGGGTTATAAACTTTTAGAACACTTCTTTGGTATCGTCAAAAAGGAACTCTACTGGAGTATAACCTGTCCAATTGCAGTAGAACTGCTAACTCAACCAAAGGCTGACAGTGAACTTGTGGGAACATTTACCAAAAAAGCCTTCTACGTGCGAACTGAAGAATTTTCCACTGAAAATCGAGAAGCTTGTGCACTGTTTAGAATATATCAGTGTGCGGCTTATTGTGCTCTTTGTGCACTTGTTAGCAACACACAAACACAATTAAAATTCTATTCCAAGTTTTTGTTTGAGGAAAATACCAGAAAAAATGAAATTATCTGGGCTAGACTAATTGATTGTTCCTTATCGAGTGACTACCTCTTTCCAAAACAAGAATTGGACACGCCAAAAAGAATGAAAAAAAACTTTGTTGCCATTCGTCGGCTCGGTATCGGATCATCTGCTTCTTTAAAACAGACAATTTCAACAAGACGACTTCAAACAGAGAATATTATGGGATCTAGCTTAAGTCAAGATGTGAGAGGAATCGATATGACATCGTACTCTGTTCGACTAGATTCTGATTTATTGAAACGTCGAGATAAATCAGCGGAACGTTTAGCAGTTGAATTGAAAAATCACACGCTAAATTCACAAGAAGTGATGCAAATGTTGTGTGGAGTTATTGAATTCATGTCTGTGAATGGTATTACCCCTGTTATAACTGACAACAGTATTAAGAGATCCTATCCATGGGTTCAAGCAATAGCTAACGCTATTGGTGGCTGTGAATATCACAAAAATATTCGCATTTTTCTGGCACAACTAGTGTATAATTGCTCGAGTATCTTCCGTCAGTTTGCGCATGTTTTGTTTAAGCCAATTCTACGAATGTTGGCGGATGAGTGTGCCGGAAACAACTTAAACTTTTTTATAACCGACCAGATTTTGATGCTTATCGATTGGTGTAAGTAGTACAACTTATTTTCTAATTTATTTTTAATTATTTGTTGGAAACTTAGACGCTGAGTTGTAAGAGGACTATTTGAAGCTAAGGCTTAGACATTTTTTTTATATATAATAACATTGCCAAAAGTTCTTATGACCTACGTACAAGCTGCTTAACATTTTTCTGTAGGGTGGGCTTAAATGAAACAGTTCACAACGCTTATTATGTGTACATGGACTTCGTTTTTTTCTTTCTTTCTTTCTTCCGCTCACTGCAAGAATATTGCAGAATTTTGCGTTCCAGTCTAGTTCTAGTTATATTATTTTCCTCATGTGTTCTTTTCTGGTTTAGTTGAAATTTTGACGAACTCTTAATTTCTTCATTTAAACAACACCTCTAGCTTTGGCTCTTAACTCTATTTAAGGTGTTGAAAGTCTCGTTCTAATTTTTTTCCGTGTCTTCTAAGTAATATGCAAATTGTGAGAAGCATAACATTTAATCTCTGTTTTTTGCCTCCACTTCCTTTGTGGGTGATAAATTTAAATTGCCGTGGACCATGGCATAATCTCTCCGTTCATTGTGTTGTTCGTCTTGTCCTGTGGAAAGGGACCTACGAGTTTTTTCCGACTCCAAGACCGGAGAGGCTCTGAGTGTGTAATTCCTTAACTGGGTACTACTCTTCGTACGCAAAAATGTATAAATGTGTCTAAGCAGCATGGTTTTTCTTTTCTTATGGTCGCAGTATGTAAAACATGTAAATGCGTTTAATATTATCCCCACGCACCTGCATTGCTACTACGCTTCTTGTTTGGTTAACTAAATTTTCGGACCTTAGAACCATTCTGCTCTATTTTTGATCACCTCGTTAGTAAGGTCAAGAGTTTGCTGACTTTTTTCGCATTTGTGCGATCCATTTATTTTCTTTCCCACCTCTTCTTTGAATCTCGATTGGAACTTTAGCCTCTATTGCTTTTTGGATCGAATTTCCCGACGATCTTCGTTGATCATGGTAAGTTCAGCTGATTTGCTCCTCCTGAATTTTTTCCACTATCGGTTTCTTTGAGGGGAGACTTCCGCGAATGCGCGTATTTCGAGAAGATGACGGGTGTGCTACAGGAGTTGAATTCCGAACAATATCATGGACGGCACTATAAAGCAGTGGACTTTACCTTTGCCTTGGTGTACAGCTGGGCATTTTGCTTTCGTTTTAATTTCATCGCATACCATTTTGATATAACACTTTTCCAAATATAAGAAGACATCTGTATCTGGCATCTGCGCGTCTATCTATCGAAGCGTAGATATAGGTCTCCATCATTATCCGTAACCTGAATCGCGTCTTTGTCGAAAAAAAGAAAAAGAAAAAAGTAATAACCGAGCAGCGTAAAGACACAAACACAAAACAAAATCACTGCGCGCGTGTGCAAAAAAAACACCATAGTGCAGTGCAGTGAAAAAAATAAAAAAAAAAATCACACAGTGCGAGTATCCCACCACTCCCGCTCCTGGTCGAAGTCCTGTTGCTTGCACTCAGTCACTACCGTTACTGTATTTATCATATGGTAGGGGCAGTGACTGAGTGTATGTAACAACTGTTGGATAGCCGGTTGTGAGTGAAAATTTTGTTGGTGCACTGTTTCATATTGTTGTACGGGCATAACACCTACAGCAATTTGATTCGGTAAACCAACGTCAGAATTTTCACTTCGCAGCCTTGCTTAGTATCGTCGGTGTTTGTGTTTTCTGTGTTTGTTTGTGATTATGACTAGGGATTTCAGGGTACAAATAGCCAATATATGCGGGCTAAAAAGTATTCACTTTACTGCGTACGTCCACGTCTATAAATACAGACCAGCTGTTTTGGCACCTCTCAAATCATTCTGATCTGAAGCTACCTGGCTACTTACTAGTGCCATTATTCTTCTCTCACCGCGGTCTCGCCATTTGCGTGCATAGTGATGTAGCTTACCAAACTCCACCACAATGTACTCTCTGTTCCAATCCGGAATTCAATTTCATGTGGTTAAAATTCCATCTCCGTAAGCAAATTATTCACTATTGTTTTATTTACAGAAGTCTCAAATTGGATAACAATTTCATCTTTAACGAGTTTGATGCGCTGTGTGACTCCATACAAAGAATTGTATCCCTGTATCCTCATACTGAAATCGTGATTACGGGCGATTTCAATATAAACAATTCTGGTTGGCTCCGACATTCTGGATAGACAACATCCGAAGGACGGTGTATTGAGATCTTCGCTGCGGAAAATAACTTAACCCAGCTTGTAAATGAGCCCACACGAATACCAGACGTTGATAGTCATACCGCCAACACCGTGGATTTGTTTTTAAATTCTCACCCTGATAAGCACTCCGTCGATGTGCTCTCCCCTCTAGGCTCGTCGGACCACTGTGTCATATCAGCTAATTTCTCGTACACCCACCACACGTTATGTTTCCTCGATAACGACATGGATGCCGCTGCTATTCTCTTTGGAATGAGATTCTTTATCCCTCATCGAATCAAGAGTATCAAACCAAGAGAAAAGGTATTGTACGACTCGAGCTGTAAAGAGGCTGTCAGGGTTAGAAAAATGTTTTTTCGGTCCTACAAGACCAACCCGATAGAGCAAACTGAAAAAAGTTCAAACGAGCCAGAAATGACTGCAACGCCTTTCTTGAGCGTGTGAAATTGCAATACGACCAAAAACTGGGGCAAAAAATACAGCCATGTCCCAAAGGCTATAAAAATTTTTAGTCGTTCGTCAAAAGCATTAGTAATTCTACCTCATCCTCCATCGCAACGCTCATTTACAATGACATTCCAGCTGTCAGCACTTTGGATAAAGCCAATTTGCTTGCCGCACACTTTGCGGTTAGCTCAACCCTCCCAGATTGTGCTTTGTCTCCGCCTACACTTGAGCGCGTCGAATCTTCAATGGGACAAGTTCACTTTCGCACTCGTGTAGTAGCAAGAGTTCTTAAAGATCTTAACATTCACAAATCCGCTGATCCAGATGGTATACCTCTCCTCCTTCTGAAGAGGTGTTCTTCCTCGCTAGTAAAACCACTGCGTAAGCTTTTTCATCAATCCTACTCTTTAGGACTCTTTCCGAGCAGATGGAAAACAGCATTTGTCCAGAACGTCGCTAAAAGGCGAATCTTCTTCCCCCTGCTCCTATTGACCCATTGCAATTACGTCCCTTCTTTCCAATGCCATGGAAACGCTAATAAACCGTCAGCTTATGAAATATCTCGAAACACGAAAACTTCTTAATGACCGGCAGTACGGTTTTCGTAGTAACAGGTCCACTGGTGATCTGATGGCATGTCTCACCGAAAGGTGGAACCAAAGCGCACACCAATCTGGCGAAAGCAAGATAGTTGCACTTGATATTTCAAAGGCATTTGACAGAGTTTGGCATCAGGCTCTTTTGTGCGTGTGTGCTTTTGGGATCGACGACTCTCTTCTTCAATGGATTAGAGATTACCTTTCGGAACGATCCATTCAAGTTGTATCGGATGGTTTGAAGTCTAATATTCACAAAATAAATGCTGGTGTGCCCCAGGGCTCCGTTCTGTCTCCGGCACTCTTTTTATTTTTCATCAACGGTCTCTTGTCTGCCACTTCTAATCCAATATATACCTTTGCTGACGACAGTACTGTCTGCTTTTCATATTCGTTCCCGGACTCACGCCCCTGCTCTACGGCTGCAAAACGGGAACGCCGGCGTATGCTAAGCTCAACAGAGTGAATTTAATGTTTCCAAAACACAATGCTATCTGTTGTCGTTAAAGCGAAATTTGAATACCCAGCCATTATCCATGAATGGCACTTGCATCGTCGAAACTGAAAAACTTTCCATTCTCGGTATGGGTGTCAGTGACAACTTACGTTGGAATGACCACATATTCGGTGTCGTCAAAAATGCTGCGAAATGTCTAGGGTTCCTCAAGCGATGTAAGAATTACTTTATCCCCTCTGATCTGGGCTCAATATATAAGGCATTCATCCGCCCAAAATTGGAGTACAATGCCAACATCTGGTCAGGTGCTTCTAAAACATCTCTGCACCTGCTAGATAAGATTCAAAACCGTGCGATAAAACTCCTAGGTGATACTAATATCAGTCAATCAATTGACACCCTCGAACACCGACTTAATATCTCGTATTTCTGTTTTATTGCTTTTTCCACCACCAGTGCTCCATTGAAATCGCCAGTAGCATTCCGTCCATTCAAACTTTCAACCGTAATACCTGGGTCGCTATGAATACTCATCAGTATACCCTCAAGCCAATTTTCGGGCGTAATTTAAAATATCGTGATTCTTTCCTAAGCCGCACAACTCGCTTATGGAATGGCCTGCCGATCTCTGTATTTGCTGGTCCTTATAACTTACAAACATTTAAAAACAATATACATCGGTACCTGTCTTTTTTTCCTCCCTAAATTTCCTTCGCCCGCGCTGTGTACGAACATTTTAAGGGTACACAAACTATTTAAAAAAAAAAAATGCAAATTTCATTGTTCCCTTTGAGCAGATGGTCCTTTTCGTGTTCAAGATATTTCGACGATTGCGCATTTTTCTCCGTTGTGGCGCAATCTTTAAGTGGCACTTGAATATTACTGTTGGAAAGTATAACCTGTACGATACCTCCGACAACGGATTCAGCCTAATAGACTTTGCGGCTGGGCGAAACATTCTTGTGACCAGTACGCCTTTCTCTCATCTCAATATTCACAAGGAAACTTGAAAGACACCCAATCTCCTTCAGAATGATGGATGTCCATACGTTTTAAAGGGCGAACAATAACTCGGATCACTACCTTATTGTACCCAGAATGTGGTCTGAATAATACTCTATTCTAAAGACAAAATAATGCGCTCCTCAAGAAGTCTTATGCTGCCAATATCGAGTGCTGAAAATTAGTGTCAGCACAGCAAAAAGCTGCTGGAGTTCGGCATGAGCGAGGATAATAAGCGATCTCAATGTACGGAAATCCGCTGGTCGAGATGATTAATCATCCCTTCCCCTGAAGAGGTGTCCTTCCACTCTGTAGAGGGAAAACAGCAATTGTCCAGTTAGGCTCCAAAAAAACGAGTTTTCTCCCTTCTCCTACAGGTCCAATTGCACTCAGGTCTCTTCTTTCAAAAGGAATGAAAGCGCTCATCAGTTTATCTTCAACTACATTTTCGGGCGTACTTCTAAATACGTATCGTGATTCTTTTCCAAACCGAGCAAATCGCTTATGCAATACCCTATCGAGCTCTTCATATTCTAGCCATCATAACCCACCAACAAAACCAACGTACATCAGTACCTCTCTTTCTTTCTTCCTCAATTTTCTTTCGCCTGCGCTGTGTCCAAACATTTTAAGGGTATCGATTTCATGCAACTTGAGCAGTATATTATTGCAAGTTTTATTTATTCCTCATTTGATGATCGCAACGATGAAGTGTGTATCCGTTTTGAGCTCTTCGTGAAAACCTTCAAAGGAAAGACAGGTGTGTGCAGTTTGGGCCTAGGGGCAATTTGAAGTTTGTTTTTGTGTGAGTGGCTTACAGTGCTTCTTATCGGTAACTTCCGCCTTACCATCGACAGGTTTGTTTAGTTTGTGTTAGGTGGTTAGGTTTTTATATTGCTGTGGCACTTAAACTAGCTTTGTCCGAGTATTAAATGTAAACGAGATCACGTTTGATATATACGTTTGAACTTAATCCTTCTGCTTTTCATAACTTATGATAAAAATATTCCTCTGCGGAACCGCAGATATTAATTTACCTCTTACTATCCTGCAGACATGCTTTTATCATAATTTAACTAAACTACAATTGTTGTTTTCTTTTTTCAGCGGATCAGCAATTGCATTTACCTGTAGCTGCCGATGAAGTTGCTCTTATTCAAGATCTGCTGAAATTTGTAATGAAAAACGCTTGGAGCACCTCAGAATATATTGTAAAATTCAACGTAGAACTCGTCCAGGCAATGTTGTGTATTTGGAGAAGCATCATCACAGTACCAAGTAATTTGCTTCTCGACATGATTACACGCAGTCAACGAAACGATTCCACTGCGAACGAGTGCGGTCTTACCTTCCTAGGAGTAGTTCTATCAAACGATTTGATACCATGGACGGATGTAAACAAAATTCTCTACATCAATGCCATCCTGAGGAATATTGAAAATGATTCCAACGATATATTACGACTTGCTGCGTATGCTCTAGGTGTGACTTTGGCTATCCTGTCCAAATTGGGTGATACAACCAGCGTAGAGAATTTAACCATCGAAATACGAACTCGACTACAACATCTAATCGCAAAAAAAGATCACAAAAGCGAAAAGCGATTCTGGGACATAGCCCATAACATCCATAAAAGCAGTCCCGAAATCATAGACCACGTCCGAGAAGCAATATGCTTTAAGATCCCAACAGCTGTGGGTGTAGGAAAAAAATTATACCTTGAGATGATTCTTTCTCGAATTGAATCGTTCGAAGAGGATGAAATTTTCAATACGATCATTGGAATCGGTATCAGAGATTTGCTTAAACATTCAAGCTATCAACTTTTAAGTTTGCATATTCTCAACCGAGCCTTACCAATGTTAAAAACTTATGACATTACATCGCTGTTTCAATTGGTCGAGGAGTCATTGGACTTACAGAACACTAAATGCCGCGACGTCGCTTATGAGATATGTATTTACGTTGCGCAGAACTACACCACTGAGCTCAGAGATAAAGCAGTCAAATTGCTGCTAAAAGGCATTAGTGATCCAGATATTGAAATTCAGAAGCGTATCTATCAATTCTGGTCAAAGGAATTGGAAATATCACCGAACATCATTGAGCGACTAATCTATCTTCTTCGAACATATGCCACTAACGGTGAGAGACACTTTCTTGTTCTCTGTACTCAGCTTATTCTTGATCCCGCTATCGAAAGTTCAGAATCAAAGAAGCAAATCTTTGCATTTGAAGACGATCGAGATGCTAAGCTTTATGAATACAAAATCAAAACAAATTTCAGAACCCGTTCAACATATACAATGCCTCCGTTATTTGCTGAAAGTCAACAGACCAGACCGAGTTTGTTTAAGGCAACTCAACTATGTAGCTTAGTTCCAAATACAAATGCAAACTATGTCTTCGAACCTACACAAGATCCCACCATTATAACCCAAGCAAGGGAAAACTTTAATATGCTCAGTCAATCCTCAATGCTCTTCGAAGGTGGAACTCAAGTACTAAATCGTCGATCACAGACTGTTGCCTCCAAAACTCAATCTTATTCTCAACCGCGTAGATTTGGGGAACGTTTTTCAAAGAATACAGAAAAGGATAGAAGAGGTACAGTCCAAAGAAGTGATGGACTATTATCTGAAAAGATTAAGGAAACCGATGTGAAGCTTTATCGTCGCTACAGATTTGGTGAATATCCTGATTTACTGATAAACAACTTGGCATTCCTTCTTCCCCTACAAGCCTTGGCACGAAAGGATCTTTTAATTGCCAAACAAATTTTCGTCGCCATGTTTTCAGCAATTCTTGAAGCAGAAGAATCAGACTCTAAAGGATTTCTTAGTCAAATTGATGACATCTTTCAGTTGGTTTTATGTAATTCGACAGCATGTGAGTCAACAACTTTTTCAGCCTTCCTTGAAGTGAGTCTACTTAAACCCAGTGCCTTCAATTTGCCACCAAAAGAAGTGACCAAAGTAGCCAAGGCTACGAAAAATCTCACCATTGGTGCTTTGTATTTGGAAAATCGCCTTAATGCCGATTGGGATGATAAGCTCGGTGAATCATTGGAACCCCAACATTGGCAACAATTGGCGGATATTTATAATTCTCTCAAGGAATTCGAAGTGGTGTCGGCAATTTTCGCTGATAAAATCCGTACAGATCCTAGACTCGCAGAAGCAATAGAACTAAGGGCAAACGGTCGGGCCGATGAAGCACAATCACTGCTGGTCGATGTGATCGGTAGAAATGTCTATGCTGAACAATACTACGCATACAATTGTTATTATGAATGCTCTGTCGAATTAAGCAATTGGTCGCATGTAAGTGAAGCCATATGCAATGAAGTCGATGCACTTGAAGAACTCTGGACGGACAATTACAATTTGAATTTTCTTCTTCCCAAATTGGTGCATGCAAAGATACAGCTTTTGCTTGAGGGCGATGTAGAGAGTAGAGATTTCTTAAACACAATAAAAGAATGGATGATGGTAACGGACAAAGCTGACCATATAAAGAATGCATTTTGCGAGGAAATTATGATGTTATGGATAGCAAATAGAAATTTCCGCCAGTGTCGTGTGTTGTATGAGAGTTTTTTGAAGAAATTCTTACGCGAGTGGAGTGTCACGAGTTCTCTGTGTACAAAGACTAAATTGGAAAGCTTACTTAACGCACAAAGAGTTGCAGAAATCGATTACTATGCGCAACAATTTTTAACTGGTTTTGATAAAGGGAGTGCTAGTCGAATATGTAAGAGATGGAACTCATGCGCTATAGACAGAACGGATTCTTTACGTTTATGGAATACGGTTTTGGGTTATCGAAAATATATTGCGGCACTTGGCATCAAGACCCTACAAGATACACAAAGTGAGTACTTTCAATTGTTCATTGTTTTAAATTGTTGTCACACGAAATATTGAAATTCTATTTACATGTGTTCCACTTGATTTAATTTAAATTCATAGCTTGTAATTAAGCCAAACACAAAGATTAATTTGTCCTAGATCAGGGCGTAATTGTTATTGAACTGTGGTAATAGAGGGAAACCCTCTGGAGGAACGAGGCACACTCGCGTGATAAATGAGTGTATGATCAGATTGTCCGCCAAAGATATGGTTCAATCATTGTCGCTTCAAGTCAGTTTAATACTGAGATTATCCGATTTCATAAGTTTCGCGCTGTTATATTGTAAAAGACCTTATTAGATAAAGTTTCAAACTCTGATATCATATACAAGCGAAGACAAGCCCTTTCAAACATCCAATTTTTTCCCAATAAAATTGCTCTCACGTTGAACCATACGGAACATCCAAATCCATGATCAACGGCCGTGTAACAGATTATCTTCACCCTCGCATTGGGTGCAACAAAACAGTCTCTTTGTAAGGGCAAAATCACCCTTGGCTCTATCCAAAGCAGCATCAATATGTTCTTCTTTTTTTTAAATATATTAGGTAGTTGCATGTTTTGCCTCACGATCCATATTCAATTTACTGGAAAACTATTCCCCAAACTATTGGAAAACTATAGTATGTGGTGATTTCAGTTGTAATGTATTGAATTATTCGGGCTCGGAGACACTTGCTCAGTCTATGAAAACTCTTGGCTGGGATATTATAAACTTGACCGTCCCAACGCATTTTACTCAAGCCAGTACACTTTTAGATTTAATGACTGTCACAATTTTTTCTATAGTCAGATTTCAGCTCCTGCGTTCTCGAAACACGACCTAATCTTTGCAACTTTTGACTTTCTTTGTAGTGAATTAGTTTCACAATACACATACCGAGACCTTAGAAATCTAAATACCGATGTTCTGGAGCGGGATATTCAAAGCATTAATTGGCATCCAATTTATCATGAAATATCTACAGATACTCAGGTTGAAATCCTTCAACATATCTTATTGCAACTATACAACGCCCACGTACAGCTCAGAACTAAAGTTATAACATATCCTAACAATTCATGGTTTACACGCGAAATTGTCGATTTAAAAAACAAACATGATACAGCCTATAAGAAGTGGACAAGATTTAAACTCCCAGAATTTCATAATAGTTTCCGCCAACTAAGGAATTTGGTCAACTCTAAGATTAAACAAGCCAAAAGAGTGTTTTACGATAAACACTTTGACCACAAGTTACCTTCAAAAACTCTTAAAACTCTTTGGCATAATTTACGTGAGCTTAGTGTTGGTCAGCTCAATAGAGAATTTGCGAAAGTGCAAACGACATCCAGCACGAGTACCGACCCACTGGATTTAACGCTTAATGGCTTTGAATTTTCTTGTATTGAACCAGCTGATGTCGTTAAGGCCGTACTTAAAATTAAATCTAAGGCTGTTGGTATCGATGGAATTCACCCCACTTTCATTAAAATCATACTACCTTACATTCTTCCAGCCATAATCTATATTTTCAATAATATTATAACTTCTACATTTCCAAGCGCGTGGAAAGTCGCGAAAATTCTTCCCGTTCTGAAAAATAAAGCGTCCACCAACTCCCCGGCTGAATATAGACCCATTGCCATCCTTCCCTTCTTGTCAAAGGTTATAGAAAGGATAGTACACCAGCAGATGTCAGTCTTTATCCAGCACAATAAATTACTTTGTACAAATCAATCCGGCTTCAGACCTCATCATAGCTGTACGTCTGCTTTATTAAAAGTAACAGATGATATCCGAGCGGCGATGGATAAAGACGTAATAACTTTTGTGACACTACTTGACTTTTCCAAGGCCTTTAATACAGTGGACCAACTCAAGATGTTTTTCGGCTTCTCAAGCTTATCAAAACATATCTTGGTGGAAGGAAACAGGCCGTTGTTGTCAATAATGTAATATCGAACTTTATCGCAACCTCTGCGGGCGTACCTCAAGGATCCATACTGTATCCTTTGTTATTTACGATATTTATCAATGTCCTTCCGAAAGTAGTCAAATACTCCTCGCTGCATATGCATGCAGATGATGTACAACTTTACCTGAGTTTACAGGTAAAATCTGTAGGCCTCATTAACGATGCAGTCTATAAATTCTAAATTGGTCTGAAGATAATTCGTTGACACTGAACCCAATTAAATCGAAATGCCTTGTTATAAGCAGAAGCAGCATGAATGGCTGTAATCTTTCTAGCATGTTTCTCCGAAATGAACCAATCGAGTTCGTTGGCAAAGTTACAAACCTTGGTGTGTGGATTAACAACACTCTAAGTTGGAACGACCACATCTCCACTATTATAGGCAAAATCTATGGTTCCTTAAGGAATCTGTCTGTGTTGCAGTCTTTTACTCCATCGCATACGAGATCAATGCTAGTGAGGGCTCTACTGATTCCAATTTTGACTTATGGGCTGTGAAATTTTCTGTTACAATAGTGCTTTCATTAGACGTAAGCTCATCATCGCCTTCAACAACATCACCCGTTATGTTTATGCATTGAGATGCTTTGACCATGTTTCGCTGTGGCAAGATCGGTTGTGTTGATGTTGAGTACGGTTTTAATGTCACACATTCCAGCAGAAGTCACATTGTCATTCTTCACGTTGAATTGCAAGCTAGTGGATGCTAGCCTGTCCAGCTTAAAAAAGTCCCTCAATCCATACGGTATCGAAGGCCTTCTTCAAGTCAATCAAGCAGACATCAGGGCATATGCATATCAGATAAATAAAATAAAATCCACTTATTCAGGGCTCTATTAATTGCCCTTTCGAATACCTTGCTGACATTTGGAAAGAAACTTATAGACCGGAGATTCGCCAGATAGGATGTGTCCCTTCGGAAGTTGGGTTCATCACCGCTGTCTCCTAATGTGATGGATACTGAACATTATTTAAAATATTATTTAACAGTGTATTGTAAATGTCCACCGCCTTTAGTGGAAAACGTCATATTCACATTTGTCGGTATTCTATCGGTTTCCACTGATTTCTTACGTCTCAGTGATTGGAAGGCCAATTGGAGCGGAAGTAGCTCCCTCTCGTCGGCAATAATATTTGCCATATTTTCGTCATATATCACATTGAAAGTTTTCGAACCGCCAGTTCTCCATACCGTTTCGAAGGTAGCAATTGTACAAAATGTCGCGATTCGGGCCAATGACCTCATTCACCTCACTTCCTGGAAAGTCGCTCTTCGGGTTCAACCTTCTTCTTCGGATCTGCGATTACAAAGAAGTAGCCATCATCGACAGCTTCTGTTGGATCTATGCCTGCTATTTGCAGTATTTGCTGATTGTCCCTCGTTTGGGCGATCTTTGGACACGGAAGGTCGTTTTGATCTTTCGTCCGAAATATTTTATTTATGAATATTTTCGGAAATATTATTTGGGTTGCTAGTGTTTACTGCCCCAATTGTATTGTTCGAATGCAAGATTACAAAAGTTCTGTAATTCTCTTTTATCAATATTTGGAGCTTTTTGGTCATCGATTTCAGTTATGTCTGTCATTAAACTGTCTGTACAAGGTTTTTAGACTCACTTACTTGTGTGTCTTTGGTGTGCGCCAATAGCTGCGGTGTGCAATGTGTCTTCCCTGTCCATTGTATCGAGACCGAGGTAACGTACTGTTCATCGTTTATTTTATGGTCATACCTATTTGTTTCTTCCCATTTGACAGATTTTCATTGAATGATGTGTGCAGCAAGTTCGAAAAATGTCAATGTTTTGAAAAGTGTGTCTAATGTGTCCTACTATCATATAATTGTACTAGATGCTGGGACCACAGTGCGTAGAGAGTATATACAGGGTCTTCCAATAGAGACTTCCGAACTTTGACAGTTGATAACGACCATATTGTTGAAGCTACATCTGTCAAATTGGCTGTCATTTATTCAGTCTGTTTTGCCAAATCACCATGGACGGACATAGCGTTCAACAACACGTACAAATGATAAAATTGTTTTACCAAAATTGGTGTTCTGTTTGGACAACGTTCCGTGCGCTTCGCCCATTTTGCGGTGGCCATAATCTGAGAGGGCTATTCGCAGTGTGGTGTATAAATTTGAGTACACCCGTACGTCGACGAAACGCAAGAGTATGCAGGAGAATCCGAGGCAGTCGATTTCGCGTCGCTCACAAGAACTCGGCCTTTTGCAGACCACAACTTGGCGAATTTTGCATCGTGACTTGAGCCTGCACCCGTAAAAATTTTAACTGACCCAGGAGCTGAAGGTGAATGACCATAGACAATGACGTGTGTTCGCTGAATGGGCTCTGGAACAGTTGGAAACTGTCATCAGCGATGAGGCCCATTACTGGATGAATCGGTATGCCAACAAAATTGTCGAATTTGGGACGATACCAATCCATAAGAGATCCAAGAGCGTCCTATAGCAGGCGCTATAGGTCGATGATTACCAACTTTTTTGGCCTGAATTCGATGATATGGACACCAACGACATGTGGTTTCAACAGGACGCCGCTACGTGCCACACAGCTCACGCCACATTAGAAATTCGGCACAAGCGATTTAAGGGCATGGTCATCTCAAGTGGAGTTGATGTGAACTGGCCACCGAGATCGTGCGATTTGACCCCGTTAGACTTTTTCTTGTGGGGTTTTCTGAAGTCACAGGTCTATGCGACTAAGCCACAAATCACAGCGGCCCTCAAAGCCAACATAACCCATGCCGTCGGTCAAATTCAGCCTGATTTATGCGCCAGAGCCATGGAAAATTGGATATTTCGGATGCGCGGCACCCAGAGAAGCCGCGGAGGACATTTGGACTTATAAAAAATTGCGATGATATCTCACACACACTTTGTTTTATTTAAATTTAAAGATAGGAAGGACTTAATGGAAGACTCTTTATATGTTCGTTCGTGCCTGGCAGCTATAATCATGTGCCGCACATGAGAGGATTGAGATAAAATAATTCTGTGCCGATTCCATACTTAGGAATCGAAAAAGTGTCTCAAGCTCTAAGATAAATAAGGTGGATTGAGTAGTTTCATGCATACGATGCATGCTTCCAGAACCTGGAACTTACGCACTTTTCTTATGAAGATCACACCACACCCCTCTTGTTTGTCGCCAGGTGGGTTTCTTCTTACTTAGTTGTATGTTCTTTTCCCCGTTTTTTTTGGTCTTGGCGCTATCAAATTCACCAGAGTGGCTCTTCGTTCGATCCTTATCAATGAATTTACATTCAAGGCAAGCAGCTTAAGGGTTCGAAATCGATACCATTGAGGTGCATTAGGACTGCAGGAACGCGTAGATCTGCTTTTGTAGCAGATGTTGTAGCGAAGCCATCTGACACTGACTGGAGCCTAAGACCAAGAGAGTCAACATGTCAGTTTCCGGTACTCTAGGCGCTGAAGTCTGATACGTAATTTTCCTTCGTTTTTTGTACTATACAAGCTGTGGCTAATCGTTTAGCACCTACTCCTTCTCTTTAATCAGTGAAGACAATAGCCGCCGCGTATGAGTATCATGTTGAAGACACCATAAGACAGCTCCGTTTTTGATGTTCCCAAACGTTTTCTATTGTCATCCTGCGTAGGTAGACGAAATCGGTAGGGATGTGGAAACCAGAAATGGCACTGCACGTATACATAGCTCATCTCTATAAAAGCCATTATATGCGATCTTCAATCGATGACCATTAGAACATTTGGAAGTCTTGGGTTTTATTTTATTCAAAATGTGCCGTAAGATTAATTTCTGCCCGATAGCGGACTGAAATTTGATTTGGCTCTTCCACGGACTGTTGTAGATACGTAATCTCTTTGTAGTTTAAACCATTTTCTTTGGGATAAGATAATCGATGCTCTGTTTACATTGATCATGCAAGTTATATATGCTTCTTAACAAAGCGATTCTTTGAATAGCTCCACTGTTTGCTCTGGTGCTCTATTGATGTTTAATTTGAGTAGTTCCATTCAAACCTTTTACTGGTCAGTTGCTTGGCATTGGAATGCTTATTGATATCACTTTTAAATGGTGTCCTGAACTTATCCTTTGTATCGATTGTAACTTTTACTACTACGTCCCCATTCTTGTGCCTTTACATTATTGTGTGTAGTGCTCTGTTTCCTCCGTCCGTGCACTACTGCTGCATGTTTGTTCTCTCATGCCTCCTCTTCAATGGCCTCGATCGATCTCTTCTCCAGCTCTTTCTTTTTCTTTAGGCGAAGCTGATATTCCTTTTCTATTTAACTTGAATAATTTGCTGGTCCTTTTTTACGCTGGATTATGGAACACCTATTTCACAGCACGCGCGTTCGGGAATTTTAATGAAGTTGTAGGTTTTCCTACAATGGTCTGGTAAGATCCAGCACATTAGATACAGCTTCTCTGATGTTTTGTTGACGATCTGGCTATTAATCTTCTGCGTTTGCGATTGGCAGCATGGTATTCGGAACACTCGATCAGAAAACCTCCAGTACGTCCAAATTTCCTCACAGTGATAGTGATTCGAGTCAATGTTGGTCATCCTAAACGTGACTTCTATTTGTACCCGAATCAGTCATTCATTTGCTATATATCATTCTCCACATCTTATCAAAATTATGCGTTTTTTGCCTTTAGTACTCGTGTTCACTATTATTTTACAATAGACACCACAATCTTCATTCATTCTTTTACTTTCAGTTGAAGAACAACAAGAGGAGTTAACCAAATCCACTTACAACATGACTCTGCAGCTGTTCAATGCTGCAGAACATCAGAAGAATTTCCCTCTGGCACAACGAGTCTACGATCGACTTCTTCCAAATGAATCCAATCAAAGTGAAATGCTGTCCTATAGGTTGAGTAAGGTCAAAAACATTTTCCTTCAATCACATCGCACAGGTAATTCTATAGATCACGTCAAAGCTGCATGGGAGGCAATAACTACCCTACTTAGTTCGGATATCGTCTGTCAAAATCCAGAAATACACGTCGAAGCATTTGGTTTAAAAGCAAAAATAGCTTTGGGGATCGTTGAAAAGCTAGACCGTCAACATTTCGAAAAGGTTGCAGAGGTTACCTTAAGAAGAATGACTAACAATAGATCTGATGACATAAAAGCTGAATTCCTGAACCTAGCATTCGAGGCACTTAAGTCGAAAATATCAGTCGCTTCTAGTAATTCGAGTTCCCTCGATGTAAAAAGACTTGCGGATGGTCATCTGAGTCTGGCACAGTTTGCATACGATAATCTTAATCGCAATGAGGCTACCAATTACGCAAAATTAGAGCTTGAGAAAGTATTTATCTCCTCTGTGTTTAGTGGAATGAGATTTGGTTCGAAAGAGTCACGACAACTGTTCCCATGTGCCCTCCAATTGCCATCAATGGAAAGTGGTGTACTTCATAATTATTTTGAAGAACAGTCACGTGATGTTCCAGTATGGGCATATCTCGCATGGATTCCACAGATTCTTTCGCATCTGGAATTGGCTGTTCCTTGCTACTTGGATTCTATAACACAAAAAATCGCATCCATATACCCAGAAGCTCTGCGTTATCCCTTCAATATATGGCACAAGCAGTCCATGTTTCAACTTAATCTTACAACACCTAATGAGAACTATATAGATCGTAAAGAAGTCAAAATTGTTATGGATAGTTTACAGCATAAACTGTGTGACAGATTTGTTAAGAGCTTCAAATATCTAGCTGTTCCCGAAGCCTACCTAATCGCACAGTTAGAGAGTTTTGACAGAGACATTCGGAATCAGTACGGCATACAAGACGCACAGTTTAAAAATTTAGCAAAGGAACTTTTAAAAGAAATTTACTGTGAAGAGAACGGACTTCAAGGTGTCGCCTATCGCCGACTGTTAAAGTACAAACCGCAATTAGAAGAACTAATAAATCTTTCTTTTGCTCTCGACGAAGAGCAGATTCGAAAAACCTTATCCGAAATAGTGCGAACCCTTCGAAGGCTTCTTCAGTCATCAGAAACAACTATACGATTGGAAACTATATGTCCTTTGCTGGCGAGCTACCAGTGGTGTGGTGAGGAGAACTACATAGAACTTCCGGGACAATATGCACAACATTCATTTGAAACTGACCCCAAAGTATTGGAGCACACTAAAATTGTCAGATTTAATGCCAAAATACGTGTGCTTATTTCACAGAGATATCCTCTTCGTATTACCATCCATGGCAGCAATGGATATAGTTATGACTTTCTTGTCAAACACGGCGAAGACTTAAAACAAGATCAACGAATTCAACAGATTCTCCAACTGATGTCACAAAAATTACAAGAAGACAAGAATTGCCAGTCTCACAATCTTTACATTCGCACTTATCAAGTCGTTCCGATTGATCGCAACTGTGGAGTTTTGAGTTGGGTTAAGAATACAGTCTCTCTGCATGACTTTGTTTTGAACTGCTTTAGCCGACATTGTCCAAACAGTCATGAAATTATAGAAAACACAGTCAAATCATACTTGGAGTTTATTGGACGACCATCAAACTTATTAGCAAAAGGCAATAATCTAACAATCTATGGAATGGCCGCAAGCAAATACACCAGGGATGAATTGCTTATTAACTTACGTTCACTGGAGAATGAGATAGACCCCGAAATTGTGAAGATAGCCCTAATGGATATGGCAATATCACCAGAAAGTTTCTTTGCTCTGCGTAATAATTTTGCAACCTCGTTGGCTGCAATGAATATAGCTCATTGGATTCTCGGTGTCGGTGATCGACACTTGCAAAATACTTTGATTTCTGCCACTGATGGCTCAGTGACTGGAATCGATTTTGGATTCACATTTGGATCGGGAACAAGGGATCAAAAGGTACCTGAACTGACGCCGTTTAGACTGACTCCACATCTGGTGAACGCGATGGCACCAATGAATACTTCCGGATTGATATTTAAATGTATGGTACATGCACTGAGGGTGTTTCGCAATGCAGAACGTATCCTATTGGCATGTATGGAGGTGTTTGTACGGGAGCCTTCAGTCAACTGGCTAGACATGGTAAAAGACAGAATAAATGAAGGCGAGGAAAACATTTTACGCGCATGGGAACCAAGGGATCGCATCGACATAGCAAGGTGTAAATTGCAGGGATCGAATCCGATGTATCTTTTTGAGAGGGAACTGAATGTGGGACTCATTTCTAGGTGAGTTTCATGTCGGTAATGGAAGAGATGTCCTCATAATTTTGGTTTCCTTTTCAGAAATATAGAATTCCTTGAAGGTTATATGAAGATCTTACGCGGGCAAAGCCAATTCAATATTCGTTCGAGATTACCCAAAGAAAATTTATCCGTTGAAGATCAGGTCAAATGCCTCATCGATCAAGCTATAGATCCTGCTGTACTTGGTATATCATACGTTGGATTCTCACCATGGATTTGAGAACACATATTTTTTTTACTTTTTTATGCTAAATTGTTGTACATTAACGGATACATGTGTGATTCATTAAGCTGTGTATGAACCATTAAGTTAACCTTAAAGGAAATTGTGGTCAAAATAAACTTTTTTTAATAATACAATGTACCGGGTTTGGATTTTATTTGTTTATTGTACAATATATGCTCATTTACGGTTTCAGCTTACGAAACTGAAAATGGTAGTCACTTCAATAAGTTTGAGATATTGATAGGAGTGAGAAAAACGTGTGATTCTTGTTCCTCGCACAACAGCGCCCACTACAGTTCAACGCCATTTACGAGTACATAAATGGTTATTATTGTTCCATCTGTGTTTTCTCGATTTTCAGACCACAGCCTTCCACTCTTGAGTTGGATTGCAATCCATTCCAAAATAAATTCTATAAAATGACAAAATCTATAAAATGGCGCCACGTCATTGCGGATTGTGCCTGTGTGTATGTGTGATTAGAGTAAACACCGATTCACGTTAACTAATCGGTGTCCAGTGCTGTAACTATAACTACACAAAGACGTTCGATTCTACACTTAGAATGTTTAATCCCAGAAATGTCCACGTGCACCAAACAACTGACGGAGGTTGAGATTTTACCTTGAACAGCTGTGATTACAACAAACCATCAAAGGCCTTGCCGATCGCTTACGCTTAACATCTTTTCACTGTTAAGCAGAACGAGCCATTCAACTTGAGCGATGAAAGCCAAAATGCCCGTCTATCCAACTAAGATAAGTTCAAGAAAGCATCTAAGCTTAAGTACGAGTATAACAAGACTGCCGAGATGTGTAAGGCAAACCTGCTAGAGTGCACACACCAATTCGCTTCCTAGGTTTGGTCGAATGAAAGTATCCCTAAGGAATGGAATCATCGTTTGACAAAAGAAAGGAGACCCTGTATACTTCACCAACTACATATTTTGTATATAGGCCGCTGTCCCCTTAACATGACATACTAGATTTTGTCTGCCGTATTATGTGAATGTCCGAAACCATTTGCCACTATATACGCAGTTTTAGGTAAAATAAGTAGCGCCACAATTAGACATGCATATAGTTTCACGCTATGGTAGACCATAGAGAAAGCCCCAGAGACCCAGATCGTTACCCACCACCTCTTTATAGGTTTGAAGATAGCAAATGACAGTATCAATAGAGACGTGCTATACAGAACCATGTCTTGTTTTGGCATTACTGACAAACTCATCAGATTGTGCAGAATAGCTAATGACAACGTACAACAAGGTTAGAAGCAATCTTACCAAGGCCTTTCGTGTCAAAAAAGTGTTTAGACAAGGTGATGCGCTGTCGTTGGACTTTTTTACCATCATACTTGAGAAAAGGGACACACAACATCTACCAATCGAGTAGGAAACCCATGAAACCAGAGATCGTCCAGATCCAATTCATTCAACTTTGGAAAAAAACATTCTCCAAACACCAAATAGTGACTTTTTTGGGATGCATTTATCTTTCGTGAATCTCGCATAGGTTTTCCGGTCCCCAGAAACGACAATTTTGTTTATTTACGTACCCAGCCATCCAAAAATGGACTTCATCGGAAAAGATCACGAATTTTAGAAAATGTAACTTTTACAGATTGCCCATTTTCGTAATAAGATTGCGTTGTCGTGTGGTAAACGACTCCATGACTAAAATTGCCAAAGATTATATGCATCCGTCAAAAAGATACACCACATTGAATTCAATAAATGACAGTAATTGACAGCCAACATCCACACTATTTGTTGGCTAACCCTTTAGTTATAATAAAGTGAGCTCGACTTGAATGGGTACTTTATGTCAATGTGTTTTCTGTCGATAGCACTAACTACATTTGGTATTCCCGTTTTTTTGTAAAACTCTTTTGCTTTCCATTCTGTTTCTTGTGGGCCAAAAAAACATTTTCAAGTTCTGTCCAAATTGCTTCGCACGTTTCAAGAATTATTTCCTACTCTCAATGAGCAAGCCAACATATAAACTCCAAGTTCTAAATATCTGAAATAAAGGTTTTTTAGTCATCATGAAATATTTTACTTTCTGCACATAAACTTACAACAAAGTGATTGCCAGCCGGCGTCTGAACTAATATGGTACATCGGTGAATAAAATCTCTCTTTTGGATTAGCTTTTCAATAAGAGTTTTTAACAGCATGAACTCACTAATTGTCATTCTAGTTACCTTACGAAATTCCTCCGTATTTTACCTTTGACAAACGAAAACAATTTATTGAAAAATTCATAGGTGATTTCCATTTTTCGCTGCAAATAAAGCGATTCTATGTCCTTTTAGACTGTTTTTCGCTTGAACATAAATAGCGATACCATTTTTCTAAAGAGTTGTAGTGTCATCTTAGAATTGCTAATAAAATTCTATTTTTGTACTTTAATCCGAAAAAATTTATCCACACAATGCAAAATTCAACAGTCAAAGGAAATGACTCATCCTGTCAAAAATTAATGTCACATTTTACCGCACATCTCTTCCACGCGTGTTGCTGCGCTCAGTAATCCCTGCAGTACATCTGAACTACTGTTTTAGGCATAAGCAACCAACAAATAAGAAAATTGTATATCTCAATATCGAAGGACTTCTTAATGCCTGAAACTGATACAGCGTGGAGAATATGCAATCTTGGTTCGTTGCATTCGAAGTTTCTTATTAAACACATCACATATACGTATGGACATATGTAACTTCTCTGCAACGAAGTGCGTCAGAAAATCCGAAAAGCAATAGAGATCTTTATTCCGGCCGATGTTCGAAGAAAGGCCCGAAAGAAACTAACTTGATCCCTCCAACGCAAAACATCAGCAAACTCTTAACCTCATTAACGAAGTGAGTTAGGAAACGAATCTTAAGTAGTCAAGTCTTTTCTTCGAATAATTCTTTAATTGAGTTCATGTTCATTAGATACTTAAGCATGGTTCACGGAAAATTGCCCAAAGGAATTTTTGAACCGCACACAAAATCAACACATGCCTTTGTCGCTCGGATCATGTTCTTGAATTTTTTTAAACTTCTCGGCCAAAATATTTGTATGGAAAATTTGCATGGTTTCCTAAAACATCCGTATTCGGTTCGCAACTCTCTGACATTTCAAAACATGTGCTCGTTAAAAACGTCATTTGTGAGCATATGATAACAAATGTGGCAACAAATTTAAGTTCAGAAAGACATTATTTTTTGAAGAAAGTCATGAAAACCTATCCTTCCCTAACGAATTCCAAGCCGGAATTCAAAAAATGTCCACCCAAATTAAACGAGGTAAGTAACTTTGTATTTTCATGTTCTTAAATTACTTAAGTTTCCTCAAAATTTGTTTCAATAGCACTTGGCCAATTTGGGCGCACCACATTTGGACTCATTCAATGACATGATCAAAATTGGATTAAAGAATTGTGCTGCGCACATAAATCCATTACATTTCCAAACAAGAGCCGGAGAAAAGTTATCTATATATATCGAACATATAGTAATTGATAAACCGAATGTCCCTTTGGATACTATCGAGGTGGCTGATCGAAAGGTCTATCCAGCTGAGGCAAGGCAAAGACACCAGACTTACAGCGGTATGTGCAGCGTTCGTGTTGGATGGACATTAAATGGAATGGAAAATCCCCCAGTCGACCTTGATATTGGACAAATCCCAATCATGGTTAAGTCGAATGCTTGCAATCTTGGAGTTTTTAGTCCTGAAGAAATGGTAAAACATGGTGAACACGACTCCGAATGGGGTGGTCACTTTGTAATTAAAGGAAACGAGAAAATCATCCGTATGCTGCTGATGTCAAGAAGAAATTATCCAATTGCTGTTAAGCGATCAACATGGAAAGATCGTGGACAAGGTTTCTCCGAATTGGGTATCCTTATGCGCACAGTACGTCGTGATGAGGTTTCATATAATAATGTGCTGCATTATCTCAACAATGGCACAGCGAAATTGATGTTTTCTCAAGCAAAATTCATGTCCTATGTTCCGGTTTGCTTGATACTCAAATGTTTAGTTAACTACACCGATAAAGAAATCTACAGTCGACTTATTCGTGGCTACGAGGATGATCAATATTACATGTCATGCCTGCAAACAATGTTGAGAGAAGTCCATGCTGAGGGTATGCACACGCATACCGAATGTAAAGATTATTTTGGTGAGATATACCGCAGCAAATTTTTGGATTTACCCGAATGGGCGACAGCTTCTCAAATCACTGAATTTATCCTCAACGAGCGGATACTCATCCATCTAGATACGTTTGAGGAAAAATTCGACATGCTTGTGTTTATGGTGCAGAAATTATTTCAATGTGCACAGGGCAAGCACAAAATTGAAAATGTCGATTCAGTTATGATGCAGGAAGTTCTACTCTCTGGACATCTCTATCAGAAGTATCTGTCCGATCGTATAGATCTCTGGCTATCCTATGCCAAAAAGTATATTTTAAAAAAAGCTGACAATGCTAGTATACTGATAACGCCTGCATTTTTACAAAACTGTTTGCGCCAAGCAGGAGGTATATCAAAAGCAATGGAATCGTTCATGGCAACTGGTAACGTATCATCGCGTTCTGGGTTAGGTTTGATGCAGAACACTGGCTTGGTAGTAATAGCGGAAAATATCAATCGAATGCGTTACATGTCACATTTTCGAGCAGTTCATCGTGGTTCGTTTTTTACGACGATGAGAACAACAGAAGCACGTCAATTGTTGCCGGATGCATGGGGATTTATTTGTCCAGTGCATACACCTGATGGCACACCATGCGGTTTGTTAAACCATTTGACTGTTACTTGCAAAATATCAACAACACCACCAGCCCATCTGGTTGAGGTAAAAAAATAATTGAATTCTCCGGTAAAGGATGTTACTAATCAACATTTTTGTTTCTACCTTCAGGCTGTTCCCAAAATTCTGGTTGATCTAGGCATGATTCCATTAGATTCACCTTGTTTCGACGCATCAGCTAAGCTGTTGGTTGTGATTTTAGAAGGCAAACACTTGGGATACATTCGTCAGGTAGATGCAACTAAAATTGTGGACCAACTGCGCTGTTTAAAAGTGGAGAAATCAGTACCAGAAATGATGGAGATTGCATACATCCCACCAAAGAATAAAGGACAATTCCCGGGTCTTTTTCTGTTTATCGGCCCAGCTCGAATGATGCGTCCAGTAAGGAACATTGTTCTAGGCAAAATTGAATATATTGGTTCCCTAGAACAAGTGTACATGGAAATTGCCATCGACGAGAAAGAAGTCTATCCAGGGGTTACCACACACATAGAATTAGCCAAGACCGATTTTCTTAGCAATCTAGCAAATCTTATTCCAATGCCTGATCTTAATCAGTCACCAAGGTAAGATGTACATATGTGAGGTCTACATAAGCAATATTAAATGACTCCTGGTTGTTTTTGCGCAGAAACATGTACCAATGTCAAATGGGTAAGCAAACGATGGGTACTCCATGTCTCAACTGGACGAAACAAGCAGCTAACAAACTGTATCGCTTACAAACGCCAGCAACACCACTTTTTCGTCCTGTGCATCATGATAACATTGGCCTTGATGACTTTGCAATGGGAACAAATGCAGTTGTGGCAGTTATCTCATATACTGGCTACGACATGGAGGACGCTATGATTATCAATAAAGCAGCACATGAGAGAGGATTCGCCTATGGCAGTATTTACAAATCGAAGTTTATCGACTTAACTGGAAGTAGCTACTTTGCACGTGATCCTCATAATGCCGAACTAGCGAAATATATCGACAATGATGGATTACCACAAGCAGGAGCGCAAATCAGTTATAAATCCGTCTTGTATTGGTGAGTGTTAGATTAATTAGTTTTTGTTGTAGTGTATTCGGCTTTTGTTGTTAACTTTTTGTCCAAGAAATTAAAGAGTGTCAGTGGGGGGTCTAGTCGTACACAATCGCTGGTGATGGGTTAGTCCGTTGACTGTGTTATTAAGAGAAGGAATTTTAAAATCCGTTGTTGCATTCTGGACAATTTGAAAGGCAAACAAGGCCGAGTGGTGCTGTCCTTTAAACGATTTTGTGACCGAGTCTTGTGTCCTATTGTTGACAGCATATTCTGTGATATGGCTCATTCTACTTAAAGTATATATTTCAGGTTAATCCCCAAGCCGGGGTAGATTTGGGTCCCCACTTATTTAGTTGATTGAAAAAACCGCAAGAAATTGCGGGCTCGGTCGTGAGTCAAACGCAGTTTGAAAAGCTAATACACTACCACTTAGCGCGCCACCGTAGTAATCCTTTTCCGTGTTTTCTCTCCGAAATTATTTGTCTATGTAGGTGGACACTCTTTTACCACATTCAAGTTAAAGATTGCCGGTGTAGCATCCTGTCCAAGTCGTTGCTGTTAAGTCTCCTTCCTGGTTGACAACATACGCTTTGTTTTACGCTATATACCCATCATCTCCGCTTCTGCTTCAATGGCGACATTTCATTGATTTCTTCCTCTGCCAGGTGATGGGTATCAATTTGAAGTTCCTGAATTGTTCCTAAGTCTGATCGGTGGTAGACTTGTAGGCCTAAAACCAAACTGATAAGTACCTATCAGATTGGTGTTATATGGTTTCAAGGGTTCACATACTACGGAAGATAAAATCTTTTACGTGATGTTAAAGTTTCTGATTTGTCTTTTGTTGTTGCAGTTTAGAGAGTATCCCTTCTTAAAAATCGGGCAAGCGATACTGAGACTCCATTTACCGGGAATACTTTCATGCGACCACATTTTACAGGTGAGTTGGTGTATGCTCCTTACCAAATTATCGCGCTTTACTGTGAATAATTCTGCAGGGAACTTGCTCCAGCAACCTTATTGGTCTTTAGTTTAAAAAGTGGTTGGACGATCATCGTCCGTGTGAAGCTGATGTTCCTCCTGCTTTTTTGCTTATAAACCACCGCCTTGTATGTTTCTTCTTTTGGTGCATGCAGTTGCCGGATCTCGTCTTCAAATCAGCGGTTGTGGTGGTCAAATGTCGTCTATGCTGCCCTGTTGACAATGTACCCACTAGTCTTTTGCGCTGCGTTTGCTGGCACTATAAAACTTGATCAGAATGGGCTCAGCAGTCTCTTGCGGTTGTTATTGCTTGATCTCTAATTTCCCTATTCTCAGGTCTCTTTGTAGATGTTGACTTCTGCTAGATATGGTGATTATTGGCCTGAGTCCAGTTTCGGGGCAGGTGCCGTGTACGCTGTTTTCCAACTTTCCTGCCAAAAATGCTGTGCTATCCTAACTTTGTGGTAAAATCACCATCGGAGCATTTAATGTCGTGGTTAAGATATTGCGCATAAGTCTGGTTGAAAAGTTTGTAGAATCAATCTTTGGCAAAGTCCCCCTTTTCCTCTGTGGGGGCCTGATCGAATTTCTAGCTAATGTTGGCGAATTAAACTTTAAACGCCTCGTTCAGACGCCTGTAACTCAAAACTTATTGTCTTACCCTTCCTCTATACAAATCGACTTCCAAATGGCCTCCGGTTCGGCTGCCAAAACGTCCGTGCTTTGATTAGAACCTACGTATCCACTTAAGTTTACCCAGCTGTTCATCCGCAGCGACTTCCCTCATACACATCAAATAGTTTGCAGAATACATCACCACTGATCTTCTGCACTTGCACAGACTCTCCTTCCGTCCTGCATTATCGGATTTCATTGCATACCATGACAAGGAATGGGAGTTGTCTTTCTTTCGTTTGTCTAATCCATACTAACGTCCTGTATATCAGCGAGTGTGCACATCCCATGTGTATTGCTGAAAGTCGCTAACGGTAAATCAACGTCAATAGTAAAATAATATGCATCCGAGTCTGCTTGCAACCGCTCAAATTATAGAAGTTTAATGTGGTCAGATTGCAACCACAAGGACATATCATAGCCACAAGGATCTTAAATTGTAATACCAATAATGTACTACAGGGATATGAGAGCTACCGAGCTGCCAAATTCCGAAGAATCTTCAAATGGCGTGAGCTGAACATATCGCTGAATCCGCCTCTGACACATGATGGTAAATAACCAATTACTTACTGCTGAGAGGTATTAAACTAAGGCGCTCTTTGATATGGCCGTACTAAGATTGTAATTACAACTTTGGAGGTCTTTGTGCAATAGTGTAGGCTGTAGTCTTGTGATATTGGTTATTTGACCAACACTTAGAAAACCTATTCAACGTTATCGTTAAATTCAGACACAAAGCCTAACCAGCATCCACTTATAAGAAAACACTTCCTCATGATGGTAAAATGTATTATTGGTCTTTAAGTGATCCTTTTTGGAGAATACAGAAACATTCGTCGTACAAATATTGTACATATTCTGCTTGTATTACGTGCTACTTGATTTAAAAAAAAAAAAAAAAAACTATTTGAATTTTCACATTTAATCAACATAATCTTCCTTTCTTTTCAGTTACTTCGATACAGAAGAGTGTAAATACAAAGTGTGCAATAGCCAGGAAAAAGAAGACTGCGTGGTTGACAGCGTTCGTTATTGTGGCAGTTTCAAAGCAAATGCTCCACGAACAGTTTGCATTACAGTGCGAATCCCACGTGCACCAAATATCGGTGATAAATTTGCCTCCCGAGCTGGACAAAAGGGTATTTGTTCACAAAAATATCCCGCCGAAGATCTGCCTTTCTCAGAGACTGGTCTTATCCCAGATATTGTATTCAATCCGCACGGTTTCCCTTCTCGTATGACAATCGCTATGATGGTCGAAACAATGGCTGGAAAAAGTGCTGCTTTACATGGTCTGGTGCACGATGCAACACCTTTTAGATTTACCGAAAAGCACACAGCAATTGATTACTTTGGTAAGCTATTAGAAAAGGGAGGTTACAATTATTATGGTACAGAACGATTGTACAGTGGAATCGATGGAAGAGAAATGACAGCAGATATATTCTTCGGAATTGTACATTATCAACGTTTGCGACACATGGTGTTCGACAAATGGCAAGTTCGTTCAACTGGACCTGTGGATGCGATTACACAGCAACCAATAAAGGGTCGTAAACGTGGTGGTGGTGTTCGTTTCGGAGAAATGGAACGTGACGCTTTAATATCTCATGGTTGTGCGTATTTACTACAAGATCGACTCTTCCACAATTCGGACAAATCATTCGCACAGGTTTGCAAAAAATGTGGAAGTATTTTAGCTCCAATAAAAAAATTAGTCAAAAAATCAGATAGAGGACTAGAAACTAAGCCTGACACGTGCAAGCTATGTGGAGATGGTTCGGGCCTTGGTAATATTGAGATCCCATTCTCGTATAAATATCTGGTAACAGAACTAAGTTCGGTGAATATTCATGCAAAATTTAAGATGACGGAAGTTTGAATGGATTTGTTGTGCTGTTATTAACCGTAAATAAGATTAAGACGAGTAATAAAATCTTTTACTTTTTTTTAAGAAATTACTTTGTTTTGTGTTTGCATTACAATTTCGGTAATTGTAGGATGGCAGTTTAATGAAAGCAGCTTAGCTTATTGTAAAAGTTAGTAGGTACTATTGACTATACACTATTGTAGATGTTGTACACTCCGGATATATGATAATAGTTTTGAGGGATTTCAACTCTCCTTACCTCCAATAGGTACGTTCTGATGACATGACTCATTTTCTTACCACCAACCACGCTTCAGATAAAGAAATTTTTATTATGGATTGCCTCTCTGACTCTGCCTTTTTTCAACTAAGTGACATTACTAACAACTTGAGCAGGCAACTTGATCGGATGGCGACAATTGTGTAGTCACAGAGAGCAAACAATCAAATCAAAACTCAACAGATACCACACACCTTTATCCCTTACATCCGCTAACAGTAAAGAAAATAAAATAGTTCAGTCACAGCATTCTTACCATTTCAATTTTCATAGGACTGATTTCGCAAAATTGTAC
Organism: Volucella zonaria; assembly: GCA_963966105.1. Lineage (NCBI taxonomy): Eukaryota > Metazoa > Arthropoda > Insecta > Diptera > Syrphidae > Volucella > Volucella zonaria. The sequence goes on from OZ014533.1 coordinate 125,317,863, forward strand.
TACCTGCTAAGTACTACTAATTTCGGCAACATCTGAAATAGCTCCAATATTTCCATAGATAATGCTATTGAACTTTTCTACAGCCTAATTTTCAAATTCTGTGAAGAAAAACGTTCCTTTCGTATGCAGAAAAGATCCCACATCCTCACCACCATGGTACAATAACAAGCTACGCTCGTTGCGTAACAAAAGAAATAAACTATGGCGCACATATCTCATATCTTGGCCTACCTTCGGCTTCTTCACTTACCAGCAAGCTCATACTCTCTGGTCTATGAATCACTTTATCATGATTACTTAAGCCGAATGCAATATGAATTTGTCTCTAATCCTAAAGGCTTTTCCCACTTCATAAACCCCAAACGAAAATCTGATGATTACCCACCTACCCTGAGCTTTTCAAACGAATCCTCGAACAACCCTGAAGAAATCTCAAACTTATTCTGTAAATTCTTTAGCCAACCTGATATCAACTATTTTTCCTGCATGAGATGCTGTGTCCAAATATCGAACATGTAGTGGAGAAAATAAATTTGCTCAAAGATCAGTAGTCTCCGGGTCCTGACGGTCTGCCTGCCATTGTTTTGAAAAAATGTGCAAACATCTTGGCCAAACCTCTCTCCACCCTCTTTCAGTCCTGTATGTCAGAAAATATTTTTCCTTCATTTTGGAAGAGATCCTACATAATTCCCCTGCATAGAAAAGGTCCAAAAATTAAATCCCTAATTACCGTCCCATCGCTACACTCTCTTGTATATCCAAACTACAATATTTGTTTACGACCCGATGTTCTTTCACCGCAGACCTAATTTCTCTCCTTATCAGTATGCTTTTCTAAAAGAAAGATCAACAACTACGAATTTAACGTAAATTTCGCACAAAATAATCTTTCTCAAACTTAAAGCTCTCGGCTTCCAACCTGGGTTCATCTTATGTTCTTTTTAGATCTTCTGTTTCAGATCCCATTGTAGCTACGCCTGGTGTACCTCAAGGAAGTCACCTCAGCCCCTTGCTACTTATACATATTTGAAATCAATGGTGTATATTTTGTTATCAAAGAATCCCGCATTTCTATCTATGTAGATGATATGAAAATCTATAAGCACATCTCAATACCCTTTGACTCTCAAGCACTATAAGATAATCTGAATAGCTTTTAGCCTGGTGCGAAAACAAATTGTTGGAGCTTAATACTAGCAAATGTCAAGCTACTAGATGGAGTGAAGAGTGACCTCCTTGGGAATTAAAAAAAAAGTTTTTTTTTTTAAATGTTTTCTTTATATTATTCAATATAGTCCTCTTTTAGTTTGATACATTTATTCCAGCGATTTTCCAACTTCTTGATCCCGTCCGAAAAGTAATTTTCCGGAAGGTCTTCAAAATACTCCTCCGTGACGTCGATGATTTCCTCACGTGAGCTGAATTTTTTATTGATGAGCCATCTTTTGAGGTTTGGGAAGAGATAATAGTCCGAGGGATCCAAATCCTTTTACCAATCGACGCCAAAAGTCCGCCCGATTCCGCATCAGCAAGTCCAAACATTCTTTCGAAGAGCTCTCGCCTTCGTGTTTTTGGTCATTCGCGGCACCCAAGGGCAGGATAAGTTTTTCATATGCAGAATATTACCCAAAAAAAAGCGTGTGCGCTCAGTACTAATCTTTGTGGTATCTACTAGCTGGCGCACCTTCACTTTCCGGTCAGCCAACACCATTTCATGTATTTTTTTGACATTGTCCTCTGCAAGCGCATCGGAGGGCCTGCCGCTGCGGACTTGAATATTTGACGGTGTAATCTGACGGAGCATTAGCCCCATAATATTTATCCAACTTTTCTTTTGTTTCCTTCGCCGTTTTGCCTCTCAACAAATAATTTTTTATGAGAGAACGAAAATTGTTTTTGTCCATACTCAACATGATGCCAAACACGTCAACAACAATCAGCTGTCAAAACAAAACTAAAGACAGTATCGCACTGAAATTTGGCATGTCTGCCTAAATATGAACGGAATTCAAGGCACTATAACCTTTTTTGCAGTAGCAGCGCATTGTGGCGGTCAAGGAGGTTACTTTTCACTCCATCTAGTATAACCTATTCGCGTAATCGTGTGCCACCACCTCCACGGTCAGAGGGCAATACCCTCTGTCACCTTGCCAAACGATTTAGGTGTCATATGCAATAAAGAACTTAAAAGTGATGGTCCAAGGAACTCTCTAAACATTACGTCACTAAATCTCTCTACTTTATATTCGTTAGGCCCATACTAGAATATGCTAGCCAAGTTTGGTCGCCTTACGACGAAAGCCACTGCAAGCTATTCAACACAGATTCATTCGATTTTCATTACGGGGTCTACCTTAAACAGATATCTATAACTTGCCTCCGTGTAATGATCGTTTAAAATTAATAAATCTTCAGCCCATCAAAAAACGTTGAGAATTTTTTAATGTACTCTTTGTTCATCACGGGAATTCAGAGTGGATATTGTCAATATACGCGGGCTAAAAAATATCACTATTCTGCGTACGTCCACGTTTGTAAATATAGACCAGCTGTTTTGGCACTCAGTGAAATACGGGTAAATCCCCGCCCACACCTCTCAGATCACTCTGATCTACCTGGCTACGAACTAGTGCAATTATTCTTCTCTCACCGCGGTCTCGCCATTTACGTGCGAAGTGATGTAGATTACTCCACCACAATATACAATAGTCCCTGTTCCAATCCGGAATTCAATTTCATGTGGTTAAAATTCCATCTCCGTTAGCAAATTATCCACTACTGCTTTATTTACAGAAGCCCCAAATTGGACAGCAATTCGACTTTTAACGAGTTTGATGCGCTGTCTGACTCCATTCAAAGAATTGTATCCCTGGACCCCCATACTGAAATCGTTATTACGGGCGATATACATAATTCTGGTTGGCTTCGACATTCTGGATAAACAACACCCGAAGAACGGTGTGTTGAGATCTTTGCTACGAAAAATAACTTAACACACCTCGTAAATGAGCCCACGCGGAAACCAGACGTTGATAGTCATACCGCCAACACCCTGGACTTGTTTTTAACTTCTAACCCTGATAAGTACACCGTTGATGTGTTCTTGCCCTCTAGGCTCGTAGGGCATATCAGCTAATTTCTCGTACAATGACCATACAGTTAGAGAAAAGATTCATAAAAGAACCGTATGGCAATACGATAAAGCCAATTGGAGGGGACTTAACAACTTCTCGTTCTCTTTCCTCGATAACGACGTGGATGCGCTGCTGATATGATCACACACACCATTCTCTTTGGAATGAGATGTTTTATCCCTCATCGGATGAAGAGTATCAAACCAAAAGAAAAGGCATGGTACGACTCGAGCTGTCAGGGTTAGAGAAATGTTTTTTCGGTCCTACAAGATCAACCCGACAGAGGAAAGCCGAGAAAAGTTCAAACGAGCCAGGAATGACTGCAACGCCTTTTTTGAGTGTGTGAAATTCCAATACGACCAAAAACTGAGGTAAAAAATACTGCAATGTCCCAGAGGCAGTAAAATTTTTTAGTCGTTCGTCAAAAGCATTAGAAATTCTACCTCATCCTCCATCGTAACGCTCATTTACAATGACATTCCAGCTGTCAGCTCTTTGGATAAAGCCAATTTGGTTGCCGCAAACTTTGCGGTTAGCTCAACCCTCCCAGATTGTGCTTTGTCTCCGCCTACACTTGAGCTCGTCGAATCTTCAATGGGACAAATCCTCTTTCGCACTCGTGTAGTAGCAAGAGTTCTTAAAGATCTTAATATTCACAAATCCGCTGGTCCAGATGGTATAACTCCCCTTTTTCGGAAGAGGTGTTCTTGCTCGCTAGCAAAAACCACTGCGTAAGCTTTTTCATCAATCCTACTCTAAAGAAGTCTTTCCGAGAAGATGAAAAACAGCATTTGTCCAGCCCGTCCCTAAAAAAGGTGCGAAACCTTCTTAATGACCGGCAGTACGGTTTTCATAGCAACAGGTCCACTGGTGATCTGATGGCATGTCTCAACGAAAAGTGGAACAAAAGAAAAGAAAAGAAAGCAAGATCGTTGCACTTGATATTTCTAAGGCATTTAACAGTGTTTGGCATCAGGCTCTTTTGTCGGAAATTTGCATTTGGGATTAGAAACTACCTTTCGGAACGTTCAATTCGAGTCTGATATTCACCAAATAAATGCTGGTGTGCCCCAGGGCTCCGTTCTATCTCCGACACTTTTTTTATTTTTCATTAATGATCTCTTGTCTGCTACTTCTAGTCCAATATATATATTCCTCGACAGTAATTTTTGCAAACACTTCTTCTGCTATTATCTTGATGTCATCCAGCTTAAATGTGGTGTTTCTACCCGACACTCTTGATTTTACAATACCCCATATATTCTCAATTGGGTTCAAGTCCGGATGGTATGGTGGTAGCCTGAGTACCTCATGGCCTGGTGATCTAATCAAGTCGTCTATTTGATGCTGCGGGGATGTCTTGTTTTGTCGAACTAAATCATACAGTTCAATCTTCAGCATTGAAGAGCTATGAGTTGGGGCTCGGTTTTTTAATTTATTGTGATAGGGGCGTTGTCCATTACAATAACCGACGTTCCCCTAGCTAGTCCAGTACCTGGTCTCTTAACCATTTTGAGAAATCTCATCAAGATAGTCACCCGACTTCGATCCAAATTTAAAACTTAGAAGACCGTTTTTGACAAATCCGTTTGAACTACCAGCGTGTGCAATTATAAGTCGAGATCCTTTTCCAATAGGCTTTTTTAGACCTTCGGTACTTCCATCAGTTCAAGACATTCCTCTTATGTGGGAGCTATGTATATATGATTCATCTACATAGATTATGTGATATCCACTTTCACGAAAGTTCCTTTAAATTTGCATTTCCGTCCTTTCACAAAGTCTTCCGTCTTACGAAAAATTAATCCTTTGGCTTTCAGATACCTCCGAATGGATGTCTTGCTTATCCTAATTTCCAGTTCTTGACGGATCTGTTCCCTAAGGGCACTCAATGTTACGACTTTCTTTCTTGGAGGAAGGAGTTGATCATCCTTTTGATGGATTCAAAGTCAAAGTCATCTTTTCTTGTTGGGTGATTGTACTGTTCCAGTTCGTTCTTGTTCTTTTAATATCTTGTATATGGTCCTATGCGAAACTCCAACAAATTCAGCTGTTTTCCTTCCATCTGCTCTCGTAGGAGCTTCATTTGCATGGTTGTTTTCATACTCCAAGTTTTTGTGGTAAATTTTTAGCGTAAGCACTTTTGCTTGGCGTGTTAAAGGCTTTCCTGGCTTAAGGATGATCCATATGTAAACGGAAGTTAAGCTCCCTATTCCACAAAATGCCGAGGTCGCGAAGAGATTGAACGAAGAAGATAGGTTGGTTGTGGAGAAGGTAGAGTCGGGGAGGAGGTTGGTGCAGCTTAAGTGAAAATGTGATGGATTGGCATTTGGGTATATTAAGTTCCAAACAATTTCTAAAGCACCAGATCGAAAAACTATAAAGGTCTTGTTGAAGGAGTAATGTAGAGAGGAAATGGTTTTAAAAAATTTGGTATCGTCGGCGTAAAGGGAGACAGACGAGTGTTTGATGATCTTATCAAGATCGTTTGTGGTTAACGTAAAAAGAAGGGGACCGAGATGGCTGCCTTGTGGAACTCCAGAAGTGGACAAAAATGGAGCCGAGTGGGCTGACCTAAAAGGAACACTGCAAAAGCTGTTTTCGAGGTAAGAGGATATAAATTTTAACGAATGGGTTCAAAGCCGAGAGTAGGCAATTTGAAGAGTATTAATCGATGAGAGATTTCATAGAAGGCCTTGCTATAATCGATTTCAACTACATCGACTTCTTTGTCATTCTCTAGGACAGAGAGGGCAAAGGATACGAATTCAACGAGATTTGTGATGGTTGACCTACCCTTCAGGAAGCCATGTTGTCTAGGGGAAATAAGTGATTTGCATTGGTAGCTTAGAGCTTCATACAAAAGTCTAACGATTGGGCGATAGTTTGTTATTTCGTTCTTTGATCCTTTTTTGTGGATCGGGGTTATGAAGAAGGTTTTCCAAGCCTGAGGAAATTCTGCTTTTGAAAGGGATAGTCGAAAGAGATTAGAAAGGGCAAGGGAAAGAGAGGAAGAATATTTTTTGAGGAATATGGCAGGGAGGCCATCTGGGCCGGATGTGAATTCGTCATTAAGTTGGTGTAACTTATATTCGATATAAGATGGGACCAGGGTGTGACAGAGTAATGGGCCATTGGAGAAATTCAGTAGATAATTAAAATAGGATGGATCCGGTACAGAGGAATCGTTGGTTAACTATTGTTTGAAAAAGGTGGCAAATAGGTTGGCAATGGTGAGTGGATCGGTTGATGAAAGAGAGGGAAGAAGGGCAGCCATCGGACTTTCTTCTGCAGTTAACAAATTGGAAAAAGGACTTAGGGTCGTTTATAAGGTTGACTTGTACATTGTTAAGATAGCGCTGGTAAAGTTCGGTGAAATGAAGATAAGCGCCAAGATAGTTGGAATAGTCCGAAAAGGATCTGGTGCGAAGGAAAACAGCCCATAACTTGTTGCTCTTATTTCGTAAGGAACGATTATACCAGGGAGGACTAGTAGATGATGTTTTAAGGCGGGAAAACGGAACCTAAAGGGAAAAAGAATTAAATATTTCTCTATAAAAAATGGGTAAGGCATCATTTATACTTAGATTGTGAAAGTTAAAGGGGATCTGCTGAGATAGTCACTGATTTTGTGAAAGTTTGCTTTATGAAAGTCGTAGGATGGGGCAGACGATTTATGAAAAAATCGAGAGAAGAAGGGGAGGGTGGTAGTTATCGATTGTTGAGAGAGATAGGGGACAAATTATGTAGATGGATATACCGCTGACTGGGCATAGACTTGAGTCTGTTAAACAATCTAAGAAGAGGCATTCCTTAGCTGAATTAGCATTTGAAGCGATGAAAAAAAGTCCACTGCAGCTGAGGAAGTTTAAAGTCACCGAAAATAAGGATATCGTCAATAGAGCCAGACAAGTCAATTAAATGATCGATTGCATCGATAGTAAGTTGGTAAGTTTCAATAGGTTGAATTGGTAGGATGTAGCAACATATAACGTAAGGGACTTGAAGGGGAGTTACATTTTTATTGCGACAAAGTCGACTTTAGAGGATGAAGAAATGGTAATGAGAGAAGAGTTAAGGCTGTTGTGGATCGCCAGTAGGACGCCTTGACAGGGGGAATAAACATTTGGCCGGGTAGGATCGTCGTCGCGAAAAGCATTAAAAGTAGGGGTGAGACTCGCTTAGAGTGAACGTAGTGGCCGAATGCAACGAAGTCGTCTGCCACTTTCTGAGGGGACATGCTAAAAATCTCGTGGTACCTAATATACAGGTTCCTGAGACTAATAGGGTCAGTAGGGAGGCCTTCCTGCTGGATGACGCTGGTTTTGGTCTTCCCTTCGTAATAGACCGAGTCCGATTAGTCATGTAGATAGGCAAGGAAAGAGACGAATGTTTTCGTACATTTTTCTTTCTCTAGAGAGAGTGCATAGCGACTTTCTGTAGACATTTGTTTGCTGTATTAGTTTAACTGTGTGGGGAAAAAGGGGATCAAGAATTGGGGTAGTGGAGGAGGGGGGTAGAGATGAATGGTTGGATATGGAGTTGAACGAGGGATGAGATGTGGGGCTTAGGGTGTGGGAGTTAATAAAATTAGGGTACTTAACTCCAGCTTTGAGGTCGAAGTTAGGTAATGAGTTGCTAGCTGGGTTTGATGGCGTAGAAGGTTGAGAAGGGATAATATGGTTGATTGGGGTTTAGTTGAAAGACACGCGTTTGCGCGGGGGCTTGGGTGGAACGGAGGGAATTAGGAGATTAGAGGATTGATGTGTGGAGGGAGGATGAAAATTGGGGAATAAGTTTGTTTTGAACCTCCAGTTAGGATCGGGACTAGAGCTTCGTTTTTTGTTAGGATGTTTCTTTGTTACTTTTGGAAGGGAGTTGGAGAGGGGTCCTTTTTTAAGATTATCATTAATACTACGTTTATTTTTAGAATTTTGGTAGTGGTCGAGATGTGGGTTTTCTTGTTCCTCGGAAGATTTCGTGATACTTATCTTCCCAGGTTTAGTGGCATTACCCGAGGAAGTAGGGATAAACCAGGACGAATATTTGGTTGGGATGTTGATTTTGAAGCTGCAGGTACTTTTGGAGCCAGCAGGGGAAATCATCTGGCACTTGCTAATGGTTATAGCATAATTTCGATGAAAGAAATTCCGCACCCAAGCAGCACCAACGTGTTCAGGAGCACCTGTAACGTAGAATGCTGTATGATTTCCCATTCGGAGGAAATGGAATTGTTTGAGCAGTTTGCGTGGAGCGGCGGCGGGTGGGATACTAGCTGCTAGAAATAAACATTGCCAACATCCTTACCTTTAAATTCCGTCCACATTCATTCCTTAGTCATGATTCGATTGCGGAATATTTGAAATGACTTTTCTATTAAATGCTTGATCAGTTCATGCATTTCTAATACCCAATTGGCAAATTTAAGAAACTACTGCTGGTCAGATTACTTATTGATTCACCCTCTTAGCCCATTTACGCCCGGTGTCCCCGGGGCCATCTCTGCATATTTTCACCGTTACATTTATGTTTTATTCAAATGCTAATTCTAAGCATGAAAGAGAGTGACTTCGTAGTGGAAATTTGTTTTTTTGTGATATACGGTACAAAGTAATTAAAATCGGTAGTTTTCTTTAGTGCATCGATTAACAAAGTGAATAATACTATTATATTATGTATTTTCTAAGAATTGACCAAAAGAGAAGACGTTTTAGTTCTATGTCTCCAATTGGGTCCAATGGGCTAATTGCACATGTTTTTTGGTTTATTTTCCAGTCTTAGTTTTGGAGTCAACAATGGCGAAGCGAATATTTAATTTTGCAAATGACTAACGAGGGCCCGAGAAAGCCTTAGAAAGTATTTTAAATGGAGAGGATGACCTAGACGTCAGCTACGATTTAGTAGCGATTCCCCCACACCCAGTATCCTCACGGATGAAGAAGAAGGCGATGACGATGATGTGCAGCAAAACATACTTCCGCAGAAGAGTTGACACTCACGAACCACGTTGTTGTAAATAGAGAACAATGTTCAGAATCGAAAGGCAAATGTTGAAAACGAGCTCAAAAACCAAACGCCAGTCAACATTTTTGAAAAGTTTTTTTGATAAGGAGGTTTTTGACATGATCATCCTAAACACAAAGTTATATGCTGCACAACATAACAACCATGAGTTTCAAGTAACTGTTGATGACCTCAAAACTTTTTTTGGAATTCTACTCTTGACTGGATATCACTCGCTTCCTCGAGAACGATTTTGCTGGTCTCTTGATGAAGACTGCAATGTTAACATTATTACAAAAGTAATGTCTAGAAATCGATTCATGGAAATAAAGAAAGTCCTGCATTTCTGCGACAATGAAGCTGCTGCCGGATCCGAAGATAAGATGTTCAAAGTACGAACACTTTCTGACTTGTTGATCAAGAAATTTCTTCTAATACACCCATTACACGAGAATCTATCGATAGATGAGTCTATAATGATGTATTTTAGAAAGGGTGGTAGTGGCTCAAGTGGTAGTGGACTGCCTTCTAAATCGGAAGGTTCGGTGTTCGAATCCCAGCCTCGCCCAAAAAACATATCCATTTTCTCAGTTAACGACAATCAAATAAGATGAATGGTTGACTAGAAATCAACATCAATCCAACTTCCACTAAGAATTTAGTCTGCCCTTTAAATGTTGGACGCCACCCATGGAGCGCAATAAACACTGAGCCCAAACATCTTTCTTTCTCTCTCTATCCCATTTTCCAAAAAACTTAACACATGCTGAGGCATTATAAGTGTATTCATACCCACTTGAATGTTCCAGCTAAGCAGTTTATAAGAGGTAAGCCAGTGAGATTTCGATACAAAAACTGCATAATTGCAAGTGCCAGATGGTTATTGTTACACTTTCGATGTATGCAGTGGTAAATCAGCAGGATAAACCAATAATGATCCTTTGGGATCAAAAGTAGTGAGAACTTATTGAAAAAATAAATGGCGTTCCCAATGAGCATAAGGTGTATTTTTACAACTTCTTCACCAGTCACGCTCTGCTGCGAGACCTACGTGAAGCTGGTTATCATGCGACTTGCACTGTGAAGGAAAATAGGACAAAAAAATGCCCACTACTATCTGTCGAAGAGATGAAGAAGAAAAACAGCAGAATTTGACGATCGATTCGATACTGCCAATAAAACTTTGTTTGTGCGATGGTTTGTGCGAACGTTTACAACATAGGTATAAACTATGACTTTGGTCACCCTTTGGGCAAGGTTAAACAATGGAGCTCTGCAGATCCAAAAAAGGTAGACGTAGACATCCCTTTTGTTTTTGAAAACTATAACAAAGGCACGTGTGGAGTAGAATCATTCAATCACAGTATACAGATCAGTTATACGAGGAAAAAAATTGTGATGGGTACTTCTTACCTACATGTTAGATTTGGCTGTAGCTAATGCTTGGCGTCTTCATGTTCTGGCGGCGGAAGATAAATTAGACAGCTCCAGTCTCGCCGAAGTATCGCCCGATTTTACTTGAGCCGTGTACGCTCTGAAAGACCCAATGGAAGACGTCATAAACCTTCCTCGTCAGTGCCAAATGTGAATTTAGATGGTGTTGGACACTTCCCTCAGAAACTCCAAAACCAGCTGCGATGTGTCGAATGCCACATGAAAGCACGCTAGCAATGTAAAAGATGCATCAAAACATTATGCATCGAAAAAGGATGTTTTGAAAAATATCACACATAAGCCCATTGGCTCCAATTGAGGACGGCTTATTTTTATATGTAAGGAATATTTTTTTTTGTTTTTTTTTCTTTGCAGCAAAATGTTTAAGTATGATATGTTAATAAAGTTTTTTTCAAAAAGTTTTTAATAGTTTGTATTTGGGTGCAAAATGGGATATGATCAGAAGAAAACAACTTGAAATATTATTTAATAATGATTCCCTTTATTTCAATTTCAATTTAACTGTATTTATAATCGCCTTCAAGAATTTCTATGTCTGTTTAAATAATTACAACTTGCGTCGGTTCTGAGTCTTCACGTCTAACCAATTGGTTTCTATTATTTTCTTAACAGACATCTTATCTTGCATATTTTTTTCATTTGCGTACTTTCACACTCTGTGTTCTTGTTTATTTGTTTATTTGTTTATTTATTTAATATTTTTGTTGTGGTCGCATTTTCAAAATGTTACGTTAATTTTAGTCGGTAGTTTAACTTTAAATCAACTTTGTATAGCTTTCATATATATAATTACAATATGTATATTTACTCTTATATTAATTATTTATTATTAAATTATATTTAACATTTGTTTTTTGTTTTTTTTTTATTTTTACTCTTTATTTAAACGTATTTGTTGTCTTGCTTTTTATTTTGTGTGTGGTTTTTTTTTTGTTTTGTTGAGAAAAGGAAAGGAAAGCATTCGATTATTTCTTTTTTATTTATCTGTTTTATATAATACTATTTTCAATAAAATTTCTGTTCGGTATATGAATACATATACGAAACGTTGATTTTATAATGATTATGGTAGCTTTTTTATTTATTTGAAAATTTGTTCAAAACATCATATATGCATGTATGTATGTTTATAGAGTTGTGTATAAAGTTTTATTGAATGGAAAATAATAATAATAAAATAAACAACTTATAGTTTGCTTATAAGTAACGTTCAACGATTTGTGTTTTTATTTTTTTGTTTGTCTTAATAATTTTCGTAAACTCTATTGCTGTGAATAATACAATGTTAAGCGAAATTAGCAAAATAATACATTAATAGTGTTTTTCATTATATATACTATAGTTTTTCTAATAATATGTAATTTTTTTTTTGTTCAACAATAATGAGACGATTTTTTTATATATTCAATAATTTTGTTATAAGTTTTTGTTTTTTTTTTTGTTTTTTTTTTCTTCATCAATATAACATAACATTTAAAATTGTATTTTCTTCTTTTTGCTACAACGTTTATTACTAAATATATTTATTTATATGTAAATTATATATTATTTCAATATCATTGTTTCTTTTTTTTTTTTTTTTTTTTTTTAATTTTACTTTTTAAACTTCTTTCTGGGCTTATGGATCATAATCATAATTCCTATTCAAATTTTATTACGAAACGTCGTCTTTTTTTTTCTTTTCTTTAGAAAAACCGAAAAACACTGATTTCCATTTTTTTTTTTGTAACCATGAATCCGTGAAAAATATGGCTTGGGAAGGAAAGTGCTGTGTATATTAAGAGAGAAAAGTGAATAGGGAAAAGACATTTCCTTAGCAAAACGGTGTGTTCGAGAAAAAACTTGTTTGGTTTTTTTTTTTTTTTTTTTTGAATTTATATAATGATGTTATTTATAAATTTAAGAATGTACTCGTGAGCTTAGAATTGGTCTGAAAGTAGATCGCATATTTCGCGGGTAACGGTGTCCTTGCTAGCACGGATGGTCAACCGGAACATCTGTAAAGGAAAAAAAAATTATCAACATATAACCAGGCAAATGTGATTGCTGTCTGAACAAATAAGAATATAGATAAGGACTGTATCGAAAAGATACTGCACACTTTAAAAAAAAAAGTTCTTCCAATTCGTGTGCGATTTTCGTCTTTTAAAAAGTACCGTTATGTGACAGATGTGTGGAAGAATAGAATTGCGTATTTGTTTTTTAGTGTGATCCTTTAGTTATAATTATGCCGCGAATCGATTTGGAGATTCGAAAAAAAAATTGCGCACGACTGGTGTACAGAAAGTTGTTTGCCATATCGGAAGTTGAGTAAACGACATATGATATGCGCAAATTCAGTTAAAAATATAATTTTAAAGTTCGGCAATGAGTTAACATTTAATGATTTAAAAAAAAGTCGGCGAAACAAAGATCCTAGTGACGCAAAATTGAAGGTTCGGATATTAAAGTTCATTAAAAAGAACAAGTCGATGTCCATTCGTGCGACCTGATACCAGAAGTGTCAGGCTCCGATAAGAAGTAAATACAATGTGGTGCGAAAGGCATCACCCTATCGGGAAATTGTCCTTTTGGAATTAGCATCTTATGCTGTAGTGACTTTGACATTTGTTAAGTACGCAGAAATAAGCAAACTCACTATTAGTCACTGTACTTTTCAGGAATGCGGAATAATTATGACCATACTTTGGACAAATATTCGGTTCGAAGTATTGGATTAAGGTGAATTTCGCTGTCTATTCTTTTGTCTTGTGAAAACAGTCGGGCCAGTACTGTGGCTTTTAGTGGCTCGATCCGAAAAGATTAACTTTACGCTAACTGCAGTGGGAGACATGGCCGGCCCAGAGCAGCGGTTCGGTTGAGAATATTGCTTCTGTAGCTGAAGATTTCCAAGCTATCCTTAAGACGACGGACCAGATAATTTGACATCACTACGACAGTACAGCGAGTTCTGATCAAAAATTTACAGATACGAGTATACCCGTCCAAATGGAAGCAGTGTATCAGTTATTGCCCACAAAAACGCTAATAACATGTAAATTACCGCGAAATCCTCCTAAATCTTAGCCGCGATGAGGCAAGAGGAGCTTTTTTAATTGTGCGAATAAGTGAATAAGTAAATTATAATTGCTTCTGGGGACTGATATAATCCATGTGTGATGGCACGACGATTTATCACATCCTCTCAAAGTCACCGGCTGGTGCGGCGTTTATGAAGTAAAGATGAATGGCTAATATTTTATCGAGGACAGCGTCGGTAACGCATTAATTGTTACTACATAGTAAGCAATAAGCTGCGTTGATCATGGTAGTGACTTCTTGCTTCCCAAAATTGACGGTTTTGGTTTGGAAAAAACGTGGTTCTATCTGCAAAGTGCAACCGCACACACAGCTCGTTTTGGATTTTATTTGATCGTTTGATTTGGCTGTTGCTGATTGAAGTTCTTTGAACTTCATGAATGAGCTACAGGCCTGTGTGACTCTAGAGGAAAACTCCGACAAGAAGTAAAGAAATTATCCTCAAAAGTTTTGAGAAGAGCCTTAAAAAATGCTGTGAAACGGGCCCGAACGTGTATCTATTTTAATAGCGATCACACGCCCGATATTTTCATCTCAATTAGAAAGCTATTTAAATTTACCCACTCAACAAACAGAATCAATTTTTTTTTTTTTTTTTTAGAGTTCCTGCCTGCTGAGTGAGGGTTTTTGCGCCACTTTGAAAATAAAAGAGCAATTTTATTAGCCCCGAGAGGCATCCCCTGTATAATGTGTTTGGCGAATAAATGAGCAGAAATGCACAAAAGTACAACTGTGGAAACTACTTTTCAAAAAACTAACAAAACCTTAAGAGTGTCTATGGTAAAACGGCAGCGGAGGGTATGAAATGAAGCCAACCTGATAGACGAGAATTTATTTCATAAAAATCAAAACACGGCGATAATGTTAGAGAGCGCAGAAAAACCTTAATGAACCATCGGGAGAAATTGTGTTATACGACTATATTGTTACGACAAACAAGGATTTTATCATGGTCCACGGGCTACCCATACCAATTCAGGGATCAAAGAAATCTTGAATTATCCTCATAATAAATCCAATAAAGGACAACATAAGCTATTGTATCTTGATTCAGTCATATTCCTTATTATCAACCTCGTACTTCGTATGATCACTATAACTTTGTATTACAATCTAAATCGCACAAAAAATATGTTTTTTTTTTTATACTATTTACCTGCGCTTGTTTATTCGGTTCCAATCGTAATAAGCATCCAACTTGCTGTGATTGCGTATGGATAATACCCGCACAAACCATATTGTCGGGATTCGGATCCACACTTGACAACAGCTGCATACCGAAACCCATCAGTTTATTTCTGGCCCCTTGCAAATCTAATGGAATTTGTGCCTTAAAGACTTTTTGTGCCCTCTGTTGTTCTCTGTTAAGTAATAAATTCTTATTCCCAAAACTGAAATAACTTTTTCTTTTCATTTTCTACTTACCCTCCTAGGTTTTTCCATCGTGCAAAGAAAGATTCTGCATTCATTTCTGTCGGCTCAAAGAATTTATTCACAGTCAGAGGCAATTGAACACTGAATTTTTGCTGCGCTCCATTATAGCGGAATGTCACTTCGATGGTTGGCGCATCACAATAGTCTTCTATGCATTCGGCCGTCAATAATTGCTGGATCTGTGCACCAGCTTCCAGTGTTGGTTCGACGGACTTCATTTGAACATTTAGCTTGAGCGCATTTTCTGCTGACCATTGCAATACAGGTGTGAAATTCTAAATTCAAATCGATATATGAGTATTCACGTTTATGTCAAAAACAATTGTTTGTGTGTGATTTTAGACTTACCGTTAATGGAATTTGAGTCTTATTACCATAAAACAGCCCAAGTCGGCCAAGATTCTGTCTAAATTCACTCTTAACACCGATTTGTATCAAATCGTTCTCATAGAGAACGCCGTTGTTCTTGAAAAGGAACTTTTTCGAATTATAAATCGCTGTACTGTTCGAGTTCGAGTTCGAGTTCGAGCCATAAATATCACCTAACACATCAATAAGAGTTCCACCAGCCGAGTTATTATTAGTTGTTGCCGACGGTGGTGTACTCAAGCCCAACAAATCAGCATTTGCATTAGTGTTATTGCTTGTCCTACAGTTAAAAAAAAAAAAAAACGATGAAAACGTATTAATATGGATATGATTTATTTACTCACTTATGATTAACATGTGTGTTGTTCTGAGTTGCTGGTGCCGGACTTTTCGACTCACGAATTTCATTTTCCGGCACGCGACCTGGTTTCTTTTTTTTAAGCACAGCCAAAATGGAACTTTCCCTTTCAGGGAATGATGGCATCTCTTCGAGCACGGTGGCTAACACATCGGTGGATGCAACGATACTTAGTTGAAGGTATTCACTGGCACGTTGCTGTAATTCCGCATCAGCTGAACGTAAATTGCTATGCTGGCGGAATACCTCCTGAATGTTAGTACGAATCTCTGGGAAAAGATTGATGAATTTAATGTATGTGGAGAGTAGGAGAGCACGTGTCATTGGCGAACAAAGATGATATTTCGAATGCAGAAGCTTGAACTGAACTATGGGCGCCGAACGAGAGTCACCAGCTATCAGATTTCCGAATTCGCCTAAAATGTAGCCACCAACTTTTACCATATTCTCGTGGCAGGCAGGTGCTTGAAGTGCTTCGAATACGGTTTTCGCAGCATATCCCTGTACTTCTTCTCGATTAATTACAATTTGAATCACGCGATACCACACTTCTTCAGAAACGTAATCACCTGCTATGCGGATGAGATTAAGAATTACATCCACGTACCTAAAAAAAGGAAGAGAAAACAACGTTAATACAAATATGGAGCGAATGGGTTGAAAAGGACTACAAAAGATCATAAGAAAATACATGAGCCTTGCAAGCATTTCTTCCTCTTCAACTTGCAAAAGACAGCGTCCAATTCAACTCCTCTGAACTTGATACGATTTACTACTACAGTAACACTAGAAGAGATTTAATTCATAATTTGAATGTAGGGAACAACGACATAAGTGTTATTGCACGCATTGTATTACTAAAACTACACGCTAGACCTTCGGTAAAGCTTGAAGATACCTTTGGTATTTTAGGCGTACGAACGAGGAAGGAACCTCTATTGAAAACCAATGCCCACATGACCCTATATACAACAATAGACTACGGTAATCAATATCAATATTGCGTACAGGGTATTCTTGAAAGACAGTTACGTGTTGAGTTATATTTCCAGCGTTTACAAAGCCAGTGTAAGTAAAGAAAGCATATTGTTTCGGAAAGGACAAAGTGACACAAATTCCTAAAACAAAAATATGCGAGTTTGCATCAAAGTTTTCTTACTCGAGGAAAAGATCGATGAATAAAGTCAAACTTTCAACTGATTACTGATCACCACGCAGTAAATTAGTAACAGATTATAGTCAATGTTTGGGAACTAGGAGAATAAAAACAAAACATGTTTTGGTGAAAGACAGATCTAAAAACAATTATGAGCTTACGTTCACATATCCGTGAAAATATTAAAGTAATAAGCAAGAAGCAAAATTAATAACCTAGAGAAGAATTTTACGTGGACGTCAATCTCGGTTCCGGTACTAGAAGAGATTCATAAGTGATTAGATAAGGAACTTCTAACACTCTTAAGACCGTTGGATTTCTGAAAAGCATTTAATACTATAAATCACGCGATCCTTTGCAGTGAATTTAACACGTTCGCTGCGGCATTACAATTTTTTTTTTTTTTCACCGGAGTGCCAAGTTTGTTTTTTTGGTTTAAAAGTTCATGTAAGTGTTAATAAACAGTGTTGTGTGTTTTGTTTTATGTTTTCATCATTTTTTAAGTGTTTTATAGGTGTGAATACCGGCGAGTCACATGGCACCTGATGTAACAGAAACTCATGGGGTGCCACGTGACACGCCGGTGGTCACAGTAATTTTGCGGGTTTTTTTCCCCATTTGCCGCTTTATTTTTTGATTTTATTTCACAGATATTGAAAATGGCAAACAAAAATTTCGCAATAAATACAAACTTATTTTACGGAAACCTAAATCGCGACAAGGACTCCGAAAACGATGAGGATGACTTTGAAGCTTCGGATTCAGATGAATACATTCCATTCGAAGGTAATTCGAGATATTCTGATTTCCCCGAAAACGACGAATCATCTGAAGAAGAAAATAAGACTCCTGAACCATTGGGGATGGCAGATAAGTCTGGTGGTTCTTCAACCGCATTTACATGGACCACTGTAACTGGGCATTCACTTAAAACATTTCATTTCGAGCATGATACTGCAGATATCCACTCACACCAATTGATTTATTTCACCTAATGGTCACCAAAGAAGTGTATCAGCTAATTGTTACCGAGACCAATGTCAACGCCAACGCATATTTACGAAACAACATCATAACGCGTAACTCTGGTACAAAAATATGGTTGGACATTAACATACCCGCAATAAAAAAATTTCTTGGACTCGTCATGTATATGGGAATTGTCAAATACCCTGCTATCTCTCATTACCGGAGCACCGACAAGTTTTTTAGAAACGCATTCGTACCTCAAGTGATGTCGCGGAATAGATTCCAGTTAATTTTAAAATTTATTCACTTTGCAAATAATTCGGCTACATTCTTAGAAAAAAATTTTACCAACGCTAGAAGTACGAGTGAAATTATAGCAGTTGACGAATCCGAATACAATCCCGGCAAATCACATAAATAGGGTGTAAAGGTCTACAAACGTTGCCGTCCAAGTGGTTACACTTATACAAGTTCCATCTATGCTGGAAAAACAGAGGAAGACCGACGCAAAAGACGTCACTGTTTAAGACAGCACATTCTGTTCGAACCAACGAAATGCGCTACATAAAGCTTTAAAAGCACAACCCAAAATCCACCACAGCAGCAGAGCAACTTCATCTTCAGCAGGCAAATCGAGATCAGAATTCACAGAACCACCCACGAAGGAAGACATAATTACATAAAAACATTCATATTAGTTACAGTTTTCATTTACATTATAAAGTACATTATAACATACATTAAAATTATAACGTGGTCTTTCATTTCGGTTGCATGTTAATTCGTATAGAAGAGGTTAGACATTTTTCATGGTGACCCCGACGTGATTCTTCACGTAAATTCGCAAATTGGCTATCGCTTTTGGCGGATCATTTCACACATTCTCGATGGAGACTACAAGAGAGCTATACGTTGCATAATTACACACACAACATACATAAACACATACACACAACACACACAACACATACATCATTTATAAGTATATTTTACACAAAGGTCGGTGAGATTACTTAATTATAATTGAAAAAAAAAAATACACATATATACATACATATAACATACAGATAGTGCTATAAACCAACGTTATAGTAATTAGTGCGCGATATCGGTACAATCCCCTCACATTAAATTTAGCGGGATATGATAACGGCTAATGGGAAGGCAGCTAAGTTTCAACCACTAGATCTTTTATTAAATTTTTGTTTAAATCTGCTAAATTCTTCTTAACTTAATAACAATTTGAAAGACTTACACATATCATAATGTCTGAACAAAAATTATTAAAGGCGAAGTCAATGCGGTCGGTGTTACTTGGGCAGATCACGCGTGTGAAAACCTTTGTGGAAACAAAGTTAACAACAGCTACTGCAACTGAATTAGAAGAGCGCCTTGAATCATTACAAGGCTATTTCAAATCGTTCGACGCTACCCAATCCGTTATCGAACAAATTGATATTGAGGAATTCAGAAATAATGATAGGGCAATATTCGAGGAACTGTTTTTTGAACTGAAACCATTAATTGTAGTGGCCTTAAATAAAGTGAAACAACCCCCCGTCAATCTAGATACCTCTCTTAAGATGGGATTAGATACTTCCTTCACAAATTTCATGCTTCCCAAGCAACCCTTGCCTATATTCTCGGGAAACTACTTACAATGGACATCGTTCTATGAAACATTCAAAAATTTAGTACACAAGAACAGTGCGTTAGATAATATAACTCGATTCCACTACCTTCGATCTGCGTTAAGCGACGGCGCTTTGAAACAAATCGAATCCCTCGAAATTTCGTCAGCTAATTACGAAGTGGCTTTACAAATTTTAATCGACAGATATGATAACAAACCCATTATTATCCAAGAGCACATTCGAAAACTTTTCGATTTAAAATCAATATCCAAGCCTTCATCTAAAGTTATTCGCGAGCTCATCGACACAGTTAATGCCCATACAAGAGCATTAATCACTCTTGGTCGCCCAGTCGCACATTGGGATGATCTTCTTAACCACCTTATATTATCAAAATTGGATTTTCAAACCCTTGAAAAATGGAACGACGAGTGTTCTCAACAAAGATTGGCATCGCTTGATGAATTATTGCGTTTTCTAGACAAACGGTGTCGCGTATTGGAAGGAAATCCTACCCTCAGTAAGCAACTTACAGTTAAACCGCCACGATATTCGTCACAACCATCATCATTCACCGCTACAGTAAGCGGTGTTAACGAGTGTTCATTCTGCAACAAGGGCGTTCATGCAATTTACAAATGCTCACAGTTTTTGTCTCTGCCAGTGAATGAACGATTTTCTATTGCCAAGCAGTATGGCTTATGTACCAATTGTCTAAAACCTGGACACATGAATAAGAACTGTGCCTCTAAAAGCACCTGTCGCAATTGCGGTAAAAGACACCACACTGTTCTCCACCTGACTGGTGCACAGGAGCCAAAGACGACACGTGAAGTAGTGGAACAACAAATTCAGTCAGGCGCAACCATGTCATTTACTGCCACATCCACTGCAAGGAATAGTGTCGCATCCACCTTGTCAGCCACGGCGAACCGCAAGCATTCAATAGTTCTTTTATCAACGGCGTTAGCACGGGTTGTTAATAGTAGTGGACAATTTATGCCATGCCGAATTCTGCTTGACTCCGGTTCACAACTTAATTTTATATCAAATGAATTTGCGAATCTTCTCGGTCTTAAGCGGTCAGTGTATCATGTGCCAATAGGAGGAATAGGAGAAATGGATGTCATTTCGAAATTTAGAACAACAGTATCGCTTCATTCGAATGTAAATTCATTCCAGACGGAAGTTGAAGTACAATATTTGCCTAAAATCAGTCAAAGCTTGCCCAATACATTCATTGATATAAGCAACTGGCCAATACCATCAGAGGTTAGATTAGCAGACCCGAGTTTCAACCATCCAGGAAAAATTGATCTTCTTTTAGGCGCACAACTGTATTGCACAATTCTCAGTCAAGGGCTTATCCAGCTATCGCCAATTCTACCTTCCTTACAAAACACGGTATTTGGTTGGGTAGTTCTTGGAGAAGCAATGGGCTTGAAACCTACAAATTATAAGTGTAATATTGTTACTACAAGGCCAATATTAACAACTATAGAAGATACACTTAAAAAATTTTGGGAAATTGATTCTCACGATGCACAGGTTCGAACCATTACAAACGAAGAGCGTAGTTGTGAATTACACTTTTCGGACAACGTTCAAAGAAATACATCCGGTCGGTTTGTGGTTCGGTTGCCATTCAAACAGAACCCAATCACAAATCTAGGATCATCATTCGAAATGTCAAGGCGTAGATTACTCTCAATAGAACAAAAACTGAACAAAAATTGCGAGGTTAAGGAACAGTATCATCAATTTATGAACGAATACATCGGTTTAAATCATATGTCAGAGATTTCTCGTATTCCCAAACACAACTATTTTCTACCTCATCACTTCGTTCTCAAACCTGAAAGTTCCACGACCAAACTGCGGGTTGTATTTGACGGTTCAGCGAAAACTGCAACGGGAAAATCGCTTAACGATATTCTATTAACAGGTCCAACGGTGCAAGCAGATCTATTCTCAATTATCATGCGATTTCGAGGTTATAAATATGTTTTTACAGCCGACATTAGTAAAATGTACCGCCAAATACTCATCGACTCTAGAGACAGAGTATTTCAAATGGTTCTGTGGCGCAAATCACCCAATAGCTACTACACTCCCTATCAGCTTAATACGGTGACATATGGCTTATCATCGGCTCCATATTTAGCCACACGATGTCTACACCAACTGGCTATTGACTCTTCAGATTTATTTCCTCAAGCATGTTCAGCATTAGAGCATAATACCTATGTGGACGACATTATGACAGGAGCAAATGATCTTGATAGTGCCATATCGTTACAAAGGGAATTAATCACACTGTTATCAACTGCAAAATTCGAACTAAGAAAGTTCTGTGCCAATGATCCGAAATTACTTGAAACTATTCCTGTAGACCATAGGGAAGCCTTTTTATCCATAGGCGAAAACGAATTCGTAAAAACTCTCGGTCTTATTTGGCAACCAAGCTCAGACACTTTTCACTACCAGTTTCAAATTCCTCAGCACTCAGTCATATCGAAGAGAACTGTTATATCAGATCTTGGGAAAATATTCGATCCCCTGGGAATATTGGGACCAGTTGTGGTACTAGGAAAAATCTTCCTTCAACAACTTTGGAAAATGAAAGAACTCTCTTGGGATGACCCACTTCCACCAGCATTAAGTCTCAAATGGAAATCCTATATTATAAGCATGACTGGACTTATGTCATTTCAAGTTCCAAGATTCATATTTAGCAGCGATTCAATCGAAAGAGTTGAACTACATTCGTTCTCAGACAGCAGTGAAGTAGCGTATGGCGCATGTTGCTATATTCGGACAATTCATTTAAATGGGATAATCACTACTAGGCTTTTATGTGGAAAATCAAGGGTAGCTCCTTTGAAAATTATATCTATTCCTAGATTAGAACTATGTGCTGCTCTTCTTATGGCTGAACTAGTCGCTAGAGTCAAGGAAATCTTGTCCTTTCCCGTGAATAAAACTATATTTTATACAGATTCACAGATTGTCCTACAGTGGCTTCAGTGTCCCTCCTACAGTTGGACAACTTTTGTAGCGAACAGAGTGACTAAGATAAAGGATCTAACAGCGGATGGAGTGTGGAACCATATATCAACTAAGGCCAATCCTGCTGACTTAATATCTAGAGGGGTATTGCCTTTCGAGTTAAAAGATTCTTCCCTGTGGTTCAACGGCCCTGAATTTCTACAGATCAACAGTAGCGAGTTTACAGAGCACGAACTCTCAATTCCAATGGAAGACATGCCGGAGCAACGTAAATTAAAGATGGTTTTGCTAGTTTCGCAAAAAAGGGATTTATTGGATGGAGTGGGACATAACCATTCATTACCAAAACTGGAACGAATCTTCGCATATGTCTACAGATTTTACCTGAACTGCAAACCAACAGGTGAAAGAATCACAGGACCGCTTAAACCAACAGAACTTCAAGTAGCACTCAAGGGAATACTTAGAAATGTTCAAGGTATTGCATTTCACACATTTCTGAACGGGAATAGATGCAGAGTTGAAAGCGAGCGCCTTAGGTCACTTTCACCGTTTGTCGACAAAAGGGAAAATCTTATTAGGGTTGGTGGTCGTATTCATAATTCTAACCAGCCTTATAGTACTAAACATCAAATTTTATTACCTAAAAATCATATTTTTACTCATATTTTATTTATCTATTTTCATGTAAAAAACATGCATGCTGGTCCTCAAGCTCTCTTGGCATCCATAAGGCAAATGTATTGGCCACTATCTGGTAGACTAATGGCTCGCAAAACCGTCAACAGCTGCATCAGATGTTTCAGATGTAAGCCGCGTGGAGTAGAGCATCTAATGGGAAATCTTCCTCCTGAGCGTGTTAATCCAGGACGTCCATTTCAAACAGCAGGTGTTGATTTTTGTGGTCCATTTAAAATCTACATTCGAGTTCGAGGTAAAATGCCCATAAAAGCTTATATCTGCATTTTTGTTTGTTTTGCAACGAAAGCCGTTCACATGGAGTTAGTGGGCGATCTCTCGACGGAGGCTTTTATTGGCGCGCTACGAAGGTTTATGTCCAGACGAGGGCTATGCAGCACAATCTTTTGTGATAACGCCACCAATTTTATCGGCGCAAGGAACGAACTTTCGGCGCTGGCAAATTTATTTAAGTCTGAGAGTCATCAAAATGCTATCAATGAACTTTGCTTAAAGGAAAAAATTAACTGGCGACTTATACCCCCGCGGTCACCCCATTTCGGCGGGCTGTGGGAGGCTGCTGTGAAGGTCGCAAAACACCATTTGACCCGAGTTGTCGCAGATGCATCGCTGACATACGAAGAGTTGTTGACAGTAGTCGTTCAAGTTGAGGGAATATTGAACTCGCGGCCCCTCACTCCGTTGTCATCAGATCCCAACGATCTAGAGGCATTGACCCCGGGACATTTTCTGATCGGGCAACCAATCTCCTCATTTCCAGATCCTGACATAACGCAAAAGAAATTCAGCAGCTTGTCACGCTTTCGCCGGCTTCAGTACATGCAGCAGGTATTTTGGCGACGTTGGTCTATGGAATACTTGCACTTACTTCAACAAAGAAACAAGTGGCATAGATCGCAACAGAATCTAACTTCCGGAACGTTAGTTATCATCAAAGAAGACAACATTCCCCCGCTCAAATGGTTATTAGGTAGAATAACCAAAACTTTTCCAGGTAGTGATGGTATTGTGAGAGTTGCAGAGGTTAAGACTAGTGCTGGTCTGTATAGGAGATCCGTTATCAACCTTTTTCCTTTACCCATCAAAGATGAACCTACAGCAGATGTTCATGGCGGCCGGGATGTTTAAGACAGCACATTCTGTTCGAACCAACGAAATGCGCTACATAAAGCTTTAAAAGCACAACCCAAAATCCACCACAGCAGCAGAGCAACTTCATCTTCAGCAGGCAAATCGAGATCAGAATTCACAGAACCACCCACGAAGGAAGACATAATTACATAAAAACATTCATATTAGTTACAGTTTTCATTTACATTATAAAGTACATTATAACATACATTAAAATTATAACGTGGTCTTTCATTTCGGTTGCATGTTAATTCGTATAGAAGAGGTTAGACATTTTTCAGTCACATTCCACTCAAATTGTTTTGGACTTGGAAAAAAAGTACTTAGATTGAGGCAGAACGATTGCGACTGATAATTTTTACACCTCGGTTTCCTTAGCCCAAGAGCAACTTGCTCGCCAGACCCATCTGATCGGCACTCTACAAAGAAAAAGAACAGGGAATCCAAGAATCCAAGAAGTAACTAGTGTTAAGCTAAAAAAAAAACAGATGAAAGGGCTTGAAAATTCTTCCATTGCAGTTGCAAAGCGGAGAGATAAGCGAGATGTACTTATGCTCAGTACAAAGCATGGCCTGGAGGAAGTTGCAATAGGTAAGAGGAATCGTGAAGGTGAAGAAATAAAAAAGCTGCGAATGATCGTCGACTACAATTATGCAAAACAAGGTGTTGGCATATCAAATGGTTTGCTATTTTACACCATTATCATAAAGAGCTTTTGAGTTTTTGCTGTCAACATCAGTGGTAAGCCCATTGGTTTTATATAAAAATCACAAAAATTTTAGACTTCAGGCAATCTGTTTGCAAGGCCTTATGTGATCCCAGCGTTGAACAACAACCATCAACTTCCAAAGCAAAGCACGAGTTAAAAGATAATGAAAACAGGGATAATAGAATAGCCTGTTATAACAATATAAAGAAAAATGAAGGCGGAAACGCTGCGGTGAAAAAGGCTAAAAAGGTGACAACATTTTGCAGTACCTGTGAAGGAAATCTTTCTTTATGCTTGGAATGTTTCAACGCTCATCATACACAATGGGGAAGCGGTGATATCAACCTCAATATTCGTAATAGAGGGAATTCACGCAACTTTGTGGTGGAAAATAGACAGGAGGTGATAGATATCACATTTGCTACAAATACAGAAGGGTTAGAAATAAGGGAGTGGAGAGTAGTCGACGAAGCGTCAATGTCGGATCACCAATGGATACGCTTCAAGGTGAACTACAGAACAGGGTATGTAGTTTTCAAAGAATTCGTAGGAGGACTGATTGGCTCAAGTATACAGAAGTGGTAAATATACGAGGGCTGTTTGATAAGTACCCGTGTTGGAACATAGGTGGCGCTACTGAGCCAAAATGACAATACCATTTAGTATAACCTCTTTTAGCCCGCCTGTCAAAATTTGGTGACAATCCGACGCTTAGATTTGTTTTGACATCAATTTCAAAACACCTAAAAGGGCTCAACCAAAATGATGGAATAGTGAGATAGGTTTAAAAAGGAAAGAGGTCAGGAAACTCTATAATAGGGCGAAGTTTTTCAGAAGCGATAGTACATGGAATGGGTACTACGAATCTAAGAAACAATTCAAGTGCCTAGTTAGAAAGTCAAAAAGGGCTTCATTGCAGAGGTACTGTGAATCTGTCGTGGTAACAGACGAGGTTACGCAAAGTGCTTTCAAACGAAGCGAGCATTCCTAGCTACCTCAGGAAAAATGACGGAACCTGGGCTGAAAGAAACCAAGAGGTGATGGAAAACCACTTTCCAGGATCCACAGTAGCGGGCGACCCTGCAATGCTACAGCACGCTGAGAACATTGATATCTCTCTCTCTCTCCGAAGAGGAAATAGGTGGGCAATTCAGTCCTTTAAGCCGTAGATAGCAATCGAAAAAAATTATGGAAATTCTTAGACACAGTCTAAAAATAGTGTACATACCAATAGCTTGGAAGGAAGTTAAGGCGGTTTTTATACCTAAAGCTGGCAAACAGGGGCATATAACAGAAAAAGATTTCAGAACAATAAGTCTGTCATCATTTATGCTTAAAACCCTGGAGCGGCTATTGGAGGTTCACATTAGGAATAGATGCAGTAATGGCTTTTTGACTGAGTCACAGCATGCATACATGAAAGGAAAATCCGTAGAAACTGCCCTGCACGAAGTGGTGGGGAAAATAGAGAAGAGTCTACACTTCGGAGAGTTTGCGATGGCGACCTTCCTCGATATTGAAGGAGCCTTCAATAACATGTAGTGCAACGCCATTAAAAATGGTGTTGCTGACGGCAATATTGAACATGGCAGTACAAACTGGGTTTGCAACATGCTTGCAAGCAGGAAAATAAACTGTTCCATTGGGTAAAGCTCGATTAGAATGTCCGTAACCAGGGGAATCCCTCAGGGTGGAGTCATATCCCCACTCCTGTGGGTGCTGGTTATCAATGACATACTCAAAAAGCTTAGCACAATGGCTATAAGTGCCACGGGACGCAGAGGTCATAATAGTGCAGGCAAAATACTTAAATACTTTAAGCGAAATTATGGAGGTGACCCTGAAGACGATCAGCACTTAGGCAAAAAACTGTGGTCTCAATGCCAACCCTTCCAAAATGGAACTGGTTCTTTTCACCAGTACAAGACAAACCAATTCGAACTCCCAAAACTCAACGGAGTGGAACTGTCCCTTTCGGACAGCGCGAAGTATCTGGGTGTGATTCTGGACAAAAAACTGAACTGGAATGTTAACGTAGCGGAAAGAATCAAAAAGCCATATAGTGCTCTTTTTATCTGCAAAAGAACAGGAGGAAAAATTTGGGGCTTAAAACCTGCTATGGTGTATTGGCTGTATACGGAGGTGGTAAGATCCATACTTACATACGGCGCACTAGTATGGTGGAAAGCAACAAACAAGACGATTTACGGAAAATTAGCGGCGTTTCAAAGAATGGCTTCCATAGCCATTACAGGTGCGCTCCGTACCACCCCTACGGCAGCATTGAATACCTTTTTGCACCTAACACCGCTTGATTTACAGACAAAAAACTTGCTGGCGATACGGCTCACTAATCTGGGTTACTTCAAGAGCAATAATTTCGGACATGGCACGCCCCAACGAAGCTACTGCCAAGCAATCCAATTCTAACGAATGAAATTCCTACCTAGGTCGACTTCGATATTCCGCATGATATACAGAGAGCAAAAAAATGCCATAATCAGGTCAAATGAAATTGCAATTTTCAGAGATGACTCAAAAATAGAGGAAGGAACAGGTTCTGGTATCTTCTCAGAAGACCCAGAGCTAAGAGTGTCAAAAAGATTACCGGACGCAAGCAGTGTCTTCCAATCAGAGGTTCTGGCTATCCTCAGGGCGGCTGAGCTAATACAGATGAGATCGGTATCCGAAAGAGATATCGCTATCTACATCGATAGCCAGACCGCACTCAAGGCAATGGAATCAAACAACGTCAACTCTGATGCAGTCACGGGCTGTCGCACAGTGCTCAATGCACTATGCAGTCAGAACCGGATAAGGAGGGCTACTCGACAATAGTGAGGTTTTCAATACCAAACAACACCTTTGCATGGTGAAGGGCACTATGGAGGAAAAAATCACAAAGACTCCCAACCTAAGGTGGTCAAGTTTTGAAGGACACAGGGTATTTAAGGCTCTTTGGCCGCTTTTTGACGGCAAAAGATCTAGGAAGTCAATAAAATTAAACAGGGGTCTTAGAACAGTAATAGGAATCCTCACAGGACACTGTTTCCTGCGGCGGCACGTGAAGAGACTCAAATTGTCAGATACGGATATCTGCAGATTCTGAGGTGATCTGCAAGCTGTTGAAGACATAACACACATACTGTGTGAATGCGAGGCAATATCGCGTAGTCGAAGAAAATACTTTTTCAAAAACCTAGAGAAAATAGACGGCACAAACTTCAAAGGCCTTCTTGGATTTTGCAGAGCGATTGTTTAGGTTTTTGCCATTTGAAGACAAATTTAATTAGACTGCATCAAGAGCGGTCGGATGGAGGACACAGTCAATAACTGCAATATCGTATACATGTGGTGAAAACAGCTGTATGGTTGTGACAGAATAAGCGGACTTGACTCAGCACTGAGAAGCAGTGAGCCACCTCTCATTCTAACTTTCATTAATCATAATCCTCCACTAAGTGCACAGGGTTACAATGCTAATCTTTTCTAATTGTTTACAGAAAGAGGCTCTTCAAAATTTGTGTTATTATTTCTGCCTCCTTCGATCATCCGACTAAAACTTACCACGTATAATCAGTTGCATATTTCTCTGCCAAAATGGCAACTTTCAGCACCATTTCCTCGCGTATAGAGTAATCGGCCGTTTCCAAGTAATTTAACATTTCTTGAACGATTTCCTCTGCATTGGTACGATCACACATGGCATACAATAAATCCACAGCTTGCTGACGGACCGATACATCTTTCTCCATCTAAATATCAAAACAAAAACCACTAATATGTAAGTTGATTCTTTGAAATGAAATGAAACAAACCTTCATGGATAAAATAACAACTTCTTGGTGCTTCTTAACCTCCTCATGTGAAAACTCCGACGTAGCCAAATGGCACATCGATTCCAAAGCTAAATATCTTAAATTCGTTTCTCGATTACTCAAAAATTGTCCCAATTGATTGCATGCTCGCACCAATAAATTCGGTTCACTGTCACTGTGTATTATCAAATTGATTGCCTCGAAGAGAACAGCATTCTTTGCATTCGAATGTTGAACTTTTTTGCTCTTTGGTGGTTCCTGTGCTTTATTCAAAATCGTTTCAAGCGTTTCACTTAACCGAGCACGTACTCCTGGTTCTTCAGTGACTGGGTTATAATTCTGCAATAAACGTAATAGCTTAACCGACAACCATGGTGCCGGTACAAAATAATACGTATAATCCTGCAGATCAGTGTAGCTGGCGGTGACAATACGCGACAGACGTGATACAGCTAAATTAACGCATCCTTTATACTCGTCAGGATTTCGTTTAACAAGAGCATCAATCAATGATGTTGCTGCAGTTACTACACCCATATGTTGATCGTTAAGCAAGTGTATGATGCGTGATGTCCATTCACCGCCAGGAATAATATCAGGACTCGATCTAAAGAGACGAAGTAAACAAAGTGCTGCCGATTGCTTTACCACATCCATTGTATCACTAGAAAGGACAAAAGTCATCATTTAATATTTACACTTTTGTTCATCGAGGATTAGGAGAAAAATTCGAACTTACCCTGATACCAAGAGCTTAGGGATTTCATTTGAAAATGATTCAGCCATATCCCGGCTGCCAATATTTGCGATGCATTGCAGTGCTAAGTTTACATGAACTGGATTCCTTGATTGTAGATCATTCTTAATGGATTGGATAATCAAGCGAATCAGATCACTATTTGTATTTACAAGAACGGATATGAACAGGTAGCCCTTAAAACAATAAATACAAAATTAAAGTCATACAAATTTCTAAGTCAGACAGATAGAATTACTCGTACTTACAATTTGTTTTTCTGAGTATTTGTTCGATGATAGCAAATTGACGGCTTCCATGTGTCCAAAATCGATGTCATGGCCAAGTAAAAATATGAACAGTAATTTACAAACGTATTTCTTTTTTTGGTAGCCATCGAGGGTCTTGTCGCCTTTGAATTTACTTCGTATATTGGCAAGCTCCTTATTTATTCGCTTCACTTCAGCCTCTTTACTTTTACCTGAAATTTGAAAAAGAAAAGATTGTATACATACATACGTATTTCAACAAATGTATTTTACATCAGACAGGCCTTATACGAGTAGAATAGAACATAAAGGACTGGCACTCGTTTTCATTGCAACTAAAACTAGCAGTGGGTACTTTACGTCTTTTCAAAGTTGTATTAACTCAAGTGTGTAGGTTATGAAAGACGCAAAATATCGCAAAGTGCTCTCTTTTTATTTTTATTTTTAGATGGTAGTCGTTTAAAATATTGCCTTCTACCATTAAAGAATAATAGAGAATGTACAGCGTCCCATCAAGTACGGTGACCTTTTATGTGCAAAAATGGATGTACACATATCCGTATCAAACAGATAAAGATGCACGACACGATATCTATTACATGACCGCACATAAAAGGTGCCATCGCTTTACGGATTTGAATTATTTGTAACAGACAGTGAAAGCCTTAGGGATAAAAAAAAAAAATATTACCCCTTAGGTTGCCATTAAGTTGGTCACCCTTCAAGCTATTTTTAGAAACGCAAAAACAATTTTTTATAAAGGATCTTAGCTGAAGAGCATGTCCAATTTAAATGGAAAAGAAAACTTGTTGGGCAGTAACTAGTAATCAAAACATTTCACTGAATTTCAAATGAATTTCAAACTTAAAGAGTGACCCCATCAACGGTCGGAATTGAAAACTTATAGGTACGGTACATCAATATTGGACGATGAGAGGAATACACAATTTGTGTCCATCTGTTGGACGAAACTAAAAATCTATATATTGTAATACACCAAGTTCTTTTGCTTTTTCCATTTTATTCATTGGAAAATAAAACAAACAAGGGATTTTATAAGAATTGTCCATAACATTTCCCGTTTAAATGCCACATGTCTTGCCAGAAAACTGACAATGATTTCGCAATTTGCAAGTCAACAATTTTATTCGAAATATGTTTCCCATTCAAGTTAAACCCAAGCTCAAGCTCAAGTATACGACTCCGGTTTTAGTATCCCTGCAAACTTTATCGACTTTTCAGGATGACCATAGAGAAAGCTCGCTGTTGAGTGGTGATTTTACTCATGTCAAACGAGGCTCCCGAAAAGACTTTCCACTTTAACACCGTACTTCAGAGTATTGTGCGAAACTCATAAGACAGCACCAGAGGCACAATTTTTCAAGTCTGTACAACTCCTTGCCCATGCGGATGACAGATACATTATCTGCAGAACACAGCAAGCTGTTTTTAAAGCATTTGCAAGTGTTGAATCAGGAGCGGCAGAAATGGATGCTTTTATTGAGAAACGACACACAGTATCGACGACTCGGGAAAAGGTGACAATAAGCAGGTATAACTCCGAGGTAGTCAAGGTTTATGTGTCCTTAGGCTCCAGTAAGTAGTAACTTTTGCCATTTTTTACTATTTTTTTTGACATCGAAAGGCTATTGGGTAGCAGAGCTGTCTCGGACAACTAAAATAGCGCTCTATAAAACAAAGACATCGAGTTTACCAAAAACCAGATGAGATCGCCGTTTTGAGAGAAAAGTGTTCCAGTGATTGACGGAGAGTGGAGGGATATATTTAATCAAGATCTATACGGACTGTTGGTGACATGGACTTAGCCTAGCCAAAAGAGTCAGAACCCATCACCTTAGATGGCTGGGACATGTAGAACGGATGGAAAACAGCGCTCCAGCTTGGGAAGTCCTCGCATCAGCTTTCTTAACATCGCTTACAAGATCTTGTTTGCCGTGTTGTATGAACGACTGAAACCATTTATCAACGATATGATTGGCCTCTATAAATGCGGTTTTTACAATTTCCAAATTTTGTCATTGTAGAAGATTCTAGAGAAAACCCAAGAGATCTAAATCGATACTCAATACCTCTTAATCGATTTCAAGGTCGCACATTTCAGCATCTATATATAGACGAGCTATTCAGAGCCATATATGGTTTTGGCGTCCCTGCCAAACTCGCCCGATTGTCCAGAATGACGATGGTGAACACGTGCTATTCTACAAAGTCAGAAGAAATCCCACCGAGACGTTTCATCTCAAAAAAAAAGTTTAAATAATGTGACGAACTGTCATATATCTTCGTCAACAATATAATTGAGAAAGTTATGCGAAAATCAACAGTAAAGCCAAAATTTTCTTAAAGTTTGAACAACCACTTGCATACGCTGATGACAATAGTATCATTGGCAGAACGCAGCGTTCTTTCACTAAGTGAAAAATGAGTTTGTAAGTATTGTTACATAAGCGGCAACACATGTTGTCAACAAGAATGACTAAACGTCAAAATAGACAGTTTAACTTTGAGGTAGCAAAGGACCTAATAATCCCAGTCATCTACGGTGTGCTAGCGTCGATGTTATGATGCTGAATGAAGATGTGCTTAGTCATTTTGACACGTTGACCCTCATTGGAGGGGGATATAATACACATACTCGTAACAGCGAACTCTACAAGCTGTACATCGGCATCGACCTGCCCAGAAGAGTACGGATCAGTGGCCTGAGATGACTAACACATGTAGAGCGAATGGATATTAATGATAAGAATGGATAAAAGCCTTCGATTTCTACTTGGAGGGACGGCGATTTAAAGTAAGACATCACGTAGCACGCTAAGCGGAATGGGACCTCAACCAAGTAAGTAACAGTGCCATCCTATGCAGGTGGATAAGTTTGGCAGAGTTGCGAAAACTTGACACTGCTCTATAAATTCTAAAGGGTGTTTTTTTTTTAGGGCTATATAAATCCAATATGAAATAAAACACCTGAAGCTATTGTTAATATCTATGATATTAGCTTTATTTAATAGATAATTTTATGCCATTAGTGTTTAAATATGAAATCGGGCATATGCGGCTAACTCGAATGAAGGGCAATCGTAAAGTCCAATTTTGGACAACTTTATCCAGCAACTCTATATCAGCAATAACACGGCGAATGTTGACTTCCAAATCGTTCAACGACTCTGGTTTATCGGCATAGACTAGTGACTTCACATAGCCCTAAAGAAAGTAACCTAAACGTGAGAGATCACAGGATCGTGGAGGCCAGCTCACAGGTCCATTACGCGAAATTATGCGCTCAGCAAATGTTTCCGAAATAAATTGATGGTGTTACGCACCGTGTGGCATGTTGCCCCATCTTGTTGAAACCAAAGCCCAGTCATGTCAATGCCATTCAACTGAGCAATGAAGAAGTCAGAAATCATGTTTCTTTAGTCCTATCCCTTCTGGCCGGCATCGTCCTTAAAGAAATATGGGCCGATGATTCCACCAGCCCATAAAGCAGACCAAACAGTGAGTTTTAATGGTTGTTAGGGCGCCTCGACAAAGACTTCTGGGTTTTCTCCACTCCAAATTCGGCAATTTTGCTTGTTTACATATCCATTTAACCAAAAATGTTCCTCATCGGAGAACAAAATTTTGCGTTGAAAATGAGGATCAAGCTGAATCATGATTTTGGCCCATTCACCGAACCTACGACGCGTATAATGATCACGCGGTTTCAACTCTTGCACAAGCTGGATCTTATAATGTTTCAAGCCAAGATCTTTCCGTAAAATTTTCCACAAAGTGGATGGCAATAGCTTCAATTGCTGTGCACGATGTCGAATCGACTAATTCGGATTCTCTTCAACATTGCGCTCGACAACGGCAATAACTTCTTCTGTTCGCTCTGTTCTTCTGTTCCGCTCTTAAAATCATGGAAATCATGGAACAATTGATGGATATGTACAAGTGTACGAGTCATTGGAAGTTTAAACGTATTTTCCCTGATCTTCCGTTAAGTGAATATTTGGTCGACGTTGGACTTACTCGTGCCAGGCCTGAAAGGATTGTTGGATTGCTTATAGAGTTTTAGGCAATCAAATAATATGGTAAATAAGTTCTTGTACGCAATGCTAAGATGACTGATTGCTGAATTGTTGCTGAAGTTTAAAGATAATCGGGCAAACAATGCTGAGATTCCATTCATCGGAAATACTCTTATTCTAGCATATTTTACAGTTGGGTTAGTATATACTTCTTAATAAATTAACCTGCGCCGCTTTAAATAATTCGAGAGGGAGTCTGTATGCTTCTGCAGGTATATTAGTCCTTAGTCTAGATATCGCTAACCAGACCTCTTTTTGGTCGGATAGACGCAGTTGTGCCCGATCGTCTTCCACGTTTAATGGTTCATTCTGTCTGATATTGGAATGTTAGTTAAAAAGTCAGCAGAAGTAATCCTTTCAGATTTTCAGGGCCGACTTTGGCTACACAATTACGCTCCCATCCTAATCTCTGTATGCCTCTGTTTGGGATTTGTGCTCTTGGTATGTTCTATTCACTCCCTAGTAAATCTTCCCCAAGTCTTTCATTGACGACAAATATGCATTTTATCGGCGCTGTTTCTTCTCTCTAAAGCAATCATCAATTATTTGCCCTTCAATTATGTTGGAGTACTTGGATGGTAGTGATAGCCGCTTTGTAGCGGTCTAGGGCCTCCGGTTATTGTTCGTCTGCAAGCGGACTATTTGCCAAAAGAACTTGTCCATTTTTCGTTTGCTGAGGTCGTCATCTGTAAGGCAATCAGGATCCTGGTTGGCCAGTTATCTCAACGGCACGGCAGCCCTACTTGGGACAGGTCATTCAGATGATCTTTCGTCTCCGTCGAAATGCCAGTTATTTAGTTATTCCGAAAAGTTCATTTATGTTACCCGCCAAGCGAAGGGCAGTTATCTGCAGGTCGTTGAAATATATTAATAAAGTTGTTATTTTATTTGGAAGCTACTAATGCTTAGTGCTCTGGAAGCTCAAATTATTTGTCATTAAAAAATGGAAAAAAAAATTAATAGAATTTACGAGTACATTCCCTAAAATACAGTTCAAGAAGTGTTTTTTTTAGGTTTTTTAATGTTGTTGATATTTTTAAGGGTAGCTGGTATTGATTTAAAAAAGTTTTGAAATCACAGGGACAAGTTGTTTTCGTCTGTAGTTGATGTTGGTCTTCACAGTTTCGGGTAGTTGTTTGACTCTTCTTCTAGTGTTTTGATTGTTACGTATAGTTTGTTGAAATCTTTTGTCATGGTAACATTCGATTATTGTCGTCATCTTAAATCTTAATACCCTCTCTAAAATGATTGTTGTTATATATGTAATTTATGATTTTTAGTAGATGTTGTTGAATGTTCCAAATATTGTATGCGACTTTTGGAGGCAGCCATATCGCATCCTCGGCTCAGCCAATGAGTAATACCCATTCCTTTGAATTTTAAATGCCGTATATTTCATAATGCTCTTGGGGAAGAAGTCGATTAAAGTGATGATGCCAAATGAAATGGTCGTTTGGTCTGATTCCAAGGTATTTAATATTATTGACCACTTCCATGGCCTCGCCTCTAATTGTTGTTGGGCAACTTTTGTTTCTGTAAAACACTTTTTTAGGTGCATAATTTTGGTCTTCGCAGCGTTTATCACTTAAACCAATCTTATCAGTTTCCTCCTGCGCTTATGGTTTTTGCTGAATTAAAACTTCTATGCTTCATCAAACATCAAAATCAGCAATATGTAGTTCATTTGTAAATGGAATAAATACAATTGATCCTAATGTAGAGCTCTGCTCCTCACCGCTTAGCACATTGGATATCTTTATTTACTTGCGTTGGTGGCCTCTTATTTCAATTCAATAGAGACGTTCAAAGAATTTGTCATGCTCCAATGTATCAATGTGTTTGCATAATTAGAATAGGATGGCTGTTATTCAAGTTCTGAAAATAGCATTCCAGTGCTTTTTCTTTTTTTCTTTTACTGATTTGGATGAAGAATTGTATGCTTTGTCACAGAGCCTTGGAAACAACTTCTTCCAAGCAGTTCTCGATTACCGTTAGTGTGGATATTGGTCTATAATTCGTTTTATAAATTTTCACTCGCTCTCTCTGATGTCGCTATTGAGTACATCTGGGGAGTGCTGGAATGTCCGTATTATTTGTCTAGATTAAGGTTAAGGAATTAGTTCATCCAGATGTGATTGTGTGGGTCCTAGAGTTCCGTTGCCTCTGCATGGTCAGAATTTTCAAACTGCAGAGTAGTATTGATGTTATCCAATCCCAACCCCGGATTTAGGACCAACAAGTTGAGGGTTGAGATTTTAAATAGCTTGCTTCTGATCACTTAATCTTTTCCCGACACTCAAATTAGTCTAGTTTTAATAAATCTACATACAATGCTGATCAAAATAATAGGTAAATTGGATAAAAATTAGAAAATCCAAACCAAAATCGAGACTTTTAAAAATAATTTATTTGCACACTTAAGGCTTAAGTTTATTAGTAACCGGAATGACCACCTCTGTTTTTTAACATTTCTGTTTAGCATGAAATCAATTAACTTCCGGCAAGTTTCGACTGGAATCGCATTCCAAGCCGTTTTTTCAATTGAATTTAGCTTTGAAAAGTTTGCCTTCCCAAAGATTTCTTCAACTCACTCCACAAATTCTCAAACGGATTAAAATCCGGAGACGTAGATGGCCATGGAAGTACCGAAACGTTTTCCTGAGTCAACCAAGATTTCATCAATTTGTCATTATGTTGTCGATGTTGTAAGTACATAGAGCCAACACCGAAACAAGGGAAACATCCCCATACCATGACCGACCTAAGGGTTAAGGGTTTTCTGGGTGTAACGGGCGTGAAACTCCTTTCCTTTAGGCCGACGAACAAGTTGATTTTTGTTTCGTCACTCCATAGTATGTTACGAAACATGGCTGATGCGTGATTTTTAAAGTCTCACGCAAACTGTTTCCTAGTCCTTAAACTTTTTTTTTGACAACAGTGACATTTTTCTTGCTATTATTGTTTTGTTGTAACCTTCTTCTGACAGTTGGTGGACTAACGACATTATCAATTTCAGCTGTAATTGCCTTTGATGGGTCACTTTTGGCCAATGTTACTATGTGCGAATCTGTGGTTGGTGTTGTTTTTCTCGGTCTACCTCTGGTTTCTGGCTAGGCAGGGCATTCCATAAACTAGTTGTACGGCTTAGGAACGAATCACGATATTTCAGAGTACGTCCGAAAGTGGGCTTGAGGATATATAAAGTTTGAATGGGCGGAATGCTACCGGCGATTTCAATGGAGCACTGGTGGTGGAAATAGCGATAAATCAGAGTAAGACAGAAGACATTACGTCGGTGCTCGAGGATGTCGATTGATTGACTGATATTAGTATCACCAATGAGTTTTATTGCACGGTTTTGAATCCTATCTAGCAGGACGAACCCGACCAGATGTGGGAATTGTACTCCAATTTCGGGCGGATAAACGCTATATATATTGAGGCCAGAACAGAGGGGGTGAAGTATTTCTTACATCGCTTGAACAAACCTAGACATTTCGCAGCATTTTTAACGTCACTGAATGTGTGGTCATTCCAACGTAAGTTGTCACTGACACACATACCGAGAATGGAAAGTTTTTCGGTTTCGAAGAATTAAATTCTACTCTGTTAGTGGTTCCACAATTAGTTATGCTGTTAATATTAGAATTTAATGAGCTTAACATGCGCTGCCGTTCCCGTTCTACAGCCGTAGAGCAGGGACATGAGTCCGGGAACGAATATGAAAAGCAGAGAGTACTGTCGTCAGCAAAGGAGTATATTGGATTAGAGGTAGCAAACAAGAGATGGTTGATGAAAATTAAAAAGACTGTCGGAGACAGAACGGAGCCCTGGGGCACACCAGCATTTATTTTGTGAATATTAGACTTGAAACGATCCAAGACAACTTGAATGGATCGTTCCGAAAGGTAATCTCTAATCCATTGAAGAAGAGAGTCGTCGATCCCAAAACCACGCACACACAGTAGACCCTGATGCTAAACTCTGTCAAATGGCTTAGAAATATCAAGTGCAACTATCTTGCTTTCACCAGATTGATGTACGCTTTAGTTCCACTTTTCGGTGAGACATGCCATCAAATCACCAGTGAACCTGCTTTGCCGGTCATTAAGAAGCTTTCGTGTTTCGAGATATTTCATGGGCTGACGGTTTATCAGCGTTTCCATGACCTTGGGAAGAAGGGACGTAAGTGCAATGGGTCTGTAGGAGGAGAGAGATGAAGATTCGCCTTTTTTAGGGACGGGCTGGACAAATGCTGTTTCCCATCTGCTCGAAAAGAATCCTTAAGAGTAGAATTGATGAAAAAACTTACGCAGTGGTTTTACCAGCGAGGAAGAACACCTCTTCAGAAGGAGGGAAGATATACCATCTAGACCAGCGGATTTATGTATGTTGAGATCTTTAAGTACTCTTGCTTCTACACGAGTGCAAAGGTGGTTTCGTCCCATTGAAGATTCCTCGCACTCGAGTGTAGGCGGAGACAAAACACAATCCGGGAGTGTTGAGCTGGCAGCAAATAGATTGGCCCTTGTCCAAAGAGTTGACAGCTGGAATGTCATTGTAAATGAGCGTTGCAATGGAGGATGAGGCAGAATTTCTAATATTTTTGACGAACGACCAAACATTTTTACTACCTTTGCGACATTGTAATATTTTTTGCCTCAGTTTTTCGTCGTATTGGAATTTTACACGTTTAAGAAAAACGTTGCAGTCATTCCTGGCTCGCTTAAACTGAAAGACCGAAAAAAACATTTCTCTAACCCTGACAGCCTCTTTACAGCTCGAGTCGTACCATGCCCTTTCTTTTTGTTTGATACTGTTCATCCGATGAGGGATAAAGGATCACATTAAAAAGAAAAGGTGTCTGTGATCATATCTGCAGCGGCACCCACGTCGTTATCGAGGAAACATAACGACCAGTTAAAATTCCTAAAGAAGTTGTTATGTCCGCTCCAGTTAGCTTTCTCGTATTGCCATACTGTTCTTTTAGGACCCTGTGGTCGTTGTATCAGAAATTAGCTGATATGACACAATGGTCCGACGAGCCTAGGGAGATCACATCAACTGTGTACTTATCAGGGTGAGAAGTTAAAAACAAATCTAGGGTGTTGGCGGTATGACTATCAACGTCTGGTATTCGCGTGGACTCACTTACAAGCTGCGTTAAGTTGTTTTCCGCAGCGAAGATCTCAACACACCGTCCTTCGGGTGTTGTCTATCCAGACTGTCGAAGCCACCCAGAATTGTGTATGTGAAAATCGCCTGTAATAACGATTTCAGTATGACGATACAGGGATACAATTCTTTGAATGGAGTCAGACAGCGCATCAAACTCGTTAAAAGTCGAATTGCTGTCCAATTTGGGGCTTCTGTAAATAAACCAGTAGTGGATAATTTGCTTACGGAGATGGAATTTTAATCACATGAAGTTGAATTCCGGATTGGAACATGAATCACATTGTGGTGGAGTTTGGTAAGCTACATCACTACGCACGTAAATGGCGAGACCGCGGTGAGAGAAGAATAATGGCACTATTTCGAAGCCAGGTAGCTTCAGATCAGAATGATCTGAAAGGTGTGAATCATTATAAAGAAAGACAAACACAAAAAACACAAACACCGACTTTACCAAGCGCAGAAGTGAAGTACAAATTCAGAGTTGGTTTACCGAATCGATCTGTCCAATTTTTAGTGATAAATTCCAAAGTGTAGCCGGCATCTCTTAACTCTCGGATAGTGTGTAGTTCTTCAGCAGTCAATGTCTATTTTGACCCATCTATTAAAAACAAAGTCAAGCAATTTATAAAACTTGAATTACAAATTTCTGCACGATGTAATAAGAAAAAAGAAGATTTGCCTATTATTTTGATCAGACTAAAAATAACCAATTTAAGCACTCTCTTCTCCAGCGTTATAAATCAAATGAATTAACATTTCTGTTACACAGGCAAAAAAAAATAGAGAATTTAATTATTCGCATAACTGCAATTAGCGTGTAAATTCAATGTTGCCAATGGCGTGTACGAGTATAGCAATTACCTATTACGAGGTGTGTTCAGAAAATAACGAGAATTTTTAAATTTCGCGGGTTTGGAGAGTCCGGTTATCAAATTTTTTTTTTATTATGTTGGTATACATGCCCCTGAAGTATGATAAAATTTCCAGCTTTGTGTATGGCAGCCGCTAAGGTTAGATGAGCTCGGCGATTTTCGTTTGTTAAAAGAAATGGATCAAAGAATTTGTATCAAATTTTGTGTAAAAATGAAATAAAGTGTAACAAAGTGTGCGAAATGTTAACAAAGGCATATGGTGAATCTACTATGGGTAAAACAAGAGTTTACGAGTATTATAAGGGTTTCCTAGATAGCGTTAAGAAAGTAAAGATGACGAACGCCCTAAAGTGAAAGAAACGGTTATGAACGATCGCCGAATCACAATTTGAGAAGTCGCTGATGATGTTGGCATATCGATTGGCTCATGCCATTAAGTTTTTTCGGATGTTTTGGGTATGAAACCCGTGGCAGCAAAATTTGTTTCAAAAT
Organism: Volucella zonaria; assembly: GCA_963966105.1. Classification (NCBI taxonomy): domain Eukaryota; kingdom Metazoa; phylum Arthropoda; class Insecta; order Diptera; family Syrphidae; genus Volucella; species Volucella zonaria. The sequence goes on from OZ014533.1 coordinate 125,358,463, forward strand.
TGATGAACTTTAAACAAAAACAGCGGCGAATGGAAGGTGCTCAGGAGTCACTAAATGAAGTCAACGACGATGTAGAATTACGGAAATGTATTATAACAGGTGACGAAACATGGGTTTATGGATATGACGTCGAAACTAAGGCTCAACCGTCCCAGTGGAGGCACTCTGGCTCGCTGGCACAAGTGCATAATAGCTAATGGGGACTATTTTGAAGGCGACAACATTAATGTGGACGATAAAATAAAATAAATATTTTTTTGATCAGCACTGTTTATCTCCACAGCGAACTGCTATGTTTTGAAAGAGACCTTAATCAAATCATGATCAAAGTTTTAGTTTATCTTCCTTAAAAAAATTGCTGAATCGAAGGAGACTAGAATCAAGAGGATAAGACGATCTGCAATAATTCAAAACGGCCAAATCATAAGTTAGAAAATAAAATAAAAAATACTGTAGACCAAGCGGAACCTGGCGAGACCCATTCACTCGAAGCTACAAAAATGATCAACTTTTTCAAAGCAATTTTGCGATCGATAACGTATTAAAAAAATTTTTTTTATTTACAGGTATGTTTACAATCTCCATAGATTATTTGTTCAACGTACGACATTACTTAAAGTCCGTTAGTTGATATCGTAATCTTGACGTTTAGCAATCGACGACCTTGTGTAATTAATTTGAGTATCAACTTGCAAGCAATACGTATAACTTTTGTAAGGCTAAAAATACTTAACAATAGCTAGAAGGCTTGAAAAATGACAGAGAATTTCATGGTTCATAAGAATCACCTGGTTTTTTGTTAAAAGTTTATACAATTTCATTAATCATTCGCATCTTATGTTGTCCTTAAGTCAAGAAGCGACAAGACAACTTTCATAATTTGTCAAACACTTCAAAAGTGATTGCATTTCAGGAAATTCTGTAATCTGATTTAAAACTTTCATTATTTATTGCTTCCACCTTACAATCTAACGACGTATATCTAAATTGAATTTTAAAATGTGTTTTTTTTATTTTTTTTTTTTGCTTCTTCTTTATTCAAACAGAATAAGCAACAGCAATCACAAGTGACTGGGTCGCATAATTTATTCCTCATTTCCACTTAAGTGCACTGCATCACCCGGATAATTTATAGAAATAACCTTCTAATCGTAAACTTAAATTCCACCCTGTCAATGACTAACGACGCCCATTATCCATATTGCACACAGGATATTGTGAAAGTACAGGTATACGAGTACTCGTATACTCGTACACAAGTGTGTAGTATGCTTAAAAGGTGTCATGATGTTCTGCAAAAGGAGGTGAAAATGTATAAGACAAGCTTCCACTGAAGGTCCTTTTCGTGTAAAGTTATACTCTGCGTGAATAAGCAGCAGAGAGTGTTTCAATCTAAACAGGTTGTTAACACAATTATGCTACAGCTCCTGTCGGTAGTTATATGCATATATTTTCATTTTTATTTTTGTGTTTTTCCTTTTTTTTTTGTTTTACTTTACCTTTAGAGTAGACATTCTACATATATACGCTACATATCTACATATTGACTGATATTCAATTATTCTAATTGAACTGGCAAACGGATGTACTCGTATGTAGATGTTTCCGCAACACTCTGCGTTGGTGCAAGACTGTATAATTGAATATGTAAATAACAATGGTGAGGTGTTTAATCCGATTTTAAAGTCTTGGCATTTTTTTTTTTTAGTTTTACCATGTCTAAGCAGTCTTAGGCTGCCTCAATCATAATCGTTGCATATTATGGGTTTATTTCTTCCTTCCTTTCTTTTCGTTTTGGTTATGTAAAAAAGCGTAAAAGAAACTATCCCGACTTGCCTTTTTTTTGTTATACAATAATAAGTAGACCACGATTTTTTGTTTTCAGTTTTTTAAGGAAACAAGGTAGGTCCCCTACAATGGCATTAACATCTACTTGTATTACGCAAGAGCGGTACTTTATTACGTACTGCAGGAAACACCAAATCCAGATACTATATTTATGATGGGTTAACTCGAAACCACAAGTAAGAGGTTTAGCAGTGGTCTGGGGCGAACCACTATTAAGTCAGCGAGGACTTTGCTGACAAAATTATTCATAGAAACCAGAGAAAAACCAACGAAATCAGGGATAAGTCGCAAAAATAAACTCACCACTTAGAAAAGGAAAGAGTCCAGCTTTCCAGCTTACTTCGTAGACGCTACAGGCGACAGGAACGACACCGACAGATCAATAACACCAGAACGGTTTCGGTTGGTCAAGCTAAAATTTTCGAGCAACTTCTTGGCCATCATGCGGTAAAATCCTGGACCGCCTCCCATCACAAGCGACGCTGGCTGGCACCAAGGACACGTCAAGCTTATCGCATGTGTCCAGCAAAGATCTCTTGATCTCTTTACCAAAGCCATAGGTGGTTTAGGAAAGATTTGGCCAGGTGCAAAACTCGAGATCGTGTCTAAGAAGGACATCCCTAGCAGACCTTGAACTCGCACCTGGATCCCAGCCGAACCCTCCTCCCCATAAAGCATTCTGGAAATCATCAGGCTCTTCCGACTCATGAGTGGAAAGTCGCGAAACTGGAGGATCTAGGGTGCTCTTATAGAAACGCGTTGATAGTGATCAATAAGGAATCCCTTAACCGTCTAGCGCTGACAAAAGGCGTGATACAACCTTAGATCTTGGAACGTCGATATCCTTTTCAGAAATGGATAGCGACGACTCCAATCTATCCGAGGTGACAATTAAGCCATCGGTCTCCTCTTCGGACTTCTTGTCCGAAATGGAGGCAAAAAGAGGTTCTATACGATCAGAGGAAGAAGATGAGCTCTTGAGAATCAGAGAACTCCAACAACACCGTCGTGGAGGCCACTCTGGGAAACTGTAGCAATGATACGATTTCTCCAGATTAATCTCCATCACTCAAAAAAGGCTTCAGCCGCACTCATTCTGCGTCTTTCAAAAAACGCAGAAGACATTATCCTAATCCAGGAACCATGGATCGTAGAAGGCGTGGTTCGTGAACTTAGGACATCTATATACGTTCCGCTCTATACAAGAGACAAAGGTAAGTTTAGAACTTGTATAATAATGAAACGTAGACTTAATGCATTTTTACTTCCTAATCTCAGCGACCCCGACTTAACCGTTGCTAGACTAGAGATTGCCAAAGGCTCCTACAGGCTAGCATCGGCATACCTTGGCAACGATCATATGGGCCCTCTCCCTGCTGATAACCTAGAAAGGATGGTACTGGAAGTGGGAAGGCAAAAAACTGGCCTCATCATCGGATACGTATGGGGTAGTATCGACATCAACGATGGAAGTGAGTTACTTTTTGATGAATCACCCTATCGGATGATGGTATAATTTTTGCAAATGGTGTCGTACGTCAATCATATTTGACATTTGTGAACTAGACAGCAGCAGTATACAAACAGACCAGCAATGAAGTGCTTTACTCGGCAAGAGCGTGGAATAATTGTGTCGATGTGTTTGATCAATAATCGGTCGGTGGTGTTAGCGCAGCGTAAATTTCGACGTCGATTTCCTAATCGTGCTTAGCTACTCGACTCGAACAGAGTGGAACCACGTGAGACCATGCAGGGCGTGGCCGCCACCAGACTGGTCGTTCGGCCGCCGATGTCGATGAAACATCAACCAGATGACGGACCACGCAATTGGGCATCACCAGACGGACCCTACAGCGAATTTTAGTGAAAGTGTAAGTGTTCCCGTACAAAGTGCAAAGAGTGCATCAGTTAATGCCTCCTGACCGTCAGTCGCGTGTGAATTACTCAACAACGAAGAGGACGATTTTGTGTCGAGAATCATCATGAGCGACGATGCGAATTTCCACTTAAGCGGTTACGTGAATAAGCAAAATCTTCGTTTCTATGGCACTGAAAATCCGCGTGTGATGCACAAAGAGCCATTACATCCACTCAAAGCCACTGTGTGGTGCGGCGTTCACGCGGGAGGAGTGATTGGCCTGTATTTTTTTGAGGACGCCATCGGCAATACGGTCACTGTTACTGGGGAACTCTACAGGTCCATGATAAATGACTTCTTACTGCCGGAATTGGATGAGCGGGGCTTGGTGAACATGTGATTTCAACAAGGCGGTGCAACCGCACACACAGCACGAACCACGATGGATGTTGTGAAGAAAGCGTTTCCTGGTCGTGTAATCTCCCGTTTTGGAGATTTGGCATGGACAGCAAGATCGGCCGATTTAAAAATCCCAGACTTCTTTCTTTGGAGCTACTTGAAGTCGCGGGTTTATGCCAACAACCCTCAGACAATCGCAGCCCTTAAGGAGAATATGCGACAGGAATGCGAACAGTTATCACCGGAAATCTTGCGGAAAGTCATGGAAAATGCGATAAAACGGGCACAAATGTCTATCAACACTGGCGACAGCCACTTGGCGGAAATCATTTTTTCCAAGGTCCAAATAAAGATTTTCATCACTCAAAATTTTTTTTTTTTTCATTTAGTAAAAAAATTGGATGATTAATTTTGCGCCACCCTGTATATAGGCGCGATCTTATCTTGCTATATGATAATTCAAGACCAAATATACCACTGTAAACGTTCTTGAAGCTAGCAGAGTTGGGATATAAGACTTTGTTTCACTCAGTGTGTTCACCAGACTTAATGCCTACCGGCTACCATCTTTTCCGATTTTTACTTACGAGTATCTAGGCGGCGCTATAGTCTGGGGTGAACCTGGGTCTCAACAAATGAGCCCCTCCAATTAGCGCTACCTTTGGCTAACTGCCTCCGAGTTGCTTGAGGTCCCCTTCCACTTGCGCGCGCCACATAAGGCGAGGAGAGGCCTTCCTCTTCTGCGTTGTCCCTCCGGGTTAGAGTCATAGATTCTGCGGGCTGGAGAATTGGTGTTCAACTATACATGTCCCAGCCATCTCAAAACCCCCAATGCGCAGTTTTTTTTAACATGTCAATGTCGCTGTACAGTTCGTAGAGTTCATCGTTGAATCGTCTCCTCCAAAACCTGTCAACGCATACGGGGCCAAATATTTTACGAAGAATTTTTGTCTCAAAAAGATCAAGGATCCCTTCATCCGCTTTAGAAAGGGTCCATGCTTCGGAACCATAGAGCAGGACTGGGATTACTAGGATCTAATACAGAGTTTCCTGGTTATTCGGGGAGAGCCCAAAAAACCAGCGATTGGCAAGCGTTATTCTTCCTTTGATTTTACCGCTAGACCCATTTTTGCCACTTCTGTTCCTATACACGCAAATGCACCAGTGACAACTCGCTGTATTCAACCAATAATATCAATATCATCGGCGTATGCTAGTAACAGAAAGATCATCCACCGTGTGTTGGCTTGTGAGTTTTGCACAATTCTTTCAAGTTTTATGTTGAAAAAGTCACATGACAGCGAGTCGCATTGCCTAAATCCTTGCCAAAGGTCTCGGTTAGGTCGTTACCGACCTTGATACAGTAGCGAGCTTTCTTCATCGTCATCCTGCACAAGAGCATGAGTTTGGCAGGGATGCCAAAACTAGATATGGCTCTGTATAGCTCGTCTCTGTAGATGCTGTCATATGCGGCCTTAAAATAAAAAGGTGGTGAGTGTCGATATGAACTTGTTTGGTTTTCTCCAGGATCTGCCGTAGTATGAATATTTGGTCAATTGTGGATTTACCGGGCCTAAAACCGCACTGATAGGGTCCAATCAGATTGTTGACAAATGGTTTCAGACGCTCGCACAATATGGCAGACAAGATCTTATATGCGATGTTTAGGAGACTGATACTTCTACAGTTGACGCAGTTTTTAGGGTCTCCTTTCTTGTAAACCGGGCAAATGATGCTGAGGTTCCATTCATCAGGCCAAATCTTGGAAATAAGTTGGTGTATACTCTCTACCAAGTCATCTCGTGCTGCCTTAAATTCCGACAGGTGTTCGGAATTCTTGACTTGCATCGTCAATATTAAATGGTTCGCTCTGCCTGACAGCGGAATTTGTGCCGTCTTCGCCGTTTAGCAGTCTGCAGAAATGTTTTTTCCGTATCCAGCACAGACTGTGACTCTATTACAAAGTTTCCTTGTTCATCTCTACAGGTTTGCCGTTCCGGTCTTATTACCCTGACACGTTGTTTTTACCTTTTGGTAAAACTTCCGAACATTATTCATGGACTTGCACCACTCTATTTCCTCTATCGCATGCTTCTCATACTCTTTCTTTTTTCTCCGGAAAAGGCGATGTTCTTCCCTCCTCTTTTGTTCGTAGAGCTCACGAGCCGCTCCCGTCCTTTAGTGCAGTGCCGCTTTGTAGGCATGTTGTTTTGCTGCATGCGGATGAAATCCAGCACGTCAGTTGCGGCATTTCTGATGGCTTTTCGACATCTAAGCCACTGGTCTTGATGCTGACTGTAAAAGATTTATCGAGAGGTTGAGGGATACGCGATCGGCAAAGGTGCTGGCGGCTTGTTGCGATTGCAACCGTTTAACATTAAATCTCCTTATAGTATTTCCCCATTGTTATGGTGTCTGAGATATCCGTAGACGTACCTTGGCTGCAACCAGGTAGTGGTCCGAGTCTATGTTGGCCGCTCGGAATATTCGGATATCTAAAATACTTGAGGAGTGCCTTACGTCGATCGCAACGTGATCAATTTGGTTGACAGTTTGTTGACCTGGTGTCTGTCATGTTCCCTTGTGAATATTGAGGTGAGTAAACCGTGTGCTTGCTATAGTAACGTTACGTCCCGTTTAACCTAAGTCCGTTTCCAGACGTGGTTTCGTGTTGGCTATGTCTTCCGATTGTGCTACCATAGATGTCCTCGTTTCCAATCTTTGCATGTAAGTCGCGTAGGTCGATTTTAACATCATACATCGAACATTGCCCGTAGGTTTTGTCGAGGAGCTCGTAGTAACTTTCTTTGGTTCAGCGTCCTTTTCCTCTGTTTGGGCGTGAGCGCATATAAGGCTGATGTTAGCGAATTTACCTTTGATACGGATTGTTATAAGGCGTTCACTCACGTGTCTCTTCTTGCCTAAGTCTGCCGCTAGACGCTTCTCACGTTCCCTATAGCAATCACGGTAGTAAACATCACAGTTTTTCATCTTTCTACCGCACTTCTGAATGGCTGTGATATCTGCTTTATAGCAGTGCTCCGCAAATTGTTCGGCTGAACGCGGCCCGTTCAGGATCCAAAACATTCCACCTGCAGCTCCTAAAGTCGTTGTGTTTTGTTCGTTTGCAGGGTCGTCAACAGTGAATACGTCCTTATCCGAGGCTATTGGTCGCTTCGTAATTTTTTACATGGTTGGGCAGCTAACCCCAAGCACAAACCCCAAACTGGAGGTAGAGCCCCTTTTTGGGATTCTTACAACAAAAGGGGCCGCACCAAATTCTGGAGCCAGTCACCCGCTTCGGGGATGTGAATGCTGACGTTGGCCCTTATTAAGGGCTCATCCGCCACCAACACCCTGACTTAGTGTTGGAGATCCCTATAGACCTGGTATTCAAGTACGTTGAGGCAGCTCATATAGAGGTAGTGTTCCAATAGTTCGACTTAACTGGAACTGTGGACGCTACCGTTGATTCGATCCTTAGAATTCGCCCGCTGCCGTCCGGAAACAGGAGAAAGTGCCTTAGTGAGATGGCACTCCAGGTACTAGGCACCCAGCAGTCACCATCAGGAAGTGAGTAGGAGGAGTTGATGGTGTGAGGCTAGAGTGGGAACGCTTGTATTCTCATATAATCGCATTCATTACCCTTTTGACCACCATGAGCATTTGGCCGTCGAAAGTATTTCTTCGCGTTAGATACAGCATAATTGCTCAAAAGAAGAAAAGAAAGACTTATGTCGATTGGTAGAAAGAAATGTTGAAATAATTCCATCGTGGTGATTCAAAAGACGCCCTTAAGTCGGGGCAGGCGGTGAATCATGATCTATGCATATGAGTCAGAAACTAAACAGCAATCGGCTGTATGGGTCTTTCAAGACGAGCCAAGTCCAACAAAAGTTGTTCGCGCATAAAACATTTCGGAGCAAATGGTCGCCGAGCACGCATCATTCTCCACCACGACAAAACTATCTCTGGCAGGCCGGCTCATTGGGCATTCAAAATATGGAATTGATGGACCATCCCTGACTTCTTTTTATTGCCGCACATCAAAAATAAATTTTTGGACGCCTGATGTTGATGCGTTCAAAACGCGTATTTTGAAGCTACCTCGTTTGGAGTGGGAAAGGTGTTTGAAAATTAGTTGGAACGCAAGCGAGAGAATATTGATCTTCGTGGAGAGTATTTTGAAAAACCATAAAGCCATTTTCGATTTCACAACTTAAGTAGCAACACATACATGTGCACCTGGGTAGATGGAGGTTTGAACTTGAACCCAATAAGTAGCAAGTCGTTCATTTAACCGGCACGATAAGGATGGATGAAAGTAATTCAAACAAAAAGATCAACGCTCCTTACTCATATCTCATCGTTTTGGGAATTTTGTTTGTTTCACTGAATTGATGTGTTACATTCGGAGGCTTCAAAACAATTTTTGTAGCAGTCATTTTTAATGAACTTTTCCTTTAGCAGCGCAACGAGCAATCGCATTTCTTATCGAAAATTTTATTTATTGTGAGAAACATCGGATCACGTTCGTTATTTATGGTGCAAGTGCATTGAACAATTGCATATACATTTGCACTGAATCAAAACAAATTACGGAGAAAAAAAAAAAAACTAGAATTATCTAATTCGATAACACAAATGCATAGTTTCCCAACAACAGATTTCACGAACACTCTATTTGAATTGATCAACTGATATCTCCCATGTCGGATTGTTTGAATAAAGACCGCTATCGACAAGTAAATGATAATGCGCTTATTATCCAATCCAATTTACTATGATGCAGGTACGGGGAAACAATAAACGTAACAACGAAATAGAGGATTTGAAATATAAGTACGAGTATGCTGTGCGTTTGGCCGACATTGCGTACGCAATCGAGGACGATATTTGAATATGACAGGTTAAACTATGATGATTTGCCTTTTGCCAATTTATTTAAATCAAAAAAAAAAAGTAAATATAATTAGAAAATAAAATGAAATCCGTTTGCCAATGATAAGCTGACGTTATTTTCGCATGAAACGTGTACAGATAAGGTTGTTGGAGCGATATACCAGCCACGCTCTGGTTATGCTGGCCACCAGTGTAAAACGCCTCCAATTTTGTGTTTTCGAAAACGTACGGATAGCATTAGCGCTGCTATGGAAACCGCAGTTGATTATTAGATTAGCGATAAATTACATGCAGCAGTTAGCATTTATGTATACAATGTTGGTGCTTAGTTATTCTGGAGCTTGTACTGTGAATATCTACTCGTATACTCGTGCTATCAGTATTTGTGGAATTTCCGCAGAGAGTTAATGTGACAAAAGAGACTGAAACGATTATAATCTTTTACTGTTGCAGCACTGGTTATTATTTTACACAATGTTGCAATAATTTAAGTATTACTAACAAACCGTATAAAGTTGGCTCACAATGTGCAACAGAAACGTTGAAATATAAAAATGAGCTCAACTTGGTTTGAGGTTAGAGCTAGCCATGGTGGTTAAAATAAGGTCGAGTCTTATATACCTAATTCTGCCATAAGTTCTATTACAAATATAAAACGCTATAAAAACAAAAAACAGTAAACATATTGTATTCAAAATTGTTTCATTTATTAGACCATAATATTGATTATTAAAAAAAATTGGATTCACTCGAAATGACTGCCTTTTGCTTTGACACAAGCTTCCAAACGGTCTGTCCATTGGGCTATAGTGGCACGTACGGTTTCCATGGAGACCGTGGACGCTGCTCTAGTCAATGCTGTTTTAAGGTTTTCCAAATTTCTGTGTGGAGTCTTGCAGACCATGTTCTCCAATTCTGGCCACAAACCATAATCCAGGGGATTCAAAGCTGCACTCCCCGACGACCAATCTTCTGCTGCTATAAAGCCAGGAATATTGACTCTGAGCCACTCCTGCGTGGTTTTGGCTTTGTGCGCTGGAGCAGAGCCCTGTTGGAAGATCCATTTGTATCCATTGAAAGGGGTATTGGTCAAACCCTTCACAACACGCTCTAGCACATCTTCTTGGTAAACAGAAATGGAAGGATGTGACACTATGGTGAGAGACCCCCACTAAACCATTACGGAAGTGGGATAATGTCGACGTTGAACCCTTGGAACAACTTATTTCGCTTCTGTAGATGAAGTGGCTTAAATTTTGTCATTTTGTTTATTGAAAACTTCTTTCACGGTAAAAATTTTCTCATCCGTAAACAGAATGTTTTCATGGCCATTGTTCGCGTGCCACTGCAAAAGTCGCTTGCATCTTTCCAGCCTAATTTTTTTTGTTGAGGAGTTAGAAAATGACCCGTGGACCGACGATAGGCTTTCATATGCAGATCATCCCGAATCAGCCTAGACATGGGTCTGGTTGATATATCCAATTCCTTGGACATGATCTTCTGCTTGCTAAGGGGATTTCACGGCCTGCCTGTAGTATCGCATTCGTACGGACGACGCGCGGGCGAACACTTCTTGGCCTGTCCTCTACTCCAGACAATTCACTGAAGCGAGAAATAGCCCAATAAACGAATATTCTCGGTTTTAACAACTCGAAAATTTGGCCAGCACTCTGTCCGCACTTATGCAACGCTATTACCGTGACTCGATTCTCAGAACTTATGGCAGGACACAGTGGAGTTTTGCTTTGAGCGCTGTTAGAAACCCAGCACATCTGCTGTGGCGTTCTTGTTAACATGACGGCCATGGTTCTAGTGTCATCTATATTTGGTGCGGGCGTTAGAGGAATTAGGCCCGCAAAGACAAACTTAATCAAAGTTGGTCATATAACTAAGCGGTTAGATCTGCTTCAAAACAATTAAGGAAGTCTGCATCTGGTATACCGCTTACATTTGCACTTACATTAGTGCGTTTTCCTGGAGTCGCCAACTACTGTTCAATCCTCTTCCGAGACTTTTGGTTGTTTCAAAATCCTAGTTATTGTTTTTTCTAATGTCCCGCGTAGTCACTTTAAGGGCACCACCATGATCTTGGGTGGATAAAACCAGCGGAGGTAACCAATGTCAGTATTCTATTTCGTGGATATGACAGGCGCTGTTGACTACACTCACTTCAAAGACACTATTAACCGTTAATCGAGCTGCTTTGTATCAAAATTGAAAAACGTTTTTATTCACATCAAGTTGGATGACCTATTCTTTGTGACTTTGTTTAAATTGTTATTGTCGTTATTTTTAAACATATTTTGAAAAAATTTGGCAATTCGAAAACTTCATAATTCTGGCTTTGTATCATTTTTGATACGCATCACCTCCTCTCGGCTGCTGAAACGCGTACCCCGTAGTGGTTTTTTAACTCGATTGAACAAAAAGAAGTCACAGGGAGCCAAATCTGGTGAATTCGGTGGCTGTTGGATGGTATTTGTTGCATTTTTCGTCAAAAAATTACGAATACTGAAGGCACTGTGCGACGGTGCGTTAACATGGTACAAAATCCACGAGTTTTCTGCCCACAATTCTGGTCTCTTTCGGCGAATTGCTTCACGCAAACGTCTCATAACACCCAAATAATACCCTTTGTTTACTGTCTGGCCTTCTGGCAAAGGCAAAAATTAATGATGCACTACACCGTTGTAATCCATGAAAACCGTGAGCATTGCCTTCTTTTTTGACTGAAAACGACATGGTACTTTGGTCTCGGCTCATTTGGTGAACGCCATTCACTTGCTTGATGTCTGGATTGCGTGCAATCACGTACTCAAAAGCCCACGTCTCGTTTCCAGTAATGATCCTTTTGATGAATGTGGGATCGGATTCACCCTAGCAAATCATCTCTTTTGCGACGTTAACACGGTCTCTTTTTTGCATGAAATTGGGGTCTTTTGGCACCAACTTTGCTGCTACACGACGGAAACCCAAATCATTTACCAAAATGTCTTGGACGGATCCATAGGCAATGTTCAAGTCCTCCGCTATCTCTCTGATGGTTAATTTGCGGTTACTGACCAACATTTCTTTTACTTCATCAATGTTTTCGTAGGTTTTCGATGTCGATGGTCTGCTACTGCGTTCATCATCTTCGATTGACTCACGACCAATTTTGAACCGCTCGTGCCACTGGTATACGACCGTTTTCTTTAGAGAATCGTTGCCAAAACACTTCCAACATTTCCAACATTCGCGCACCATTAAATCCGTTTCTTACGCGTTCGTTGTTGCAAATTTAGTAAATCCATTTCTAAAATTGTAAAAAATCGCCAACACACACATAGATAGATGCACTCTTAGCTACGTATCTTTTGCAAATGACAAGCTATGACGCTAAGATTTAGAGGGAATGTCAACAACAGACTTACCAACTTAACAAAAAAAAAAACAGAACTCAAATCGGAACAATGGGAGCGCCATACGGTGGTGTGGTGCGGGAACTTTTTGATCAAGGTGGTATATGGCATTTCAAATGTTTTTGGGCTGCGGTGCACTTCGTTCGTGAGGCGATTTTTTATTGGGTATATAAATATATTCGTGCGGTTTTTTTCAAAATTTGAACGTTTATTTAAGAAAAACATGTACAATAGTATTATTCAAAGTATTGCCCATCTAAAGCTATGACTTTTTCCCATCTTTCTGGCAATTTGTGGATCCCATCCCAAAAGAACTGCGCCGGCTTGGCAGCCAAGAATGAATCAAGCCAATTTTTGATATTCTGCTCTGATGTGAACCGTATTTCAGTGAGGGTGTTCTGCATCGACCGGAACAAATGGTAGTCAGAAGGGGCAAGGTCTGGGCTATAAGGCGGGTGGGGTAAGACTTCCCATCCACTGTTTTCCAAATAGTTCTTAACCGGAATAGCAACGTGGGACCGAGCGTTGTCATGATGGAAAATTATTGCCTCGTGTCTGGCCGCATATTACGGGCATTTTTCGGCCACTGCTCTCTTTAAACGGATTAATTGTGTTCGGTAGCGTTGTCCATTGATGGTTTCACCCGGTTTTAGCAGCTCATAATACAGCACACCCATCTGATCCCACCAAATACAGAGCATTACCTTCGCGCCATGGATATTCGGCTTTGCCGTTGATTTGGCTGGTTGGCCGGGTTTCACATATGATTTTTTGCGCTTGGGGTTGTCGTAATGGATCCATTTTTCATCACCAGTTACAATCCGATGCTAAAATGACTTTCTTTTGTGGCGTTCCAGCAGCATTTCGGACATGCAAAACCGCCTTTCGACGTCTGTCGGTTTGAGTTCATGTGGAACCCAATTTCCTTGCTTTTGAATATATCCAGCTGCTTTTAAACGTTTTGAAATGGCTGCTTGAGTGACACCCAAAGATTCTGCGAGCTCTTCTTGTGTTTTCAAACTTTTTTGGCTGCCCAGGACGTTCATCGTCTTCCAAGCCAAAATCACCACTTTTAAATCGTGCAAACCACTTTTGGCACGTTCGCTCAGCTAGCGCATGTTCACCATAAACTTCCACCAAAATACATGGACTTTCGGCAGAAGTTTTCTTCATATTAAAGTAATGAAGAAGAACTCCCCGCAAAAAAACTTTTTCAGGCACAAAGTTCGATATTTGAGTGAAAAAAAATTATTGTTGTTTACGCTTCAAATGAATGACATATACTGAAATGACGTACAAACGCATGTACGAGTACCAATGGAATAACACAAGTTACGCCATCTCTTAGCAAATCGCACGAATTAAGTTATAGACCCAATATATTTGTGAAAGTGTTTACAAATTTTTGTGCTTTATTTGTTGAAGTGATTTTTTATCAAAATATTTTGGAAAAAAGTTGTGTGCTTTTGAAGGAATGTCGTGAATGAGGTGTTAAATGAAAGCGATGAGGATGAAAACGAGTTCGATCCTGAAGTTGAAGGAGAAAGCAGTCCATCTGAAAGCGAGTTATCTGAACCGGAAGACAATACTTTACATGCAGACCCATTGTATGTTTCAAAAGATGGCATTCCATGGTCGTTGTAAGTTTCGCCAATATATTCCATCGAAGCCGGAGAGATATGGCTTGAAATTTTGGCTATTGTCGATTCACGTACGTGCTATGTATGTTCTTGATTTAGTGGATGGATTAAAGGGTCATAATGTTACCATGTACAATTTTTTTCTTCCCACAGTCTTGGCCAAAAGTTCCACAATATGAATCAACTTTTGCCTTTACGCCGGACACTACTCGCGTTTCATACATCAGTCAGAAGAACAAATGTGCAATAGTCATAAGTACAATCCATCACAAACCCGATGTTTCAAATGACTCGAAAAAGTTACCTGAAACGATCTCCTTTTATAACTCAACGAAAGGAGGAGTTGATACGGTTGACAAAATGCTGAGCTGCTACAGTTGCAAACGTAAAAATAATCTTGGGATATGGCGGTATTTTCCAACATGATCGATATTTCCGCATTGAATGCAACATTCTATTCAACGAAATCGATACCAATTGGAAACCTACTCAAAAGCACACAAAACGTAAATGTTTCCTGCATGAACTGGCAATTTCGCTAGCAACGCCCCCTATGGAAAAGCGGAAGAAACGACAAAGAAACGAACTATCCTTGACGCTACTTTCAAAACTGTCAACTACAATATAAATGTTCCCTGTACTAATGACAGTGAAGCTGGCTCATCAAAATACCAAAAAGTGGACAAGTCTCCGAAAAAGAACCCGCCAGATGTCAAAAATGCTACTATTCTGGAGAAAACAAAAATAAGTGGACACCGTCATTTTGTTTCCTTAGGCGGTGCGTGTTGAGCAGGGCCTTTCGTTTTTTTTTTTTGCCTGAAGACTTTGCTCAACATCTGATGTTCTTTTAGTCGACCTTTGTTTGCTGCCCATCTTGGAAAGTCCTTCAGGTACTTCCAGATCTCTCAGTTTGTTTGTTGACACGGCGATAGAGTAGCCACGCATTTGCCATAATCATGTCAAGAAGATGGTAAAACAAACGCATATACTATATACCAAAATTTACTTCTTAGTAAAATTTTGTGTCTAACAATAATGCTATCCATCAAGCCGACGCCTCCCATGTGACGGTTGTATTCGGCTACAACAAATGGTGGTGTGGTACGGGGACTTTGCTTATTTTATCATATCGTTGAAAATTGGATGTAGGGTTCTTACCTGCAAAATTTGACGCCAGTGAAATAATTTTGTTGTCTTTCCAGGCATTGTGATCGCCAACAAGATCAACTGAAATACCAATTGGCTGTTTTTTGAAAAAAGATTCCTCCGGAAACGTACAATTCGGAACCCTATTTCTTCTCACTGTTCCAAGAGTATGAATGCCTCTCCTAGTCAAAAATTTGATAAGCGGCAAGGAGGTATAATAGTTGTCGAAGTAAAGCTTATAGTTGCAATTGTTTGGTATTTGCCTTGCTAAACGCACAACTACATTTGAGGCAGCACCCAATTGTGGCTCGCTTCGCATATAATATTTTCTCGACCACTATAAATCTCGAACCTGTAGCCAAAACCACTAACTCCGCCCAAAATAAATATACTCAGCGAAATTTAATTGAAGGCAGATGCACTTTTTGTCCAGAAAATGTGTTCGTAGTGTAAACGAACATTTTTGTCCAATTTTTTTTCTTTTGTTTTTGCTTTGTGCCCTTTCTTCAATGCATGTTTTGAAAGTACCGTTACTCCCGATCAGAGAATTTCAACATTTCTTGTTTTGTTACTAACGATCGTGCGATATTCAATGTGAGTTGGAAACGAAATCAGGTTCTTTTTATGATTACGAGGGTTGTCTGAAAAGTTTTCGAACAATGATACAAGACATTTTTTCTCAATTTTTTTTTTTATTTTTCTACATAGTCTCATTATAACTCTACATACATCTCCCAGCGATGCTCCCATCTCTCTAACCCGTCCAAATAGTACTTGGCGTTTTTCTCTGCAAAACAATTGTTCACAAAGGTGATGATTGCCTCCTCATTTGACGAAAATCTCTGTCCTCCGAGCGCATTTTTTAGATGAGGGAACAAAAAGAAGTCGCTTGGGGCCAGATCTGATGAATAAGGCGGATGGTCAAGCAGTTCAAACCGTAATTCATGGATTTTCGCCATGGCAACCGCTGAGGTGTGAGACAGCGCGATGTCTTGGTGAAACAGGATTTTCTTTTTCTGCAAATGTGGCCGTTTTTCCGCAATTTCCGCCTTCATCTTGGCAAGTAATGATGCGTAGTATGCTCCTGTAATTGTTTTTCCTTTTTGAAGATATTCGATTAAGATAACTCCTTTACTATCCCAAAAAACAGTCGCCATCCCTTTCGCAGCCGAAAAAACAGTTTTTAGTTTTTTTTGGAGCCGGCTCGCCCTTTGCAGTGCACTGTTTTGACAGAATTTTTGTTTCGGGCGTATGGTCCAAGTTTTATCTACAGTAATTAATCGGCGCAAAAACTCAGATTTATTGTGCCTAAACTGCGCCAACAGAGCGTTGGAAATGTACATTCGAACACGTTTTTGGTCTAATGTAAGCAAACGCGGCACCCAACGCGCGGACAGCTTTCTCATGCCTAAATCTTGATATAATATGTAACAAGCACGTTCTTTGGACATTTTCATAACCTCTACTATCTCTCTCACTTTAATTCGGCGGTCGTCTAACACCATTTGGTGAACTTTAGCAATGTTATCGTCAGTGGTTGCAGTTTTTGGTGCAGAGTCCCCATACACAGAGTCCAACTCATTTTTGATTTGCGTAGCCGCATTGCCTTTCAAAAACAAGAATTTAATAACAGCTCGATACCCAATTTTTTCCATTTTCACAAAAAACACTCACATCGACTCACTCAAACGACTGTCAACTAAAAACTGCGCGTCCAAAATGACTGAAACTTCGGTAAGTAACTGTCAAAAGATGCACAACTAGCATTCACTAGCTTTCATTAACGAGTGCCGCTATCTTTACGTTGCGGTCGGAAACTTTTCTTCATTACAAAAATCTACATTTAATTTTTTTTAGAAAATTCATTAGGAAAAAAATGATTTCCATTTATACGTTCGAACTTAATTTGTTGCTTTTTGTTTTGTTATGAGACTTGCTAAGATTTTTTTTTTATTTTCTGTGTACTACACAATCCATTTCTAACATATTCACACCTAATATACTCGTACTTTTCTTTGTATTTGTTAATGCAGATTCCAACTGTATTATATAATGTGTAAAGCAACGACTATTATACGAGGATATTACTTCTTCAATGCATAAAAATTCTGTGGCTTTCCCCATCTTCCAACCGATTCAATGTTACACCACAACTTTTCATAAGACACGACATCATGTTCATATTATAATATCAAATGATTATTCGTGTCTCTATGCAAAATGTGTATACTTTTCGCACTTGAACCGCAGAAAATGCTAATCAGGTTGCAAATTCCACATAAACAAAAAACCTTTTCTTCATAAATGACTCATATTCGTAACCTTTAATATGGAAAACCTGACAAATATTCAAATCATACAACCAATTCAACATAAAAAAATCGCTTTTATATAAAGACTCACACTTGTTCTTCAACTCGATTGTCTAAAATGAATTTAGAAGACCTCTAACAATCAATCAACATCATGAAGCTGTCACGAATATGAGTCGAACTTAAACAAAAAAAAAATAAATAAATACATATATTGTAAAAAATAGCCGCCCTTAAGTAAATAGAAAAAAATTATCGTAAATAAAGTGTACTTCAGCGAAATTTCGAATAATCTACACTTGAACGTCGGGGGAGAGACATTGTCGTTCGTGCATACTCCATAGACACTAGCTCTCCCAACGGTTCCACATTGTATTGTACTCCATAGTCGTATTGTGTGTTCAGAATTTTCATTCAATATTCATAGCAGTCCATTAATTAAGAGGAAGTCTCTCCACTGACCAGTTTCTGTATGATATTTGTTTTGTTATTCGAGTACTTGTACGTATGGTGGAAAGTGGGAAAGTGTCTTTGACCCTTATGATGATGGCAGCGACAACAATGTCTACGACTATGAACTACGACGACGCCGACGCCGACGACGACGACAATGGATGCAATCACATCCACTCTTGTCAATAATTATTTTAGGTCTCTACGCAATACATACGAGTATATGTATCTCAATTAAAGGAAAGAAAAAATGTTTAGTAAAATTAAATTGTATTTTTTTTTTTTTGTCTACTTACAATTTCGTATGTCTGATATGAAGACGGCAAGTCCACGCATTCCATCACCTCTCACGGGTGCCATTGCTTACGTCTGCTTGTATGTTTACACGTTTAAACTTTCTTACAAAGTTCAATAACAAATTCTAACTTAGCCTTAGAGCACTTAACTTAAAAAATAAAAAAAAAAACCTTAACACAAGTACTTAGAGCTTAACACCTGCAATTTGAAAAGTTTTAGACGTTGTAGTAAATCATCAGTTTAATCGACGGTAATTAGTGTGACGAATAGGAAAATCTATGGGGGATAATCTTCCAGCACATTGTACTCGTATGGCCTGGCCACCAGCATACACCATTTCTCATCGGATTGGATTTGACATGGAGATTGTTGTGAATTTATGGGCGTCAAGTATTATGTATCGTTCATTCAAGTGATGTTTGCAACACAATTATGGAAAACCACTGAGATTTGTTCTTTTATGTACAATATACAATATTTATATACTTCTATCTCTCACCCGCTTCTCGTTCGGATTTTAACGATTTGATGACCCGAAACGAAAGACGAAAGCTGTTGTGTATCACTTGTTAGTTACATACAATACAAACAAAAGATACACAACAATTGAAACCTAAAGAAGCACTCATTTTCCAACTCGTATGTGCAGTGACTCAAAAATGAAGTCAAGACAAGAGGTTGTAGAGCAAAAAGTTATAGCACGGCATGACAAGACTGCCAAAAAAAAAAAAAAAAACATTGGGATGAGCCCTTAAAGTGTGATGTAGTCGTACGAAGCATAAGGACTTACACAATTCATGAGCCGAATATGGGTTATGTTCTATTTACCAGGCTCCCCAACATTTCCCAGGGACACAAAATAACAAAAAAAAAATAAAAATCAATATATAAGTGACATACATACATACAAACAACCATATACACATTTTATGTTAGAAACGAATGAGATTACGAGTAGAACACTGAAGTAATGGCAACATGAGTTGTTTGCAAGTGACGAATGCACGAGGGAAAGCACATAGTTACAGCTCTAAGAATCTCTAGAGAGCTAAAACGTGACATTGGCGGTAATCATGCATTTTGCATTGAGGGAATTGGGTTGAATTCTATTCTACATTAGCACAACCTTAGGGATACAGTCATTTATTTCTTTGAAAATTTCTGAAAATACAATTTAAAATATGCTTCACGTAGCTTTCTCATAATTTCATTCCTTAAAATGTAAAATATGCAGACTAGTTCAACAAAATAGAGCGGGAAGTGCACACCACCGACCGAACAACAACGACTTAATTGATGTAAGGCTTTTTTTTTCAGATCACCCAAATAACAAAAGCCGGTTCGAGGAATTATTTACATCCATTAAAACAAGAATTGTCGATAAAAACGAATAACAAATGCAATCGAATTCGTAGAGATAAACGAACATGAGATGTTCGTTTGCGAGACCCTACAGCTACAATAGATAACCCCAAAGCATGTCAAATATTGAACTGAATAAAACGAAGAGATTAAACATCTAAAAAAAAAATGATCAGAAGAAGCCTCAAGCAATACAAAAATCGATTTAACAGCTTCAAAATTAAAGCCTCATCAATATAATGTTAAGACGACGTATTTTGTGAAAGCGTAAATCTTTTAGCTGTTTAACTTCTATGTGCTTTACATTCACATAAACACATTTTTGAGGCGTATTTTCCCACTTAAAGTTACCAGCATGTACAAAAAATCAAGATAGAAGGGTTCTCAATATCATTTACTAGTGAAACAGTCGTTCAAATTTGCAAGCAATGCAAGGTATGCAAAAGCCTTATCATAGACGATTAGCTCGACCTTGCTGAATTTATTCAGAAAATAACACAGAAAACGTAATCGGAAACTATTTCGTTACGAAAAAAATATCTGACAAAGTGGAAGACATTTTAAAGTAACATGAAACGATCACAAACAAAGTCCTCCATATCATAAATGTTGGCTTAATAAACAACAGGAGATAGTCTTTGTGTTCATCAAATCAGACAACAGTCTTTAAGTGGTACGAACCAATGCGGGGTCAAGCGTTGACTTGAGAAATTTTTAGTTACAGTTCGACTCCACGATTAAATAGTTTTAAATATAAAAGGTGGTTATTAGGAAATTGAGTAAAAGTTCTTTGTCTACATGTCGTCACAGGACTTCTTCAGGTCCCCTCATCCATATCAAAATGCGTTCCAGTGAAAAACCAGTGTAGCAGGGAACGAATTAAGAACAAAAACAGCATTTTGAGTCATATAAGGAGGGCCCATAGTAATTGGATAGATAAGAAACACTTTCATCGAGTCACAAACATTAGAATTAGACATCTTTAAGCAGAATTAGTTGGCTAAGTCAAGCAGGATTATCAATCCGACTTTGATCAACGAAGTAAAAATTGACAACAAAATATACGCAGGTTTAAATGGATTGCTAACACAGTCATTTAAGGCTGTGCGCAGATTGCAGATCACATTCAATCTTCAACAAGAAGAGAAAGCAGTACGAACTGAGGGAGGGAGTCAAGAATAGTCAGTTTATTTTAGTCGCGACGAAGGCATGGATAAAAAGGTTTCAAGTTCTTTTTCTTCTTAAAGTTCCTCTCCGCTTCTGGATAGGAAATAATCATCCTTATCTGCTGCTTATCGATCACGTTCCTTGATTGGTTTGGTTATAAAATTAACAAGAAATTGGAAGATCAATTGAGGAAACTAGTAAACCTGGTATCTTCTGAGGAGACCCAGAACTAAGAGTGTATATAAGAGTGTATATAAGTGTCTTCCAATCAGAGGTTCTGGCTATCCTCAGGGCGGCTGAGCTAATGCAGATGATATCCGTATCTGAAAGAGATATCGCTATCTACATCGATAGCCACGCCGCACTCAAGGCAATGGAATCAACCAACGTCAACTCTGATACAGTCAAGGGCTGTCGGACAGGGCTCAAGGCACTATGCAGTCAGAGTCGGGTAAGACTGCGCTGTGTGCCAGGACACTGCGATATTAAAGGAAATGTACAAGCGGACGAGCTTGCAAGAAAAAGAGGGCTACTCGACAATAGTGAGGTTCCCAATATCAAACCACCCCTTCGCATAGTGAAGACTGCCAACCTAAGGTGGTCAAGACTTGAACGACATAGGGTATCCAAGGCTCTTCGGCCGCGGCGGCACGCAAAAAGACCCAAATTGTCAGACACGGGTATCTGCAGATTCTGCGGTGATCTGCAAGCTGTTGAGAACATAACACACATACTGTGTGAATGTGTGAAAGAAAATTTTTAGGGAGATACTTTTTCGAAAACCTAGAGGAAGTAGATGGCATGAACTTCAAAGGCTTTCTTGGCTTTTGTAAGAAAATTGGGTGTTTCATCAGGGCGATTGTTTAGGTTTTTGCCATTTGAAAACAAATTCAATTGGTTCCACTGGAATCGCGATGGGCCTATTTTGGTGCCTAGTGTCTCTGTGATGGCATATCCGTGATGGCAGAATGCCCTGACTTTGCGAAGTTACTCGCAGGTGGTTATGAGAAAAGATTTCGAGCCCTTGCTATCAAATTAACAAGATCCTGGGAAATCCGACAAACGAACTCGGAATTTGTCTACTAATATTAAGTAGTCGTAATACTTGATATTTGTAATGTATTTCCTATGAGCATGATTAATAATGACTCATATTCATTGCCCCGGATCTAAATCAAAAAATAAAAAATGAGTTGGTCATTAGTAGCTATGATAGATTATAGAACGGTATATGAATATTAGCAGATTGAGAAAGATGGTTATTAAACGACAATATAATGAAACGACATAAAAAAGAAAGATTTAGCGGGATAATCAGACTGATTTTCATTACAGTGACGCATCTTAATTAAGAAACAAAATAATTCCAGGAGTTGCGTGGTCAAAATATATAAATATATGTCCGCAGAAATAGTCAGTATATTCAAGAAAATACTTCGACACTTTTGATAACTTTTTCTACAACTGCGTACACATATTCCAAACGATTTCTGGTAGCATTATGTGGAACATCGGCTATAGCATATCGGCCATGGAAATGTTTCACAGCGGTTTCAGTAAACATAAGCTGTTTTCATTTAGCGAGTTTAGGGGTTAACCTCATGATCGTAAGCTGCACATGAGATTTTGGACAAACTGAAGATATTCTGATGAGACAAATCCAGTGGTACAATAAAGTGTTAATAATGTTAGGAAAGATCGAGTTAATATTTGGTAGCTGGAAACGCACGCGGAAGAGTTCTTTGGAATCAAGCTCTTAACGTCTGAAATTGATATGAATATCTGGCGCAGTTTTCGGAGATAGAAATACAGAAGTTGTGCTCATGTTGACGGGCACCATTATTGACTAGTTAGGCCAGAATATAGCAATGACAATGGTGAAAGACTTGTTGCTAGTAACTTAGTTATATGTGATAGTAGCTTCACAAAATAAGGCAATCATCCTACAATAAAATCTATTTAAAAAATATATATTCTCATAGTCGGACATCACATGATTAAAGATTCTATGTAAACGTCCAATAATGCCAGGTTAAAGGTTCCAGGTATATTAAAATCTATAACGATACGCTAACTAAAGATTTAGAAGAAGCAGCGACAGTCTACTGAATATCCGGAATCTGTAAGAATCTGACGAGTGCCTACACTAAGGGCGAAAACGTAGAGTGCGCCGTCCAGCTGGCATGATTACTTCCTAACTTTGAATAATTTAAAATACTTTATATGGGAATAAATTTTAAGGAAGAATTTTAAATCCATGAAAATAGTGACTAGTCCTACGGCACTTTCAGCAGTTGTTGAGCACTAGTAAGCAAAACGAATCATCTTAAAAGATGCTAGAAATATCTAGACAGCATAACTGCTGAACTAGTTAACATAGGAAAAAATGATTTCCTAAAGAGAAGATATCTACCAATTTCCAAGATTTTTTTCGTAAGAAAGCATGCCTGATGAAAATTGGTTTTCTCAACATTGCACACAAGATCTAATCTGCCCTATTTATGAACCCTTGAAACCGTTTGCCAACGATGTAATTGGCCCCTAGCGATAAAAAAGCAGCGTAGCCGTCACCAATGTGCTTTCAAATAAGACTGAGCTATCTATTTAAACTAGTACGCTTTCCACTAAGACAATGCGCCCAAACGACGCAAAGCATTTCCATGAACACCTTGTACCCCTAGATAGCGGAACCGAAGACGTGATGCGTTTAGGGCATATAGTGAAGCAATGTAACTGACTTAAGAATCAAATATATAACCTCCATCCTACCGACGAATTCGCGCAGCACCTAGAAAATAATCTGACCAAAGGGACGATGTATCTTTATGCCTGCCTATATAGAACTTACAATTTATCATCGAAAAAGTTTGACAAACAATTAATACTTATGCATTAGCAAAGCTACTACTAAATTGTACAAATTTACTTCGCAACTTATAGAAGACTTCGTGTTTTTTTATTCAATCATCCATCTGAGCAAGCTGTCCGTCGTATAAAATACTTTCTAAATCTTGTGTAAGTTAACTCTATTAACGGAATGCGTATAGAAGAGAATTTCGGCGTTGTCCACGAATTTGTGAACCAAGATTCAAATTTATTTGGATTTATCATCGGTCGCACCAATGAGGTGTTATGACCATGGCCTGGTCCCACCACTCACTGTGTTGGTCGTCTTGCCATTTTGTGCCCAGACCAGAAAACACATGATTTTTTACAAACTCCGAGCCGCGAGAGAATGATAGAATTTATAATGCAGAAACTCCAATGTATTTAGAATAGTACAATGGCATGTCGAAAGGGACTGACATTAGAAATTGTATTTTTCTGTTTTTCAGTATATATCGAACCCATATCGCGTAGAAGTGGAGAAATTTCACCATTTCGCTACGCCGAACATCGGATCCATCTAGTACAGGAATTCAATCCAGCAAACCAACATTTGTAAAATTTTCTTTGACGATTGGGCTTTAGAGAAATGTTGAAAGTTTGCCCTTACTTTAGCAGTGCGATTAGTTTTCGGCTGAACATGTTTGTAAGAGTAATTGTCTTACATGAGGTAAGCCCAAGAACATACCATACATGCATCGTTCGCCACATTTTCACGCTATTATCAGAACCTTATTTCTTCAAAAGCGAAGCCGGATCGTTCCCGAATCATATTCAGTGGTAAATATACGAGGGTTGTCTGAAAAGTTTCCTACCGCAACGTAAAGATAGCGGAACTCGTCAATAAGAGCTAGTGAATGCTAGTAGTGCTCTTTTGACAGTTACTTACCGAAGTTTCAGTCAGTCAGTCGGCGTTAGATAGTGAGAGAGATAGTAGAGGTTATGAAAATGTCTAAAAAAAAACGTGTTTGTTACATATTAAATCAAGATTTAGGCATGAGAAAGCTGTCCGCGCGTTGGGTGCCGCGTTTGCTTACGTTAGACCAAAAACGTGTTCGAATGAACATTTCCAACGCTCTGTTGGCGCAGTTTAGGCGCAATATATCCGAGTTTTGGCGCCGATTAATTACTGTAGATGAAACTTGGATACAGCATTATACGCCCGAAACAAAAATTCAGTCTGCAAATTTGGACTGCAAAGGGCGAGCCGGCTCCAAAAAAAGTAAAAACTGTTTTTTCGGCTGGGAAAGTGATGGCGACTGTTTCTTTGGGATAGTAAAAAAGTTAAGTAAAAAAAGGAAAAACCATTACAGGAGCATACTACGCATCATTACTTGCCAAGCTGAAGGCAGAAATTGCAGAAATTGCAGAAAAACGGCTACATTTGCAGAAAAAGAAAATCCTGTTTCACCAAGACAACGCGCCGTCTAACACCTCAGCGGTTGCCATGGCGAAAATCCATGAATTACGGTTTGAACTGCTTGACCATCCGCGTTATTCACCAGATCTAGCCCCAAGCGACTTCTTTTTGTTCCCTCATCTAAAAACTGCGCTCGGAGGACAATGATTTTCGTCAAACGAGGAGGCAATCATCACCTTTGTGAACAATTATTTTGCAGAGAAAAACGCCAAGTACTATTTGGACGGGTTAGAGAGATGGGAGCATCACTGGGAGAAATATGTAGAGTTGCAAGGAGACTATGTAGAGCACGAAAAACAATTCGGAAAAAATGTCTTGTATCATTGTTCGGCCGAAAACTTTTCAGCCAACCCTCGTATTTGATAGGTTTCTCCTTCCCTTGACGAATTATAAAAACACCAGCGCTCACCGGCAAAATTGAACTTACTTACTTACAAATATTTCTTCTAAAATGCATGTCATGTTCAGTCCGTTAAGATGCGGTTTCAACACCTTTCCCTTATGTATAATATGCATCGAGTTATTAAATTAATTTGGCGATAAGTTGATTTCGAGAAATGGATTTGCCAAATAGCTTACAAAATTTTACATCTCTCGAGCAAGCAAAAATTGATGCTCACTTGCCAAATCTTTCAGTGTTATTCATTGCTCGATAAAGTAACTACAATTTAGGAAAAGCCATACACCGTGATACGTAGACCTTGTAAAACTTGGTGTACTGTAAGAAAAGGCTGTTTCGATGCGCTTTTAAACATAACTTCAAAGAAGGAAATGCTTTTCGTCGGTAGGGATTAAAACGAACACTTCGGGAGGTTGAACTACGGTTCCATAATGAGAAACTCAGCAGGGGAGATTTTATATACTAAGCTCATGCAAATTACATGGTCTATCTTTGCTAAATACAAATGAAAGAGTCTGAAACCAACTTGGGTGAATAATTACCAAGAGATCAGTCCTGGGCGGTAAATTTGCAAGAAAGGCTCCATTAATTCCATTATCCAAGAGAAATATGGTAGTGGTACGATGAGGCGGAAATAGCGGTAAGGAAGTAAAGGCAAGGCGTGAAAAAATTGCAGTGGAAATAACGAAACTGTTAGAGCGCGTCTTAAGTTAGACTACGAATGTCGTAAAAAAAATGTGAAAAAAAAAACGATATGAGTAGCTAGAGAACGAGCAATGAATTGTGATTTGGAAAAGTAAGGGTTACTTAACTTTCAAGTAGGCGACACAACGACAAATGTCGAAATACGTTCAAGACGACCAGGGAAACCTGCCAACGAAATTCGTGAAGATGAAAATATGAATTCCTGCGCTGTTCCTTATACAATACTTGGTTACCGCACACGAAAAAGAAACGGCAGATTTTAAGGAAGTTGAAATTAGGGAATAAAGAAGAAAGTGGAGGCACGCAGTCGGGGGCAGACAGCATAATCTCTGAAGTATGGGCTACAATCGAAAATCTTAGATTTAAATGGCTCCCCGTGTAGTTCACGATAGCTATTGAAGGAATAGCTTTCCTTTTCCACTGTCTAAAGATAAAAGCGACACGAGAAATTACAACAAATATAGATTCGTGAAGTCAATATCGCATACTATGAAAATATACAAGACAATTATAGCCACCGCATAGTATTCATCCCGTTGGAAATAAAGTTCACTAATGTTATCAGAAGTCCCACTGAACTTCTCGAGAGGTGCCAGGTATTTAGGCTTCACTCTAGAAAACAAAGAAAGGTAGGAAGAAAATGTTGCAGAGCGAATCGAAAAAAGCTATTTTTGCTCTCTACTCATGCAAGAGGACTGTAGGCTCAAAGCGGAAGACCAGATTAGCTATCACAAAGTGCACCTAATTGAGAACATTGTAACCTGAGATAACCTGTACGATGATGATTAAATGAGCCTTAAATGCACAGCGGAAATAACCGGAAAATTGGTATTAAAGATGAAAAGTGTTCAAAGTCCGTTGGTTACTAATGCCGTGTATGATTTTCTATTGAAGCAGAACATTGACTAGCTAGTTTGGTACGACCTCCCTTCTTTTTGCGCATCAGTCGCATTAAAGCCGAATACCTGCGTTGAGGGTTTTCCGAATTCACAAACCTAACTCCTGACATTTATTTAGGTGTCAACGTGCCGAACAGCTAAAAATGTAAATTCTTAGACTCTGGCGTTAACCTCCAAACAAATTGTGACGACGATGCCACACACATAGTTGGCATTGAGCGCGAAAACTCCGTGATATTTTGTGATAAGAAACGCCACTTAAACTTAAAAGATTGTAACAAATTACACAGTCATCCGTCCCACTATATGTAGCATACACATTGCAATGATGGAGAAGAATAAAGGAAAAATAGTAAAAATGTCAGCTGGTGTAACAAAACGTGATATCATAATAAGTATCGTACACGCATTCGCGGAAGTCCCCACGTTAAGAAACCGATAATGGACAAACTTCAGACTGAGCAAATCTCCTCGTTTCGCCATGTTCAACGAAGTTTATCGGAAATAGTGGTTCCAGTCAAAGTTAGAAGCAGAGGCCGAAAAATAATAAAAAATAATTAGATCACTCAAACTGTTTGCCGCACAAACGAGTTGTTCCAAAAAGAGGCCTGTAGAATGGTTCTAAGGTCCGCAAATTTAGCCAACCCCACAAGCAGATTCATTAGAGAAGTATATAGCATTTATTTAGGGTAAATTATAAAAGGGGAAGGAATAGAAGATACCGTAATCAATAAAAGACAACCCGATAAGCCCTGAGTACTGCCAACTTAGACCAGCGCCAGTCAGATAAGTTATGACTCCTATTAAATAGAAAAGAAAGTAACAAAACCCCAGCAACTTGACTAAATTTCATCAATGTGCCAGCAATTGCGCAACAATTCAAATTCACTTCTTTAAAGAAGAACATGTGGTTTGCTTATGTTAAGAATCTTTTGATTAGAAAACTCTTAGAGGATCCCACAACAAACAGAAGACGTCAGAAAAAATTTACACAAAAAAGACAAACACCACAAAGGGAGTTGACAAGCTTATCAATGACACTTCAACACCATAATCTGATGTCATTAGAACTTCTTTTCAAAGATTTGCCATTCGAAAAGAGTGTGCTTTGTGTGTGAAAGTCATCAGAGCGTCACTTACATATGTGAATCAAGTGAAAGAGGGCAATTGCATTTAATTAATGATGTCATGCAGAGTTTATACAAGGAAATTGCACCAAGTACTGGACCCCCAAACAGTTAGTCATTATCCTTTAGCCAATTGATGTCAAATCCATTAGACGCCGGATATACTCATACGACGGCACATACAGGCAATGACAATCGTGCCAAGATTATTTGGAATCGATAACGCCACTTAGGCATCAACTTACATAGGAGTGCACTTGTAAAAGCCAAGGATAAATATTCACCGAGATTTCTTTCGAAAAATGGACCGATTTTCATGTGACATACCTATTTGACATTTTCAAAATATTTAGAAAATCGTCCTACTCGCGAACACCTCGTGTTGAAACCCATTCACCCATCAAGTATTGACCTACAGCATTCTGTCATAGACTCGTCAGTGGTGTACTACACTGTATACACACAAAACTCCATGGCTTCGCTTTTGCAAACAATACATCAGCTGAACGAATTCTTAATTTCTTTGACTCACTGTTCATGTCTGAAAAAAAAAATAATAAACTCAACTTGCAAAATGAACAGAAAATATACAAGAAAAAGGAAACAGGGAAAAAAAGAGCGAGGACTACGTGTGATGTAAATTTTACTGATTCTTTAATTTGACCCGAATGCTGCTACTGCTGGCTGATCTTGCCACCGCGGTTCTCCTCTCTGGTTTTCTATTATTTTCTTTTCTTTTTTTTTTGACAATAAATGTGTGCAGAACTAGCCAGAGAAGTGGGGGGGGGAGTTGATTTGATGACTTAATCAACCGAAAACAAAAGCGTTTTGGATGGTTTTTCTTACACAAAAATAGCGAAAAATTATCGGAAAATAGAAACGAAAAAAAGAAAAACCAAAAACAATCGTCAACCACCTCCCCTTTTTGATAATACTAGGAAGTGGTTGGTGCTTCTGCTCCATCGCCAACGTTTATCGCGATTCTCATTTTGTTTTTATCTGCACACTCCCTTCATTTATTTAAACAAAAACCAAAAATAAAAAAATAAAAAGGAATCTCCAGTAGATAAACCACAGAAGAAATTCCCTCACATTCCACAGCGCCTTTCCACCCTTTTCGTTCCTGCTATATGTAGGTACTCTGCTGAATTGAGGGAGTACCTCTTCTTTTCTTTTTTCTATTCTGTTATGCATAAGCATAGCTTGCGATACGAATCCAAATCCGGAACCCGAGGTGGTTAGATGAAGTGGCAAATAGCGATTTCCCAGATAGATTTTCCGATTGGTCAATTAGTCGATTTGTCGATTTTCCACACTCCGTCTGCGTAAGAGATTTTTAGGACACGATTTTTCTAATCAAAAGCACCGGCGTTTTTGCGATTGTGCACGTCACTTAAAACACTGAGCAGAAAATTAATCATTCATGCTGGTCGGCCCGTTAATGAAATTTTTCGCTTCTTCGCTTTTTTTTTTTTTTTTTTTTTCTTCTTCTTTTTACTTTTTGTACACTGCAGTGCGGAGAAATCAAAATCAAAATCAATCTTGCGGTTGGTTTGTTACTCACTTGCGAGATTCAATTGCATATATGTTAGCGGGGGTCGATTATTTTCTTCGTATTTTCCTTTGGAAAAGTAATTTAATTCTTTCGGTTTTGTTATTTGTAAAACACTTTGATTGAGAAAATAATATTAAAAATGATTTTATTGATTTTTCTTTTTGCCACCGAATGGTTCTCGTTCTCTTTTTTTCGAGGGGGGGTTTCTTTTTTTTTATTCTTTTTTCTTGTTAAACTCCTCTCGCGGCGAATGACATTCAAGATTCAACCAACGACGACGACACGACGAAAACGGACCAACTCCAACTTTCGTTTTTGACATAGGCGAGCTGTCATTTTTTTCATTGAAATGGGCGACACGTACTGAGTGGGGTTGTCTCGTTTTGGCGTGTTGGTTTTCTGTGTTGTTGGGTTTTCGCCGCAAAGCGAAATTACTTGAAGTAAATGAAAATGAGTATATTTTGCCTTTAAAAGCAAAGATTTGTGGTAAATTGTCACATTTAAAGCCAAATCTGCTTGTATAAATTAGGAAAAGGAATCTTAGTTATTGCAAAATTGTAATTTATTTTCTGCTAGAGCGAGAAGAATATGGTTTTTGTGATATTCGACAATTCGAGAGGACAGTTGGAAGCAAAATTTGTCGTGTAATTGGTATAAGGCCAACAGATTGCACAGAGGATGTGTTCGAATTGTTATAAGAAATGTCTAATTCCTTAGCAAAGCTGTAAATGTTTTGAAAAATCTTAATGGTAAAAATTCACATTAATTTTTGAAAATAAATACATCCATAAGCAAGTCTTTAGATGCCATATCGTAGCATATATTTTCCTTTTCACATAATTATAGTTGAAATATGTAGCTAGTGCAACCACACTTTAAATGGCGATATTTTTCACAGTGGACCTGGCCCTCAAGCAAACGCTCTCTTAGCGCGATCTTATGATTATCGCGCTTAGCAAGTTGGATGATGAAAGCGTTTGTATCCATTCTTCAATAAATTAGAAATTATCTTTCTAACGTTTAATTATAGTTGTCTTAGATGGCAAGGGTCCATTCTGTAACCGACACGCTCTTTAATTTTCATTATCGATCTCTTGGCTGGCACTTCTAATTCAATTGCTGAAGACAGTACCCTCTACTTTTCATATTCGTTTCCAAACTCACGTCCCTGCTCTTCAGCCGTAGAACAGGAACGGTAGCTTAGCAAAGCTCATTAAATTTCGGTATTGAACTTATTGGGGAATCATCATCGATGATTGTGCTGATTGTGTGATGACAGTTCTACTTGCTGTCGTTAAAGCCATTAACCAGACTCAAAGCGATGCAAAAATTCATAGGTCACGCGAATATTGCATAGTCAATTCACACCCTCGAACAATGACATAATGTTTCTTGCCTCACCTTGTTTTTAACGGCCAGTGCTCCAATCGAAATTGCCAGTAGAATTCCGTCCTTCAAACCTTCAACCGTAAATCTGGTTGCGCTATGAATGCTCATCAGTATATCCCTAAATACACTTTTGGATGTACGTACTCTAAAATATCAGGATTCTTTCCTAAACCGGCTTCTCGAGCTATTTATTTCCTAGTCATTATAATGAGCAAACATTTAAAACCAATTCGCCACCGCTATGGCCACCGCAACCGGTTCATGCAGACGGCATTAAAAATCACTCTCGATACAATCAAGTGTATTTTCGTCCATTTTAGATAAAGTCCATACTTCTGTGCCTTATTCTTTGTTTGTGAAGGGGGCTTATTTCTCAGCTAGCCACAGAAACAGCAATTGACAACAGTCATTCTTCGCTTTATCTCTACGGTGGTGTCATTCGTTAAATTCCTTTATCACCTCGCCGCTGACGCATGCTGTCCAACCCGTTAGTGCTGCGTGTCCTTTCTTGTCGATAGCATATACTCTGTTTTACCCTCAGTTATAACTAAACCCACCTACACTGCTTCTGCTTCAAAGGCTCCAGTGACACCTTGCTGATTTCTCCCTATAACGTATGCTTAAAATTGGGGGTGTCAGTGGCTCAAGTGGTAGTGGACTGGCTTCCAAATCGGAAGGTTCGGTGTTCGAATTCCAGCCTCGCCCGAAAGACATATTATCCATTTTTTCAATTAACGAAAATCAAGTACGACGAGTAGTTGACTAGAAATCAACATCAAGCCAACTTTCCACTAAGTATTGAATCTCCCCATTAAATGTTGGATGCCACCCATGGAGCGAAATAACCACTGAGCCCAAATATCTTTCTTTCCCTCTCTATCCCATTTTCCAATAAACTTAACACATGCTGAGGCATTATAAGTGTATTCATACCCACTTGAGTGTTAAGTTCTTTAAAAAAGAAAAAAAAAAAAAACCTTTAAAGAAATCATATAACAGGACGTCACCTTGTCAAAATCCCTGTCTGAGATCAAATTCTTCAGTGGTGACGCTACTGACTTTTATGAAACAGAGAGCATTCTCCATGGCAGGGATGATTAAACTTAGCCGGGCTCTATATTTCTCGTCTGTATAAATGCTCGCATATGGGGACTTGGAACCATTAAACTGGTGATGAGTATCAATTTAAGTTCCTGAGTTTATTTCAAGATCTACCGTAACGTCAATGGTGGACCCAAGAAGTCTAAAACCACGGATCTAAAACCAAGTCTAAGCCTAACCTATGTACATAGATGGCAAACTCTACAAATACTTTTGCAGACCCTTCAACTTTGCACAGACACACTGTAAGTGAATTACCAATACATTGTACAAGCTTGTAAACTGCTGGAATTTGCTAGAATGAGAGCAATTCACAAGTAAAGTTGCTAGAATGAGAGCGATTTGGTCGTAAAGTTCACTATGTGTGTATACTGTGAATGACGTTTTTTGAGTAAAATGGGCGGGTTTTATGTAAAATGGGATGGAAATTAACATTGAAGACAATTTACACGTATTCACGTACAGTGTCTCACGGATAGAGGCGATCAGTGGAAAACGGGTTTTGAATTTCCAATATCTGTAAAGTTTACCATCTATGTTATGTTAGTTCATCTATATCTAAAACTCTACTGAAAATTACTTATTATAAGTTTTCAAACATTCACATAATACGGTAGATAAAACATTGTATGCAATGTTAAGGTTTGTTTCTCTACGAGTATAGTTGACGCAGTTTAGAAGATCTACCTTTTTGTGGTTTGGGTACACTAAGCTGGAATTTCATTCACTAAGCACACTTTCATTCATTCATTTCTTGTGCCGCAAACCAACTTACTTCGTGCTGCTTTAAATAATTCGGCAGATAGGCAATCTGCTCCTGCAGCGTTATTTGCCTTTAGTTTTAATATCCAGGCATCTTCTTAGTCGCATGGACGAAATTTTCTGATCATCATGCAAGCTGAATGTTTTATTCTGCCTGCTAGCGGAATTTTGCTCGCTTTCGTCAGCTAAACAGTCTGAACAAGTAATCCATCTAAATTTTCTTCTCCTGCCTCTTTTTCTCATAAAGTTGGTGAGCAGGTCTCGCCCATCTTTGCAGCACTGCATTTTTTGTCTCTTGTCATAATAATTCTTAGGTGTCTTGTCGTCCAGGGTATTCGCAGTCGCACATTAGCTAACACAAGGTGATGGTCTAAGCCGTTGTTGGCTGCTCAAGAGGTTCGTACATCCACATTACTAAAGCTGCGATGAATATCCGATTTTTGATCAACATCCCTTTGTGGATTTTGAGATGTGGAACACGTACGTATGTGATCTTTGTTTTTATTTATTTTATTTTATTCAATATTCTTAGGATAATACATGTGCAGGTTAATTCTAACTACTAGGTAACAATTAAGGAATGTATTAAATTAAGAATATGTAGTGACATTCGTATTTAGAATTCAAATAGTGTTGAATGCCACATCAGCAGAATTTCATGTAGATAATATATTTAAGAATTAAGATGGAAGTGATATTTTAACGTTTGAACAATAATTAAAGAGAGTCTAGAAATAGCATTAAGTAAAATTAAATTACGTAGGACAACAAAACTTCAATTTGATTGTGATCAAAACTTAGAAGCCAACTTTTGATTTTGTTTAAGAAAGATGAACGTGTTGTAAGTACGCGAATCGAAACAGGAAGACGATTAAATAATTTAAAGCTTACGACGGAGTAGAAGTCTCTAAAATGAGTGGTTCGGAATGAAGGTGTGTTTACCAGGGATCGGATGTTGCTGCGTAGACTGCGGGCATCAGAGATCGGGCTCTGAAAATAACAACTTCTAATAAAGAAAATTTTAAGCACCTTGTAGTAATAAAGGTGTCTAACCGGCAAAATTTTAAGGCTCCTAAAGAGTTCCATTGAATGGGTGAGTCCAGGAACACCGCAAATCGTTCTTATAGCACATTTCTGTAAAAGAAGTAGTGACTCGATTTTCGTGCGGTAAACACCTCCCCAACATCCTAATCCATATTGTAGTTTTGAGTGAAATATACCGTAGTAAACAGTTCTTAAACCATTGTCTATGCAGTATTTACGAAGATGAAACAAACTACGGTGACAAGAACGAAGATACTGTTTTAGGTTTGTAATATGATCAGACCAATTCGTATTTTGGTCAATAATAACACCCAGGTATTTGTAGTTATTTACTATGTCAATTTTAAAACAGTTCGCATGACACGCTATATCCACCTCAAACACAGTTTTAGAAGATGCTTCATTACAGGTGCAAATCGAAACTTTGTGGCGAGTACAATTAGCGGCATGAAAGTGAAAATCGAGTTCCGGCACAGCCTGCAACCTAAGGCTGAAAAACATTTGTTTCGTTTTATTGCTGACAATAAGTATATGTTTGGCGAACCACATTCTCAGTAGGTCTACATCATGGTTTTTATCAGCTGCTAGCTGGAGGTGGCTGACAGAATCGTACGCGATGCCAAGATCGTCGGCAAAAGCCGTAACTTTTCCTGCAAAAGGTTGAAGAAACAGGGAGCAGGATCTATGTAGACACTTCGCCCCGCCGAGAACTCCATTAGTCTTTTCGCAGCTGGTGCCGGTTATTTTTTCAAACTGTCCCCTCAAACATTCTCTTTTCCTAATTTTTCGGTAAAAGCAGTAAATCTGGCCGAGAAGGACGTAGTAGAAATCCTTGGCGAAGTCTTCCTTTTTTTCTGAGAGGTGTAACCACATACATATAAGTCTTACGTTAGCAAATTTAGCCTTTATGATTATCATAAGCATCAGACCACTCATCTACATGTCTTCCTTTTACTGATGTGTCTTCAGTTTATTGAAGTTCAAGGCTTTCCATAATACTCATACTCATAATCAAAACAAAGTAATGTGTATGCTATTCAATTCCTTGTTATTAGTGTACTCCAGATTCTTGTACTCTTCCTGATGTTTCATTTTTACTCTGTTCCCTTTCAGTTTTGACAACATTTTTAAAATTGTAAACAAATACAAAACCATTCGACCTCATTGGCGGGAGAATCCACTGTGATTGCAAGTGCTTTGCTATTAAATTTTTTTTTAAAGTGAAATCCAAGTTAAGCCGATGAAATGGAAACATTGAAAATTACTTCATTAGAATCTCTTGGTCCTTTCATCGCATCAAAAGACAATTCCAAAAATACAGTATTTGTCACAGACATCAAGGAGATCTGTAAAGATGAACCCTGCATGCTGGGAGTAGACGAAGCAGGTCGTGGTCCCGTCCTTGGTCCCATGGTTTACGGCATCGCATTTTGTCCAATTTCAAAAAAACAAAGTCTCGTTGATCTTGGATGTGCAGATTCCAAACAACTAACCGAAGAAAAGCGTGATGTGATATTCAACGACATTAACACCAAGGAGTTCGCGAACTCCTGTATTGGCTGGGCTGTAGAGATTATTTCTCCTAATGTAATCAGTAAGAGCATGTATCGTCGTTCTAAATGCTCACTAAATGAAGTTTCAATGAATTCTGCTATTGGCCTAATACATCGAGCTGTTGAAGCTGGAGTTAACATCGCAGAAGTGTACGTAGACACAGTTGGACCACCAGAAAAGTATCAAGAAAAGCTGAAGAAAATCTTTCCGCAATTTGAAATCACAGTGGCGAAAAAGGCTGATTCAACGTATCCGATTGTATCGGCGGCTAGTATATGTGCTAAAGTGACAAGAGACCATGCTTTGAAGGTATGGAAGTTTCCTGAAAATTTGGAATTGACGTCAAAAGACTTCGGCAGCGGATATCCCAATGATCCGGTGACAAAGAAGTTTTTGTCGGAGAATGTTGATCCAGTCTTTGGATATCCGAGGTTGGTGAGATTCAGTTGGTCAACGGCAGAGAATGCTTTACTGGGCAAGACATACGACATCGAATTTGATGATCCGGACGATGAAAAGCCGACTTTTGGTGGAGCTGGGCAGATTACAAAATTCTTTAGAGGGTCGACTAAGGATGGAGAAGTGAAGCGTGAACCCTGTAGATTCTTTAAGGAACGTTACTTGGATTGTGTTACCGAATTTTAATTAATTCTACAGTTTTATGTCTTAATAAATAAACTACGAACTATTGAAAATTTCCTTTTTTTTTTGTAAATTATGTCAACTTTATAATTTTTTGAAGATGCCTTGCCCAGAAAGAACGACGAAACCATGTCGAAGACAAGTCAGTTAGAACTTGCATGGAATAATCATGTTTTATTGTGTCTAGGCAGTTTTTTCTCGATTTTGGAAATTGAATAGATTTTTATCAACGACGCCGGCATAATGGCTATAGACCAAGTCTTATCTAACCATCGAATTTCGAATCCCTGCTTGTCATCTTATAAGCAGGTAGCATTCGTCGTCAGATACTCATCTATACATCCATCTATTCTGTTCTGTTAAATTACTACCAGCAGCCTATATTATGGTTGGCATTTCACACCTCCTCGTGGCGGTTCTATCACGAACATTTGGAAATCCCCACAGCAAAGGGACGAATGTCAAGTTTCATGGAACAGGGGCCGGAATTCACAAATTGGCGATTTTCTTGAGCTAAATCAAGCTATTTTGAAAATTCGCAAAGTTTATTCCATAAAATAATATCAATTTACATCTATCGTCTTTTCCCAATGCTCCACTAAAGCAAATTTGCCTCCTTTCCAGAAATTCTTACGCGTTAGCGTCAGAAAGTCTTGTGCTTAAACTTCAAAAAAGGTAGTAGGGGGAATTGGACAAGTCTGCTGAGCAGAGTGGATAACCCTGACAGCTTCAGGAGCGTTAATGTGCTGCATGTGGTGTTGCACTCTCATGTAGAAAAATGGGACCTTGTTTATTTTAACAAAAATTGCTATGCATTATGTCGATTTCCCAGCATGACTTCTGTAATTACTTCCCCGAGTTTGGGAAACAAGTAATGCATAACTCCCTCACTCGTCCACCATACTGCTATCGTTACCATTTTTGGGTGTAGTTCTCTCTTGGCAAGTCTCCTGGTGGACTTTTGCTATTATCGTGCAGGGTACACTTTCCGATGGAAAAAAATCAACACTATCTCGTTTAGTTAAAGATGTTGCAATCTCCAAATGTCGAAGCATATTCGCTGGTGTTAAGAGGTGAGGTACCCATTTTTTTTTTACTTTTCAAGAAAATTCGGAGTCAGCTATTTACATAGTCAAGAGGTGTTTTTTTGACATCACAGTGTCCGGATATTAATCCAATTATTGTGTGTACCTGACTTCTAGGTAGTTGAAGAAGTCTTTCGCTCCTTTGAACCTGTCCATTACTTTCAGTTTCTAACAATGATGTTCGTTTACTTTCAGCTGATGGAGCTGACGGGAAACCTGCAGAATGGCCTTGTCATCTGTGGACTTTTATGCCACTAGATGTGTATTGCATAGGTATCTCCGGCAATTCTTGTGTACATCTAGTGGATTTTGGAGATTAAGCGTTAATTTTTCTCCAAGTAGTCTTTTGC
Organism: Volucella zonaria; assembly: GCA_963966105.1. Taxonomy (NCBI): domain Eukaryota; kingdom Metazoa; phylum Arthropoda; class Insecta; order Diptera; family Syrphidae; genus Volucella; species Volucella zonaria. The sequence continues at coordinate 125,396,167 of OZ014533.1, forward strand.
TGGTTCACAGCGAGATTCTGGGTTTTGCTATGGTTTTCGTGATATGGGTATTCCATATAAGTTTTTAATAAAAGGATCACTAGTATCTTTACTTCCCTTGAAAACTTCAGCTTTGCTGAAAAGTGTAGGTTTAACTAGTTTTCTTCTACTGTGGTAACTTCATAAAGCTACCGTTGAGGCTAACCCTTTTACACCGGTAAGCTATGCGAATCTCTCTGAAAGCGATCTGAGATTTTTCAGAGATACATCTTTCTTTTACCCAATTCATCCGTTCCTACTTCTTGGATGGTAATGATATCAACATGCATTCTGTTACGGTCATCAACAATAAGTTTATTCATACTGGAGCCTGTTCACTACTTGACAACATAGAGTTTTGCGTTGTTCGGGCAGTTAACCTGACGGCACAACCCTCAACCTGAAAGGGAAATTTTCCAGACAATATTGCTACTGGCCACTACGAAGGCCTTAGGTGTTCCGCTGGTTCGATGTAAGCTCCTTAGTCACAATCTCTATTGCAACATCCTAGTTGGATAGAGAAAAATTCCCAAATGAGATGAGCTCCGAGTAAGTCGAAGTGACCCAAATAAGGTTATCGCTGCTCATAACGTCACCGCTGGCTCCATCTTCCTTCAATAAAAACGTCAGTTTTGTTCCCTGTTTGGATCATGCACGTGCATTGGGGTCCATACAGCTTACGTAAATTCAAGTGTTCAGTTATATATGCATGAACAGACTCAGCATACTGCAGAGTTGTTATGGTTATCCTCAGACCAACTTGGGCTCAGAACCAGATATTGTCGTGTTAAACAAACCCTTTCAGCTTAGAGTAGGCGCAATATTCTCGAGGCAATTGTTTCAATCAAAATTAGAAACCCAACAGAGTTAGCAAGACAAAGTATACAACTGGTATGTTGTCCAAGATAGAGAAAAAAGTGTATGGGCATAATGATCAAGTTCCAGCAGTTCCGGATCATCATAATTTAAAGACCTATGTGACCGTGGATTAGACTTGCTTTCCAAAAAGCCAACATACTTTTTACCCATTTTTATAAATTCGCAGACGACTAAGTCATACATACATGGTGGAGAATAGTCAGACAGAAGTTACAGCAAAGTGAACGCTCAAAGAAGACCCATGAAAAACGCAAAGCGTGACAGTGCCTGCCTAGGCCCTTTCCATCTACTGTGTTGATTCCTCTTAGAATTCATTTTGCAGAATCCCTGCTCTGAATTCCTCCTTGATTGTCCATCTCTAAGTCTGCCTAGAGCCGTCCCCTTGTCTACCTTACTGAGTACGTTGATTCACTTTGAATTGGAACTGTCATTGCGCCGTAAGAAGTGACCAATCCACGGACCCTTTGATCGTTCGACATAAGACCGAGAGATCTTTAAGATTCTGGGAAGACAATTCCTTGTGACGTTGTTGATCACTCCAATTATAAAGCAATACAGTTTCGACGCCTGATAGCGCTGGAAACGTTGCTTTCCCAGATTTAAGATAGCACACTCAATTGGCAGAATAGCCAATATGGTAGTCTTATATTCGGACTTTGGTGTGCCCTTACGTCAAGATTGTTTACGCTCATTCGTTTAGGCTCACAAACACCTGCAAGGTTGGTCAAATTTCTAAATTCAAAATCCAGTGGTACTCCATACTCAACAGCCAAAAATAATAAAACAACACATGCTGTGAATTTTGCCTTATTCTAACATAAAATCACAATTCAAATTGAACAATAATACAAATCAACACTCTCGAGTGCTACTTCCTTTTTTCTTTAAAAAAAATTTATAAGCAATTTTCATTAAAATCCATCCTTATACAATACGTCACTGTTATAGTGTATAATTATTTGTAGTTTTTAATTTATAATCTTTAATGACAACATCTGACATCTTATTCGTCTTAATTCATTCTCTACGTCTGTCTGATTAAGTGCAAACCCTATCTACTAAACTCACTGTCCATCGGATCTCAGAATCGTCTTAGATCCAATACGAAAACACTACCATCAGAGGCACTGGCTCCAACTTTTGTGCCATTTGAATTCCAGCAAACTTCAAATATACCACCGGTGCCCTTGTAACTGTGAACCAATTGGCCGGTTTGTGTGCTCCATATGTGAACGCATTTGTCGAAACTACCCGATGCCAAGTGTTTGCCATCTGGACTGAAGGCGACCGAATACACTGGTTCGGTATGTTTGGTTAGCGTGTGAATGCATGCGCCACGTTCAACATCCCACAGTCGAACGGTGGAGTCAAATGATGCTGAGGCAAGGATGAGATTTGTATTTGGATTTAGTGTACCGGGACCAGTTGGGGACCATTTGATAGTGTAAATCTCTTTCGAATGCGCTTGCAGATCATGAACGCAATTGTCGTTTTTCATTGACCAAATTTTTAGAGTCATATCGTCGGAACAAGAAGCTAACAGTTGACCTTGTGGATCCCATTTAATTGCATTTACTTCATTCTAAAATATTCGACAAAGAAAAAACAAATCGAATTACAAACAAATTTAAGACATCTTGGGTTATGTACTTACGGTGTGGCCTTGGAAAGACTTGATTGGTTTTTCAACACCAAGCTTACAAACATGAATTCGTTGATCAGTGCTGCAGGATGCGAATGATGAATTTGTCTGCCAGTCTACATCTAACGCGGGGGCGTTGTGGAAAGAAAATTGCTGAGTGCACTGTCCGGTTGCTGCGTCCCAGATGATTGTTGTTTTGTCGACTCCCGCTGATAAAATGTAATTTCCTCGTTTGTTCCATTTCAGTGCGAATATTGGACCTTTGTGTTGACCCAGTGTGGAAGCTAGAGCACCGTTTGTGTTCCAAATACGAGCGTAACCATCATAACTGCCTGTGGCGAGAAGGGTTCCTTCGCACTGTAAAGAAAACAAATGATAAGGGTTTCAATAATTCTCAGAGATAATACTTCAAACGCTTTGTAATACAAATAATATTACATGGACCAATAAGGAAAACTTAAGAATATACTTAAAAGCGGAGAGAAATTTAAGCACAACCCAAACGGAGGTTTGCTCTCCTCTAATATGCCAAACACCGAGTTGATAAAGATTTCAAATACAAACGAAAGAAAAGCAAGCAGCAGTATGAAAATCATCAACGTTTTGAACACTTTGGCTATCCATTGACCCAGCGAGCGATTTAAAAGCCATTTCCACTTACTCAATTTCATTGAAGCGCGATTAGCAGTATTCAGGCTAAAGAAAAAAAGGCTGGCGACGCAGCGCAGAATCTTGGTTGGGTCTTGGAAAAAGTCTACAATAACTGATTAACCGTAAGATAAGAAAATCCATGTTTGGTCATGTTTGGATATTTACGAAATGCAGACTGATACGCCTCACCCATTTCTCAAAAAAAGAGAAGACCTATGACAACGTCTATCGAGAAAAACTATTGTAGTTACATTTTTTCTGAGATCCTTGATGTTGAAAAAGGTTAAAGACAAAGGGATACACTGTCTTTAAAATCATTCTTAAATGAGTTGTGCAAAAATAAGAGGGACAATCTTAGCGCAAAATCTCCCCCTCGCTGAAGACTTGGACATAATTGACAGAACGCTGCGATGGATTGGCTACCACTAAGGCACACGTGCCGAAGATGCTTCTTATGATGAATGAGGGCAAACAAATATGCACAGTGTACGAGTATTTTAAAAACGACGTCGTACATCGAAGTCTTGAATGCATAGACTCTAACTGACAACCGAAATAACACTCTTTCCAATTTATATTCTTAATTCGGCTTAAAGTTGCAGAAACATAATTTCTATCAAAAGTTGACGACGAGGATTTGACTGCTTCGAAGGAAAGGTACTTCAAATGATTCTCGGCCAGTCCGTTTCGACATTCAATCATGAGGTGGTAATATGATACATCAACATTGATTTATTCAAAATAAAACAAATTCATCGATATGGAGACAGGAATGGCTCAGCAAATTGCGTCCAGCTTTTGATAGTCAAACCGATCATTCTGCACCATTTGTGAAAAGAATAATTGAGACTTCAAGAAGACTGGGTAAATGACTGATATCACACCATAGATACATCGTTCAGCTGAATACAATATGGCTGTACGCCAGAATGTCACAGAGAGAAAAGAGTCCAGGAACATCCATTCGACATCGTCGTCCAGAATTGGATTGAATACAGCGCATTCTCATTCTCTATTTCAACTGACTACATCTGTATGGCCTACACAGCGAAGAGAATTGGTCAATTGGTTTAACGAACAAGAACAAATGAACGGCGACTTTTCTAGGAAAATCATCTTTAGCGATGACGGCCATTTTCATGCTGAAACAAGCAAAATTGCCGCATTTGGAGATGGAAAAACCGTGAGAATGAAATACCAAATGTGTCACTGTTTTGTGTGGCTTTTGCGCTGAAGGAATCCTTGAATCATTTTTCTTCGAAGATAGTCAATCACGAACGATAGCGGTGAATGATTACCCAGTTTTTTGTGCCTCAAATAGATGGAACAGATCTCAAAGACAACAGGACGGTGTCACTTGTCACACATGATATGAAACAATTATTGCCTGAGATACAAACTTGTCGTGTAAACTCCCGTTTTGGGTGACAAGAATTTAACATAATTCAACTTCTTTCTTTATATTGTATTAGAACCGTATTACTGAAATTCAGTCACATTTATGCCAAACCGTGATTCGATATTTCGCCAAAAGAACGCAAATGTGTCAGCAAAGCCGAGGAAGGAAGATGTGAATGAATTTGCAAATACATATATCGGCCTGGGTATGTCGAGACGAAATCTGTTATGACTTTTGCTCTGTACCCCACTAAATAATCAAGCGGTTAGACCGCCAAACAATCTTACTGATCTCTTAATCAACCTGGGAGAATTTGATCTCTAGAAACAGAAACTCAAATATAATTCAAACTGTTTAAAAAACGGAGTCCTCTAATAGATCTGGAAAAAGCAAAAAAAAGCAAGACAACAGGCAACAGACACTGATAAGAACAGTGGCAACTTTGGCGAGGAGCTTTTTGCAATTAGGGTTTTGGTCGACCACCACTGTCACATGGAAAATGCCGACTTGCCAGGGCAACAAAACAAGATGCGTAGGAAGCAGCGCTGCTACTCGGAAGCTCTATGAACAAAAGCGACATGACAAGAACTTCCCGTCTACTCTGCCACAGTAATAAAGCGCACAACAAATGCATATGTAGAAATTCAGAGACAAGAACAATGTATGAAAGTTTAAGCAGAAGGTGCAAAATGTGCCAGTTCTGGTGTTTGAAAAACGATAAAGGTGAGGCAATAGACACTCAGTCGGTGTTTGAGGGTGTTAATTGACATTGAGGGAAATTAGTGTCACCTATAAGTACTAACCCACTGGTTTGAACCTTCTCTAGTAAGTTGGAAAAGATTTTAGGAGCACCTTCATTGAAACCAGACCAAACGGTGTGCATTTTGTCTTACATCGCTTAAGGAAAGCTAGACATTTCGCGACATTTCTGATGTCTTTGAATATGTGGTTGGCGTTTAAACATATTAACCGAGAATGGAAAGTTTTTAGTTCGACGATGGCTGCGTATTCAAGATACTCTTAAATGACAGAAGCCAGCATTAAACTCCACTCAGTTGATTTGAAGCAGACGAGTCATTTTATTAACAAATGATTAGAAGTAGCAGACAAGCGATCGTTAATGAATGAGTTGAAAAGAGTGTCGGAGAATACAGGACGGAGCATTTGGGCACACCCACTTTTATTTTGTCGGTATCGGACTTAAAACCTCTCAAAAGTAATTTCTAATCCATTAAATGAAATCAGATTCAACAATCCCAAATGACAAAAGAGTATGCTTCCAAGCTCTGACAATTGCCTTGGAAATATCAATCGCAATTATCTTGCTTTTGCTAGAGGAACTATTACAGGCGCCTTTGCAAGTAAAGAAGCAGAATCGGACGGCTTAGTTGAGAACGAAGCCAAAACCAAATGCATACTGCCAACAAGATGGTACGCCCCATATCAACGGATTGGAATTAACGCCATAATCGACAGCTAGAACTGATTTGTAAGGAATCCCTTAACTTCGGCATTGGCTGTTAATTCTGGAAATGAAACCTAGTCAAAAATCAAACAAAGAATAACACATACATTGTGTCTCCGGGCTAAAATCAAATCATCCACGCCAGTTCTATGAAATCTATCGAAAGCGAACGAAGACAACTTCGATCGTCTTGAGAGAAAAATTCCGCGAGAATACCATATTTTGACCCGTTGCTTTTCGTTGAATTTTTACAGCATTTGCAGTTTACATCGAAGGAGATTCCTAGCTTCGAAGCGTGTGTGTCAAAGGGAAAGAGGCCTGGATTAACTGCTTCGATTCTGGCTGTCTCCATTCAAGTCCTATTGGTTAGGTCGGATGTTTAATTTTTGTTAAAGGTTGTCTAATTCTTTTTCGAGTTAACACATTTATCAACATCTTGATCGCGGTTTTAGGACTGAGACCTAATAGGGATACTACGTGTTTCCTCGATTGGTAGTTCTTTCGCTGGCGATTCTGATATTCTCAGTTCAATCAAACTAACTTCTACTCCGCAGTCCACCTTGGAGACGCAGCATAGATTTGTTCTTGTTACGACGAAGGTATGGCACTACTTCTCCAATTTGCTAGAGTCCGCAAGTTAATTTGGAAGGTTTTGTTAAAATTAAGTATAAACGTCAAGACACCAAGACCTGTACAGAAACCTTTAGAGATGAACAACGAAACCTTGTAGTAGGAATACAGTCCGTGCTCAGAATATGAAAAATCTTCTTCCGCAGACTGTATAACGTCGACGTAGACCAACATCCCGACCTCAGAGAGAAGAGACCATTCAACGATGACAGCCAAAACTTGCGTCCGCCTGACCAAACTGAAGGCTAGCAGTATCTAAGCTTAAGTCAAAACAAAACTCCGGTCGAAGTAGTTAAAGCTGCTGGTATTCTAAGCTGCTGGTGTATGCCCGATAAATGGAATCTTAGCATCGTTTGCCCTAATCACAAAAAAGAAGAGCCGCTCAACAGCGACAACTATAGAGGTAGAGTTCTCCTTAACATTGCAGCAAGGACCTGATTGGCCCCTATCAGTGTGGTTTCGCCCAAGTCCAAATCTTTTCATCGAGTTTAAGGCCGCATATGACAGCATTTATAGAGACGAGATATATCAAACTCGTCCGTCTGTGCAGAATGACGACGATGCTGCTCCGTCAAGGTCGGTAACGACTTAACCGAAACTTTTAATGTCAAGAAAGTTAGCCAAGGTGACGCACTGTCATTTGACTTCTTTAATATCATAGAATTGCGCGGAAATCACAATTGAATACTGGAGCCACAATATTTTAAAAGTCTTTGCGTACTAGCGCACGCTAGTACAATATAACTCAGCGGGTTATCACCGGTGCGTTCGCTAGTATTAAAACAGAAGCTCCCAAAATGGATTTAGCGGTAAATTAGGCCAAAACCAAGAACGTGCTGTCAACAAACAGGGACACACAACATTGACAAATTGGACCAAACGTCACAGTCGGCAGCTATAATTTTGGGGTAGTAAGGGGCTTTGTCTACCTTGGCTCTGCTATCAATTCTGCCAACAACACCTCAGTAGAAATAAAACGAAGAATCACTGCGGAAGATCGCTGTTTCTTTGAGCAATTGAGTGGAAAGGCCCTACTCCAAACAACTAAGCTGACTTTATAAATGACCTTGACCATCCCAGTCCTACGTTATGACGCTGAAGCATGGACTCTATCGAAAGCGGATCTATCGGTCGTTTCGACAGAAAAATTTTTCGTAAAATGTTCGCTCCCATTTGAGTTCAGGGGTTTTGGAGGAAAAGATTCAACAACGAACTATACGAGCTGTACGGCGACATCAATCTAGCATTAGTTGTCTGAGATGGCTGGGACATGTAAAGCGAATGTACACCAATGCTCTGGTCAGCACAGTCTTCGAATCTAACCCGGAGAGACAACACATTAGAGAAAGACCTCATCTTAGTTGGCGCACACATTTAGAATGGGATCTAAACCGACTTGGAATGAGCAACTGGATGCAGTTAGCCAAGGATCGGGGTAACTGGAGAGGCATGTTAGTTGAGGTCCAGGTTCACCCCGAACCGTAGCACCACCTAAGTAAGTAAGTAAGTATGCAGCTTTCTATGTTCTAACGCATACCAGCATCCAGATTATCTGAGAGTTACTACGTTACGAGATGTGAAATTTCTAATGCAGATATCAAGAGGTAGAATATATAAGAGCACGTTTGGTACTTCCGTCAGACTTGACTTCATCGTTCGTTATTCCCATTCCATCTGGAATGGGTGATCCACAGCTGACAATCGAAAGTCTGCAATAAATACATTCGATAGACACCAATACGTCGTACAGAAGAGTTTTCGATTCCAACAGAGAGGTTAAGCACTGTTTTAGGTGGCACGCACAAGAAGAGACTTCAAACAATTTTGAGGGTGTAACTGAGAGCGAATACTTTAGCTGGTTAAAATGAGGCGGAAACTTCAATCTTCTGCATCGTCGAGCATATCAAAAATGTGATCTAATAAGTACGCATATCCACGGGAGTTTCCAAATTAGAAAATGATAGTAGACAAACCTTAGACTGAGTTGATTTAGGCTTAGCTATCTGGTCCAAGTTGTAGAGGCCGAAAGAACAATAATTGGATCACTTAAATGCAAAAATATCAACAAAATTTCGGCCTCACTGAAGAGATGATCCAAAACAGATCGGTGGGAAGTATTAAGTCCCCAAAAACTTTGAGAAAACAAATCGCGAGGAAGAACTCAAGCACCTCGTACTGAAGTTAATTACAAAGTCTAAGTTTTGGCAGCACCCCTATTGCCCCTATCCGAAATTGATACAATAGTAAACAGCTTAAAGACCAAGCAAACATTTCAGAAACATGAAACGATCGATCTTTGTGTGGAGAAAATGTACATTGAAGTCCGAAATAGCTTCGCTCACTTTAGTTTTTGCTTTGCCAACAGCCCAAAGAACTAAAAAATATATCACTCAACACAATGATAACCACCAACCAACTTACATTCCAATCCAATGAAGTGACATCCTTGTTGCTTGGCACTTCGGCACCTCCCTTTTGAATGCAATGCCTCAAAACCAACTGATTTGGGCTGGCGGTTGTACCCGACATATCCCATATTCTAGCCGTACTATCACCAGACCCACTGGCAAGCAGATCCCGACTTGGATTCCAAGCACAAATGAAAACTTCACTTTCATGACCGCGCAGTACGGTCGCTTTCGATGCCGGAATTTCTATGCTCTGATCCACATCCATCGCCTCTGGAGCTATTTGTGTGGTTTGTTGTTGTTGCTGCTGCTGTTGCTGTTGTTGTTGCTGCTGTTGCTGTTGTTGTTGCTGCTGCTGCTGTTGTTGTTGTTGCTGTTGCTGCTGAGACTGCTGCTGTTGCTGAGTCTGCTGTTGCTGTTGTTGCGTAGTGGAGGCTTGTGTTGTTACTGGGGCAGCTGTTGTAGCTGTTGGTGTCGTTGTCGCCGCCGTACTAGTCGCTGTTGTTGCCGGCTCCTCCGAACCATTTGCTGCCGACTCAGATGGTGTGGATTCCATTTTAATTTGTACTTCCACCTTTACCGGTTCATTTTTAACTTCAGCCTTAACTGGTGGCTTTGGCGTTTTCACCTCAGGCATAACGGCATCTATCAAACTTAGCCCTTCAATGGGACGCGTTACTTCACCTTCTTCACCCACACTCCATTCGATTTCCGTGTACATCAGGCCCTTTTGTAAAATTGTTAACAAAGCAGCCGGTGGCACCAGAGCTCCGTTGATATTGCTCTGTGAGATGTGCGATTCAATGCCAAACACAAAGGCAGAATGATGGAAGCCTATAAAACACCAAATTCCAAAGAAAATGATTATAAAAAGAGCTGAATTCGCTTTTAACATGCAACAAACATTGATAGCAAGAGAAATACCAAAAATATAAGGGAAAAAAAAACAAGAACACACCTGACTCTTGAAGATATCGATAAACCAGAAAATTAACTTCATCGCTGGAAAAACTCATGGTGTTTTTTGCGCGGCGACTTTGCTTTTGTGTGAGAAATTTTCGAATCTATTTTGGAAAATTAAAAGAGAGAAACAAAAACGTACAATTAATTAAACAATTGAGAGTTTTTTGTTTGTTATTATGTTATTTGTTGGGGTTTCTTTGGGCTTTAATCACTTTTTTCTGTGGTAAACGCCGCTGTGTCACTTTTTGAAGTATGTCTCCCAGAAGTAGTTGTTGGTTGTCCATTTTAGACAGCAAAATTGATACTAACTTCGCTGTTGATTGGGGTGAAAAAATTTCATTGACCGAACGTGCTGTGCTAATTATGGGCATATAAATGGTGAGTCATGATTTGGTATTTTTGGAGTAGAAGCATAATTATGTCATAAAATTTAAAAATTTCATTAATTAATTGTCGGCATTAATTATTATTGACTGAATGACGGATATGGGCGCGAATATTCAAATATACTGCGAGTAATGATCTACTACGTTAAAGGACTGCTTGGATCGCCATCTGTTGGTGAAATTCGACCATTGTGGTTCATGCAAATGAAAGTTGCAATGGAGTGCAGCGGAAAATTGAAATGAAATATGCAACTACACTGCCGGGTGAAATTATATGGTGAGGAACAATCAAAAAAAAATGAAGCACTGAATGTGGTGCAAGTATAAGAACCGGCTGAAATTGTACAAAAGACTCCAATAACAGAAATTGTGAATACTAGTAGTAGTAGTAGTTCATTTATTAGCATAATAATACTTTAAAAACATCTTAGAAATATAAGTGCAGGTATAAATATAGTTTATAATATCATTTTTAACATAGTCAGCCTTAGTTATGTGGTTATTCTTATAGTAATTCAATTATTTACTTTAACAAAATGAATACACATTATTTTGAATAATCTAAAACTGTTTTCGTTTTTTATATTGCTTGGCAAGGAATGATATAAAAGCATTCCCTTATGCAAGAGTGTGTGCTGAGCGGCTGTGGTACTCTGAGGATGAACTCTGAAATCATTACGGTTGCGCAATAGGTACGGCTATGATTCACCTACGTATTTTATTGCACTTGTTAGATGGTTGAGAGCAGCACTCTGCTTCCTTTTGAAGACTGCTATCAACGTGTTGAATTTTTCTCGTATGCATCCTAATCTCCCTCTATTGCATCGTAGCGGAACACTTGAATCGGAGCATTTTTAATTTTTATATTTGAGCAGTTGGCCCGAAACACACCTTTTTTCCTCTTTTTTACACTTTCTTGCTCATCGACGATCAAAACCAAAATGAAAAAATATGTCAGAAATGGAACGATATATTGTGCTTCTCCCGAGAATCCACTTTAAAAATGGATTTTCCGCGCAAGTAACCCTTCTTCTTCCCACTTCAATAAAAAGCGTTCCCTCTCTTTCGGACAATCTTCCTGCCCGCGCTAATATGAACAGGCACTTAGCCAGCTGTGATGCAAATTAAATATTATACTACCTGAATGAGTTCATTAAATCCTTGTCAAATGTCCCGCGAAATTGTCTCAAATACGAGCCGAAATCAATTCATTTGTCGTCGGAATCTGAACCTGAGCCGAGGAATTGGTAAGAATAAACTTTCAAACTTTTAAACTTTCATCTTATTAAATCACCTTTATGCATGGTTGTAATATTTTTTTTTTTATCCGCGGCAGTCTGTTTTTTTTTTTGTGCTTTGTTTTACCCGGGGAGAATTTCCACCGACTGTTGCCGAGTTTCCTCCTTTCGAACAGAAAAAAACTCGGAAACACGATGGGTATTAAAAGGAGGAACATGTTCGCGTATATACTAAGTGGGAAACGCCGGGTAAAGTTAGCTGTATAAAACCCTTCCTTTTCCTTTTTTTTTATTTATTTCAATTACTTTTCGCGTCAACCATCTCAAACCAAAATCACAAAAAAGGACTCGAATTACACGCAACCTTGTTATCTACTCTATCTCCAGCATAGATGAACTAACCTATGTAGATGGCAAACTCTACTAATACTTTTGCAAACCCTTAACTTTCGCACTAACATTTTTACCATTTCTATAACCTGTCAGAATTTGCTAGAGTGAGAGCAATTTACAAGCAAAGTTGCTAGAATGAGAGCAATATATAAGTAAAGCTGCTAGAATGAGAGCGATTTGCATGCGTGTGTGTAATATCGATGACGTTTTTTGAGTAAAAATTGCTATTGGTGACGATTCACACGTTTTCACAGTCAGGGTCACATGGATAGAAGCGATCAGTAAAACCGGTTTTTCCAATATCTGGAAAGTTTGACATCTAGATTAGTTTATCTATGATCTCCAGACATCAACTGTCACGAATTTAACTTAAAAAAAACTCTCATCCAATGCAATCTTGCCGCTATGTCCCCAGACATTCCAAAAAAACCAATCCCGTCTACTGATTCGATCAGCTGATCAAAACTCGTAAAGGCTATTGACCTGTCTAATTGGTCTCGTTCACTTAAAAATCCCATTTTTTTGCTTCCTATTTCGCTTTCTACATCTTTCGCTTCCTTCTCATACTCTAGTCCTATCTAACTCATACCACGTCTCCACGAGACATCGTTGGTGTTGAAAATTTTCATGAAATCATTAACCCTGAAATTTTTTTGACAGCGCTTGTCAGTTTGACTTTGGAATATGAAAAAAAAAGCAAACAAGGAAACAAACATGACTGAGCGGCGTATGCCATAGAACGAGGTTCACACCGGCTCAGCCAACTTACACTCGCAGAATGAAATGTCATGTAGTAATTTTCCCACCTAAGTCAAAAGAAAAAATGTCAGACGAAATATCTGAAATTTAGTCTAACATATTTTTGTCTCTTGGAGACGCGGTGTTACTCCCACACGATCTGTAACCTTAGCAAGACTTTTCACCTCTTCCACCAGAATACGAAATACTCAACAAACTCTAGGGCAAAGGAGACAAATTCACCATACGAATAAGAGCACAGGGAGAAATGGATCCTACGAAGAAAGTGCGAGGAGGGAAATCAAAAACAGGGTGAGGATTAATGGAATCAGGTTCTATGGTGAGTTGGAAAAGTGAGGTTAGTAGTTCTAATTGAATTATTGGGAGTGGAAAAGGTGAGTTTAAGAGAGGTCAATTTATTGAATTTGGTACAGTGAGACAAATATGACCACCGTAGATAAATGTATATTTTTGTTTTTGCTTAAAAGCCTGACGCTACAAGCTCACTAATCACTGTCGCTCGCTAGGAACAAGTTTCGGGTTCTTTTGCCACAAATTCTAGTATTGGATACTCTCGTCGGTTTCGACATATGTAAATCAGTTCATAATCATAATAAATCAATCATCCTTGGATACTAATCAATTCTTAATTAGCACAAAATTGGTTGCACGTACATTTAGTCTTGAATAGGTTCCACATCATTTTGGAAACTCGATCGCAGTTTCATAGTTTTTTTGGTAAACTTTGGATCAGTTCTCATCTTAATTTATCGCTGCAGTTACAATACTAAGTGAATACGATCCTTCACTATCAACATTTAGCTGTTTTGATCAGAAGAAATTCATATCAATCTCATATTCGCGAATCTCGTTTTGACAATAGAATCACAAATTTACTTCAAATTCCTCTACTCAACATGACAGAACCTTCGTTGGATGAATTAAAGCAAATGTGTTCCTGTTCAAAGGGATGCATAATAAGAATTATCAACAATATAAAGGATGAACCTTCGCATACAGAATTAGAATCTCCCTTAGGGATAGTTGAGTTCTATTTTAAGCAGGTTCTAACTCTTACAGAACGCAAATAGAATGCTTCTACAGATACTGTAAGAGGTGATCTCGAGGACCTCTATATTTCGACAAAAACGAAAATTTAAAGTGTATTAGCGCCAAGAAGGGGAATCCTTTCCGAAACAACGTTTGCAGTTCCACAATCGGTGAGTCATTTGCAAAAGTTCAGTTGGATATATTCTGAGTACAAAAACTTTGGCAAAAAAACTCGTCGACAACGATCCTAGTCTCTCAGTCATTGAGAAGTTTAACTATCTTCTCACATGTTTATGTGGTTTTGCACTAAACACAATTAAAGCCGTCCAAATAACAGAGGTAAACTATCCTAGGCAGTTGCACGACTCAAGGACCCTTATAACGATTGTTTGATATTTTCTGAAAACATATCTCAATTTTTTTGACCTACCATCTGCTTGAAAACCGTCTGCATCTCAGTTGTGTAACTTAGTGGACTTGTATATCTCATTAAAGTCGCTTTGCAGAAATGTGGATAAGTCGACACAGCTAAATGGGATGAACAGTGCGACTACGAGTGCAAATCATTGGCAAGTTGGGATGATTCTGCTAACATTTTGAATACACGCTGTCAGAAGTACGAACTAGCAACCAACCTCTGTGGGAGCAGAATAAAAAGTGGTCCACTAGAACAAGGTCGTCAAGGTCATTCAATAAGTAGTTGTTCCATTTTTGGTAGACTCTCAATTTTAGATCGCTTTAATAATACAAAAAAGCTAGTACTTCATCTGAATTGCTTAGGTAAGGGTCATACGGTACCTAAATGCCCGTCATCATATCGGTGCAGGATATGTAAGCAAGCGCATTGTAAGTAAAAATAACAATTTGTGAGAATGATCAACGGTTTATTCTGCCTTAGAAAAGAAGCCTGCTGCTAGGACAACACATTTGATTCTGGCTATTGCTTTGGTCCAGTTTAGGGACATATTTGGCGCTTTTCAGATAGGAAGTGTTATAAGACACTGATTCAAAGGTCAATTCTATAAATGAGCGCTTTGCAAGATCGTTTAATTTTCAGAAGCAAACAAAGAATGTCGACATTGTTGAAATCGGAAAAACCGGAACTAAAATTCGCTTCATCACCCAAACCACCGTTCGATCGAGATTTAATACAATAATTTTGAACAGTCTCTAGAATTTCTAGTCACTGCAACTTTACCTGGCTACCAACCAAACACGAAGCTCAACTTTGGAAATTGGACCCTTCCTAAAGATATTAAGCTTGCGGATGACCAGTTTCATCAACCATCACCAATGGATATGTTATTAAGAGCGGAAGCCTTTTTGTATTTGATTCTGAATGGACAAATAAAATTGGGTGCGAAACTGCCCTCAATGCAAAACACTCATTTAGGATGGATTGTATTTGGAAGGTAAACAAATGAATTTAAGACGCAAAAAGGGATGTGTGGAGGACAATCTGGACGCATTCGTCGAAAAGTTATGGTAGCTAGAAACAGCGGATGGATGTAAGTCTGAGTCTAAGTGGACGGACGAGCAGGTTGAATGTGAAACACATTTTCGTCGCAGCCAACTGGAAGACTTATGGTTCGGCTTCCATTTAAAAATGACTCTAACTACAGGATGATCTATTTTTAGTTTTTCTTCGCTTTCGTTTACATGGATACGTTCTGACTGCTTGCCAAGATTCCGGTACAATATATTTTGTGGAGGTAAAGCGAATGATAACAATATATACAAACGTTTGAATTTCACAAAATTAACTATGGCACAATATCTGTACCATTTCTAACTATTCGTTCGCTCATTTATCTTATTGATAAATCCGCAGACTGATACCACTTAGGATCCAAGACAATTCAATCAGGTTTTTAGGTGGACGGCATGATCACAGGAGCGCTATATTGAAGTTAGCTGGGCTCGAATATATTAAAATCTTTTTTTATTTTAATAGCTGGTTTCAACTTAACTAGCACTCTTGGGACTACCCGGGACGCAATTCATGATCATTTATCTTTTTCATACCATAATTCTCGTGCAGTTTTTGCGATGCGTCAATGCACGCATACGAATGTTGCGTCCAGGATATGAAAAGTCGAACTTCCGTCAAGCTTTTAGTCCCAAAATCTCGGCTATCAAAAAGGAAGCAACCATTTCGGCTTGAGCTACACACTCGTCGAAGCTCACGACCTTTATCAAAAATCGAATAGCGGAAGTTCAGGAAAGTACATACGTCAAACGTTGACTAGAGGTATGTTCCCACAAAGGAAAATCCCTTTGACCCATTGGAGTTCTCAATTACTACCTGCGTTATATTCCACATGCAGTTCATTTTCATGCGCCGTTAAAGGATTTCCTATGTGAGTCGAAGAAAAATGACAAAAGAAAAGTGTGGCAGATACACGAGACGGAAGCAACTTTCGAGGCATGTAAAAAAAGCATTGGTTACAGAGCACTCTGCCAAAAGGTCCCAGTTAGCTCTTGTCACTGACGCGACGGTTCAGATATAATCGTTGGTTGGAGCCGCCTTGGAGTAGAAAGTTGGAGACACTTGGAAATCACTTGGATTCTTCTCCCGGAAGGTATCACAGACTGAGCGCAACTACAGTACATATGATATCCAGCTATTAGCGATATATGAAACAATAAAGTTTTTCAAACATCTCCTTGAAGCAAGATATTTCGTCACCCGGTCAAACCACAAACCAGAAAAGGCTTCGCTGAGACAATTGCGACACCTAGACTTCACGATCGAAATAATCCATGTAGCTGGATCCGACAACACTGTTGCTGATGCATTTTCGAGAATTATTGCTATAACCATGCGGAAATCTCTCAACATGCATGACTTACTTGCTGCGCAGAGTGAAGACGATGGACTGAAAAACCCACTTAGTGGAAAGAATTCATTAAAATTACGAAAAGTCTTTTTGGCACCTGAAATTGAAATTTATTGTGATATTTCTACAGGATATCTCCAACCCCATGTCCAACAAAAACGTTGACACCATGTTTTCTCATCGATTCACGGCTCTTCACATCTCAGTGGTCGTGCAATACTTCAGCAGGTGAGAAAAAACTAGGTGTGGCCTGGAATCAAAAAGGATTGTCTCCGGTGGGCATGTTCTTGTCTTCCTTGCCAACGATCCAAGATACACCTACACAACCAGTTGAATCCACTGAATATCGACGTTCTAAAAAATCGTTTCGACTACGTCCACCTAGACATTGTTGTCATACTGCTGGTCAGAGGTTATCGCTACTGCCTTACAATGGTTGACAGATTTTCACGTTGGCCTGAAGCAACACCTTTAACGGAGATATCGGCGGATGCAGTCGCTACAGCTTTTGGTCCCAATGGATTTCCCGCTTTGGTTGCCCGAAGATCATCACAACCGACCTGGGTTTACAATTTGGGCCGGCACTATTCAAAGCACTGGCCAATTTAGCAGGGACAATTCCTTGTCGGACAACTGCCAATCATCCACAGGCAAACGGACTCGTCTTACGATTGCACAGATCATTTAAAGCTGCATTGATGTGTCATTCCAACGAACCTTGGCTCGACCTGTTGCACACGGTTTTTCTTGGTCTCCGGACGTGCTTCAAAATAAGATTTGCGAGCTACCGCAGTTTGGCACGAACATCCGACTGCCAAACGAGTTTTTTGCTGCTATTAGAGTCCATCATCACCCTAAAAAAA
The DNA here is from genome assembly GCA_963966105.1 of Volucella zonaria. Classification (NCBI taxonomy): domain Eukaryota; kingdom Metazoa; phylum Arthropoda; class Insecta; order Diptera; family Syrphidae; genus Volucella; species Volucella zonaria. The sequence continues at coordinate 125,413,730 of OZ014533.1, forward strand.
AAATGTTTTTGTTAACAAAAAAAAAAAACAACTGGTTGCTCTCATGTTTTTCTAAGTGTTGTGAAGGAACCCTGGAACCACCGTCTGATCGTGTTTTCACTATAAAAATCGACGACAAAGAATCAAATGTTTCCGTGGAAGGACGTAAATCCGTTTTTTCACGAAAAAAGACGATACAACCTCAATTAAAACTTAAAATTCATCAGCTGCTTGAATGAAAATACGAGTATACAGTGGAAAAAAAGTGACGTTTGCTTTTCCAACGAATACCAACTAGAGAGGGAGTGAATGTGGCGTACTGAACGCTGTCAAAGCTGAAAATATCTTTTCTCGCTCTGTTAGAGTAGGACGTAAGCAGGAATTTACTCCCCAAAATTTCTTACTAGGTACATAACTTTTTTTCTACAAAATATGTTCTTAAATACAAGTTTAAAGTAATGATAAGACTAACTGTGTAAATTAAATTATTTGTTTTTCCATTACAATCAAATTCACTACACATTTACCCATAAAAAAGTAAATTTTCGCATAACATTTTTAAATCCACAAACCATATATTTTCCAATTTCCTCAATATTTGTGCTAAGCCGCAAATAGATGTCGCTAGTAATGTGCTTTCCTACTCACATGAACTCAAAGCCAACTTCAGTAGATAACAACTGACAGCGAATGGCTTCTTTCTTTCCGGTATAGGATTTTGTGAAGTGTGCTTGTCCTCGTTTGAGCTAAGGCCGATTTATAAATTTCTGGCAACTTGCACTAAAGAAAATAGAACAACAATCTAACAATCATGTCTACTAAAGCTGAACTCGCTTGCGTCTACTCTGCCCTCATCCTGGTTGATGATGATGTTACCGTCACTGTAAGTACCCAGTTGTATCCCGCTCTCATCCATATTCCCAACAGAATAGAATGACTGCGATTTTTAATCAAAGGAAATCCCAGTCAGTTCCGAGAATCTGCACCACTTTCCCTCTCGATTTCATGGTCCATTAAATCAATTGTCCATCACTCATGTTCTGTTTTTGTTTTGTCTTCGTTTTAGGGTGAAAAAATCAACACCATCCTGAAGGCTGCCAATGTCGATGTGGAACCTTACTGGCCAGGTCTGTTCGCCAAGGCTTTGGAGGGAATCAATGTCAAGGACTTGATCACCAACATTGGATCAGGAGTTGGCGCCGCCCCAGCTGCCGGTGCAGCTGTTGCTGATGCCGGAGCTGCTGCCGCCCCAGCTGAAGCCAAGAAGGAAGAGAAGAAGAAGGAGGAAGAGCCAGAGGAGTCCGACGACGATATGGGTTTCGGTCTCTTCGACTAAAAGGCTCCTTCCAGTCGAGTTTCACCTCTGTGACGTTGACCATTGTACTCTGTACACGTTTTAATGTACAAATGTGGAAATAAAAACCAATTTTTACAAAGTGACTCGGTGTTCAGTTTATTTGTGTTCATTCGCCCAAATTAGACGATGATCTCGTTGAGGACCTTGGCGATTTCACGCAGATTCTGGGCGTTGATTTCCTTGAGTCCGATGCTGACGACCAATTCTGTGGGGCACTTGCTGAGACTTGTTTTGTTTACGAGGAATTGAATGGCGGCGCGAGCTTCGTCTTTGTCCGTGCCGAAGGTGTTGGTAATTGTGATGGGGATGGATGGATTTAGCAAGTCGATGGGAGGCAGAGGAGCTGATGGATCCCTGTCCTTGCAGTCGAACTGCACCGAGAATACATTGCACATTTTCTCGTACTGGGTGATGATGAGCAGCCACTTGTTTACGAATCGTTGCAGCACGAATTCGGTACGTGTGCCATTTATTTTTGCACATAATTGCGCATCGAAGCCTTTGTCGTTGGATTTGCACATGATTTATAAATAACTTTTGCGTTTAAAATATTTATTTCAAGTTTGTTTGGAAATGAAAATAAATTTTGCATCGAACAATTGTGATGACAAACGGTGATTTGACAGTTTGTTGCAATGACAGTAGGGGGTTGGATTTTTTTCTTTTTTGAAACGAGGTGCGTTCGAAGAAGCAATTCAAACAAACCTTTCATTGAAAAATGTTGGTTACAATTGAGAACGGTGGAACTGTGCACATGAAGCCCATTATTGACGCAAATATTAGGTTGGCAAGAAAGTTTTTAAAGTCGATTGCATTATGTTAGTTTATACTCGCTTTTGTCAATATTATTTAAGCTTGCTTTAGACGCAAACCTGGCTTAAACTCGTCTACACCTGTTAGTACAGTGTCAATTTTAACATGGAGTGACAAAACGAGCATTTCCTTTTTTTATTTTCCGTGTTGCGGAGGCTCGCATAAAGTTAGGTGATGCTTATGATTTTGACTCCATATTGGAACGCAAGTGTCAGAATTATTTTAAGAAATTCCGTTCTGGAGATTTTTCACTCAAAGTAGACCAACATTATGGTAGATCAACTAAAGTTTATGATGACCAAATCAGAGTCATAATTCAATGAGTAACACAAATACTTAAAATATTAAATGCACTCGTAAAGAAGTCCGATATTTGGAATCCAAATTAATCGAAAGAGATTCACTTAACACATGATATGCATCTCAAACACGATTGAATCGATCCTACAACAACATCAATCAAAAACGATCATTGTCTAAGCGTAATGAACCAGCACAAACCGTAGCGAAAGCTGAACTGCGTCAAAATAAGGTTATGTTGTCAATTTGGTGGAGTTAATCGTGTAATCGAGCCGCTTCCAAGGAACCAGACGATCAATTCAGATGTTTACTGTCAACAACTAATGAATCAATCAAACCAAAACGATCAAAATTGCCAAATCGTATGGGAATTGTGTTCCACCGTGACAACGCTAGATCACACACATCACTTGAGAAAATATTGAATCTGATGTGATGTCACCATACCGCCCCGACGTTGCACCATCAGATTTTCATTTGTCTCGAAGTTTGCAAAACTCTTTGGATGGTAAAACTTTCACAGAGTAAAGCACGAGATTGTCAGCATCGACTTTGTTCACAAAATTTTTCTTGAAAAATCCAGACAAAGACCGGCCTTAGCCGCGAAAATAAAATGGCACAACTCAAAAAAGGGAAGCCGCTAAATTTGCGAGAAAATTTGGAGCCAAATCGCCCAAGAGGAAGAACTAAATGCGCAGATTTGATGAAAAATGTAAGCGTAGTGTAGAAACTTTGCTTCAAAAATTCGGCTCCACATAACTAAAACAAAAAAAAAAACCCTGTGGTACAACGATAAGCGGAAAACAGTGGTAAGGAACAAAAGGTAAGCATTGCAAACGTAGTATAATGATTAGAGCGGAAACAGCGAAACCAATAAAATGCGACTATGAACGTCGCAAAAAAGAGGCGAAGAAAGCTGTAATTTGGGCATATGCGAAAGCTGTCTCACAACCTATAAACAGGAAATATGCAATAGAAGCAGTACCAGGTCGAACTCAGTACCTTCAAAATTTAAAAGAAAAACTAGGAAGTTTTTTCATCCTCGAAATATATTGAAGTGAAACAACTGCACTTGCCAACGGGGAACAACGAAATTTGCATCATTTGACCAAGAATTCCCGCCTAGTACCATTCCCTAGGCACGAAGAAAAAATAACAGATTTGACGGTAACTGAAATTAGCAAAGCAGTAAAACGAATGAATAGGGCGCGTACAGTTATTCCGGACCACATAATGTTATCAGAATCGATCGGATATTTAACCAATGGTGGGAGGTCTTTCTTGTTTCACTGTATGAAGGCAAAGATGAAACGAGAGATCGAAACAACTGCTAATCGGTAAAGCTATACAAAAGAGCTATAGACATGCGATAACGCAGACAATTGTTTTATTGAACCACATGGCAGTTAATGCGACATATGACACGATTCACGAGGCATCACCATAGGCCAATAGGCCTAAGTGGGTTGGTCTTTCCAACAGCAAATTTAACCTAGCCTAACTAACCTTTGGCACCATTCGAACTCCGCGGATAATGATGGAGAAACAAATTATTGGAACACTCAAATAGAAAATCATCTCCAAATGGACGTACGTCTCACTAACGAGATGATCTAAGAAAGAGCGGCAGTAGAATGGTTTTAAGGTGCGCAAATTTAGCTAACCGCACAAGCGCTGCAGTTGTAATGCAGATACGTAGGAGAAATAAGTAACAAAAGACGTCTAAAACCGCACTGAAAGGGGATAATTAAATCGTTGTCAGTTTTTTTTACGAGGGCCTCCCAAAACTAGAAAAATAGTTGGTGTCATCTCTTTTTGTCCCATCCTGCTGCTTTTTCACACAAAATGTTCATATCGCCGTCTTTACTTCACTTGGGCCGGGCAGATAGAAATCTTGGCGTTCATTGTTTAGCTTTTGGCTCTTTCTGTTCGACAGCGGAGTTTGGGTCGTCCACCCCGTTTAACAGTTTGCAGAAGGGTTTTTTTTCCATATCCTCAGCACCGAATTTGGTTCTAATGATGAAATTCATTTCTTATCTCGACAGGTTTCTGTCCGGCTTTTATTGGCTTGACGCCTTCTTTTGGTGGAACTTCTGAATACTATTCCTGGAGTAACTCACTCTCTATTTACCCGGGCGGTTGCCCTTAGGTTTTTAATTTTTCCTCGGAGGCGGCGCTATTCTTCCTTTGACCTTTTATGCAGCGTCGTTTAATTGTTGTTCTGCTTGCCTGTACTCTATCAAATCACGTGTTTCATAGCGGTGCTCTCATGCAACCCAGTACATTAGTAGCGGCATTTCCAATAAGTTCTTAACATCGACGCCAGCGATCTTCTGCACTCGATGCAGATTGCATAGGATTTATGGAGAAAATATGCGCTCGCAAACATTCTGACTGTTTCCTACGATTACAGACGTTTAAATTTAAATCGCTTTCTTGTAATTCTCCGTTGTTGCGGGATCTGTGATATCCGTAAAAGTATCTTGGCTGTACATAGGTAGGTTGATGTCCAAGTTCGCATATATTGGAATGCTCGGGGTTCAATAATGCTAGATTGGGTGTCCGTCATGTTTCTTTGTGCATGTTGGGGCGAGAAAAACGTAGTTATAGTTACATTTCACCCAACAGCAAAGTCTAGTAGCCTGAGGTCGATTCTAAATGCTATGTCATAAAGGCTGTACTCAAACACTTTAAACGTCACACTTAGCACATTACTCGTAAATTTAGTCGAGGAGCTTCTAAAAACTTGCTCTGGTATCATCGTTTATTTTTCCTGTGAGAGCGTGAATGCATACCAGGTTGTTGCAGCTTAGACTTGAACTGAATTGATAGAGCACCGAATGCTCAAAACTTTTTGCTTGGTCTGACTGTTACAACAAACTCGCAACGAAACAGATGTTGCTTCCGTTGTTTGTAACAGTAACAATATTATAAGTCTCACATTTCATCCAGCCCATTTCACCGTACTTATAGCTCGGGTGTCTGCTAGATGTTCGATTGCACCTAACCCTTTCAATGTTCGAATGTCCTTGTGCTTTTCTGTTTGCGGATCATCAAAAGCAAGTCCGTTCTTACCCGAGGCTATTGATTGTTTTGTAGAATTTTCATGCCCGGGAGGCTAACTTCACCTTCAACCTGAAGACTTACGCCCTTTCTGTGTCCCCGTGGCAAAAGCGGTCGGATATACTGAAGCTAGCAACCCTTCTTGGGGACATTATCCTTCCTATTGCTCCTGTTTAACCCTTTTTGAACTCAGATTCAATTACATTGAAGTAGTACGTCATCTAATCCATCTGCCATGCTGACTGTACTATTAGAGATGCTGACGCCACCAACCTTCTTTCTGGTCTGTAAACTTACTGGCCATAATTAAAGCCAGGACCTGACACTGGTACGTCAATAAGTAAATACAATGTACTGCGCAACCATTGGATATCGCCAGATAGAAACGCGTACCATAATCGTACAATACCTACCCACATTTTTCTTCACCAGCCAGCCTATTTCCTTTAAATCTTGAAACGGAAATTTGTGTAAATTCAACCGAAGCTCCGTCGAAAAAACAAATATCCATTTGTCATTTCGAAGATTCGTACTAGATTTTGCGGCGAATAACAATCTACTTCGCCGTTCTGCCGAACCTCTCTCTACGATAGCAAAACAAAAATAAAAACAGATTTTTCTCTCTTCTCTTATTTCTTACACAATTTTGACATTCTCTTTTGAGGATAAATTCATTACTTCCTCCTTTAACTCTCCTTCTTTCTGCATTCAAGAAAATATGGGAAAAAATTCAGTCGAGCGAAATACGGCGAATGCGAGAGACGTTAGTTTCGAATTCGGGACGTGTTCAGCTAAAAAGTCAAAAATCCACTTTTTATTTTATAATTTTTTTTTGTCCAAATAATTTATCGTGAAGGAAGAAAAAAAAAAATTGTATATGTATATATATGTAGAAGAAAACTCAGAAATTCCCCTGTAATTTGTTGCCTCGTTTCAAAAAATAATCGTCTGCGGCCGAAGTGAGAAATAATTAATCGCGAAGTCCAATTTCCATTCGTAAATTGTATGACCGTGTAGCATTTGTTCTTCCTCTACGTCCCCCTCTTTGTTTCTTTCCAACCGTTTCGGTGTGTTGTTGTTATTTTTGTTTTCTATTGAAAATAAAATTACGAAAGAAATTATTCAATTCTCTAGTGCTGAGAAGCAAAAGGCAAAAGAAGGAAAGAAAGAAAGGGAAAAAGAAAAATCTGCAATTGTGTGCGGAAAAGTGAAAATATATCAAACCGAGAGTGTCCGTTTGTTTGTTTGTCAAATTGTCAGTTAGTTTGTTAATTTCTGTGTGCGAAAGTATCTTTTGGTGTGACAAGTGGAATGCGATAGAAAGTCGCTAGCTAAAGCCACACGCGAATAAAAGGGGGAAAATTGCACTCGAATACATCAAATTCCGACGTTTATTGCAGCGACACCACTACTAACCAATCGCCACTACCACAACTACTACTGCTACCAGTAGCAGCAGCAAAACTACTGCAACAAAACAAGATTGCGAACAACAACAACACTAACAGCAGCAACAGCAGCAGCAGCACCATCATCATCAGCAGCAGCAACAGCGACGTTGTAACAATGGCTGTTGTCCGTAAGAAACAAGACGATAAATACCTGAAGGTCCTGCGAGAGCTGGTCACCAGCGGCAGTGGTGGCAATCGTCAATGCTTTGACTGCGGCCAGAAGGGTCCAACTTATGTCAACATGACCATCGGATCGTTTGTGTGCACTCGCTGCTCGGGAGTTCTGTAAGTACATACGAATACATGCCACATATGAGAGTTTGTTGATTCTTCCAAATGATTTCATGAATCAAGGGGAAGTAAGGATCCTGCCCAAGGATTTCTCTTAGAACGAGGGCGTGATATATTCTGAATGGTGCAGCACTTGTTGCTGTTGATTTTCATTTCCATTTCCAATTCACGAGGGACGTTACATTTTTTTTTTGTTTATCACAGTTCCATCGGAAATGGCGTAAATTCTTGGGATTTCCTGGCTTGTTTTTGTTTTCTTGTTTTTTTTTTTTGTTTTTTTTTGTTTATGTTTCAAAGTTTTATTTTTTCACAGAGCTGATTCTCGTTAACGTTATCGCACCACAAGGTGGAAATAGCGCAGCTAGGAAACCAAACCGGTTGGAGGTTGCAGCTTTTGTATTAAGCACAATTTTTGTTTGTGTTAAGAACGCTTGCCATTTGCTGTTGTGGCTGCTTATCTTGGCGATGAATTTCCTGGAATTTGTTTTGAAACCAAACCCCAATAGCGGGCTAGTGGATTGCGGCACGTGTATATGGTATGGTCATGTCGAAATATTGAAAACGTTCCGTGGCACTCGAGGAGGTTGGCTTTTTTTGAAGCCATCGAAGTAAATCGAAAGAACTGGATAGAACGAGAAGTAGGATTGAGGAAGCAACTCTATATCCCATAGGCAGCACGAGACAATGATTGTTAGACATCCCTCACTCCAATGGATTTTCTTTCAAGACCAAGTATGCAGCTAGAGAGAAGAATTTCAATTCTTTTAAAGAAGGTCGATCATCAGTTGCTGAGAAAACACTCATTGATGTGTGGTGAAATGTGATAATTCATCCACTCCTGGGAACCGATAAATTGTCAGGTGATAACTTTTGGTGAAAGCCTATCGTTACCTTAAGCCTGTGTCATGCAATGCAACTCATCGTATGTCTCTAGAAAGGTTATTGTGCATACAAGGAATGTTGTAAATGGAAATGTTGTTGAGTGTCATGCTTCAGACTAGCTGTGAAGCAAAGATTAAATGTGGGGTGAAGTGAGAATATGTCGAGCAGATAATCACTTCAGTGCCAACTCTGCGGAATTCCTTTAAACTCTCAGAGAAGTCACTAATCCCAGTCGGGCAGTCGAAGGAGAAGTCCAAGGAGAGTCTTTTAAGGAGATCTCCTTGAAAATTTAAAATAGCATTGCGGATAAGCTGACTTCTTCAGCTGTGGCATCTTGTTGGCTAGTTAGTTTCACAGAAATTTTAATAGAACAACTTTTTGTTGACCGTGAAAAGAATTCATTAGTTGCGCAGTTCTCTGAAACTTCAGATTGTCTCGAAACCCAACTGAGTTTGATCTTGCACTGATTAGACATCTGGTTGAGAATATCGACACGCGGTGTGGATTCTGGCTGAGCTAAGCAGCGGTCTGATTAATAGCTGAGGTTTCGCCTTGAAGTATGTACATATGTATATGCAAGGCCCTCATATGCTCTATATGCTGTCTTAGAGCAGTCTTTGAAGATGGAGATGTGCCTACTGAGATGGCCTTCGCGGTGTCTTCATTCGTTCCGTTTTTGAGATCAGATAATTAAAGTCAATTCCAGTTAATTGAAGGTCGGTTGATTGGGGAGGTCACGGTGCAGTAAACTAGTATGTCATATATGCTGCTCTTTCCGTTGCTCAATGTCCCTCAATCTAAGGGCAGAGCGAATTGCAATCTCTGTACATAAGTAGCAAGTGAAGTGGAATAATTTAGGAAGCCGCCGCCGATGGAGAGTGTTTAATGCGCCAATTGTTGTTAGTTATAAGTGAAAACCGATCTCACATTCGTAGTGTATATTCAGTGAATGAGTTTGGTTTGTAGACCCCACCTTGCGCATACACCCCTCTTGCACTAGTAGAAGGCAACTCGAGCTTTATTTGCTCCGCGCTATGACAATTTCTTTCTATTTCAGTTTGTTGTCCACGATGAGGCGTACTATTTAACTTGGGAGGGTTGATGCACCATATCTTGCCTTTTCTTGAGATCGGATCGGTTGTGTTGCAACTACGTATCCACGAGCACAATTAATGTATGTGGGTGCTTACCTGAAATATAAATCTAACGTCGCCAATCCAATGCTCGTCCTCTAATTTGCTAAGGAGTTCATTGAGTAGTGTTGCAGAGACAAGTGAGTAGTAGAACAGCGAGAGCATTTATAACCCCACTGTCATAAGTGGATCAAACTCCAGACAGAGTCATTTATGTCCAGTCCTTGAAAAAAGTTGGTATCCGAGGAGGTGTCAACATTGTTCAAAGCTACCTCGATATCAAGGAACCTTACCATTGTATACTCCTCAAAACGAAGTGATTTTGTGAGTTTGTAGTGTAGTACGGTACCAACCGACTTACCAACTCGACAGTAGACTGAGACGATTAAAACCCTTCTGGAGAATAAAATAAAAACTACGAAAACTATGAATACCATGGTTACCTCAACCCATGCACTACGTATTGTAGCGAGAGGTTAACAGTCTTTCAGAACAATGTGTCCTTGATATACTGAAAGCATTTTGTAAGTTTTGAAGCCATAAACTGTGAAACTAAACCTTTTCTCGCAGATATTGATTGATATTCGGATTGATCTGTGGCTGGGTGGATTTTCTTAAAATGGGTTTGAGCTGGAGTGTTCATAAGCAGATGTAACCATCCTTTCTCGGAGGAAGGAACGTCCGAAATTCCTGATGTTTTAGACATAACTTGCCGTTGTCATGAAAATTTCTTTGCGCTGGTGATCCTTTTGCAGATACTACGCCAGGGGTAACAAATTGGAGGGTATCAGGCGCAGCTTCATTGCGCGCGTTCTCAGGAGATTATGGCATGCATGTAATCCGACTAGCACTAAAAAGTTCTTCCACCTGTTGTTGGTCTTGATTTGTGTTCTCTGCTCCCTTTGTAGCCTTGAACTGCAGGGTGTATGCTTAATACTTTTGTGGGAGTGGGAGATACCTTGCAAGCTAACTTGTCTGCATGTTGATTGGCTACCAGGACCAACAGAGCTTGAGATTTTGTCAAGTGCAAAATTTGGTTTTAGAATAGCATGCCTCTTAATGACTAGGGTAATCCTCCCGTGTGAAATTGCGCTTATGGTTGCTACTTTTCCTGGCTCTTGTATTACGAATATCACGGCTTAGAAGACACTGCAGTGGTCTTGAAAGCGATGAAACGTAGATTCAGTTGATATGAGAAAATCCCAGTGCCGTGCTCTATTTCTATTTTTGGCTCTTTCCGTTTGAAAGTGATAAAATACCGATCCTTCGTGGAATATGTCTGAGTCCAAATTAAGGGTCCATTCAATATTTTGTGAGAGCTAGAACTGTTGACGCCAACGTCTCTCATAAGTTGTCCCCCAATGACATCCCACATGTATCAATGGTGAAGTCTGCAACTGGTGTACTAGACTTTCAGGGCTTCGTATCCTGTTTGGTATAGCACAAAATCTTCGTGAAACGGCTCACATACACACGAGTATATTCTAAATTATTAAAGCACGCTTTATGGCGTTTTCCAGATGCCAATGGTCTGATGTTTTGCTGGATTAAAGCGCCCTTTACTCTGAGTAAAGACGCAGATACATTCGTAATCATTTACTATGTGCTATACAATCACTTACGCAAGTTGATCTCATCTGTAGTGACATTGGCACACATTTATCGCATTTTGTGTTCACCAAATGACCTTGTTAGCGAATCAAAAGTATCTATGCAGAAGCGAGCAGCGACCACACGTCAATCAAGAAAAAGTCATACCATCACTTACGTGTATTGATCAGTGTTTCCATCTCGTGAGTATTTGTCAATTGAAAAGTGTGTTTATTGATTTTGTTTTTCGAGATATGGCTACGGTTGAAGTATTATAACAACAACCCACCACCGATCACGCACAAATCAACTTGAAGAAGTCACTCAAGCATCAGTGCATAGCATTCCAAATGTGTTGTGCCTCTATTCTTTCCGAACTTAAAACCAACGAACAGCCGTGCAAATAAAACAAATTGAAAGGAATCTTACAGGTAATACTTACTCGAGTAAGTTGTATCATTCTCCAGAAGCATAACATCGTTCAACATGATAAACCAATGAATGCACTACAACAGTACTCGTACTTGGAGGAAATGCTTACTCCTAGAGAATTCCTAAGTCTTCACGTAGTCTTCTCTAGAATTTGTGTTTCTTTTTTCCTCCCCAACTTCTTCTATCGTTCCTCGTTTAGTTACTCCTTCTTTTACCATTCCTTCGAACTCATCTGACTATCTCTATCTATTGTATCTATCCAAGTGACTGTCGTTTCCGTGCGTCAATCAAATATCCACGATGTAGCTTTGTTTTGATGTGACGCATTTCATACTTTGTAGATACTTAGCTAACTCTTCTCGTATGTAGATTTATTTCTCTGTGAGGACGTAGCGAGTAATGTGGAATGCAAACGAACTACCTCTGACCTCATTCCTCATACGAGATTCTGGTTGTGTCCACCGCCTGAATCCCAGTGTATTGCTCCCAATTTTATTAATTAAATGTGCCGCTGCATATTAGTATAAATGTGTGGTAGAAGCGAGCTGCTGGCTGATGGTTGACGTGTACACTTTTCTGATTACACTGCCAGACACTCTGCAGTCGATTGACTACACCATCATTGATATAGCGGCTGACTGTCATGCCGGTTAGCAGTGGCTTCGAACGTTTACGACTATGACTATGACTATCAGTCCAGTCCCCCGATGGTGTTTCTTTTTGGTCTTTTGGGGAGATAGTCCGGGTTTTTGAACTTGTGTTTTCGTACTTTGTAGACCCGCATAATAAACAAAATTCAATTTATCAACTCGTGCTCACTCCGACTCCTACATTTACAGATACTCATTCGAATGTTAGATACATACAATTGCTCGTACATTTGAATATTTCGATGTTTGACGTTTCGATTGGGATTGTGTTGTGCGTGATCAGTCTTGAAATTTCAAAATGAAAAAAAAAAAAAAACAACAGAGATTGCCCAACTCAAGTCCACTTTAATGGAATGCTGAGGGAGGGTATACTCGTACACTTAGGAACTGGTCGAGTCGAAGTCATGTTTTGGTCGCTATCGTTTAGTTAAAATGCAGGTGCGGAAGCTTATGTTGGAGAGTTGGAGTTAATAAGATGATTAAACACTTCCTACTTTGAATTAAGCTTCCTTGGTCTCTAAATTCTTTTTTTTATTTGTTTCTTTTGTTTTTGCTGGTTTTAATGGGTTAAGAGGAGTGGAGGTTACTCTAAGACTTCAATTACCACTTGATGGTAACAGTGAACAATTGACCCAAGTGTAACACTGTGGTGTTCATAAAATCGTCGATATAATAAGAAGCGGGCATCATTGACTTTTCTGCATTAAGACAGCTAAAGAGTTACACGATCGTAATCAAATCTTCGAGAGTAAAGCACATTGGAGTGCTTCTGACAGAGTGACAAAGACCTATCAATCTATTTTCACCTTATCCGTGGACGTGGTTTGGAGCTTGCTAAGTCATAATTCTAAGAACATTTATCAACTCCGTCATGTAAAGAGTGTTTTTTGTTAGAGGTTTAGTTTTTAAACTGGTAACACTGTTTCTACAGATTGTCAATTTGACAGTTGAAAGTTGATTTGTGGTTAACGCCAGAACAACGCGTGCAAATTGTGCAAACTTATTTTGAAAACCATGGTTCGGTTCGGCAACTTATCGTGCGCTACGTCCATTTTACGGTCGACAACTGAACAAGTTATTCGGAACACGATGAATCGTTTTCGCACCACGTACACTCTAGTGGATAATACGCATCCCCAAAGACGACAAAAAGTGCGAACAAAAGAAATTATCGTCGTTGTGGTGCCCAGTTTTGATGAGAATCCGAATGAGTCGATTCGTCTTGTGCCCAGCAATTGGAGCTATGCCCATCCAATCCACTTTGTTGAAGACTTTACTGGCTTAAAAGCTTATGAGATTCAGCTTGTGCAAGAGTTGACCATTATACGCGTTGTAGGTTCGGTGAATGCGCCGAAAACATGATTCAGTTTGATCTTCATTTGGTTGAATGGATATGTAAACAAGCAAAATTGCCGAATTTGGAGTGGAGAAAACCCAGAAGCCTTTGTAAAGACGCCCTTACAACCATTAAAACTCACTGTTTGGTGTGATTTATGAGCTAGTGGAATCATCGGCCCATATTTCTGTAAGGACGATGCCGGCCAGAATGTTGGCGTGAATGGAGAGCGCTATAGAAACATGATTTCTGACTTCTTCGTTCCTCAGCTGAATGGCATTGGCTTGACAAAGCTTTGGCTTCAACAAGATGGCACAACATGCCACACGGCGCACGATACCATCAATTTATTGCGGGAAACATTAGCTAAGAGCATTATTTCGCGTGTGAACTAGCCTCCATGATCCTGTGATCTCACAACTTTAGATTACTTTTTTTGGGGGTATGTGAAGTGACTAGTCTATGCCGATAAACTGGAGGAATTCAACGGTAAAGCTTATTCTCCTTCAACAAGCCACCAAAATTGTTGGTGCTACTGAGCAATATCCCTCATGTCGCGATTCCCCACCGCCCCACTGAACCGGAGACGCTTCACACTGCTATATGCGACGCTAATCTGTCCTGGATCAGACCTTTCATATCGAAGTAGGGTAACGCTTCTGGATGAACAAAACCGTCAAAGAGTACTCTCTCATGATATAAGTAGTTGGGGTAGTAGGCTCCAGATATAAGGATATTGGACGAGATCATTGCTTTTGCAATATGCCCTCGAGTCAACTTAATAGCGAAGTTGTCCGCTCTTATTAGATTCTCTCTGTCGTATAGGATCTCATTGGGATAGAATTTTATGTACTCCGAAAAGGTGAAGACAAGCCCTAAGGCAAGCCCTCTCAAATACCCGAATCTTTTCCATTAAGCTTGCTCTCACGTTGAACCACACGGGGCACCCATATACCAGTATGGACCGGATGAGATCCATGTAGCAGATAACTTTTACCCTCGCATCGAGTTGGCTGCTATAAAACAGTCTCTTTGTAAGGGCAGAAGCACCTTTGACTCTGGCCAGAGCAACATCATCTAACATGTTTTATGTTTGTTAAAATATATGTAGATCCCAAGGTATCTGACTACATTTTTACAAGCAAGTGTCTGTCCATGTTGTCCCACGATAGAGAACCTTCGCCAATTCTTTTTGGTATCCCTAGAGGCCCTAGACAAAGGCGTCGTAAACAGAATGGTTTCCGACTTCTGAAAGCTGATTTTCAACTCCCAGTTGCTGATTTTCAACTTACGTTGCAAAAGCATGTTAAAGACCTCAATCTTTGGACTGATCTGTACGCGATTAAGTCGTCTGCGTACGCTATGGCATGGTGAAGTAAACCTGTCACCAGAAGTCACATCGCCATTCTTCACGATGAACTGTCTACTGGAGAGCATATCAAAAAGTGGCTTACTAATGCTCAGCTTGAAGGAGAGTCCCTCTAACCATACGGTATCGAAGGCTTTCTCCAAGTCCATCAGGCAGGCACCAATGCACTGGTTCTTGCCTTTGCTCCATTGGATATCAGAAAGCAGTTTAAATTTGGCATGGATGACATCATGCTCCGCCTTGAAACCGAATTGATTATCAGGAACTCTATGTTTGTCATCAACCCACTTAGTCAGGACTGTGTTGGTCACCATCTCGAAAACCTTACTAATGTTTGGAAGAAGACTGATTGAGCGGAGATTCGCCGGATTGGATGTGCCTTTATCCCTTTTAGGGATGGGGTGTACCACCGCTGTTTTCCAATGCGCTGGATAATGTGCATTATTGTCGAAGCACTATGTTCTGTATTTCATCGGTTCCCACTGATTTCTTACTTCTAAGCGATTCGAAGATCGTTTGGAGCTCATCCTTCGAAATGAACGGCGGTAGTACCCTTTCATTGATGATGACATTATTTGTCATATTCACGTCACCGAACTGGGTGAAATCCGAGCTCTCGAATCGCCAACTCACAATTTCATTTCGAAGGCAGAAATTGTTCTCAAGGACTCGACTCTCCAGGTCGTGGTTCGGGCCAATGATGTCCTCCGCCTTGTACACTTCATGGAAAGTCGCTCCTATTGTCTCTACCTTCTCCTGCGCATCCTCGATCACAAAGAAGTTGTCATCATCAACGAACTCATTTGGATCAATGCCTGCTGCTAAAAGTATGTGCTCGTTGTCCGTCATTCGGGCGATTTTAAGACACGAAAGGTCGTTTTGATCTTTCCTATTTTATTTATTCGCGGGAACTTATTCGGGTTGCTGGTGTTTACAGCCCGAATTTTGTTGTTCCAATACAAACTTACTGAGAGTGCTCTCATCAGTGTTCTGGAGAAGTGTGTCCAACGCTTGTAGGGATGCCTTTAAACAAACTCATCCAATTCCGTAGTTTCGTTCGGAACGGTGTCATACACAAAAGTGCGTAAACAGTTTATGGTATGTTGGTTAGTGCATATTAGGCATGATGCCTAACACTCCTCTCTAGCTTAAGGGTCTTTTGCCAGCTGCTTCCAGTTGGCTGAGGTCCCCTTCCATGCTTTCCATAGATGGAAACGGGATCGAAAACTATCCGAAGAACTTTTCTCTCGAAGCGCCCGCATCCACTTTCGTCAGTGTCTAAGCTTCTGCACCGTAAAGTGACTGGGATGACCAGAGTCTTGTACTCGTATAATGTGTTCCTTGTTGCTCGTGAGAGCGCCTTACTACTCAATTGCCTTCTAGGTCTTCGAAGCAGCGATTGGCTAGAGTGATTTTTCGTCCCTGTAGCGAAACAATAATATGGTGCCGTTGATTGAGGGAGGATCTATGATTGGAATTTTATATTTCCTGGAAAAGAGGAGGAGATCAGTTTTATGGGGGTTTACTCTCAATACATTGAGTTGATCTGTTGAGATTTTGTAGTAAGTGATGCTTTACTGAGAAGGCTATATCAACTTCATCCGCATAGGCAACCACCGGTTCCAGGTACATCAGCAGTTTATTAACCACTAAGTTCCAGAGAAGGGGAGAGAGGACACCGCCTTGCGGCGACACATGTTTTAGCAGAGGCCTCACTCAGTTTGGAGTTGATTATCGTACGGTTTACCATAAGACTGATCAACTCCCCAACTGAATCATCTACTTTCAGAGTTGACTGCGCGGTCGTGATTGTGGATGTGTTGACGTTGGTTATGGAAGGTACCATCCGGCCCAGCAAATTTGTATGGTTTGAGGCAATGCAGCGCCCAGAGCAGCTTGTCTCTTGTAAGTAGACCATGAATTTTGTTCCCGGTTGCAGTAGGCCTGTTTGGGTTGCTACTGCCCGCGAATCGGGAGCTACCTGGAAAGTGGGTGTCCAGTAATAGGTTGAGGGATTCATCACTTGAAGTTGTCCAAGAGCCATCGGTTTTTTTCAAACAGCTAGTCATCATAGGACTTGTAGAGAGGATTTTTCTTAGCCTCTTTCAGAGGAATCCGTGTCAGAGAATGACCTCCAGGATGCCTTCCTCAGTTCTTTTTTGTATAATTTGAGGGATTCTTTGCAGGAGTCCCAGTCAGTGTAAGTATTTCTGGGCAATCCCAGTGCTGATGTCCATCAGTGTGGCTTTTTCTTGCCTATGGGTTGAATAAGAGGGCAGGAAGCGGCCATAGCCTGATTGAGAGCCAGGGTGAATTCCCTGACTTTCATGTCAAGCTCATTAGTGTCACGCTGGGGGGACATGAGAGTTCAGAGGATATTGTTTCTGACAGTATTCCACTGTATTTTGGCCAATCAGTTTTCCGATAATTCCGGAATGCTAGTTGGCTGGGTATCAGTGATCTGAGAATGAGTGTTCAGATGATACCATCCAGTTCGTTAGCATTTGAGTGATGCTGTCGGAGACAAGAGTGATATCTAGCAGGTCCTGTGGGTTTCTAGTTATAAAGGTGGGGTCATTTGGGCCAATGTTGCAACGAATGAGGTTAGTACTTATAGCATGATCAAAAAGTGACTCACCTCTATCGTTGATGTCGGTACTGCCCCATACCGTGTGATGAGCATTCGCGTTGCATCCGATGATGAGGCCAGTTTTTTTGCTTTCCAGCTTTCAGTACCACCCTTTCTAGGTTATCACCAGTGAGAAGGCCCACATGATTGTAGCAAAGATATGCTGATGCCAGCCAGTAGGAGCCAATCCATGGTTCCTGGATTAGGATGATGTCTTCTGCGAAGGCCGAAGCCTTGTTTGAATGATGGAGATTAATCTGGAGAAACCGTATCATTGCTACAGTTTCCCAGAGTGGCCTCCATCACGGTGTTGTTGAAGTTCTCCGATTTTGAGAATGTGCTCAAGAACTCAAGAGCTCATCTTCTTTCTCTGATCGTATAGAACCTCTTTTTGCTCGTCATCGGTTTCCATTTCGGACAAGAAGTCCGAAGAGGAGACCGACGGCTTAATTGTCACCTCGGATAGATTGGAGTCGTCGCTATCCATTTCTGGAAAGGATATCGACGCTCCAAGATCTAAGGTTGTATTTATGTCTCCGTTAAAGAAGGAGGAGGTTGCATACAGCTCATCCTTTTTGTAGGTGTATAGACTCGAATCCGAACCGAATCATGCCTTTTGTCTGCGCTAGAGGGTTTAGGGATTCCTTATTGATCACGATTAACGCGCATCTATAAGAGCCCCTTAGTTCTTCCATCTTCGCGACTTTCCAGTCATGAGTCGGAAGGGTCGGGTTGCTGAGCCTGATTATTTCCAGAATGCTTTCTGAGGAGGAGGGTTCGACTCGGATCCAGGTGCGAGTCGAGGTCTGTTAGGGATGTCCTCCTTAGACACGACTTCGAGTTTTGCACCTGGTCAAATCTCTCCTAAGCCACCTATGGCTTTAGTGAAGGGATCAAGGGATCTCTGATTGGCAAATGCGATAAGCTTGACGTGGTCTTGGTGCCAGCCAGGTGGTCCGGGGTTTTCCCGCATAATGGCCAAGAAGTTGCTCGAAAGCTTTAGCTTGGCCAACTGCCACCGTTCAGGTGTTAATGATCCGCCGGTGTCGTTCCTGTCGATTAGCGCGATCATTATTGCGTCCTTCAGGACTTCGCTGAAAGGCCTCAGAGATGTGCTGTTGGATGGCCCAGGGGTGTTGGTGTTGTAAGTTTTAAACCTCTTGGGAACCGGCACGGTTTCCTACAACGATCTCTGGCCCTTGGAAGAGTCCTTTGTTGTTTTGGGAGCAGTGGAAGCAGTGGTGATGCGTAAAGCATTTCGGCGTCTTATGTAGAGCGCCTTAGATGGAGCTTGCCGATGCGGCTTAGCCCTAGATTCCTCTTTAGGGGGAGGACCTGTCTTGCCACAGTCTTAACACTCCTTGAAGATTTCTTTGCGTTTCGTTGCGCCTGCCTTCAGAGGATGGTGCACCATGGCCTGCCACAGTTTTACCTCCGCTCGACAATGCAGTAGCCTTGCCGGTAGTCGGTGCAGTCACCGTTCTATCGCCTGGTATTAAAAGAGTACCGGCATTGGGTTTTTTTTTTTTTTTGAGGTATTATCCATAATATGATCCCAGGAGTAGCGGAGAAAGGATGGTCCATCTGTACAGAGATAAGGCTGGCTAATCCGGAGGTCTCCAAGTATCCGGATACTCCGTTTGCGACTGAGCTATTTTTGGAGATGCTGGGCCCTCAGCCAGGTTGATCTTCGGGACGGGCCGTATGATACCTTGACCCAGCCCCGGGAAAAAAGGATTGGTTGGGAAGGGGTGTGGGGTTGGGGAGCATCCTTTAGTTTAAGGAGAATTTCTCGAGATTCATTGACCCCACTCAGCATCTACAATTCGACAAGTCCGATGTTCACGGTAGAAAACTATCTATGGTATCTGTTAAATGGTGTGAAAACTCCGTAGTATAGCTGCTTAAACCTAAACGTCTTTTATACGGAACGTGCGGCTTGAACGATGTACGAGAAGTATGAAGAAAAAATAAAAGTGGCGGAAATGAAATTGTAACGAATGTTAGCGGGTGTAACAAAACGTGATCTAATCAGAAGTACGTTCATTTGCGGAAGTCTTCACCTTAAGAATGTGATAGTGGTAAACTGGTCAAAAAAGCAATAGAGGTTTAAGAAGGAGCGGATAAAAAAATAACTGGTTCGTTCAAATGCAAAAACATCAACAAACTCTTAGTCTTAGGTGATCTAATAAAATTTAAATGCGCCGCTTTTAGAATGGCACTAAGGTTCGCAGTAGCTGTGTAGATTTGTAGCATTAGTAACTTAAAATTAAGCTTTACTGCAGTTTTCCCTAGTAACGATATACAGCTCTAAACACTTCTTCTTTAAATATCAAACTCATATTGGCATGTTTTTGACAAATGATAAAAAGTGGTGGACTAACCACTGAATCTTGAGGCACTCCAGCTACGATTTTGTATCACGTACTTAACCACATCAATTAAGAACTTGTATTGTAATACATTGTTTCAGGACAAATAAAACACAAATACCTCGGACTTTAAGTGTAATCTCAAGGACGTTGTAAGCAATTCAGCATTTATTAAACAGTTTACAACCTTTGCCCGAATTGATTGCGAACTTTAATCACTTCAATAAGAAGGTTCAACAAAATGAAAACCAGATCACAATTACTAGTTCGAATACCCCGACTCCGATAAGTGTTGAAATGCCCACCAAAATACGGATACACGAAAACACACACAGCAAACCGACCTAATCAGTCGCAATTTACGATTAGATACATTTGACTTTTTTATTGGTTGTTTTGTTTTTATTTTCATCTCGGGAGAACCCAGACGAAGTCGTCAATCGGTCATATTCCCCAAATGAGACAATGCCTTCGTCGTATTTATGTTAAAAAAAAAAAAAAAAAAAAAAAAAAAAAAACCGAAATCGCCGGCAAATTTTGAAAATGACTTCAAGCCGCGTTCGCGTTGTGATCATGCGTTCTAGCGATGTTCGGATCTTCTTTGTTCTTTTCTTTTTGTTGTTGCTGTTATTGTTAGCCATTTGACCAAAATCTCCGTTGTCTGTGCTTACGCGAAAATACCTCAAAGCCTACGTCATAAAACACGTCGCTTTCCTCTCACCACAACCTACAGGAAAGTCAGCCGCCGTCGTCGGTCGCTAGCGGTAGACACTCGTATGAGAGTGCTTGGCTCGATCGAAATTATAGATTCAGCGAAATCAAAAACAACCAAAGGCAAACGAACAAAAGATAAAATTAAATGACTTTAGCTGTTTGTTGTTTGCAGATTTCTTTTATTACTCGTATTATTATTTTTATTTTATATTTTGGTTTTCTCTGATTCCTGTTTTATTTTCATTATTTTTCGTTTTCATTTTGGCGAGTTTCGCGGTTTTATGCGCGCCGATTGCGGCATTTGATAGGCTCGTAACATTCGGCGAAAATGAGTCACTCCATCAGGCTGCCACGCAGATCGCTGCTTGCTGTGACTGCACGATCTTTCCCATGACTCCGTCTGTCCCGTCTGAATTCTGCTCTCTTTGAACACTACTTGTGGACGTGTTCAGAGAGTCGACTTCGATTTTGTTTAGCATGATTTGCCAAAGCTACAGCACAAAGGTGCATGTCGTGCGGAGTGCACAGACTGCTTTCGCCCCCTCGAAACTACCTATTCAAATGAAAAAGGAAGGAACGATAAAAAAAACAAACCTTCTTGTGGTGGTTTTTATGGGTTCCCCGAATAACTTGCACACACTGTCACTGGAATTGTTTCCCTATGAAATGCCTCCAACCTGGAGAGCTTAAAACTGGTAGTACGGCTCTGTGGAATTTTTTTTTCTTTTCTTCGCTATTTTATTTATGCGCCATTCACTTTTACTTCAAGTAAACTCCATACAAAATGCCGACCTCCATGTGCCGTCGTCGGATTAGATGTCGTGGAAAGAGGTGAATGACAGAATAATCCGTGGCAATAGCAGCGACCGCGGCGATAGCAACATAAGAGGTTCTATTGTGTGAGATATTTGTATCTAAGTACTTTTGTATGTCATTGGGTAGGTATTCGGTATTGGGTAGGCAGCTCAGCTCCTCTACCACCATTTACCACGATTATCTGTCTGTCCTGTTGGTTTCGTGTAAGGCAAATCGTTGGCTTTATCATTCGTTACAATTCAATTTGACATTTGTAAATGTCGAATAGTCGAATCGAATGATGTATTCGTTTAGTTCGGCATTTGCGAACGATTTATTGAGGTGAGAAATGAGTTGGTTCGAATTATTCTTGCCCCCAAGCGACGAACTTTTTAGGCCAAAAATCTCGTTCATCATTTTTCATTCATCTTGTCAGCTGCATCAGCCTTGTAACATACTTTTGGTGTGAAATGTCAAAAGTAAAAAGATCGGAAACGCTTCAGACAAGTTGTGTTCAATGACTGCTTCATTGTAAAATGGTTAGCCGTGATTCTGTTTCTGCTCATCGAAACGCACTTTGTTTACGTCATATTTGACATTGACAGCCATTTATAGGGCTTATTAGGGAAAGGTCGTCAGTAACATCTATAAGTTGGGTGCGGAAATCCTAGATGGAACTACTGAGCAGAATCAGTGCAATAATACTCGTATATTGCGTCAGAGTCCGGACTGGACAAGTGATCTCGCCCTAATTGCATCCAGTTGTGCACGCAGAGTTGATCCAAGTAGCGCTAAATATTTCTTGACCATATACTCGCATATCGAGAATCCTGGTTTGTTTGACAAGGTCAATATTGCCGTATAGCCCATAGAGTTCGTTGTTTATGCAAACGGAATATTCAATGACTTACCAGGCCTGAAACCATACAAAGACGGTTTGATGCAGAGAGTCCTTCTGCTGAAGGCCTTATTTAAGTATCACTATTCGTACTTCTTGGTCGAGTGGACGGAGTTGTTGTGGATCATCATTCATGTCACATGGTTCATTCATCGAAATGTTAGTTGTCTTCGCTGCTAAATATTCTGCAGAGGGAATCTTTCCAAATTTTCCGACCCATTCCATGCTCTTGTTAGGGATTTGTGTCATTGAAATGTTTTTTTGGTAGAGGAACCTCTCTACGACCTTGATTGAGCGTTTCTTTCTGACTATTCGATGTTCCACACATCCTCTTTGATCATAGAGTCACAGAGAAGGTCTCTGTGTTTATACCTTTGGCGTTTATGATTCTACTCTTCAGATGACTTCTTTTTGTTTTTACTGAAGACGTGAAGACAATTCTGGCGTCATTTTCAGGAGGTTGGGAATGCTTTCGATGACGCGAGTCGCTTGGCATCTTACGTTCAAGATGGCAGGCATGTTTCACAGAAACAGTTTTCAATATGTAGTTTAAGACCTCCAACAATAGCAAGTTGTGGTGTTCGTCTCTTATTTTGTTGACTATTTTAGATAGTCGGCCGATATGTCCTTCTAGTAGGTCACATAACACTCTCCTTTCATCGGCAAATGCATTATTCTGAAGAGGTGAGGATCACACGGTGCCAAATCAAACGAATGGTTGGCAGTTAAAATGCGATTTTTTGCCAAAAAATCGGTCACAAGACTCGATCGATGAGATTGCGCATTATCGTGCAACAAGCGCCAGCTTTATTCTACGCGATATTCTGGCCGAATACGATAAATACGATGCACCGAACGCTTCAAAACACCAAAATAGAATTATGCGTTAAATGTTTGGTCCGGTGGAACGATCAACTTCATCTTCACTCTTGACTTCTCTAAACGAGATTTTTTGGGTTCTGGATCGCCTGGCGCCTTCCACTCGGCATTTGGTTTCTGGATCATATCGAAAAAACGACGTTTCATCACCATTCACAATGTTGTAAAGGAAGTTTTTGATCTTTCGGCCTCCTCGATGATGTCCTTCGAATTTTGAATTCTGAGCAATTTTTGGTCGATGCTCATTTTTTTACCAATGACACAAGCATACTATCACTTCAGACGCAATAATTACTCTTCTATTCGTCCAAATGTCATGAAATTTTTACAGTACACCTGTGAAAGATTTACCTTTGCGACGAATGTAATTGTTAATAGATGAGCTCACTACAAATACCTATTTTTGAAAAGTCCCGTTTACTTTGGAACGGAGTTTGTACAATGTGGCGCAAAATTTTTTTTTTATGAATGAAAAACTTTGGTTCTGCTTTCGGATTATGTTTATTTGAAGTCTTAAAATTTTTTCCATTAACTCGAGAAAATAATATCAGCGAAGTGGCCGCCGCCAGAATTGATCGGCCGCGATTCATGGCATTTTCCATCACTCTTCGCATTCTTGACGGATATTCTCTTTGAGGGCTTCAAGATTCTGAGGCTTGCTGACATAGACTCGTGACTTCAAAAAACTCCACCAAAAGAAGCGGAAAATCAGGCGATCTTGCCGGCCAGTACAAATTACCAAAACGAGACATTAGGCGACCCGGAAATGCAGCCCTCAGAATTTCGGTTGTGGCTCGTGCAGTCTGCGCCGTTGGTCCATCCTGTTGGAACCACATGTTCTCCAGTCCGAATTCATCCAATTGAGGAAGGGGAAAGTCGTTGAGCGTAGCTCAGTAGCGTTCGGCGTCCACAGTAGTTGTTTCGCCCACGGCGTTTTCGAAAAAATAAGGTCCGATGATGCCTCCAGCGTAAACAGTACACTATGCAGTAACTTTGAGGGGGCATAATGGAAATGGGCCCCGTCGCTCATGATGATTTTCGATGAAAAGTTGTCTCCCTCGTGGTCAAGATTCAGGATGGCTTACACGCGCTTAGCGGTCAACTGCTAACAGTTGATGCACTGTCTGCACTTTGTAATGGAACATCTTACAATCTTTCACCAAAATTACTTCGGGGTCCTCTGCGACATCTTCAACCACAGCTGTGATATTCTCAGCAGAACGGCTGCTCGAGGGCCGACCACGCCTGGCAGCATCTTGTGTTGTCTCATATTCTTCTAGGCAAGCTGCTAAACGTCGTAGTGTTTGCCTAGTAGGTGTTGGACGACCGGGAAATCTGCACCAACACCACCGACGAAATATTCCGCAAAAAAATCGTAACAATTATTCCGCGTTCTTTAGGAGTAGAGCGATTCATGTCTTGCTGACGTGTATTTTGTATCTGTTTACTTAACAAATGTCAAAGTAGAATTGATATTCGCTGGCATTTGCAAAGATTATAGCATCTTCCGATAGGGTGATGACTTTTGCACCACCTAGTATCAGCAGTTTTCATTACAAATCATGTAAAGGGTCTTTCATTAAGCGCTTCCTATCTTTAAATTTAAATAAAACAAAGTGTGTGTGAGATATCATCGAAATTTTTTATTCGCTTGGAAGGCCTATCGATGCCGTTATGCATGGAATACAACATCGTTCAAATGTCCGCCGCGGCTTCTCTGGGTGGCGCGCATCCGAAATGTCTAATTTTCCATGACTCTGGCGCATAAATCAATCTGAATTTGACCGATGGAATGGGTTATGTTGGCTTTGAGGGCCGCTGTGGTTTGTGGCTTATTCGCATAGACCTGCGACTTCAGAAAACCCCACAAGAAAAGGCTAACGGGGTCAATTCGCACGATCTCGGTGGCCAGTTCATATCACCTCCACGTGAAATAACCATGCCCTCGAATCGATCGTGCAGAATTTCCAATGTGGCGTGAGCTGTGTGGCACGTAGCGCCGTCCTGTTGAAACTACATGCCGTTGGTGTCCATATCATCCAATTCAGGCCAAAAGAAGTTGGTAATCATCGACCTATAGCGCTCGCCGTTGACGGTGATGGCCTGGCCAACGTCTTTCTCAAAGAAATATGCACCGATGACGCCGTCAGCCCAAAATCCACACCAAACGGTGAATTTTTCGGGATGCATTGGACGCTCTTGAATCTCATGTGGATTGGTATTGCCCAGAATTCGACAATTTTTTTTGTTGACGTACCCATTTATCCAGAAATGGACCTCATCGCTGAAGATGATTTTTCGGTGAAAATTAGGGTCCGTTTCCAACTGCTTCACAGCCCATTCAGCGAACACACGTCGTTGTCTATGGTCCTTTACCTTCAGCTCCTGGATCAGTTGAGTTTTGTACGGGTGCAAGCCCAAGTCACGACGCAAAATTCGCCAAGTTGTGGTCAGCGAAAGGCCGAGTTCTTGTGAGCGACGCGAAATGGACTGCCTCGGATTCTCGTGCACAGTCTCACGGACAGTGGCGATGTTTTCGACAGATCTTGCGTTTCGTCGACGTACGGGCGTTGGTTTATTGTTTATTGAACCAGTGGACTCAAACTTATACACCACACTGCGAATAGACCTCTCGGTAGGACGATTATGGCGACCGTAAAATGGGCGAAGCGCGCGGAACGTTGCCCGAACAGAACACCCATTTCGATCAAACAATTTTATCATTTGCACGTGTTGTTGAATGCTATGTCCGTCCATGGTGATTTGGCAAAACAGAATGAATAAATGACAGCCAATTTGACAGATGTAGCTGCAACAATATGTCCGCTTTCAACTCTCAAAGTCGGAATTCCCTTTTGGAAGACCGTGTACATTAAAAAAAAGTCCATCCCTTACTGTGGATGCTGAGATAACTTTCCAGACACGCGTAACGTAGAGACTATATTGCGACTTGAATTGCAAAGAAAAGGTTAAACTTTCCCCCTGCGTTCTATTCCATGTCATGAGAGGGCTTAAATTCAACAATCAGTACAACTCCAAAGTATCTGCAACAAATTTTATAAGCAATACTTAACGATTATTGACAACCTGAACTTGCAATACTCCTATCGCTACTGCTGGCACTTCTCCCTTCTTTCCGAAAGTTATACACTTCTTCACGTTGTACTCCGCTTTCAAGAACCAAAACCTCTAACCCAACATGAAACTGAAATTGAAACTTCTCCCCTGCACATTCGCAAATCCAATTTGATGTTCAATGTTCCGTAAAAAGGAAATAAAAAATATACGAGTATCACAAAACTCATTAGCAACTTTTTGAGAGCAGCACTTCATCGCTTTCTAATTACAAAACTTTACAATGTTTCAAAAAACTTCCCACGCCATTCGTAGAACCCTACCAAACAGTTACAGTTCTAGTTGAAACCCATCTTCCACATCCCAATCAGAGTCAGAGTATTACACAGAATCCCAGATACATAGGGTGAAGTCCATCGTTGTCGTTTCCGGCTCTCTCAAGAGTTACTTTTTGTTTGCTGGATTTTCGGATTACACAACCGCTTTCACTGTAAACTCAAATAATAACCTCGAGGATATTTACACAAATGTAACGCGTTTCTTTATTAAAAAAAAAAAAAAAAAAAAAACCAAGACAACTTCTTTTATACTCGCACTCGTATTCGTATCGCTCCACGATATGAGTCACTCCCGTGTCAATATTTACCTTGGCTTTGGCAATCAAATGAATCTTTAAGCACACGCCCTTTCGAAAATTTTTTATTTTTTTTATTTTTTATTTCCCTAAAGTGGAACACCAAACTCAAGACCGACACAACACAGTCTTGCATTTTGAAAGTTGGTAACTGCTACTTTTATGAATACTAATTGGCCAACTTAGGCTAGGAGAACACTACGAGTATCACTCTTATGTACATCACTCCAACGCTGGCGGTTCAAAGTCATGGTCGATGACACTGGTAGTTGGAAATCCAAGAGCTTCCGAGTCCGAATCTGAAAAGCATTCGTATTCGTAGGAAAGATGCGAAACGAGAATCAACAAAGTTGCACTTTTTGAGTTTGAAAAAAGGAGGCTTTTGGAGGCGGCACGTGGTTGTTGGCTTCATTTTATTAGCTGCAGGCACTCGTACTCATAACGTAACTGGGTCAACGCAGTGTCACTCACTCAGTCAGCGTATTTAAATGAGTCGGACGACGAGTAAGGTGTCTTGAAGTTGGAGTTTCGTTAATCAGGTCACTGGTGCTCTGGTTTTGTGACCACGGACTGGGTCAGGCTTGTAGGCTATTTGTCATTCGTCGAGTGGTGGTGTCGTGGTTTTATTTCTTAGAAAGATCACGTAATTTTTTTTTTTTTGTTTTTATTTCTTAAACTCACGCTGAGGGACGTGATGGTTTTGCGAATTGCAGATTGAAGTTGTATCTTTTGTTTGAAGTGGGGAACTTAAAGGGAGTTGTTCGCCTTCAAATTGGTTCATTTGAATTTTCAATGTTTTCTGGGTACAACTATGCAAAAAGAAAAAAGAAATACGCGTACTATAGTCCAAAGGATATCATAAATCGTGAGTCCAATGGGGACTGTGGAGTGTTGCGGTTATGTTCGTTTTGACGCAATGCGGGCCATGTTTTGATGGCTCAAAATTAAGTAGACATTAACCTTTTCCAAAGTTTGGCAGTAGATAGACAAGTTTGTTAAATGGAATTGCCATAGCCTCAACATCAAAATGGAATGGAAGGCCTATCATATTTGCATGATAGATACAAACATCCATCAATCACATGCGGCGGTCTCTGTTTGGTTTCAAAATTAGAAATTTAACTCGTTTGACAGGTGACTTAATTGGCACTTAATTTCTGTAATACTTAGTACTTATTGAGAGTGGAAACAAAAATGTGCTAATGGTAGAGATGCAATGAGCGTGTGCTAAATCTGAATGTGTCTGTGGAGTTGAATACCCCGACCTGTGAGAGTGAATTGAAGGGAATTTCAACTTACAAATTCGAACACGGTTGAGACAAGCCTGTTGACCCGGTTAGTTGAAGGATAGCCTAGCGCGACAAGCCTAAAAAGGCGATTTTTCGCTTTTTAATAAAAACAACAAGCACTTTTTGTACAGCCTTTGACCTAAAAGATCTTTTGTACCATTTAGTCAGAACTACGAGTATAAATAGGCAAGTACTCGTAGGTTTTATACCTTTCGAAAGAAGTTGATAACACAGCTAGCAGCAGAAGAATTCTTGCGTCTAAGTCCGTTGTGGGCTTACGGTGAATCTCCGCATAAGATGTGTTCAGCAGTTTCGTCTTCTTAAAGTGAAAGTCGGCACTCCCTAGAGTCGACTAGATTCATTTTGTTGATGTGATATCTTAAACCGTTGTGTCCTGTGAGGCAACCTACTCAGTTTAGACATCTATTGGCAGGATGGCTCGTTTGGCCTGTGTTAGACCTGAGCTATTCTCCTAATATAAGATGCATCTCGAATGCTCCCAGCTATTAATAGCTAAATTGACTGTCGATTTAGGAGCACAGCAGAAGGGTTCAGGTATATAAAAGGGAGTTTCTGAGCAATTTCTGGGCAGTTTGTCGGTCTTTTCATTCCCATCAATGCCCTTATGACTAGGAACCCACCACAGTTTGGTTTTGTTCCTGTAGCTTAGCTTTTGGAGGGTTTTGAAGCAGTAAATGACTGATTTGGAGTCAATGGTGTGCTGAGAGCTAAGGGCATTTAAAGCTGCTTGACAGTCCGTGTAAATATGGATGTTTGCGCCTTTGATACCAGAGTTGTAAATATGATTGGCATGATGATTCCAGCTCCCTTTCCCGATTCTATTTTAGAACCATCCGAATATCACTTTATACCATTATGCATCCACCCATTTGTTTGGTGCGTTATTCCTAACCCATGCTTCTTTACTGGGTATCTCCGTGGAACAGCCTTTATTGGAGCATTGTGTTTTTTGAAGGCGGTCTGTTAGGTTAGGTTTGGATAAACAGGAGTGCGATGGATATGCCATAGCACACACAGACACTAGGCACCAAAACGGGTCCATCGCAGTCCCTGTGGAACCAATTAAATTTGTCTTCAAATGGCAAAAACCTAAACAATCGCTCTGGTGAAACACCCAATTTTCTTGCAAAAGCCAAGAAGGCCTTTGAAGTTTATGCCTCGCATTCACACAGTATGTGTGTTATGTCCGCAACAGATTGCAGATCACCGCAGAATCTGACAATTTGAGTCTCTTTGCGTGTTTCCGCAGGAGACAGTGTCCTGTCTGGATTCCTATTATTATCCTAAGCTTAACCCTGTTTAATTTTATTTTACTCCCTAGATCTTTTGCAGTCAAAAAGTGGCCAGAGTGCCTTGGATACCCTGTGTCCTTCTAGACTTGACCTCTTTAGATTGACAGTTTTTATAATTTGTTCCTTGATAGTGCCTCGAGTAGTCCTCCTCTTCTTGCAAGCTCATCCGCTTCTTCATTTCCCTTTATACCGCAGTGTCCTGTCATCCAGCACAGTCTCAGTCGGTACTGACTGCATAATGACTTGAGCAATGTGCGACATCCCCTGACTGGTATCAGAGTTGACGTTGGTTGATTCCAATTGCCTTGAGTGCGGTCTGGCTATCGATGTAGATAGCGATATCCCTTTCGGATACCGATCTCATCTGCATTAGCTCAGCCGCCCTGAGGATATTCACAACCTCTGATTGCAAGACACTGCTTGCGTCCGGTAGTCTTCTAGACACTATTAGTTCTGGGTGTTCTGAGAAGATACCAGAACTTGTTCCTTCCCCTGTTATCGAGGCGTCTGTGAAAATTGCACTTTCATTTGACCTGATTATTGGATTTTGAATATACGGAATGTTCAAGTCGATCAAGGTAGGAATTTCATCCGTTAGAATTGGATTGCCTGGCAGTAGCTCCGTTAGGACCGTGCCATGTCCGAAACTACTGCTCTTGAAGTAGCCCAGATTAGTGAATCGTATCGCACTGCTGCCAGCAAGTGTTTTGATCTGTAAATCGAGCGGTGTTAAGTGCAAAAAGGTGTCTAATGCTGCCGTAGGGGTGGTACGGAACGCA
Source organism: Volucella zonaria (assembly GCA_963966105.1). Taxonomy (NCBI): domain Eukaryota; kingdom Metazoa; phylum Arthropoda; class Insecta; order Diptera; family Syrphidae; genus Volucella; species Volucella zonaria. The sequence continues at coordinate 125,443,753 of OZ014533.1, forward strand.
CCTGTAATGGCCATGGAAGTCGATCTTTGAATCGCCGCTAATTTTCCGTAAACCGTTTTCTGGTTTGTTGCTTTCCACCATACTAGTGCGCCGTATGTAAGTATGGGCCTTACCACCACCGTATACAGCCAGTACACCATAGCAGGTTTTAAGCCCCAAATTTGTCCTACTGTTCTTTTGCAGATAAAAAGAGCATTATATGCCTTTTTTATTCTTTCCGCTACGTTAAGATTCCAGTTCCGTTTTTTGTCCAGAATCATACCTTTATTCTGATTCAACCAGATCAGATCTGGTTCATAATCAGCTCTTATCCCTGAAGCTGGAAGTGAGCTGAGTATCTGTCATCCATTATGGTGAAAGATGAGCTATAGACAAGTTTCTAGCAACTCTTAAGAGAATCTTTACTGCTAGTCTGGCTATCCTGGCGAATAGCAAGAGTTGGTTTTATACCACAAATCAGAAGTCTGAAGAGAATGGATTGCGAATGCATTCTGAGTCCAAGATGCAAAGATCCTGAAAGACTCCTCTCCAAAATCTGATGGGCACACTCGACAAGAGGGAGTATGCGACATTGTAGATCCTTTTAGGAACGCAAGTCGGCATATATAACTCTGCCACACAACAAAATTTAGACGATTCAGTAGCTTTATACATAACAGCAATACTAGTGAGAAGATTCCTGATTGTGTATGATGACTGTGACCAAAATATGAAGGCGGGTTGGCAGCAGACCAACGCCTTGTCTCCACAGGTCTGGCGTATGTGGGTCGACCCACTCCTCTCAATGTGCTCTCAATGGTTCTAACGTCTATACTCAAGCACGTATTCAGATAATGTGGCTTTACAGTCTATCATATCTGGGCCCCCGCCCAATTATCAAGGCTTCGCCCATTAATAACGTTGTCTAATAAAAAGCGGGGACAGAGCAAATTACTGGTCTTAAACATCTTCAGATGACGCCACCGAAGGTTGCTACGATTTGACCAGCTACAAGTTGCCGGTCATAGGTCTTGTTAGCGGCAGGACCATTGGTAGTCCCTACCAGGGCTTAAATCAGGGTACCATGGGAGTTAGGAGCCTCACGGATATCAGTGTAGTTCCCCGATGATAAGGCAAGACTTCACTGAACGGATTCGGAAGGCTCTATTCACTGAGCCTTGTTTAGGTCACAAGTTCAGTCGCAATGGGATCACAAGAAACTTGCTCAGCTCAGAGGAGAGTTTTTTGGGATCTGAACCTGCGGTGGGACTGCCTTCGCCCGCAGTTGAGACATAATGGATGTTGGGCTTCATGTCGGTGTAATTGGAGATGCTATGACTCTTTAGGTTGTCGGCAGACCAATGGAATGTTTCAAGACCTCTCGAAGAATTTAACGAATTTCCTGTTGTCCTTCAGTAGGAAAGACTCCAGGCTACTTACTGGAGTCGTGACGTGGTACTACGCTTTTGCCACGTACCTATAAATGCTTAGTGACACAACATTCTGCAACAATTTTCTGTGTGGTGATAACCACTTTACGTGGCACTACCTCTGTGTCTGTGGCTACACTCGCATCAGGCGAGTTTTCCACGGAACCGCCTGCATGAGTGGATGCACTGCACCAGAGAGCTAATATAGCCTCATAGGAAAGGTGATTAATCGCATGAACGAGGAGGCCAATTGATATGGCCATTTCGGCCAAGACGATCACCGAACTTCGTTTTCAATAAGTCGATTGTGGCATGCGATGTGAGGCAAATGCCTATGACCTGTTGAAAGCAAATATCCTTCTCCAAGCCCTCCAGTCGCAATTTATCAAAAAGAAACTGTTTAAGATGGATGTATAGGGATCTCCACTACTTGTAGCCGACTCGCTGACAGTATTGCCTAATGACACCTTAGGCATGAAAATCACATCAATTTTGTACAACGGCTACTGCTGGAACACCTCCGGGTGTTTTCTGGACCACATGCGGCAAGTTTGCTAATTTACAAAGCCAAGATGACTTTTCGTTGAAAATCCGGATCTTTCTCCATCTTCAACAGAGCCCAACCAGCAAAAGTGCCCGATGGTTATTTGGCTTTTGCTCTTGGATTTTGGCAAAATATTCCACGGGGATGTTCAAAATATGACCAGCTTCTGAGAACGATGTGGGATCGATTGATGGCGGTCTTCGCATGATTAAATGGTAGACAATTTTGAACGCAAATATGACATCTTTCAAAAGAAGTCTTTAAAGTCCTGAAGTCCAAATATGCCAAAGTAGCTATGTAGGGTGCGGAATATCTTATCCGTAGACGAAGGACAATATAGATCCCTTTCAACTTACTACAACCAAGAATTTCGAAGTTCAAAGAGAGCCTCCTGGCGTGCTTGCTGCGAGAAACCCGAAGCGCTTCCTGCAGTAGCAGGAGCCATCTCCCAAGATCATTCAAATTGCATGGGATTGCTAATCAAACAGATGACATAATCACACGCGACCATGAAGAAACCCTGAATACCTTTATTCAGAGTCACTTCCCAGGGTCTTCTAATATTGATATGCCTTATGGACAGTCAACGGAGGTTTCACTAGGCAACAAGCCCAGGGAATTACCGAAATCATATCGTCCTACAAGCTTAACATCGTTTTATCTCAAAACAATAGAAAGAATTAGTGACGTTCATATCAGAGAAAGTGTAGAAAATAGCTTGCCTCTGCATCCATGTCAATACGCCTATCAGAAAGGCAAATCGACGGAAGGTGCTCTAATGAAGCTGACAGCTGAAATCAAAAGCTTCTTCCTCTGTAAAGAAATTGCACTTTGCGCATTCCTTGAAATAGAACGAGCTTTCGACAACACTATCCATAGAAACATCGACCAACCCACCATCAACTGGTTCAAAGCGATGCTTGAAAGCCGGATGATTACTCGTAAGGGTCTGCCCGCAGATAGGCGTATTATCGCCCCTCCTGTAGTCTTCGGTCATAGATGACCGTGATAGCGAACGCCCTGACCTAAGGACCTTATTCTCTGAAATACCAGAACTTGATATGATCTGCGCGGTAACAGACCGCCATAGATGCAGTAATGGCTTTTTGACTGAGTGACAACATGCATACATGAAAGGAAAATCTGTAGAAATCGCCCTGCATGAGGTGGTGGTGAAAATAGAGAAGAGTCTACTCTTCGAAGAGTTTGCTATGGCGGCCTTCCTCGATATTGAAGAAGCCTTTAAAAGCGCTCTAGTAGGCGCTAACATTGAACATGGCGTTACAAACTGGGTTTGCAACATGCTTGCAAGCAGGAAAATACACTGTTCCATTGAGCAAAGCTCGGTCAGAATGTCTGTAACCAGGGGAACCCGTCAGGGTAGAGTCATATCCCAACTCCTGTAGGTGCTGATTATCAATGGCACCCTCAAAAATTTTAATACAATGGTTGTAAGTGCCTCGGCATACGCAGATGACGTGGTCATAATATTGCAGGGAAAATACTTAAATATTTGAAGCGAGATTATGGAGGTTGCCCTGAAGACGATCAGCACTTGGGCAAAAACCTGTGGTCTTAATGCTAACCCTTCCACTGGTTCTGTTCACCAGAAAGTACAAGATAGCTCAATTCAAACTCGCAAGACTCAACGGAGTGAAACTGTCTTTTTCGGACAGCGCGAAGTATCTAGGTCTTCCAATCAGACTCGGAAGACTTTAAACCAAAATCCGAACCAAAGGACGACCACGGCTACAACGTAGTAGAGCCGTAGCCCGTTCTGAGAATTTAAGGGAATTACTTATGGCGACTGTTAAACTCCGAAGATGGAGAACATATTGCTGTCAGAATACACTATTTTCCACAACAACTTTCACCCCACCAAACAAGTCGAAGTAAGTTTGACAATATCCAAGTTTAAATTCACAGGAGCGGCTTTTCTGATGAGGAATATGCACCAGCTAATCTGTGAAATTTGGTCGTAAGGACGAGTAGCCGATGAATGGTGTGTGGTGTCTATTGCAGAATGAATAAGATGGTTAGTACATGTAGAGCTCATGGACATCAACGCTCCAATATGTGGAATCGAGGAAGATCTCACCTAAGGTCAGTTGAAAGGGGACCTGAAGCAGTTGGCTAGAGACCGAGCTAGAGGCCCATGAACGCCCCGGTGTCAAAGTCAATCCAAAGTAAATAAGTAAGTTCGGAATACTTTACCAAGGCGTGATATATGAATGGGCCCTCGAATGGATGATTCCTTTTTGTACAAATTTCCAGTGGTCGGTTCGGGTAAATAATCTCTTAAAGGTAATAACCCGGAACGTAAATCTTCAAGGCTAACTGATAGAGAGCTCCTATTTCAGAATCAAACATCTTCTTTCCTTGGTTTGCTTTAATTTTTAAACTCAGTGGCGTCTCAGTGTTTTTATCTAGATGAAAGACTACTCGTTCTGCTCCTTTTTTCTACACTATTTGTCATCATTCAGATACAATCGCCCATTCCAAATCCAAGTCACACAAAGTCAACTTATAATCTGCTCGTGTAAGCCATCCAATAAACTACTTTCTCTCGGCCACTGCTGAAATGATGTTACGATGTGCCCAGGTCAAGGCAACAGATCATTAACAAGTCATCAGATTTATAAATATTAATATTCCTTCGCCATTGGGAATTCCACCATCCAGTCGTGTTACCATGAAATATTACTCTTAATAGATTCGCTGGAAGAAAATCTACATTAACTACTTCTCGAACTACAACGATGACTCACTGAACCAACACTCGCATGTAAAGGCCTGGAATACAGGTTTTGCGCTAAAAAGTCCGGCATTCGGTTGGACACCAAGTGAAGTGAATTACCTGGAACTGAGTAGGTGTACACGGTCAGGTAATAAATTAGCCCGAAACGGTTAGAAATTAAAAAAAAAAAAAATCGAATTCCTAGAATATGTATGCACTTTGTGTCTCAAACAGTGACAAATTTACGAGATCGTTTCGGCAGTACTTTGGTTGCTTGTAGAGTACAAGTACGGCGTAGTTGGGTATCAGCAGATTTAGAACGAAATGTCTACTCATACTTTCGTCATCAATCTTAGAACTCCGATCTATTGCGATGCAGGTTTTGGGATTTTTTTCTTTTTAAGCCGGTTGTGCTTGCAGTACAACGTTAAAGTGACCAGTAAGAACAGTCCCTAGATGGCATGATGATACGTCCCAAACAGCGTAGACGGGCAGTCCTTGTGATCGCGAAAACATGGAAAAATGGGTCAAAAGTCTCGCAGAAGATAATGGCCAGCGAATAGCTCTCCCAAGGGATTTCTGTGTGAATGGACAAAATTTGTGAAGATAAGATAGCATCATTAAAAAGTCAATGACCACTAGGTATCAGCAGTTCCGTTGGAAATTGTCATTCCTGCACGTTTCCAACATATGATTGATTGCACAAAGAGCCATTGATCTCATGAGGTTGTTTGCCTAGGAGCGGAACCAAATAAGATGAACCCACTCTCAACTTACTGTCTGACCGACATTGATAAACGAAATTGAAAAAAACAACTCTGTTTCCGTATTGATCTGGTGATCGGACATGAAGTGTGGGATGTAATATACGAAATGACATGCTCAGAGAAGAAGTTGGGCGTTGTACGATTCGATCGTCATAATCCATTGCTGTAACTATGACTACACACTAATTATACTACTGGTCTCGTCCAACCGGACCAGATTAACTAAATTTATGAAACGAGTGTTAAGCGTGCAGAACCAAGTATGAGCATATGCTAAGTCTGACTGTGTGTGTTGGGGTAAACAGCGCCAGCTGTGCCAGACGAGTATCTCTTGCTGACCTGGTGGACAAGTACCCTCGATGAAATCAACGGGGAAAAAAACAGTGCGGCTAGGACAAGTTTTATTTGAGTTACTCCGACATATTCAAGACTGCGACTGAAAAAGAGATGATGTCGGAGGAGCCTTTGATGGACCTAAGGCAACGCTCGCCTCATCCCGAAGCGGGATGAAATGGACATAGCATAACGAGGATGAGAAACTTTGACATATGGTATACCATCGTGATTCCTATAGGGAACACAAACAGAACTTATTCGGATGCGGATTTGTCATACGCGTCAGACTAACCCAATAAGTCTTGAACTTATAACACGTGAGCGACTGTCTTATGACAATCCACATCAACGCTAACTTCGCTGGCACAACTACTGTAAGAAGCTATAACAAAGAAAAGCTTAGTTGAACGCGTACAGCAAAATGTCTTAACAACTCCTATGCCGCCAGTGGCAACGCTGCCAACGTGCCATCAGAGACGCCGCAACCATCATGAAATCCCCGGTTTTATGAAGAATGTTGACAACCGCATGAAGCTAAACAAGAAGCATACAAAGCTGCGCTACAGCGAAGGACGAGAGTCGCCTGTGAGCTCTACGATCAAAAGAAACGGGAAGAACATCGGCTTTTCCAGAAGAAGGAAAAAGAGCATGAAAAGTGCGCAATCGAAGATATTGAGAATTTGAACTCCAAAAACAACGTACGGAAGAAGCGTGCAGAAACCTGTAAAGATGCAGAAGGAAACTTTGTATGAGCCAAAAATTCCCTCCACCTCGCCAAAACGAAGTAAGAATAGCTACTACTTAATCAAAAAGTTCCCGGAATGTATTCAGAAAATTACAAATACAAGTTTCTTCATCTAAATCTATATTTTCCAATTTAAAGTAATCGCTACTGACTGCAACACACTTATGCCAGCGCTTGATCCAATCCTGGAAACATTTTTTATATTCGGTTTTCGGTGTGTCCATCAGTGCTTCCTGCGATTTTTCCATTACTTTCTCTCGACTGCTGAAACGCGTTCCCCCTAGTGGTTTTTTAACTCGGTTGAACAGAAAGAAGTCACAGGGAGCCAAATCAGGTGAATTCGGTGGCTGTTGGATGGTATTTGTTGCATTTTTCGTCAAAAAATTACGAATAATGATGGCACTGTGCCACGGTGCGTTATCATGGTGCAAAATCCACGAGTTTTCTGCCCACAATTCTGGTCTCTTTCGGCGAATTGCTTCACGCAAACTTCTCATAACGCCCAAATAATACTCGTACTCTTTGTTTACTGTCTGGTCTTCTGGCAAAAATTCATGATGCACTACACCGTTGTAATACATGAAAACCGTGAGGACTGCCTTCTTTTTTGACTGAAAACGACGTGGTTTTTTTGGTTTCGGCTCATTTGGTGATCGCCATTCACTTGCCTGATGTTTGGATTGCGTGTCGTACTCATAAACCCACGGCCACGTCTCGTCTCCAGTAATGATCCTTTTGATGAATGTGGGATCGGATTCAGCGTCAGCCTCGCAAATCAACTCTTTTGCGACGTCAACACGGTCTCTTTTTTGCATGAAATTGAGGTCTTTTGGCACCAACTTTGCTGCTACGAGTTCAAGTCCTCCGCTATCTCTCTGATGGTTAATTTGCGGTCACTGGCCAACATTTCTTTTACTTGTACTTCATCAATGTTTTCGTCGGTTTTCGATGTCGATGGTCTGCTATTGCGTTCATCATCTTCGATTGACTCATGACCACTTTTGAACCGCTCGTGCCACTGGTAAACGACCGTTTTCTTTAGAGAATTGTTGCCGAAACACTTTTCCAAGGTTCGCGCACCATTAAATCCGTTTTTTACGCGTTCGTTGTTGCAAATTGAAATCCATTTCTAAAGTTGTAAAAAATCGCCAACACACACAGCAATAGATGCACTCTTGGCTACGTATCTTTTGCAAATGACAAGCTATTGCGCTAAAATTTAGAGGGAATGTCAACAATAGATTTACCAACTTAACGAAAAAATCAGAACTCAAATCCGAATAATGGGAGCGCCACACGGTGGTGTGGTGCGGGAACTTTTTGATCAAGGTGGTATATCTAAGCTTAAATCCAACACGATTGCTGGATCGGACGTCCTACTGGGGAGAGGTATTCAAAGCTGCTGGAAGTGACTTTCTGGAGAGCATTCATCTACCTATTTCTCAGATCTGTTCAGAATAGTGCATGCTTGATAAGTGGAATTTAAGCATGGTTTGCCCGATCCATAAAAACTGAGAAGCCCACAACTGCGCCAACTATACACTTGCGGTCATAAAAACCACACCATATCAAAATGATTGAAAAATTGTTAATAACTACGATAATAAATTTTATAATGAAATTAATTTTTTGTTGATTACTCCGCAGTAGTTTATAAGTATTTCTATCTAATTTCCATCTGTTTATTGAATGTTTGAAAAAAGATATTAACAAAGAAAGAAAAACCAGTTAATTTTCTTATTTTTTTTAAATATTTTAATACAGTCATCTGTCAACAAAATCAAATGATACATTTTTTATGCATGTGTATATAAGATGTTTAGATATGCCACTTTTACCAAAAAATTATCAATACCGAGTTGCTCCTCCTTTGGTGGTTATAACCGCTTTTATTCTAGAAGGCATCGAGTTTACTAGAAGTTCAGTAACATCCCTTGAAATTTCAGTATTCCGTACATGTTCCAGAAGTTCATTTAGCTTTTTTTTTACTCTCTGGTTTATGTTCCGCCACCTTACGTTTCATTACATGCCACAAGTGTTCGATTGGGTTTAAATCGGGCGAATTAGCTGGCCAGTCTAGTCTGGTAATTCCGAGGTCATCAAACTTTTTCTTGAGCTGAAAATTATTGAAAGACTCTAGTTACTTGCCTGTTTATTATTTATAAAGTAGACATCTAGAAGTTGATGTATAACACTTTACTTACCTTGACGCGGTGGCAAGGTGCAGAATCAACTTGAAAAATGCACTTGTCAGTATATGAATGATGCTGTTCTTACTCCCTTACTACTTCTCCATACTTTTGAGCGTTCATAGTTCCATTAACAAAGTGCAAAGGGCCCAAAACGTAAAAAGAAAAACATCCCAAACCATCTGGCTTTGAGGAAACTTCACTGTTTTGACTATGCACTCGTCCTTGAAACTTTCACCTGCTGACCGTCGTACGTATGGCAAATTGTCGGCACACAACAAATTAAATTTACTTTCATCGGACCATATCACGCATCGCCAATCATTCTGCGTCCAATCTTCGTACGTCAAGCGAGCTTTTTTCATTTTTGTGGTTAGGAGAGGTTTTTTCGCTGGTCGTCTTCCACATAAACCCATCTCCCGTAGCGGTCGGCGTATGGTTTCGGCGCTTAAATGAACTTGATGAAATTAACTCAGCTCTGCTCTTATACGGACAGCACTTTTAAAGCGATCTTTCATGCTAATTCGTTGTAATACATTGTCCGTCTTCTGGGTTGTTTTACGTTTTCGTCCCGAGCCTTTTTTCCTTTCCAGTGGATCCAAATTTTCTTTTTTCTTCATCAGTCGTACAATAGTTGAATGACAGCATCCTATTTTAACCGCAATCTCACGAAATATTTAGGGCCTTAGTTTTTGCCCGGTTAAGTATTATTATGATACCAGGCAGACGCGATCGGCATAGCTCAGATGTTTCAGATATGATGTCATTGTCCATCTCTGTCCCATTATTTGTTTTCGACAGTGGTGCACGGAGCAAGTGGCTAATTATAACAAGGAGCAGTAATGGGGAAAGAATGCAGCCTTGTCGCAGTCCGTTGCGATCTTCGAATTCATCCGAAATTTATTTCAGTATAAGGGTCTGGCACTGCTTCGTTACTTGCTTAATGTATTTTCCCTAAGTCTGAGAGGACGCGAAGGTGCTTAGATATTTATCAAAAAGAGTATGGCGGGGCAATCAATGCGACTACATAAAATGTCACACACATCTAATACTATAAAAAGCATATACCTTACGAAGTGCATATTTGGTAAACCTTTTCTGTATTCGTTCTAACCTTATAATACTATTCACATGACAGGGACACCAAATTAGGGAGCAATATTAAAGTAACGAACGAACAAGGGAAGCATACAGAGATTTAGGGATATACCAAGCATAGAGTTTGCTTTAGCTATAATGTGGTCATAGTGCCGCGCATATTTTAACTGGTTATCAAAAATAACCCCAAAGTCCCTTTTGAAAACAACCCTACTAAGAACTGTATCGCCAATATTATACTCGAAAATTCTTTGAGTTGATTTACGCGTGAACGATGACACCCAACATTTATCACTATTGAAATGCAGTACATTTTTATCGCACCAAGTACAAATGCAGGTCGATACAACCAAATATTGATTCCACTATTTTGAATGCTCTTAAATTATCGTAGGGAATACGCATAAGAAACACATTAGGTTGATCATTTATGAACAATAAAAATAGAAGTGGTCCTAAGTGGGTCCCCTGTGGAACACCGAAGTAGTTTAAAATAATATCCGATAGGTTGGATCCTATTTTGATAAATTGAGAACGATTTACCAGATAACTTTTAAAGCATTTTAGTAGGCTGGAATGATATAAATAGTGTCCAAAACAACAGATAGAAAATAGAAATAAGTTAGTTACGGTCGATCTGCGAGTACCGCTGACAAAGTAATGTTGAGAATCACATGTGTGATTACGAACGGCAAAATAAATATTTCTCTTTACAGGAGTCTCAAAAACCTTTGGAATAGACTGTATTTTTGCAATGGGTCGATAGTTTATAACATCTTGTCTTGATCCGGACTTATGTTTCGGTAAACCAACTCTGAATTTGTACTTCACATCTGCGCTTAATAACATCGATGATTGTGTTTTTTGTGTTTGTCTTTCTTTAAAAAACAGACCAGCTGTTTCGGCACTTAGTGAAGCACACGTAGATCCCCTCCCACACCTCTCAGATCACTCTGATATGAAGCTGCCTGGCTACGAACTAGTGCCAGTATTCTTCCGTCATCGCGGTCTTGCCATTTACGTGCGTAGTGATGTAGCTTACCAAACGCCACCACAATATACAATAGTCCCTGTTCGAATCCGGAATTCAATTTCATGTGGTTAAAATTCCATCTCCGTAAGCAAATTATCCACTATTCAACCTCTCACAAGTTTGATGCGCTGTCTGACTCCATTCAAAGAATTCTATCCCTGGACCCTCATACTGAAATTGTTATTACGGGCGATATATCCAATTCTGGGTGGCTTCGACAGTCTGGACAGACAACACCCGAAGGACGGTGTGTTGAGATCTTCGCTTTGGAAAACAACTTAACGCAGCTTGTAAATGAGCCCACACGAACACCAGACGTTGATAGTCATACCGCCAACACCCTGGATTTGTTTTTAACTTCTCACCCTGACAAGTACTGCGTTGATGTGCTCTCCCCTCTAGGCTCGTCTGACCGCTGTGTCATATCAGCTGATTTCTCGTATGAAAAAATTACTAAAAGAACCCTATGGCAATACGACAAAGCCAACTGGAGCGGTCTCAACAGCTTCTTTAGGAATTTTAACTGGTCGTTATGTTTCCTCGATAAAAACGTGGACGTCGCTGCTGATTTGATCACAAACACCATTCTCTTTGGAATGAGAAACTTTATCCCTCATCAGATGAAGGGTATCAATCCAAAAGAAAAGGCGTGGTACGATTCGAATTGTAAAGAGGCTGTCAAGGTTAGAGAAATGTTTTCTCGGTCCTACAAGACCAACCCGACAGAGGAAAACCGGAAAAAGTTCAAACGAGCCAGGAACGGCGGTTACGTCTTTCTCAAGCATGTTAAATTTGAATACAAACAAAATTGAGACAAAAAATACTACAATGTCCCAAAGGTAGTAAAAAAATATTAGAAATTCTGCCTCATCCTCCATCCCAACGCTCATTCACAAAGACATTTCAGCTGTTAGCTCTTTGGTCAAGGACAATCTGCTTGCTGCACACTTTGCGGCCAGCTCAACACTACACTTGAGTGCGTCGAATCTTCAATGGAACAAATCCACTTTCGCACTCGTATAGTAGCAAGAGTTCTTGCTAAAATTCACAAATCCGCTAGTCCGGATGGTATATCTTCCCTCCTTTTGAAGAGGAGTTCTTCGTCGCTGGTAAAACCACTGTGTAAGCTTTTTCATTAATCTTACTCTTTAGGACTCTTTCCGAGCAAATGGAAAACAGCATTTGTCCAGCCTGCCCCTAAAAAAGGCAAATCTTCCTCTCTCTCCTCCTACAGACCCATTGCTTTTACGTCCCTTCTTTCCAAGGTCGTGGAAACGCCGATAAACCGTCAGCTCATGAAATATGTTATCTCGAAACACGAAAACGGCAGTACGGTTTTAGCAGCAACAGGTCCACTGGTGTCTCACCGAAAAGTCTAACCAAAGCGTACATCAATCAGATCAAAGCAAGATAGTTGCACTTGATATTTCTAAGGCCTTTGACTGAGTTTGGCATCAGGCTCTTTTGTCGAGAATGCGTGCTTTTGGATTGGAAATTACCTTTCGGAACGTTCAATTCAAGTTGTCTTGGACGGTTTCAAGTCTGATATTCACAAAATAAATGCTGGTGTGCCCCAGGGCCCCGTTCTGTCTCCGACATACTTTTTAATTTTTATCAACGATCTCTTGTCTGCTACTTCCAATCCAATATATTCCTTTGCTGACGACAGTATCCTCTGCTTTTCATATTCGTTCCCGAACTCTCGTCCTTGCTCTTCGGCTGTAGAACGGAAACGCCAACGTATGTTGAGCTCATTAAATTCTGGGGAACCAGTAACAGGGTAGAATTTAATGCTTCCAAAACACAATGCTGTCTGCTGTCGTTAAAGCGAAATTTAAACACCCAGCCGTTATGCATGAATGGCACTTGCATCGTCGAAACCGCTAAACTTTCCATTCTCGGTTTGTGTGTCAGTGACCACATATTCGATGTCGTCAAAAATGCTGCGAAATGTCTAGGTTTCCCCAAACGATGTAAGAAATACTATGTATACCGCCTTTGATCTGGCCTCAATATATGGGGCATTCATCCGCAAAAAATTGGAGTACAATGCCCACATCTGGTCGGGTGCACCCAAAACATATCTGCACCTGCTAGATAGGATCCAAAACCGTGCGATAAAACTCATAGGTGATGCTAATATCACTCAAACAATGGACACCCTCGAACACCGACGTAATGTCTCGTGTCTCACTCTGTTTTATCGCTATTTCCACCACCAGTGTTCCATAGAAATCCCCAGTAGCATTCCGCGCCTTCAAACTTTCAACCGTAAAACCGATCTCGCTATGAATGCTCATCAGTATACCCTCAAGCCCACTTTCGGGCGTACTCTAAAATATCGTGATTCGTTCCTAGGCCGTACAACTCGCTTATGGAATGCCCTGTCTAGCTCTTTATTTCCTACTCATTATAACCTTCAAACATTTAAAACCAACGATCACCGGTACCTCTCTTTCCATCCTCCTTAAGCTTTTCAGGCCCTCTCCTTTAATGATAAATTAAAATTTATAAGCAACGGTCTTCCTAAGCTGGAGCGACATCTTTTAAGGAAAATACAGGGTGACCAGATAGCAATGATAGTTTTTCCAATTGTTCTGTTTCAGCAGCTTTTCATCATGCACCGTTTTACGCTTGCCGAACGTGCGGAAATTATTAAAAAATTATTGAAATCCCGGCTCAGTTGTAAATACGCAACGTGAATTTCATCGTGAGGTCGGTCGGTCGAACCTCTGATTCGAGGCAACGTACGTTTAGTCATAGATGAATGATACATTGTATTAGGGATGGTTCAACTAAACAGCATACGAATCTTCACTCCCGCAGCATCTAGATATTATCAGTCTTCCTCGACCGGAATGTATGACAAATTTCCTTGCTGAGTCTAAGTTATATTTAAAACTCTTCTCCAAGGTAAGCTAAATTAGTCTTCTCTGTAAAATAAGGTTAACCACAAATTGCCCCCATTCTGCATCTTTTGTCTTCTCCACACTAGAGCAACTTCTTTCTCCAAGGACGTTATGGCCAAGTTATTCCAGCATCTAGATTCTCTTCTTTTTTTTTTTTCAGATTTAATAGATTCATTTCCAACTGTATCTCTCATTAACAATGCCAGTTAAATAAAAACAACCCACTTAACCATGCGTTCTATTGCATTAATTTGAGTCGAAGAATACTCTTAAGAACACAACCACTGTCCGTCCGAGAAGACTTAAAGAAAAGGTGTATCCGCACATATATTCGAGGCTAATTAAAAATCCCAAAGACCTAAGTGGTTGCGCTTCAGAAAATCCAAGAATGTCATGCAGACCGACATTCAAGAATTTGAGCTAATATTCCACGCACACAAGAATGTGTATTTCGAGCTTAGTTGGCTTCTTCTCCGGCAGCTAGTGCAACGGATGAATCATAGAAAAACCAGCGCAGAGAAACATAGAAAAAGATGCAAACGTATAGAGATTCAAAGATACTTTCAAGCGAATGGGAAATGTGAAGAAAACAAACAAAAAAAAAAGAAGAAAAAACCTTGCAAAACTATGCAGCTGATGACGATGATGACGATGATGACGATTGCAGATCCTAGAAATACAAGCTGCAGAAATTCCAATCGAAAGATGGTTCCCATCATTACTGGCCCGTAAGCCGGAGTCTCGGTTGTTGCCCAGAGAAAAGTGGTTAGAGATAGATTTTCTATTAAATGCTATCTATTAACCTGATTGGCAACAGTAGGAAGTTGAAGTAATTTTCCAGTTATTGAAGACAAGAAGGCAGACGGACACAAGTTACAAATACGAATACGGGTATACGAGTACGAGTACCATGCGTTTTCAATTGAAGAAAGTTGCGGCATAAGTGCAATCGAAGATATTTTAAAGTCACACAGAGTTCACTGGCACTTAATGAGAACCATCATAATGATGGATTAAGTATTGAGTATCTACATAGCATTTAACCCTTCGTCTTAAAGGTCTCAGCGGCTAGAATTTCATTCAAACTCCCAGCAACGTTCATTCAGACGTAGGCTTTTTCTTTCTTGAGTCTTATCTGTTTGCGTGCTTTGTATCTGCTATCGTTGTTCTTTTATTTTAAGAACAATTTTGTGCCAAATTAGATAAGATTAAGCACTATCGAGACAGTCTAATGACTGAGGGCTTGCTACCTATTAACAATGGTAATGTTTATGAGCTTGCCTCAAGTAACCGATTAGGCGATTTTGAGTAATTTGACCGTGAGGAATGGTGAGTAAATTTATCGATTTCCAGACTTTATGGCGCAGTTAAGGACCGAGTGGCAACGTGTACACCAAGATCAGCTGAATCTTAAATCTGAATCAGTCAGTCGCAGTCTACTTATAATAATATCATAGCTCCGACGCGCCATTTCGCGTACGAATTCGAAGACTAGGAGTTGGCTATACAAAATACTTTGTGACACGTTATATAGTACAGTAATTTGTCGCTGACCCATGTGTTACTAGGTGTTTCGATATGACAGCGCCTCAGGCTCTATAGAGGAACGCCTGCCCTGAACCTTGTTTCTGATGGCTTAACTCCGGAAAGGGATACGGTTGAACTCCATTATTAACGTGGGCACAGCATAAGGAAACTGTGGATTTCCTCGAAGACGCAAGTGATGAATTTCGTACTACTTCAGGACATCACTTGAAGCGAAACAAATCAATTTTTCTTATCCGTGCTTGCTTCCTTCTCCACAGTTTCGGACATGAAATGAGAAACAAAAATTCATCCTTCTTTCATTTACTCTAAAACCCAGGCAGTCCCTAATGCTATCGATAATTTGCGCCTCGTGAAGGATGACAACCCTAGTATTCGCTCCTCTTTGTACAAAACTGTGCCAGTTTTCTGTGGCCATAAATTGCAGGTGAAAGAGGCAAATTGTCTTCGTCAAGATGTGGCTAAAGCGTTCTTCCAGACTTTGACTTTTATTACTGATAACTGGAAAGATTGGGGTTACTTAGTGTTCGCAGGTCACAATGGGTTTGTGAAATGTGAAATGAAATCGTGATTGCCTTATTAAACCCTAGAAAGTGTGGTACTGGAGGCTGAAAGGCAAAAAACTGACCTCATCATCGGATCGACTCTAGACTTCAACGAAAGAGGTGAGCCACTTTTTGATCATATTATAAGTGTTAACCTCATTGTTTGCAACATTGGCAATGAGACCACTTTTATAACAAGAAACCGACAGGAAGTGCTAGATATCACTCTTGTCTCCGACAGCATCACTCAAATGCTAACGAACTGGATGGTATCGTCTGAATACTCTTTTTCAGACCACAGATACATCCAATCCAGCCTGAGTGATTCTTCTCCCAGCCAACCAGCATTCCGGCCAAAATACAGATGAATACTGTCGGAAACGCTATCCTCTGAACTCTCAAGTCCCCCGCGTAATACCAATGAGCTCGACATGAAAATCAGGGAATTCAGGCTATGGCCGCTTCCTGCTCTCTTATTCAATCTAGAGGCAAGAAAATGCCGCACTGGTGGTCATTCTGTGACAAAATCACGGAAACCTCTGAGGCACCGCGGCTAACAAAATGCCTAGCTGTTTGAAAAAAACCGATGGCTCTTGGACAACCTCAAGTGACGAATCCCTCAATCTGCTATTGGACACCCATTTTCCAGGTAGCTCCAAATTCGCGGCCAGGAGCAACCCAAACAGACCTACTGAAACCAAAATTCATGGTCTGATCACAAGAGACAAACTGCTCTGGGCGCTGCATAGCTTCAAATCATACAAATCTGCTGGTCCGGACTGTATAATACCTGCTGCGCCACAGAGATCCTCAGATATTACCCTGCCTACTCTAGAAAATAGTATGAGGAGCTGTATAGAACTTATCCACATTCCACTGTCATGCAATGTAGTTTTCATTGCCAAAGCCGGAAAATGTTCTCATGTTGTCCCAAAGGTCCTCAGATCTATAAGTCTATCATCTTTCCCTCTGAAAACTCTAGAACGACTGATTGATATCCATTTACGAGTTAAAATTGATCCAAGACTTCTGTCAACGTCTCAACATGCCTACTGTAAAGGAAAGTCGGTGGAAACGGCTCTGCATTCACTGGCTCGCCTCATCGAACGATCCCTACAATACAGAGAGTAAGTACACAATGGTTACTTTCCTAGACATAGAGGGTGCCTTTAACAACGATAACACATCCCAATCACGACTGCGCTGTCAACTCTGCAGGTAGGCGACTCACTTGGGGAGTTGATCAGTCTTACGCTCAAAAGCAAGATAATCAACTCCAAACTGGGTGCGGCTTCTGCTAAAAGATGTGTTAGCAGAGGTAAGACGCAAGGTAGTGTCCTCTCTCTCCTTCTCTGGAACTTAGTTCTTAATAGACTGCTGATATACCTGGAAGCGGGTGGTAGCAGGGTGATTGCCTATGCAGATGTCATTGCTATAGCCGTCTCAAGTAAGCATTACCATTAAAGAACTCCTTTATCTAAATTTCAACAGATTAACCCGTTGGGCAGATCGCTGTGGATTGGGAGTAAACCCCCATAAAACCGATCTTGTCCTCTTTTCCAGGAAATACAAAATTCCAATTATAGACCCTCCCTCAATAAATGGCACCAGTTTAGTCTTTTCCGATGCAGCAAAAGATCTGGGTCTTATTTTTGACAGGAAACTAAAGTGGAAACCTAACATTCAAGAAAGCCATTGGGAACAAATGGGGCCTTCAACCTCGCATAACCCACTTTCTTACGTCTCGGGTATAGGGCCGATATTCGCTTACGGGGTTGTCGTCTGGTGGGCGGCCTTAGACAATGCAGTCAATTGCAGTAAACTAAGCAGAGTCCAAAGAACAGCAGGTCTATGCATAAGCGGAGCCTTGCGAACTACTCCCTATGCGGCATTCGACATTCTGTTTCATTTGACACCCCTCGATATTTTCAGCAGGCAAGTAGCTGCGACTGCAGCGACTACATAGTGGACAAAACATTCTAAATACATTAGGAATCCTCACAGAGAACATCGATTACACCATACCTGAACTTTAGTTTGACAAAGACTTCCATGTAAGCTTCCCTTCTAGATTCTTCTGGAAGGAAGACGCTTTCATGGAGGACAAGTCAATCCATTAGGTGGATCTAAAATCGATAGCGGTGTTGGTGGTGGTGTTTTCTCAGATAAGCTAAATCTAAGCCTCTCTTTCCCTCTTCCAAATCACTGTAGCGTGTTCCAGGCGGAAATTTCGTGCGATTAAAGAAGCTCTGTCCTGACTGAAGAAAGGATATCCGCATCTTTTCAGATAGTCAGGCAGCTATCAAGTCCCTGGAGTCAGCCTCACTAAATTCGAAAACCGCCCTTGGATGCCGATCATCTCTTATGGAGATGGCAGAGCAGTTCAACCTTCACTTTTGCTGGGTGCCGGGCCACAGAGACATTCCAGGGAACTGTAGCGCCGATGAACTCGCCAAAATTGGAACCACTCTGTCTATTCTACCGGAAAAGGGCAGCATAGGGATGCCAATCGCTGCGTGCTACGTATACCAATATTCCAAAGCTGGATGCCAATAAAAGAACAGACCTTAGGTGGACTGTTGGACCAACATGTCTAACGACTAAACAGATCTGGCCAAAGCTAGATCCGAATCGCTCTAAGAGTCTGATCGTTTGAAATAGGAAGCATCTCAGCGCCATCATAGGACACTGCCTCATAGGCAAGCACGCAAGACGGCTTGGCGCTTTTATAAATGATTTCTGTAGAAGCTGCATGCACGAGCTGTACATGTCCAGATCCACAATGACCTAAACGATCTAAAAAATATAAACGTAAACAGTCTCCTACGCTTCATCGTGAGCTCAAACTTGTTCCATTAGTAAGAGGATCATAGATCCACATAGCATCACAATGGGCCAATAGGCCTAAGTGGGTTGGTGTTTCCAATAGTCAATCTTACCTACCTACCTACTAAACAAGCACCAGAGGAAGACTTCTGTACAATAGAACTGCGTGCAGTCTTAATCAGAGCGTCTTTGGTAACTGAATCCCTGATGTGCATGCCTGCAGTAGCAAAACTTTGTGGATGACAACAACGTTCGAATAAAGCTGCAACTAATAAGCTAATGTTGGGTTCTGTATTAAAGGGTTAAAACGATGAACTAGTATTTATCCATCAGAGCGAGTTCCGGACTCATCTCTGACAAAGCGGACCGCCTTGGCATTAAAGTAAACGAGATCGCAGAACGAATCATCATCGATTTGTCGTTATAGGTTTTTCTAATAAAAAAAATACTCAGAGCCAGGTTACCAATTTCTTGTCAAACCTGTCCACTGAACATCGTAACCCAGTCAATGAATACGCGTTTAGGCAGCTCCAACTACAACATAAAGCTGTGTGCAAACCAATTGGTCATTATGTATTCAATAGACTGCTATCATCTCGAACTTCTGATTGCTTGGAGTAGTTTGCCTCAATACGGATGGTTTGAGATGTGAGGCCTTACAGCGTTAACACTTAATACAATTATTAACGTATTTTGCTACGTCAGATAGCACGGGATGATATGATTGCTAAAGTTCTATCCAAACCATAATGACCTGCTGTAGGATCATCGTGATATTTTTGCAACACTAAGGGCTTCATAGTTTTAGGTATGAAGAGTTGCCCATTTTCAGAGTCCTCTTCAAAACTGTATCGACACAGGACACATCGGAGTAAATTGTCGTCATCGTGTTCGAATGAATTCATAATGACTCTTAATTCAGGATCAGCCAACCACACCTCTCTAATTTCCTTTAACCCTCGTCTCGCATATCGATGTCCACAGAATAAATTTCATGCCCCTCGCCAGGACAAGGTGGTCTCGAAAGCGTGTCAGCAGTAGAGTTGTTTTTTCCGGGGTTGTATGGCAGTCTCAAGGATCCCAACAAGTCTGTCTGTGTCACATTATAGAACTCGCGGCTGATTCTGGCAAAATGGCACTGCCTAGAGCAAGTGTTGACACGGCTGTAACCATCTGCAACAAATTCGTTCATCTGGAAGGATAATCTGACGACGTAATCGATCACTTCGAACTAATGCTGTTGAAAGGATATTCACTGAAGAATAGAAGAAGCGAGTTGACACTGAAGTGATCAAAGACAGAAACGAAGAGGAAAAGCCCTAAGGAATCGAGTTTTTAAATTACATATACTGAACCAGACATCGAAACCTTTTCTTGCAAAGACGAAAATGGAAATCTAGTAACAGCACTTCTTGAATGGTAATGACAGAAAAGGTGATCGGAAAACACTATGACTCCGAGGATCCGGTATTCCTGCGAAAGCCATCGACTTTGGAGGCTGACACTGACCAAGTCTGAAATGGGTCTGAACCTCGGTTATTGATATATCTGACACTGTCTTCTATAAAACAAGTATGTTAGCGAACAAAGTGCCAGCTTTTATTGGCTCTCAGCCATCCTTTGTTATGGAAGTAAGACTACTAAGGAGAATCCGGCTGGAAACTTAAGCTTCCATGACAGACCGTAGGTGCAACGCATTCAGATTGGATGTTAGGTCTATGCCATATCGAAGGGAAAGAATTTGAGAAAAACCAATTGGACACCTAAATTCGAAACGAAACAGAAACGGGAAGTTGTTCAGAACCTGAACAAGGCCTCGCCAAATGTATTGACAAGAACTCCTGCAGGTCGGCGTTCTATGGTGGAACGTAGTCTTGCAGAGATTACGAGTACATAAAGAGACCCATACACTTCTAAACAGGTCACTTTACGGACTTTGAAGAGTACTAAGGGTCGAAACACTCAGTGAAACCAGTAGAATTGTAGAGTCCTCAAAAGAGGCAAGATTAAAACCTGTACTAAGTCGAAAGCAGAAGCTCCCTACCTCATGCTTGAGACTCACCAGTTAGAAGCTTATCCTAAAAAAAGCTATAGAGCGGCTGCTGGTAACTCTGAAGAGAATCTTCACTGCTAGGCTGGCACTGGCATACATTCCGGACGCCTGGCGCACAGTAAGACAAGAAAAATTAAAAAGCCTACTACATTCTCATCAAGAGCTTGAATCCAATCAATCTGACTTCTTGCATGCTGTAGAGCATAGAGCTTTGCGAATGCATGAAGGGATGTCTAATATGTAACATGCCCTCCAACACTGCTCCGAAACTGCGCTTTAAAATCAAGTTGGTAGTTATGAAGGCGTTCCCCTCCAAAACAAGTACGGGCATTATGCAAAGCATCCCAAAAATTTATAAATTTCGGACTTACCCTTCCAATCTTCGGGCAATTAGTTTACTTTCGAACATTAGCAAGGCATTCGAAAAAGTAGTTAAAGCAGTGGGTTGAGGATAACAAAGTTAAACCGGACAAGCAGGTTGATTTTATGACGAAGCGTGACACTATTCATTTCCGGCCTCACTGTTTGATCTTGAGAAGGCCTTCGACACCGTGGGGTTAAAAGGTCTTTCCTAGAAGCTAGCCAGTGTAGGCCTGCCGAAATCTCTATATGATCTATGTAAAACATGTTTATAGTAAGAACGGCAACATGTTTATGGCAACGTCATTTCGAGCAAAGTCTGACATTAAAACTGGCCTACAGCAGGGAGCGGATATTTCTCCGATACTGTTCAAGATTTACACGAAAATAGGGATACTAGGAATAACCGGCGAAAATGTACAGGGTCTTTCAATAGGGATTTCCGAATTTTGACAGATAGCGGCCATATTGTTGAAGCTACATCTTTAAAATTGGCTCTCATTTATTCAGTCTGTTTTGCCAAATCACCATGGACGGACATAGCGTTCAACAACACGTGCAAATGATAAAATTGCTTGATCGAAATGTGTGTTCTGTTCGGGCAACGTTCCACGCGCTTCGCCATTTTGCGATCGTCATAATCATCCTACCGAGAGGACTATTCGCAGTGTGATAAATAAATTCGAGTCCACGTTGCCGAAATACAAGATCTGCCGAAAACATCACCGCTGTCTGTGAGAGTGTGCACGAGAATCCGAGGTAGTCGATCTCGCGTCGCTCACAAGAACTCGGCCTTTCGCAGACCACAACTTGGCGAATTTTGCGTCGTGACTTGGGCCTGCACCCGTACAAAATTCAACTGATCCAGGAGCTGAAGATAAACGACCATAGACAAAGACGTGTGTTCGCGGAATGGGCTGTGCAGCAGTTGGAAACTGACCCTAATTTTCATCGAAAAATCATCTTCAGCGATGAGGCCCATTTCTGGATGAATGGGTACGTCAAGAAACAAAATTGTCGAATTTGGGGGGATACCAATCCATATGAGATCCAAGAGTGTAAAATGCATCCCGAAAAAGTCACTGTTTGGTGTGGATTTTGGACTGGCGGCGTCATCGGTCCATATTTCTTTGAGAACGACGTTGGCCAGGCCATCACCGTCAACGGTGATCACTATAGGTCAATGATTACCAACTTCTTTTCGCCTGAATTGGATGATATGGACACCAACGATATGTGGTTTCAACAGGACGACGCTACGTGTCACGCAGCTCAGGCCACACTGGAAATTCTGCACGAGCGATTTCGAGGGCATGGTTATCTCACGTGGAGGTGATGTGAACTGGCCACCGAGATCGTTCGATTTGATCCCGTTAGCCTTTTCTTGTGGGGTTTTCTGAAGTCGCAGGTCTATGCGAATAAGCCACAAGCCACAGCGGCCCTCAAAGCCAACAGAACCTGATTTATGCGCCAGAGTCATGGAAAATTGAACATTTCGGATGCGCGTCACCCAGTGAAGCCGCGGCGGACATTTGAACGATGTTATATTCCAAAAATAATGCCATCGATAGGCCTTTCGAACGAATAAAAAATTTCGATGATATCCCATACACACTTTGTTTTATTTAAATTTAAAGACAGGAACTGCTTAATGAAAGACCCTTCACAATCACTGGACAATATGCACTGCAGTTGGTGGTGAGAAGCATAGTACCTGCTGGGTTGTCTTGATGGGGCAAAGAAGGCTTTAGTTCTGACACGCAGATTGTTTCAAAGCGGTCAATTTGCCCCTTATCAGGCATATCATCGCTAATGGATGTGCTGCATGGTTCAATGTGACCCTATGTTGTATGGAACTGATTCGGGTGTTTAAGAGGCAGTGTCTTAGGTCCTGTGTAGAACATCAGAGTACATAAAATATTATCCCAACGGTTTGCCTCTACCATTTCCTACCACGTCTTGGTCTGATATACACGCACTTGGAAATCCTACGATGGTTGCCGTGAGAGTGATAACAACATCCTGGAGCACTTTCTCTGTGAATATCCGGCCTACAGTCGCATTAGGTTCTGACATGGAGGCATCCGATAATACTTTCTAGCCGGTAGTCTCCTTAGCGAGCCTGTTGGATATCATTAAGTCGATTACTGTCGTAACAAATGTAGGCTGGGATCCAACATTTTTGACAACCAGGTCACACGATAGTATGAAATCCGTTGCAAATCTACTACCCCAAAAAGTATTTCGAACATAAGCATCGTAGCATATGATAAGTAACATCTTCCTGGAATCACAGTATTCAATGAGTTCGGCTACTGGATTCGGTGATAGCGGTAGTACCGAGTCATAGGAAAAATGAGTTGACGCAACGAATAATTTTTGCCATTATCCATTCGTTTCGTAGATGGTGAGAGTGAGTTCTCGGTCTTTCCGATCGCTCGTCATATAGTGGTGGGAAATTCCTTAAACATCCGAAACTACAGATGCGTTTATTTAATACCCAGGATTGCTGTATGGATATTACGAGATCATATGCGAGGTTTTGTATTCAACATGGAGCACCTTTTACAAAGGAATCCAGTGTTTTCTCGTGAAGGTTTCGTGATTCCGGGCAAAAATCACGTGGCACCCATTTTGTTTTACCAAGGTCTAGCTGCTTTTAAAACGCTACCTGGAGGAACCCACAGCTGGGATAGCGGCATCCTAATAGATGTTATTGTTTGATTCGGTGCCGGGAATCAAATGTAACGCAGGCTTGGAATGTTGAAGGTGTCTGAGTAAATAAAATAAGGTTGTGGTCTCTTATCTGGACTCATTTGAAAAAAAAGTAGAGGCGTGAGTCATAACTAGATTTGATGGCCTAGACAGAGGCTTTGTCCAAGCCCATAACAGGAGAAGAACCGTCCTTCTTTTCCCACTTTTTGCTCTTTTTGGGTGAATAGATTGTCTAATCTACAGTTTCGAGTCTAAGGTTCTGGGTATGAAGACGCATCAGCATATCTTCCGTTTTCCTGAGTTGCCTCGAAACCTAGAAGATGGCGAACATCGGTTTTGGTGGCCTTTAAACCTTAAAAAACTTAGTTTCTGAGTGCGATCTTCAACGCAGACTTGTTCAACCATTCAAGAGCTCTCTGTGGAGTGGAGCAATGGTTTCATCCTGATCTAGTGCGCGGGGAAGGTCACCACCAGAGTTTTTCAACGAGATATTCACTCCATCAGCCGATTTCCGTCGACCAGAACTACGGCATTAGCTGTAGCACCGGCCGAGTAAAACAATGATTTTGTCGATGGGTTTGGATGCTTCATTCGATTTGCGTCCATTGGAGCTGCAGCCTTAGTTGGTTGCAACACTGATTTCTTCTGGACATCGTGCGCGGAAAGATCCATCGACAGAGAGAGTTCCACAAACGTTCTTCCTATTGGACCTGTCCGGGACGGAAGAAGGGGGTGCACTTTCAGTTCCGAGAGGTTGATCACTTCCGTCGACCTGTTTCTCTTCTCTGTCGCCGCTGGAGGAGTGATACTTTTAGCACTCGCACCTTCGATAACTCTTGTCGTCTCTTTGCGCCGTGCGTTTGGCGCAGTCTTGTTTTCCTTTTCTAGCAATTCACAGGTCGGGGGTCTAAATCGAGTATATTGAATATATTGGTTGAGCCTTCCAGAAGAGCTTGGGTGCCCATTGCGAGTACCACCTGGCTTAATATGCCTAGTTTGGACGACTTTGGCTCTTAATTCGACACCTTGACTCTCAAGTCTTTCTGCCGCAATAAGGCAGCCAAAGAAAATAAGTCTCAAAAATATTCTATTGTACTATTGACCTAAGAGCACCTTTGAACTTTATTTCGTAACATTTAATTGATGACAATATAAATTCTACTATCGCTATTAACCTCTCCGTGAGAGAGGTTTAACCGCATGGGATTTCCAGACTAGGGCGACGATTACATCAATCATGAGACACATAATTCGACTGTCGCCTCATTAAAAGAATATTCATCATAATCGTATTTCTTCGAGCATTTCAAGTATTCGAGTAAATGAATTTATATGTTTACGACCTAGGGTTTCTCGTTAAAATGTTTGTTTTCTCAAAAAAGGCACTCGTACACCCCTTATCAACGTTAACCCCCACAGGTTATATTGTACGAGTAGCACTTCTAGCTAAGCGGCGTTTCCTTTGAAAGTTGTTTGTTAATGTTTTTTTGCAAATCCGTACAATTTAAACAAACAAATTATAGGAAAATACTGATTGAAGGTTTTTTGGAATCAGCTGATTCCTTAATTGCTTCTGATTGGTATAGGAGACCTTTCAGTAAGGTGAATTGCATATTAGTGACTTTTGTGTAGTATGCAAGTTAGTATTTTGCTGAATCGGTTAAAATAATTTCAAATAGCAAAGCAAACATGTGAGCAAAACTTAGAGAACTCAAAGTAGGATCTGGTTCAGTCAGAACAACTGACAGGTACTTGAGAATTACATCGCGAATCTGTTATTTCAAAGAAAAGAGTACATAGTTTGTAACCTCAGTTTAACCCTGGAACCCTACTCGTTACTGTCTGTCATACCAGCCCAATACAGGCCAGATGTTCGACGTATAATCTTTTCCAAGGACGACGAGCTGTTTTGCTCATCGATCAACCGTTTCGACCTATAGAAAACGAGAATCATTTACAGATTTCCAGGGCAGATTTTCTGGTCTCGTCCGTCTCTTGTTTTTTGATTACCTTAGCGAGTCCGAGATGCACGAAGTTATCGCTGATCAGCGATGTCCTTTGTAAGGCCGGACCTTACCTGAATTCGCTTAAAACCAACAGCAAGATGATCTGGATGTTCACCCATGAGGGTCACTTTGGATCAACGGATAAGTCAGTAAACGAAATTGCTGTATGTGGAGTGAGAACCATCCGCAGGTGGACCCTTCAGACCCCTTCGCATTCACAAAAAATTACTGTTTCGTATTGGCACCATTGGGCCTTATTTTCGTAAATATGGTTGCAGCAGGATGGGACTACGTGTCATACTGCGAGTATTCCCGCCGAATTATTCAAATCAAAGATCAGTGATACTCGTAGACAGACTTAAAGATTGGGGACTGCGAATTGGCCACTAAGATCTTGCGATCTAATGCCGCTTGGTCATTTTCTGTTAGGTTACGTGAAATCGCTTTCTTTCAGTGAACCCTCTTAAAACTGAGGTGTTATTTCACGGGAAGGAGGAAACTTTGTGCATGCCTAAAGGCATCACCATCTATTTATCTAACGAAACTAAGTAAAGGCTGTTTCTTTTAGAGGTTTGGTTTTTCAACTGGCAACACTGTTTCAAAAGATTGTCAATTTGAGAGTTGAAAGTTGATTTGCGGTTAGTACGTTTTGCCATTTTACGATGAATAGATTAACGCCAGCACAACACGTGCAACTTGTGCAAAATTATTTTGAAAACCATGGTTCGGCTCGCCAAATTTATCGTGCGCTACGTCCATTTTACGGTCGACATAATCGCCCATCTGAGCAAGTTATTCGGAACACGATGAATCGTTTTCGCACCACGTACACTCTGGTGGATAATGCGCATCCCCAAAAATGACAAACAGTGCGAACAGGAGAATCCCAATGAGTCGATTCGCCATCGCGCACAGCAATTGGAGCTATGCCCATCCACTTTGTGGAAGATTTTACGGAAAGATCTTGGCTCAAAAGCTTATAAGATCCAGCTTGTGCAAGAGTTGAAACCACGTGACCATTATAGGCGTCGTAGGTTCGATGAATGGGTCGAAATCATAATCCAGCTTGATCCTCACTTTCAACGCAAAATTTTGTTCTCCGATGAGGCACATTTTTGGTTGAATGGATATGTAAACAAGCAAAATTGCCGAATTTGGAGGGGAGAAAACCCAGAAGCCTTTGTAGAGACGCCCTTACAACCATTAAAACTCACTGTTTGGTGTGCTTTATGGGCTGGTGGAATCATCGGCTCATATTTCTTTAAGGACGATACCGGCCAGAATGTTACCGTCAATGGTGAGTACTACAGAAACATGATTTCTGACTTCTTCGTTGGTTTCAACAAGATGGCGCAACATGCCACGCCGCGCGCGACACCACCAATTTATTGCGGGAAAAATTAGCTGAGCGCATAATTTCGCGTAATGGACCTGTGAACTGGCCTCCACGATTCTGTGATCTCTCACCTCCTGATTACTTTCTTTGGGGGTATGCGAAGTCACTAGTCCATGCCGATAAACCAAGATGGAAAGTCAGTAAGGCCATCCTATTTGAACTGCAAGCAAGGAGAGCAATCCAGAAGCGCCTTCTAAAGAAGGCACAACGAATAGGGTGGAAAATAAGCACACTGGACGAAAACATCTTTTTCCAGATCTTTGGAGAATCCACAATAAACCAAACACGATGGCTGCGGAGGTAACTAAAGCAGTATCTAGCTAGAAGTCAGCCCTCCCACCAGGATTTACAGGTGCAATACAAGGATAGGCGTAGGCACCTTAAATTACTCATTCGGAGAAAACAAAAAACAACAGCTTTAATTAATCCCTGGGGTACCGCCTACAGGACGGTCATGGCAAAGCTAAAGGGCTCTAGGGCACCGCCACCATGCCCTTTGCTGATGTAAAAAATAGTGTCGGCATTATTTCCACTGCAAGCACCAACAGAACATATAGAACCACCGCAGGAAGTAGGTGAGATCCCACCAGTTACGCAAGCGGAACTTCCGGAGGTATGCAAACGATTTAGCAATAGTAAATCACCTGGATTGGACGGCATACCAAATAAGGTCCTTAAGCTAGCCGTCAAGATAAACACAGAAGCATTCGTGGGAGTGTATAACAAGTGTTTAACAGAAGGGGTTTTTCCAGACCAATGGAAAAAGCAACGCCTTGTGCTGCTGCCCAAAGGAAATAAACCACCAGATGAGCCCTCGTCATACCGTCCCATATGCTTACTAGACATGATGGGTAAAATACTGGAGCGAATAATATGCAAAAGACTGGAGGTGTCAATTGATGAAGCCGGGGGACTCACAAACCAGCAGTATGAATTTAGAAAGGGTCGCTTTACAGTAGATGCTATTCGGAAGGTAACTACGACCCTAGAAGAAGCCATTCAGGGCTGAAGATGGAGAGGAGGTACCTAAAAATACGGCGCCGTATTAACGTTGAACGTCAAAAATGCGTTCAATTTTGCAAATTGGGGGCTTATAGTACACTCTCTTAGGTCAATGATGGTGCCATGGTTTTTAATAAAAATTGTGCTAAGTTACTTCGACAATCGGTTCCTACTCTACGATACCGACGACGGAGTCAGGCAGTACCACATAACTGGAGTTCCACAAGGATCGGTACTGGGACCTCTCTTATGGAACATTATGTACGAACGGGGTTCTAAGACTTGGAATCCCGATTGAGGCTAAAATCATAGGCTTTGCAGATGATATTGCAATCGTTGTGGCGGGAAACATCTGGAAGAAATAGAAGACATTAGCAGTGAATGTATTCGAAAAGTTAGACGGTGGATGGCCACAGTTGGGTTAGAGCTGGCAGAACATGAAACGGAAGCAGTTCTGGTAACCAGTCGCAAGGAAAGAGAAACAATCACCAACAGGGTGGACGATCACGATATAAGACCAATACCGGCTATCAGATACCTAGGTATGACGATCGATGCTAGGCTCACTTACAAGGAATATCTTGAAAGAACGCGCAACAAAGCCGCAAAGGTGAGCTCTGCCTTATCCAGAATAATGACAAACATAGGAGGACCCAGACAACAAATGAGACTAGTTCTGTCAAGGGTGATGCAGTCAATCACAATATACGCGGCACCAATATGGGCTAAAACACGGAAAATTAAGTCATACGCAAGAAAGACTAACTCTATCAGCGGACCATGTGCTCTGAGAGTTTCCTGTGCATATCGGACAGTATCAGATGATGCTATACATATATGTCATTGCGGGAATGCTAGAAGCAGATATATTGGCTACTGAGCTACAAAGGACCTATGATGCCAAAGTTCGGAAACCCGGAGTTTCAGTCAAAGATATCAAGCTGAGAGAAAAGCAGCGCAGCACAAGTTCGTGGCAAGAGAGATGGAATCAGTCAACACAGGGGAGATGGACCTATCGACTTATACCCGATATTCGTAAATGGGGAGAACATAATTACGGAGAAGTAAATTTCTACTTAGGTCAGTTCCTAACTGGACAAGGCTGCTTTCAATCATATCTACATACATACGAGTAAAAAGGTTTGGTCTGAAGGAATCTCCTTTCTGCTTAAACTGCGGAGCGGCCAGGGAAGATGCACAGCACGTATTTTTTCAGTGCCCACACTTCAGAACAGAGCGCAGACAACTAGAGAAGAAAACTGGAGAGATACCAACTCCTGAAAACATCGTAAACCATATGCTAACATCAAGTATAATATGGGATGCGGTGAAACAGGCTGCCACAAAAATAATGAAGGAACATCGGCGGTTGGAAAGAATCAGAGAGAGCACTAATGGAAATCAAACCCCGACGGCATCTCTAATACAACAAAGAACAGTGAATAATGTACACAATGTCGAACCAGCAAACGGAGAAAGAATGCATAAAGTGCTTACCAGCCCCGCGAAGTATCACTTCCGCGTAGAGTGGTAGAAGAGTGCAGGGTGTGGGTTAGTACGTAGGTGCACCCCCGAAATCGAGTACTTGGGGTTTACGAGTCGTGCATGCTGATAGCCCGGGCTATTAGTATCTTCCGAAGATTGCCACATCCTTGGACGCCACTAAAAAAAAAAAAAGAAAAGACGGACGATTTGGAAGTCAACATTCGCCGTGTTATTGCTGATATACGGCCCCCCAGTTACTCGATAAAGTTGTCGGAAATTGGACTTCACGATTGCGCTTCATTCGAACTAGTCGTGGCGCGTATATGCACGATATTATATTTAAACCCTAATGGCATTAAATTATCTATTAAATAAAGCTAATATCATAGACATTAACATTAGCTTCAAATGTTTTATTTTATGTTGAATTTGTATACCTCTACAAAAAACGCCCTTTATATGAGTGTCATCTTGGATGACAAACTTCTTTGAACTGCTGTCAGCCTTCTGGCAGCGGAAAGGAGCCTTCGGCATGATATGAGATTTGTTATTGATGTGGATCCTCTGGATCTACTGGTCGGTTGTCTGGTGGAAAAAGCTTTCACGAAAATACGTCACTGCAACTTTTACCAGACTCCAAAGAACGGTTTGTCTCGGCTGCATGGAGCCTTCCCAAGCACTACTGGCTCCGCTCTAGTTGCATAGATGAATCTCCCTCTCCTTGATATCCATATCATGGTCTGTACTCTCAAAGCCAGTTTACGTTTAAAGAGAAGTGATCTTTGTTTGGTACAACACAAACTAGATTATGGGCATGCCGTTCGAACAGGAGACCCCAGGTCTCCTGTTGCTGCAAGTGGTTTCGGCCAGAATCTATTTTAGGAAAGGATTGTAGTTGGGCCTTCACAGATGGCTCCAAAGCTGATCAAGCACGCGGTGCTGGTATCCCTTTGGAGGCCGATAACGTTTAGAAAAATTTGCGTCGGTTTTCCAAGATGGCAACGAGCAACAAGAGTATTGTGGAAAATCTGTGGCAACTAAACTGTGGTTAATGCCTCGCTGAACCCACTCACCACTTCTAAGCTGATTCAAGAAGGAAAATCTTTCCTAAACGCAGCCGGAAAACTGAATTCACTGAGTCTTGTTTGAGTTGAAGGTCGGAACGCGATCACGGGAAATAAAACGTCGATGAACTAGCTAGGCGCGTCTCAAAGCAGAGTTTTTCAGGACCTGAATCTGCGCTAAGACTGCTTGATTCCTCGGATAGGGCTTTCATTAACAGGCAGATATTGTTGCTAAGAGGTCAGCGATTTACCGACAGTCCATCGGTTGCTTACTGGAAGTGACCGCAAGGTTGCGCAACTCGACCAGAAGCTATATTCAGGTACCACGTGAGGTCAGGAACTATGGTCCCGGGCTAATCTATGAGGTGGCCCCCTTGTGGGGGTATCGTGGTGGGCTGTAGGTTTGTACCCAAAATCACGGGGAGAGTAGACCGAATGGAGCTTGGACATCCCATGGCTTATCATATGCTGTAATGTACTACGATGTTCTCAACTATGGGATTGCTATGGAACCGACTGATCTGCTCGATGTGGAGTTGCATTGCAACCGGGTGCCATGACCCACAGAATGGCGGAGCCTTAGATACGCCTCGACCCTTCATCAAAGGGGAAGTTCGTGCCTTACACACGACTTCGAATCTGGTACTGGCAGTAGTACTTGTACAACCCGAAGGGCGCTTATCAACGCATTGTTTTGATATCTCGTGCGAAGACGCACCGTAGGCTTAAGCCTTCATGGCAGGTAACTATGTAAAACACAAGAGACATCTGTCCACCGGTTGAAGGGCCCCCGCCCAATTGTCATGGCTTCACCCATTAATGACGTTGTCTAATAAAAAGCCGGGCCAGAGCATATTACTGGTCTTGTCGTAAACTTCCTCAGAGGACGCCACCGAAGGTTGCTACGATTTGATTAGTTACAAGTTGTCGGTCATAGATCTTGTTGGCGGCAGGACCAGGACTTAAATCACGATACCATGGGAGTCAGGAGCCCGCTGGATCTCGGTCCGGGTCTGACTTGTTGAGGTAGGCTCCCTTGTGGGAGCGTCATGGTGGCTGTGGTTTAAACCCAAAATCGCGGGAAGGGTCTTACGCAATGTAGAGTTGCAATAAGTACTGAGTGCCGTGACCCTAAGAACAGTAAGAGGTTTTAGATCGGCCTCGACCCATACCAAGAGTGGAATTTGTGCCTCCAACTCAAGTTCTGCTTTGATATCTCAGGAAGGCGGCAGAGCGACGGCAAGGCGTATTCTTGCTCCCTTGGATGTATGGGCATCCCGTAAACTTAAGTCTACGCGACAGGTGTTTACGTTAAAAACCAGAGACTATGCCGGTCGGTGACATTGATAGAGTGCGTGATTCTCATAAATCGAACATACAAGAAGTACAATGGCCCAGTTCTTTGACTGAGTGCTCTGTTGGGGCAGAAAACAAAACACAAATCTTTCGGTTGGAGAATTTTGCTTAAGGCTTTTGGTACATGTCAATAGCAGCTCTCATCTCAACTTTCGTCC
This sequence comes from Volucella zonaria, assembly GCA_963966105.1. Classification (NCBI taxonomy): domain Eukaryota; kingdom Metazoa; phylum Arthropoda; class Insecta; order Diptera; family Syrphidae; genus Volucella; species Volucella zonaria. The sequence goes on from OZ014533.1 coordinate 125,476,031, forward strand.
TTGCATACAAGGTCCCTTTGCTTGTAAGTGCCGAACCATGGGTTTCTTGTAGTGATCCGTTAAACCTAGCACATCAGAGGTTTAAGGTAATGTGGTTGGAAAACTCTGTCGGTCTTTTGCGATTGGAGCCGTCCGATGACAAGCCTGCGAACTGTAGGGGGCCGACTAATGTTGGCAGCTCGTGATGTGCGGCTGTGTAGAACAATGGATACTTGTCTTCGTTCCATCGGAATGTGATCAATACAGACTGCCCTTTTTGTTTTTTCTCTGGAGACAGTAATGTGTCTTTGGGGATATTAAAATGCCGGGCACCCGTGCTTATTACAAAGATATTTATCCACTTGAAAATCCAATCAACGTATGCCCGTTTCGTGGTGTTCTTTCTTCTACTCCTCTGGTATTCCAGCGCTAAGGTCACCAAGTGCGAATTTTGCCACCTGCTTGCGACACCGCTCATAGGTTTTCTTCAAGAGTTCGTGGTAGCTTCGGTCCTACCACTTCCACGTCAAATCGAAATTGCAAAGGTTATGTGATTGCCGATTTCACTGAATCTTGTCAGAATTTGATCGCAGGTCCTAAGATAACCAATGAACTTGGTAGGTAAGGATTGGAGGAGTACTTGTTAGGACCTGATAAGGAATTCATTGACAATTGGGACTTTTATGAGCACAACCTGGATTGTAAGACTTTCTTAGTTAGTCGAGTTAATAGGCAGACTAAACGAATGATTCTCAAAGTCTCAAAAAAGTCAGTAGTCTTCCTATTTTCCTCCGGTAGACACGACTCTAGATTGCATACTTGAACCCACATTTATGGGGAAACCCAGGTCATTTTCTTTGTAAGTGTCCGGCTTAGAGTTGCACCGGGTTGCAGGCACTTGTCGCTGGTGATGTGGACAATGGAGTTGGCTAATTGCAAATTCCGATAGAAAATAAAATACAGGACAAGATGGAAATTGGTCTCTAGAAGTCATTTCCCCGTCATCAAAAGTGTCAGTAGCATGCCTTTCGAACCCGACGAAGTGAGATTCTTCCTCCATAGTGTTTCCGCGCACCCAGATACGTTGGCACTATATCAAACCCTCTGGTTTGACTGTTTCGTTAGCAGAGCCTAAACGATTAACCTTAAATGGTCATACTGACTCTGGAGAATATTATCGGATGTCTCCAAATAGGGTACCGGCTCCCAGTTCAGTGATTCTGTTTGTTCCCATTTTGATGATTACTCTTGTGCTTTCAATTTTGATTTGGAGCTTGAACCATGAACTTGCAGAGGAAGAACGTTTGGGATGGCTTTAGTATCATCATATCATAGGGGGCACCATTTCGCAAGTTGAAATCCCAACTCAACTCATGTTTCATCCCCCATAAAGCAAAACTTTTCTAGGCTATTCGCGTTCAAAGAACCAAAAATGCTGTACAAATAGAAAGGAAGTCGTTTACCATCTCTCCAAAAACAATCTGCTTGCTATCGTTATCTATCAGCAACAATTTCAAAACTGCAAAACTCACTTTTTTCCGTCTCCTGTCTGCAATAAAGTATTTACTCTGTCGTAGATTAACATTTCTCTGTCTCAAATACAAACACACACTCTGAGTACTTGCCTAAGTAAGTTCCCCAAAAAAACAAAAAAACAAAAATTGAAAAACTAATTCAACATTGTTGTTGAAGATGCCGTCCTCTGACATCAACGAAATGCTCCTACACATCTGTTACGCAACTATGCTCATTAAAAGTTGGAATAACGAACCTCACTCTAGGCTGCCTCCTCCTATCAGTGTTTACTCATATGTACGAGTAGCCCATTCCGATAAGTTGATCCAAGTTGACATCGAATAATTCTCAAGTTTTTATCTGTGACTGCACGTGAGATACTGTCTGTTATCTAAAGCTTCCTTCATAACAGTTTTTTTTTTATCCTACACTCTGTACTTATCCAAAACTTTAACAACACGACGACAAATATTCATCCACAATGAAGCGAAAGAATGCTTATCACCAGAGCCCAGGGGGTGGTTACGAGTATTTAAATTTCCCCACAAACACGCAACAATCTGATTAGGCTGGGGAGTAAAATCGATTTTCTATGCAACACAATGTCGGCCGACTGGAATTAAGAAATTGCATTTTCCTGCACTTTAGACTGTGGACGTATGAGGAGAGAAATTTTAAGTGAAAAATTAAATTTTCAACACAAGGACATGCCAGCAAGGATGGCCAACCGACCGACATTCTCGGGGCAATTATCTTTCTTTGAATCGATATGGCCTTTCTAAAGCCCCTTGTCCATCGTAGCGATAATAAATTTTTAATGACGCTGTATTGATTTTCCTTGAGCACTATGAATTATGACTTGAAGACCTAGATGCACGTCTTTCGAATTCAACAGAAAATAGACTTTCTGAACTGGAATAGCCTCGGAGGTGGTTTTTAGTCTAGTCGCATGGATTATGAGAAGGATTCGCAGCACTTGTCAGACATAAGTTCCATTAAACTTGTAATATAAGTTTAAACTAATATGTTTAGAACAGTGGCCCTAACATGGACCCTTTTGGTACGCCTTTTGTAACATTGGCATTGACTCTAATCGGTTTAAATGCTCGGGAAGATTGTAGGTACAACTATTATATTACAGTGTTTTGGCAAGACTTGGTGAAGCCTTTGGATAGCATCAACCTTATCCCGATGTAAGGCTCCCTTAGACAATGGGTGATCAAGCTTCATCTATCCATAGCCAGAAGGAAAACTGTTCTACATACAAACACTAATCACCACTTAGTCGTATTCGAAACAAACCTTCCCAGAAGTGCAAAAGTTGGGCTACTCACCCTAAGTAATAGCTATGCTAGATAGGCATAGTCAAGGAACTTACCTGCGCAGCAAAGCAACAGAGCCAAGGCAAAGGCGAATGTTTGAAACTCGACTTTCAGCGTAGAGCACAAACAGAGGATATTTTGAAGTCATGGCCAACTCCTACATAACTGTACTTGCTTACTTACTTACTTAAATGGCAGACTGAATCTGGTGTAAACCTGAGCTTCAAAATATAAATTTCTCCAGTTAGTGCAGTTAATGCGGTCCTCCGGCTGAGGACTCCAAGACGGTACTATGCACCATATAGAGTGAGGTTTTTCTCTAGGGTGCCACCCCTCCAGGTGGAAATTGAAGACACTTCAGTCCAGAGCAGTAATATTCATTCGTTCTGTCTACTCTTCTGTTCAAGTCGATGTCCCTGTACAGCTTGTAGAGTTCCCTGATATGGCTTCTCCGCTAAAACTCGTTAACGCTTGGATTCGAAACGACCAAAAATATTTTCTTTTGCTTTTCCTAACATCCATGGTCTTATGTTCAATTGACTTTGTAGGTCAAAGAAACAGCGATTGACTGTTCTCTGTTCGTAAAAGTTCTGAGGTGATGTGCTATTATCAGAGTTAGTAGTGGAGCCGAGGTAGACATAACCCCTACTTACCTCAAAGTCAGGCCTGCACCATCGATAGCTCAATATGTCGATGTCATCAGCAAGTAGTTGTTTAAACTTTTGAAAAGTTGCGAGAGATCAAAGTCTCGCAAAGACGTCTTTCGACTTTTACGGAGCAGCAAGCGTTCTCCATTTTCATTCTGTACAGCGAGTTAGCTTACTTAGATTGTGTGTCAGTCCGGGATGGACGCCTCTCCAGCTGTCGGGGTCTTTTGAAAACTGCCTCCAGTTATGCATACGAAGTTAGCTGATGTCCCCTTCCATTTATATGCGCTACCTATGACGAGGCTCTCCTTTACTAAATAGCTCGGACAAGGTGACATAACCATCTAATCCGGGTTATCCGAGCTTCTTTTCTGACAAGGTCGGCATCGCTCGTACAATTCGCTGTTGAAACATCTTCCCGATATTTCATTGATGCAAATGGGATCGAAAATTTCCCAAAAAACTTTTCTCTCGAAACGCCTTAGCGCATTTTAATCCTCTTTCGTCAATGTCCAAGCTTGTACGCTGTACAGCTATATTGAGATGATCTGGGTCCTGTATAAAGTCTTTTTGATTGCTCGAGAGAGGACTTTGCTACTTAATTGCCTTCTTAGCCCAAAAAAGCAGCGATAAGAAAAACTGATTGTTCGTCGAGCTGGATAAAGGCCTTTATTACCACAAAGCTGTAGCGGTCCATCGTGCTAGGGGTTCGATGTTGTGTGTCCCTCCTTATTGAAAGGACATACTTTGTTTTTCCTTCATTGTCGCTTCTTCTTCAGAAGTGGCAAAAGCTCCATTGTCAGCTTGTTGTGTTCTTCTCATTATGCCTTTGGAGTTGGATTTCCCGCAATTCTTCCAAGAATGATGTTGAAGAAGTCACATGAGAACGTATCATCTTGTTTAAGTCCTTTTCTGACATTGAAAGTATGGGTTTTGTCATTACCGACCTAGAGGGAACATCGTCATCGTACGTAGTCGAATGAGCTTCGCAGGGTGCCAAAACTAAAGCCTTTACATAGCTCGGTCCTTGAGAGGCTGTCATATGCGACCTTGACATCGAAAAGGGGTGTTGTGTATCGACTTGGACCTGTTGGGTTTTCTCTACCGTCTACCGTAGTGTAAATATTTGGTCAATTGTGGACTTAGCTGTTGCGAAGTGGCTACAGGGGTTCTTATAACATGGCAATGTACCCAATGTTAACAAAACTGATCTCTATACTGGCGCAGTTTAGAAGACCTTTCTTATGGTCAAATGACCAAATCATAGAAATGAGTTGGTGGATACTCCCTACCAATTCATCTCCCGCTGACATATGAACCTCGCCGGGTAGGCCGACTAAGTCCGGTAGCAATTTGGATATTACTCTCGTTGCTTCATATTGGCCTGGTGGATAGAAATCATTCGAGTTAAATGGGTCACTAACATTGGTCGTCATCGCCGTTTAACAGTCTATCGAAGTGGTTTTTCCATATCCTTGATGCAGACTGCGAGTGTCCTACTTATTTACACACATTTGTATATTGGTCTTGTGGGCTTGACAGGCTTACCTTTTGATAAAACTTCCAAACATTGTTTCTGTGGCAACACTTCTGTATTTCCTTGATCGTTATCTGTTCTTTGTCTTGCCTCCGGAGAAGCAGATACTATTTTCTTCGCACCACTGCGTAAGCCAGTTGTTTTGCTTATAAAATACTTGAAGCTAATCTTGATATCTATGATATTCGCTTCATTCAACAGATAATTTTATGCCATTTTGTGCTTAAATATGATAACGGGCATATGCGCACCACGGCCAGCTCGAATGAAGGACAATCGTGAAGTTCAATTTTCGACAAATTTATCGAACCACTGGGGCCGCATAATAGCAATAACACGGTGAATGTTGACTTCCAAATCGTCTAACGTCTCTGGTTTAGCGGCATGGACTAGTGACTTCACACCCTAAAGAAAGAAATCTAAATGTGAGAGATCACAGGATCGTGGAGGCCAGTTCACAGGTCTATTACGCGAAATTATGCGCTCAGCATATGTTTCCCGCAATAAATTGATGGTGTCGCGCCATGTGGCATATTGCGCCAACTTGTTGAAGCCAAAGCTTTGTCAAGCCAATGCCATTCAGCTGAGGAAGGAAGAAGTCAGAAATCATGTTTCTATAGCGCTCTCCATTGACGCCAACATTCTGGCCGGCATCGTCCTTACAGAAATATGGGCCGATGATTCCACCAGCCCATAAAGCACACCAAACAGTGAGTTTTAATGATTGTAAGGGCGTCTCGACAACGGCTTCTGGGTTTTCTCCACTCCAAATTCGGCAATTTTGCTCGTTTCCATATTCATTTAACCAAAAATGGGCCTCATCGGAGAACAAAATTTTGCGCTGAAAGTGAGGATCAAGCTAGATTATGTTTTCGGCCCATTCACCGAACCTACGACGCGTATAATGGTCACGCGGTTTCAACTCTTGCACAAGCTAGATATTATAAGCTTCTAAGCCAAGATCTTTCCGTAAAATCTTCCAGAAAGTGGGCGGGTATAGCTCCAATTGTTGTGCACGATGGCGAATCGACTCATTCCAATTCTCCTCAACGCTGCGCTCAATAACGGCAATAACTTCTTCTGTTCGCACTATTTGTCGTCTTTGGGGATGAGTATTATCCACCAGAGTTGTACGTGGTGCGATAACGATTCATGGTGTTCCGAATAACTTGCTCAGATGGACGATTATGTCGACCTTAAAATGGACGTAGCGCACGATAAGTTTGGCGAACCGAGCCATGGTTTTCAAAATAAGTTTGAACAATTTGCACACATTGTTCTAGCGTTAATCTGCTCTTCGTAAAATGGCAAAACGTACCAAACACAAACCAACTTTCAACTGTCAACTTGAGAATCTGTAGAAAACAGTGTTGTCAGTTTAAAAACCAAACCTCTAAAAAAAACACGTTTTAATTGCCTGCACTCTTTATAAAACGGTTTCACATATGTAATTGGGTTTAACTCTATGATCGGTCCCTTGACATCTGTGCCACAAAGTGATTTCGTACCCACGAGTGGTTGGGGTAAGCGCATTTGGTTTGGGTTGTTACAAATCGTTTGTTTACGAGTCGGTGCTGAAGGTCAATACTTCTTGTTAGGCCTGCTGCCTTTAATAAATCCGCATCCTAATAGACGCTGCTTCCGTTCTTTGTAGCAGTGGCCTCAGTGTAACATACCACCTTGATCAAAAAGCTCATCTAAATCTATATTGTCCCCTTCAAAGCAATCCCCATCGACTGCAACACACTTATGCCAGCGCTTGATCCAATCCTCGAAACATTTTTTATTTTCGGTTTTCGGTATGTCATTCAGTGTTTCCTGCGGTTTTTCCATTACTTCCTCTCGGCTGCTGAAACGCGTTCCCCGTAGTGGTTTTTTAACTCGATTGAACGGAAAGAAGTCACAGGGAGCCAAATCAGGTGAATTCGGTGGCTGTTGGATGGTATTTGTTGCATTTTTCGTCAAAAAATTACGAATAATGATGGCACTGCGACCGCGGCGGTGCGTTATCATGGTGTAAAATTCACGAGTTTTCTGCCCACAATTCTAGTCTCTTTCGGCCGAATAATACTCTTTGTTTACTGTCTGGCCTTCTGGCAAAAATTCATGATGCACTACACCGTTGTAATACATGAAAACCGTGAGGACTGCCTTCTTTTTTGACTGAAAACGACGTGGTTTTTTTGGTTTCGGCTCATTTGGTGAACGCCATTCACTTGCCTGATGTCTGGATTGCGTGCAATCGCGTACTCATAAACCCACGGCTACGTCTCGTCTCCAGTAATGATCCTTTTGATGAATGTGGGATCGGATTCAGCCTCGCAAATCATCTTTTTTGCCGTTTGCGACGTCAACACGGTCTCTTTTTTGCATGAAATTGAGGTCTTTTGGCACCAACTTTGCTGCTACACAACGGAAACCCAAATCATTAACCAAAATGTCTTGGACGGATCCATAAGCAATGTTCAAGTCCTCCGCTCTCTCTCTGATGGTTAATTTGCGGTTACTGACCAACATTTCGTTTACTCGTACTTCATCAATGTTTTCGTCGGTTTTCGATGTCGATGGTCTGCCACTGCGTTCATCATCTTCGATTGACTCATGACCACTTTTGAACCGCTCGTGCCACTGGTAAATGACCGTTTTCTTTAGAGAATCGTTGCCGAAACACTTTTCCAACATTTCCAACGTTCGCGCACCATTAAATCCGTTTTTTACGCGTTCGTTGTTGCAAATTGAAATCAATTTCTAAAGTTGTAAAAAATCGCCAACACACACAGGAATAGATGTACTCTTGGCTACGTTTTTGCAAATGTCAAGCTATGACGCTAAGATTTAGAGGGAATGTCAACAACAGATTTACCAACATAGCAAAAAAAAAACAGAACTCAAATCGGAACAATGGGAGCGCCACACGGTGGTGTAGTGCGGCAACTTTTTGAGTGGAGGTAGTATGTCACAGTCTTGTTTTTTCCGTCCAATCCGTTGTTCTTATTAGCTCTGCAGTGTCGCCAATAGTGAATCCGTTTTTATCCGAGGCTGTTGCTTCCCAATATTAGGGTTTTTACATGGTTGTAACCACGTACGACTTCCAACCTGTAGGGTGGCTAGGCCCTTTTTGTGACCGCTTAGGCAAACGGGCTGGATATTTTCGAAGCAGTAATCTATTTTGAAGGTATAAGAGCTGTCGTTAACTAATAAAGAGTTCACTCGCCGACTTTTCTAATTCAACACCCCGCTTAGTCCTGCAAGGTTCTTATTGACCTCAGCTTCAAATTCGTTTAAGTAGGACATACGAGGGTTGTCTGAAAAGTTTCCGACCGAACAATGATACAAGACATTTTTTCCTAAAACTTTTTTTTATTTGTTTACATAGTCTCCTTGTAACTCGACACACTTCTCCCAGTGATGCTCCCATCTCTCTAACCCGTCCAAATAGTACTTGGCGTTTTTCTCTGCAAAATAATTGTTCACGAAGGTGATTGCCTCCTCATTTGACGAAAATCTCTGTCCTCCGAGCGCAGTTTTTAGATGAGGGAACAAAAAGAAGTCGCTTGGGGCTAGATCTGGTGAATAAGGCGGATGGTCAAGCAGTTCAATTCATGGATTTTCGACATGGCAACCGCTGAGGTGTGAGACGGCGCGTTGTCTTGGTGGAACAGGATTTTCTTTTTCTGCAAATGTGGCCGTTTTTCCGCAATTTCCGCCTTCAGCTTGGCAAGTAATGATGCATAGTACGCTCCTGTAATGGTTTTTCCTTTTTGAAGATAATCGATTAAGATAACTCCTTTACTATCCCAAAAAACAGTCGCCATCACTTTCGCAACCGAAAAAACGGTTTTTACTTTTTTTGGAGCCGGCTCGCCCTTTGCAGTCCACTGTTTTGACTGAATTTTTGTTTCGGGCGTATAGTCCAAGTTTCACCTACAGTAATTAATCGGCGCAAAAACTCGGATTTAATGTGTCATTCGGACACATTTTTGGTCTAACGTAAGCAAACGCGGCACCCAACGCGCGGACAGCTTTCTCATGCCTAAATCTTGATTTAATATGTAACAAGCACGTTCTTTGGACATTTTCATAATCTCTACTATCTCTCTCACTTTAATTCGGCGGTCGTCTGACACCATTTGGTGAACTTTAGCAATGGTTATCGTCAGTGGTGGCAGTTTTTGGACGTCCCGAACGTTCATCATCTCCCAAGCTCTTACGGCCACGTTTAAATTCAGCTGCCAAAAATTTCACTGTGGTAAATGATGGTGCAGAGTCCCCATACACAGAGTCCAACTCATTTTTGATTTGCGTGGGCGTATTGCCTTTCAAAAACAAGAATTTACGAGTAATAACAGCTCGATACCCAATTTTTTTCATTTTCACAAAAAACAGTCACATCGACTCACTCAAACGACTGTCAAGTAAAAACTGCACGTCCAAAATGACTGAAACTTCGGTAAGTAACTGTCAAAAGATGCACAACTAGCATTCACTAGTTTTTATTGACGAGTGCCGCTATCTTTACGTTGCGATCGGAAACTTTTCAGACAACTCTCGCATAATGTATCTGCCACTCTGACTGTTAACTGCATATCTTCATCAGCCGTGGCTTAGTCATTCCCGGCAGTTTGGTATAGTGTTAATATTTTCTGCGTGACTTATAAGTTTAGCAAGTCAAGTCCGAATGGACGGGACCGGTTTCCGATGGAACCTCTCACGAGGAAGTCTGATCTAGGAGTTAAACTTACAGTGCAGTACTTGCCATCGCCAGGTTGACGCCACTCAATGCTTACCCCAATGATACTCATCCACGAAGAAAACTTGCTATTCAACCTAGAATCGAAATATGATGATAAGCTCCTTCGGGTAGACGGATGATTATACCTTCCAGCTGATTCTACTATTGTTAAGATCTCTTGGCTTTCTTCTTCTCGTGAAAAGAACATTCTCGGTTTTTATGAATGTTGATTGAGAGCTCATTGCTATTCCTCCAGTTGTTGAGCCTTTCTAGGGCCACCAGACTTCTAGAGTTTGATTTCCATAGCCATATGGATGTGCGGAAATATTGTACGTTGGTTAAGATTGTATAACCATATACGTGTTCCAATACCATGAGGAAATCATAGCTTGAACATTCCCACCCTTCGGAGAACATATCTGGTGTACCACTCTTGTCATTAGATAATGGTCTTCCCATGGAAATCTTTAATATGTCAATTAGCAACGGTTTTTTTTTGGTGGGTAGGTGTGAAAATCTTCATAGACACTATGAACCCGTTGCTCATAGTAGTGTGAGATTTTTACTCACTAAAAACACGCCTCCCTTCTTATCGACTACAACTAAGTTACCTTATCAAGTAGTTTCCGTTTCAAATAATGTTTGCGTGGGGCAGGTAGCTTTCCAGCAAAAGCACCTGCTAGTACCGCTATTATATCTGGATAGTCCTTATCGCGCCAGATCGAATGGTCTCATTTTTTGTAATCGACGCATTAAGTTTGTCTCGTCCAGAATTTGGAGTATTTTATTATTACGATGACCATGAAGACGAATACGGAGTTTGCGAGCAAAGTTCATTATTTCGTCCTCGACGGTAACTATTCCTAAGTCTCTGTGGATATCACTGTTTCTGATATATCATGGGGCGTTCACGATTTGTCTTAGAGCTTTGTTTTGATAGCTTTGGAGAATATTTCGGTTGCTTGGTTTAGTACAGCCTCAAAGTTGTATACCGCACGTCCAAACAGGTTTAAGCCCTTGCTTATAGATGAGCAGTTTGTTATGTATGCTTAACTTGGAATGTTTTCCTAGTAGCCAGTACATTTGTCTGAATTTATTTTCAAGTTCATTACGTTTCTTATTAACATGCGGCTTCCATTTCAGTTTTACATCTAGTGTGATTCGTAGATACTTTGCTTCATTTGCATATGGTATTTGTACCGAGTTAATGAAAATGGGAAGGTTGTTTATTTTCCGGTAAGTAAAATTAACATGAGTAGATTTGGTCTCATTGAGAACAATTCGCCATATCTTTGTCCATTCGTAGATTTTATCCAAAACCGTTTGTAGCTTTCCAGTAGCTAACTCGACTGAAGTATCTGTAACTAGTATCGCCGTGTCGTCCGCGAACGTGGCTACTATGGTGCCTGATTCTTCCGGTATGTCTCGAGTATAGAATAAAAACAATACCGGTCCAAGTACACTTCCTTGCGGAACTCCAGCAGCTATCTCTTTAAATTCCGAGTATTATATATTGGGTCTATAACTTATTCGTGCGGTTTGCTGAGAGATGGCGTAACTTGTATTATTTCATTGTTATTATTCCATTGGAACATGTGTTGGAAAGCTACTGTCTGTCATTGTACGTCATTTCAGTATACGTGATTCATTTGAAGCGTAAACAACAATAATTTTTTTTCACTCAAATATGTCGAACTTTGTGTCTGAAAAAGTGTTTTTGCGGGGAGTTCTTCTTCATTACGTTAATATGAAGAAAACTGCTGCCGAAAGTTATCGTATTTTGGTGGAAGTTTATGGTGAACATGCGCTAGCTGAGCGAAGTGGTGATTTTGTCTTGGAAGACGATGAACGTCCTGGGCAGCCGAAAAAGTTTGAAGATGAAGAACTGGAAGTATTACTCTATGAAGATTGTTGCCAAACACAAGAAGAGCTCGCAGAATCTTTAGGTGTCACTCAAGCAGCCATTTCAAAACGTTTAAAAGCAGCTGGATATATTCAAAAGCAAGGAAATTGGGTTCCACATGAACTCAAGCCGAGAGACGTCGAAAGGCGGTTTTGCATGTCCGAAATGCTGTTGGAACGCCACAAAAGGAAGTCATTTTTGCATCGGATTGTTACTGGTGATGAAAAATGGATCCATTACGACAACCCCAAGCGCAAAAAATCATATGTGAAACCCGGCCAACCAGCCAAATCAACGGCAAAGCCGAATATCCATGGCGCGAAGGTAATGCTCTGTATTTGGTGGAATCAGATGGGTGTGCTGTATTATGAGCTGCTAAAACCGGGTGAAACCATCAACGGACAATGCTACCGAACACAATTAATCCGTTTGAAAAGAGCAGTCGCCGAAAAACGCCCGGAATATGCAACCAGACACGAGGCAATAATTTTCCATCATGACAACGCTCGGCCCCATTTGGAAAACAGTGGATGGGAAGTCTTACCCCACCCGCCTTATAGCCCATACCTTGCCCCTTCTGACTACAATTTGTTCCGGTCGATGCAGAACACCCTCACTGAAATACGGTTCACATCAGAGCAGAATATGAAAAATTGGCTTGATTCGTTCTTGGCTGCCAAGCCGGCGCAGTTCTTTTAGGATGGGATCCAAAAATTGCCAGAAATATGGGAAAAGTCATAGCTTCAGATGGGCAATACTTTGAATAATACTATTGTACATGTTTTTCTTAAATAAACGTTCAAATTTTGAAAAAAAAAACAGCACGAAATAAATTATATACCCAATAATTAGAACCTCCTGTTAACGCCTGTCCATCAAAAGGCTTAAACGTTTCTCCTAGGTGCTCGGCAAATAGATCCGCCTTCTCTTTATCACCTTTTGTCCATTCGCCATTATTTTTTCTTGTGGGAGGAAATTGCATTTGAGGCTTTTTGATTCCCTTCATGGCTTTCAGACCTTCGAGATATGTAGAGATATTCCGATTTTTGTAATCTCGTATTGCTTCTTTCAATTTGTTGCATAAGTGGTTTAAGTATGTTTTATGCTGGGGAGCACGGGATTGTTGTCATCTTTTTCGCGCTCTCCTCTTTTCTCTTACCAGTTCTATTATTTCCGGCGGATATTTTATTTCACTACTTGCTTTCTCTTTTCTTGTTGGAGTTGGAGTGTTGTTCCAGGCAGCGTTCTGCAGGACTTTGATTAATCTGTCGACTTTGTCTTCTATTTCGTTTTGTGTTTTTAGCGACACGTTTAGAACAATATGTTCATTGCAGTAGTTTCTAAAACCGTCCCAGTTAGTCTTGTTATTAGTTAATCTAGGCGCCACTTCTTTCTTAATTAAGAGTATGCTTAGTGTTAAAATGAGCCACTATTTTGGCTCTGAAAAAAAAAAAACTGGTCGCACAATACAACCTTGCGGCACTCGATATGGCATTTGAAAAGTTGTTTAAACCAACTAGTATTGCTATCGCATTTTATGTCAATTTACAAATGCAGAGTAGTTGAATCCTTTCCTACTCATCTTTCCACTTGTCTACCCTTTTATACAACTGCACTCATATCCTGCTCAATATGTATTTAGTTATAATGCCGCGCTTCTGATTGAATCCCACCGCATAGCCTTCCACATAATGCCAATTGCATTGCATGGCAATCGAATGAAGATTAATTTAATTTGATTTAGTCTGCACATGGAATTATGTACTTTCCACACCCTTATCCTGGTCTCTATTCCGTGGCCCGATGTGTCCTTAGATACACGCATGTTCGCAACTACTCTGCACTGTGCATTCGTACGTACTCGTACGTGTATGAGGGTCATTTTCTTCTTTTTTTTTTTCCATGATCTTTTCCATTTACTGGCACTAACCCATTTCATCGATTTTTCATTGCCCTGCGAGGACTAGTACTAATGCAATCGCCTTATTTTTTCTCGGTTTTCTTATTTTTTTGTTTTTGCTTTCAAATGCTAGCCCTGAGAGTAGCTTAAATAAAAGACACCGCATTCACCGTATTCACAGTAGTCAACCCCCCCGTTTTGCTTGGTTTGTTGCAGGTGGACATTTATTGCATTGAACACAAAACCCTTCGTTTCAACCTTCCTACTACGAATATCTGTTCCCGCCACCCCCTTTAAATAAACAGCACCGCTGTTCTACTCGTATTTAACGAAACGAGTATGTTCGTTGAAAGCATAATAAAAATCCGTCCTACATACTCGTACTCGTATTTGTATGGCCAACATAGGACGAACGTAGGGGGTATAGAGCTAATAAAGACGACTAGCCGACCCATGGCCCATTGGATGTCCGTCCACCTTAGGTACACGTATACGGGTGCACCATTGTAAGTCTTCTAATTGCCAGCTAGTAGTCTGTGTCATCTGAAACAGAGTGATGGCAATTCTCTGACCAGTGCCAGTCTAAGGCAGGAGTATCTGCTGCTCGTATTTACTCGTATCTTACACCGTCGAGAACAAGAGAGTGCTTTATGTTCCATCAAAGGATATAACTTGAGAGTTTTCTATTGGTATTAGTGTGCGAACATTTGGGTTCGTGTAAATGGACTTCCGACTCAGGGATACGACGATTTTATTGAGATAAATTAAATGTTCGTTGCGTTGTGAGTTTTCGTGTAAAGTGACGCTTAACGACTTGTGTTAACAGTAAAAAAATAATTACCACACTCTCGTACATTTTATGTAACAACAGTTGATGGAGTGATGTAAGTTTTTTGTACAATTAAGTGGAATGCCACAGGGGTGTGCTTTAGGTGGTGGAGTTTTCGGTTTTGTTTTTTTTTGCATCAAAATTTGTATCTGCTGGCTTTGAATGGTTGTTTGTGTGGGGCTAAACGTCAGCAATTAAAAGTGATTTGAGATTTTAACGAGGGTAAATAATGGGACTTGTGGTTTTAATTCAAAGTGCTAACTGGAGGGATAGCCATTTTTGTCAGATTTATCCCATTTGTCGTTGTTGCTGCCTGATGTGCTTGGCACGTTAGTCAAAAGTGAGATAGAAGGAAGGGGATACGTTCCCTACGCGTCTGAGGCTACAGAAAAAAAGGGAGTTAGTAGTGAAGAGAGAGTCAGTCAGAGTATACCCAGTTTGATGTGTCCACCGATGTGACATGGTGGGAAATTCTGCCCATTCAAAACTTTTTTAAGAATATGCTTGCAATAAGCTTTAATAAATCTGTCCGGGGTTGACCCGAGCCTCGGTGGTATCGCTTCTAGTTCCGCAAAATCCTTAAGGAACCACTGTCCTCAATAAGGAAGTGTGCGGTATCTTCCCCTAGGTGTGAATCCTTCCAACCTCTGCAGACATGCTGAAACTTCTTAAGACTTCATCCCTGCAGAATATTTACCTAACGAGCAGACAACATACGAAGTTTTTCACTGCGAAAAACAGCCCTCGCGAATACCAGACATTAATACGGGTAGTCATACCGCCAACACCCTGAATTTTTAACTTCTCACCCAGATAGGCTCGTCGGACCACTGTGCCATATCAGCTAATATCTCGTATACCGACCGAAACAGTTAGCCAAAAAAGATTCCTAAAAGAATCGTATGGCAATAGGAAAAATCCAATTGGAGCGGTCTTAACAGCTTCTTTAGAATCGTAACTGGTTATGTTACTTCGATAAGGACGTGGATGCCACTGCTGACATGATCACAGACACTATTCCTCATCGGATGAAGAGTATCAAACCAAAAGAAGAGGCATGGTACGATTCGATCTGTAAAATGGCTGTCAGGGTTAGCGAAATGTTTATTCGGTCCTACAAGACTGAACCTACGGACGAAAACGGAAAAAAAGTTCAAACGTGCCAGGAACGGCTGCCATGTCTTTTTCAAGTGTGTTCAATTTCAATACAAACAAAATTGAGGCAAAAAATACTACAGTGTCCCAAAGGTAGTAAAAATTCTTACTCGTTCGTCAAGAACAATAGAATCCTGCCTCATCATCCCAACGCTCATTTATAATGACATTCCAACTGTCAGCTCTTTGGACAAGGCCAATCTGCTTGCTGAACGGGCTTTACGGTCAGCTCAACACTCACAAACTGTGCTTTGTCTCCGCCTAGCCTTGAGTGCGTCGAATCCACTTTCGCACTCGTGTAGTAGCAAGAGTACTTAAAGATACAAACATTCACAAATCCGCTGATCCAGATGGTATATCTCCCCTTCTTCTGAAGAGATGTTCTTCCACGCTCGCAAAACCACTACTCTTTAGGATTCTTTTCGAGCAGATGGAAAACAGCATTTGTCCGGCCCGTCCCTAAAAAAGACGAATCTTCTTCCCTCTCCTCCTTTCTTTCCAAAGTCATGGAAAGAATAAACGGTCAGCTCTTGAAATATCTCGAAACACGAAAACTTCTCAATGACCGGCAATACGGTGTTCGTAGCAATAGGCTCACAGGGAGTTGGCATGTCTCCCCGAAGAGTGGAGCCAAAGTTTTCTATTTCAAGGCATTTGACAGAGTTTGGCATCAGGCTCTTTTGTCGAAAATGCGTGCTTTTAAGATCGACGGCTCTTCTTTAATGGATTAGAAATTACCTTTCGGAACGTTCAATTCAAGTTATCTTGGATGGTTTCAAGTTTGATATTCACAAAATAAATGTTGGTGTGCCCCAGGGCTCCGCTCTGTCTCCGAAACGTTTTTTTAATTTTCATCAACGATCTCTTGTCCTCTACCTCTAATCCCATATATTCCTTTTCCGACGACAGTACTCTCTGCTTTTCATATTCGTTTCCGGACTCACGTCCCTGCTCTTCGGATGTAGAACTGGAACGGCAACGTATGCTAAGCTCATTAAATTCAGATATTAACAGCATAGCCAATTGGGGAACTATCAACAGAGTGGTATTTAATGCTTTCAAAACTCATGGATAACATGAATGGATCTTGCCTCGTCGAAACCAAGAATCTTTCCATTCTCGGTATTTATGGCAATGACAACTTACGTTGCAATGACCATATATTCGATTTCGTCAAAAATGTATCGGAATGTATAGGTTTCCTCAACCGGTCTAAGAAATATGTACTCTACGCCCTCTGATCTGGCCTCAATATATATATTTGGGCATTCATCCGCCCAAAATTGGAGTACAATGCTCACATCTGGTCATGTGCCCCTAAGACCACCTTGCACTTGCTAGATAGGATACAAAACCGTGCGACATAGGTGACACCAATATTACAAAGCCAACACCGACGTAACTTCTCTTGCCTCACCTTGTTCTATCGCTATTTTCACTACCAGTGCTCCAATGAAATTTCCAGTAGCATTCCGCCTCTTCAAACCCTTAATGTAACACCCGTCCCGATGTGAACGCTGTGTACAACTCCCTTATAGAATGAGGTGCCGAGCTCTTTATTTCTTAGTCATTATAACTTGCAAACATTTAAGACCAATGGACATCGGTACCTCTATTTTTTTCCTCCTTAAGTTTTCTTCGCCCGCGCTTTGTGCAAACATCTTAAGGGTACGCAAAATCCCTCGAGTGCGACCCGATTATTAAAAAAAATGGGTTCTGGTATAATCCGTGAAGCTATCTTTATATCGCCTCGATTGTTCGGGCGGTATCTGTTAATCTTAAGCCGTAGCTTTTAGTGTGCGCGCAGTTATGGACGCGGTGCAATTGTTTGTATTGCTCTGCAACTCTAGTTCTGGCAAGCTTATCTGCTTTTTCATTGCTATAGTTGGCAATCGTTGTGCGTCGGGCTGCGCTTAAAGCCTTGCTGAAGTTAGGCTACGACTTTCAAGCTAGCTCGAGAATGCGAGACTTTACTGGGCACAGTCGGGTGGATGAATTCACTGAGTCTTGTATGGGATCCAGGTGACCATGGGATGGCATAAAATGAAATTGCCGATGAACTTACCAGGCAAGGTGCAGAGGAGAGTTTTTCAGGACCCGAACCTCGATTGGGGCCTTCATTGGCAGTTGGGTTTCATTCTTCAACTTCATGACAAAACTTTTCTGCTGTCCTTCAGTAGGGACCTTACTGGGGCCGTAACAGGGAGCAGCGTTTTTGTTAATCATCTAAGTGCGACATGCATAAGAGACACAACATCTTGCGAAGCTTCCTATAAGTGTGAAGACGACAGCGCCGAGCGCTCTCTCTTTGTGTACGAGTATTCGGGCTACGCTTGCATCAGACTGCAAGTTTTCGGCGCTGATTTGGTGGGTGCTGGTACTATAGGCACTTTATCATTGAAGTGGTTACTCATCTTTTGGCAAAAAATGCGGATCTACTTTTGCGATAGGCGTGCTGATATTTGGAAATAGGGAAGCCCTCTAGGGTGTTTCGAATGTTGGTTTTCATAGTGCGTTCCTGTGTCTTAAGTACAAGGTGGCGCAAAAGTTACCACCCGAGGTTCTTTGGCTTTAATTTTTTTTATGAATGAAAAACTTTGGTTCTGCTTTTGGATTATGTTCATTTGGTGTTCTAAAGTGGCCGCCACCAGAATTGATGACCATTTCTACCAGGCTTGTGGCATTTTCCATCACTGTTGCCAGAACTTCCGGCGATAGGTCTTCGTATTCTTAACGGATATTCTCTTTGAGGGCTTCAAGAGTCTGAGGCTGGTTGACATAGAAGGAAGTCTGGAACGGTTAAATCAGGCGATGTTGCCCACCAGTGCAAATCACCAAAACGAGAGATTAGGCGAGTCGGAAATGTAGCTCTCAGAATTTCGGTTGTGGCTCGTGCAATATGCGCCGTTGCTCCATCTTGTTTGAACCACATGTTCTCCAGTCCCATTTCATCCAATTGAGGAAGGAGAAATTCGTTGAGTGTAGGTCTGTAGCGTTCGCCGTCCATAGTAGTCGTTTGGCCGGTGGCGTTTTGGAAAAAATGAGGCTCGATGGCGCCTCCAGCGTAAACAGCACACCATGCAGTAACTTTAAGCGGGTGTAATGGTCTTTCGTAGGTTATACGAATTATCGGATTATCTGTCCCTCAGATGCGATAATTTTGCTTATTCACACATCCACAGAAATGGAAGTGGGCCCCATCGCTCATGATGATTTTCGATGTAAAGTTGTCTGCCTCGTGGTCGAGATTCATGACGGCTTGAGCGTAAGTTACACGCGCTTAGAGGTCAACTGCTAATAGCTAATGCACTGTCTGCCCTGTGTAATGGAACATTTTACAGTCTTTCACCAAATTTCTCTGTAAAGACCGCCGATTGATGGCCAATTGCGTGGCACGTCGTCTGGTCGATACTCAGGGGTGCTTTGCGACATCTTCAACCACAGCTGCGATATTCTCAGCAGAACGGCTGCTCCGAGGCCGGCTAGACCTGGAAGCATCTCGTTTTGCCCTATACTTTTCTAGGCGAGCGGCTAAACGTCGTAGTGTTTGCCCAGTTGGTGTTGGGTGACCGAAAAATCTGCGCCGAAATTTATGCTACGCCAACACCACTGACGAATTATTCTACACAATTATTCCGCGTTCTTTAGGAGTATAGCGATTCATGTCTTGGTGACGTGTATTTTGTATCTGTTTACTTCACAAATGTCAAAGTATCATAGAATTGACATTTAGTGTGTTGACTTTTGCGCCACGTAGTACAAAAGAGGTAAAGCTGACGGTCTGGAAGACTCATGTCCTCGCCGTCCCATTTTTGAAATAAAAACCAGGTCGAACTCGCCTCCAGGAATATGGCACGACAGACAGCTTTTGGAGATAGTTGCCAACCAATGGACAAGGGCAAAACGCAATCAAAACCTGGAGATTTATAGAGAGAGAGGCTTTGATGGTTCATGGGATTCTGTGATGAGGCTTTACACCTTGTAATATCAAGGGTATGACTCTGTAATTATTAAGAGGCATATAATTGCGTTTTTGGCTGATGGGCCAAATGTAGCTGATTCTGCCGTCATCGTGTTTGGATTTAGTGCATGCATCCTACTAAAACATTACCTCCGGTCGTAGTCGGCAACCTTATTGTTCTTCAGGTTGTAATAGCTACTTTCACCTACTCGTACATCAACTGATACACAGACACAGAACTGTTTCAAGAGCGTTAAAGCCCTTTTCCCTTCAAAAGGTGACCAGTTGTCAGCTGTCAGCTGTTTTCTTTTCCTAAGTGTGACTGCATTAATAAGCGATCTGTATTCATTAATCCGACTGAGATAAGTACTTCGTTTCTGGCCCTTTTCCAGTTAGTAGACACCGATTCTGTGTCTATAAAATCAAATGAAACCCAGCCACCTGGCTGGATATGGGTGTCAGAAACAACTTTCGCTTCTTAAGATCGGCAACTTTTCTATTTTCCATTTCACCTGATTGCATGTTTTAACACACTAGCCATCCTAGTCGGTGTGGCGGTCTTTTCGCTCTCCATCCAAATGCGCAACAACTGGCAAATAGTTGCAGTTAATTTGCTGAATTTGAAATGCGCATAACGACGCGACGGCAAGAATTCAAATTGGCAGAGCTCCCTAAGTCATCGTTATCGTCAATCAAAATGCGGTGCGCGTTCTTTGTTTTGGTTAGCGCTGCTTTTAAGGAAGCTAGCTGCTACGTACACATGTGTCAAATATATGTAGGAAGGAGTATCAGCTAATTAATTTCACAAATGACAAATGCTAATTGGCCGTAGTGGCTGGTACGAGTACCACCAGCCACTTCACTTGACAGCTCTCGGTTTTGATTGTTTTCCGTTTGTTTTGCTATTTTGCTATTTTGCTGTTTTGTTCGATGTTTAGTGTTTAGTGTTTAGTGTTGGGTGGTTTGTATACATACTCGTATAAGAGTTGACGGTTCAATGTTCACTTTTCGTTGTGATTATTTTTTGATATTTCGTATGATTGTCACGACCCAGTGGGCTTCCTTGTCAGCTCAAGTGTGACCAAAGTGTTTTGTCATGTTTTTTTTCTTCTGTTTGTTTTTTTCTTTCTGTTAGTTCTGTTTGGTTTGCGATTGGAGGAGTGTCAGATGACAGATAGTAGAACTGTCAACGGTTGTGGAAAATTCTTATCATTTTATTTTTGCATAGCCTTAACCCGTGTGGTGATCCTTAAGTTCAGTGTCTGATATTGGTCCGGGATTAAATGTAAATGAGTGATTTTTCATTGAACTAGTAGAAATAAAGGAGCGAGTGTGGTGCCGTCGGTTGCTGTGTTATTGTACTCGTATCATCGGTATCAGTTCGATTTTTATTTATTTTCAATTGTGCGCATCATTACTCGTAACTCATTAACTCGAGAGGAGTCTTCTTATTTTTAAGGCTGCTGCTTTGATAGCAGAAAATTGTATTTTTTTTTTTTTTGACTTTTTGTACTGCAACAGTCGTTTAATGCGTTCATGAAAATAAGTCAGAGATACGAGTGCGAGTAAGGGGATGAACAGTGTGAGTACACGATTTACTGGCGCCTTGTTATCTGGCGTTTAGTCCATAAAAAAGAAGAAGAGAAAAATGCATAAAATGATTTTTAGTGTTTACTGTGGAATACGCTGTTTGAATAATTAAACACTCTGGCGTAAATATTATCATATCATGGACGTTCTGCGTTTTGTGTTTGTCGGGGTCCGAATATCTTTCCTCGATGTACTTTATGAATTTTTAGATTTAGAAGAATTGCGTGATACAATCTTGTCAGAAAAGGAACAAAAAAAAACCATCCGTTTCGATTCACAGAACAACAACGAATTCTAATTTTCTTTAATTTGACATCTGAGCACCTACATTGTTTTGTTGGGCTATATTCGTTGCATTGGAGACGTCCTCGGCTCCACAGGTCATCTTCATCGTCAACTTCGCTTTCGATCTCCGGTCCTAGAATGCACCAAGGCTTGATCCTGTCTCTGATCATAACTGTTGTGGATTTGCGGTGTTTCTTAGATAAGTTGACTTCTTCTAAGAGATAGCGATCATAACACAGATATCGTTTAACGATATATGACCCTTTGTAACGTGGCTCCAATTTGTGTGATTCTCCGCTCGACTTTGGCACTGTCTCAATGAGCACTAGTGTGCCTTTACAACATGTTGCGAGTGGCTTATGCTTCCTGTCGAATCGTAACTTCCACTCCTCATGTTTCTTAGAAATTCGTTCAGCTGCAAGCTCTCGTTGATTATCATCGACATCATGAACGGCTTGAACAAATTGGCTAGTAATCATGTCCTCAAATTTAAAATCGAATACAAGCTCAGCTGAAGGTCTCTGATCTCTAGGTCCCAATCGCGCTCGTTTTTGTTCAAAGTTCGCAGGAATTGAAGAATCGTCTGGTTAATGCGTTCGATTTGTCCGTACGCCCTAGGAATGTACACCCTGCCTGACTCGAACTGCAACCAACTTCAGACTGCTATAATTTCCAAACCGTTCGTGATAGTGAGCTCAAATTTTGACACATGATAGATAATTTTATTATTAACAAGCCTTTTAAACGATTTGCGTCTCAGTTGTGTTGAAAAATTTTTATCCGCGATGGAATTCAAACGTGAGTGTGATTGCTTTATATTTGGCTGGAAAACCACAAGCAGCTATCGTTAGAGCCCTCCAGCTCCTCAACTTGAATAAATCATTTGTGTCTCGTACCATAGCTCGTTACCGTGATGGTAGCGTTGTAAAACGCCATGGAGGTGGTCATAAAAAAACAGCAACATCGACAGAAATGGTGCGGAAAGTGATGGCTCGAATTGAGCGAAATCCGCGTCGAAGTGGAAGAAAAATGGCTCGTTAGCTCAACATATCGTTGGAACGGATGCAGCATATACTGAAAAATGAGCTTGGGCCATTGAAGTTCCAAAAAGCACACGATCTTACACCGCAACAGAAAAAAGTTAGAGTCGAAAGAGCGAAGGAGTTGCTACGCTTGCACGAAAGTGGTGATTTGCCGAATTTGGTTTTTTCCGATGAGTCGCCATTTGTTATCGAGCAATATGTCAAGAAACAAAGTGACCGTTTTTACTTGCCAGAGAGGTCCTTCGAAAATTTAGATCTTTGGACGGCCACCAGAAAGCAGGCAGCATCAATGATGATGGTTTGGGCCGCCATAACCGCCGATGGTCGCTCTCGGCTCGTATTTTTGGACCGTGGCGTCAAAATTAATGCGATCGTATACCGTGAAACTGTCTTAGAGGCAGTATAGAAGTCTTGGGCAAACAATCATTTCGGTCGGAGACCGTGGACATTTCAACAAGACTTTGCACCGTCTCACAAAGCGCGCGTCAACCAAGATTGGTTAAAAAACAATGTTCCACACTTCATTTCTTCGACACAATGGATTGCAAATTCTCCGGATGCAAATCCGTTGGATTTCTCTGTCTGGGGTATTTTGAAGGCGAAGGTTGGCACTAAAAAATACCAAAGTTTGGACCACCTCAAACAAGCACTTCGCCGGAATTGGGCCAAAATACTGCAGAGCCACTTGCGTGCAGCGAGCGGTGCTTTCTTCGGCCGTCTCAAGGCCATTATTCGCGCCAAAGGTGGCATATTGAAAACTACTGATACAATTTGAAAATTGATGTATTTTCCAACATTTTCTGCTTTGTCACAATAAAATTTATCAAAAAATAAAAAAATTACAGCATTTTAAAAAGTTTTAGTTCGAGTAAGTCGCCCTGTATGTTTGGCGAATATAATTTCTTTGGCGATATGAGGTAAACCAAAAAAAGAAGTAAGTTCGTTACCGGTTTTGTCTTCGTGGTCCGCACTGCCTTTACTACAACGTATTTACTAAACGCGTCGGCAATTCCTAAAATGTGAGTTTTCTCCGCAACGACTTTTCGGAAACGGGCCGTGATGATTGATCTGAAGCGTCCGAAAAGGGATGTGGTTGACGTCGTATACGTGCATCTGCCCTTCTGATGCTCCTGGCGATCGTTTATTGTAACATTGCATACACGCAGCTATGTATGACTTAACGTAGTTTCTGATTCGTCGAAAACAAAGTGTGTCATACGCTGTATAAGCTTGTCGACGCCATGATGACGCATGTCATCATAAAAGTGTTTGACTATTCGCCAACTTACACCTGACGGCATTACCAATTTAGGTCCGCCTCCAGTTTTCTTGAACAGTCGCCCATCTTTCATGACAAAGTCTTTTTTCAAAGTTTGCTCGTCCCTTTGCAACGCATCCATAATTTCAACGAGTCTACGATTCTGACGTTGCATACAACATATCCAATCGTCGCGCTGAATCCCAATTCTCAACACGTTTGTGGCCACATTCGAAACCTCACAAGCGGGTTCAATCGGTGCACGGCTAAGCGCATCGATTGCGCTTGCATTGCCGTACACAAGTCAAACTCTTGTAGACGCAACCACCATCTGGCTATTCTCGGTACTGACTTTGACCCCTTCACTGCACTGATAGCTGAGCAATCGGTAACCACTGTAGATCTTCCGCCTGGTAAATATGTCCTAAATCGTTCGTGCGTTGACTATAGCGAGTACCTCTAGCTCGTAACTTACGTAAATACTTCGATTCCGCTGGCGTGCATGTCTTGCTGAAGTAGGACACGGGTTTCCATTCGTTTTCGTTGTCCGTTGATTGGTGTATTTCCTCGATTTAACTTGTTCACACATTCATTCATCCAGAAATAAGCCTCAGTCGTTCATAGACCTCGATAGAGGACAGATGTGTTTCGGCTTCTTTGCAAGTGATATAATAATTAAAAAAAACAATTAAAAACTTTTTGGCCAAGTGCTTCGGTGGCGCAATAACAGTGGTGTCCGACCGACAAAACAGGGGTCGTGGGTTCGATTCCCGAAACAGTTGCATCTTTTTATTTTTAAAAGTAAACAAAACAAAAAAAAAAACAATAAAGTTAAAGTGGTGGTGAAGTGTTGTTTATCACGTGATGGATTGTGACGAGCGGTCCGCTATGCCTATAGCGGGACCTGCTGAAGTGTCAGGTGAGGCGTCGAGTGGTTCGAGCCAAACGCCGAAAACAAAGAGAAGGAGGAAGCTTCCAACTTCCGACTTGATAAAACGACCCACCCTACCAACGGTAAACAACTTCGCTTCATTGGCAGCAAGCGAATCTGATGATGAAGAGGAAGAAATGAAGGCCATAAGTAGCAGCATCAAAATGCTACAACAAAGAGTGCTGGCCATAAAAGAAAGGCAAATGGCAAGAAGGAAGAGGGAAGAGCAGGAGCAATCCCAACAACAGCAGCTTGCTCAAAAGCAGACACAACAACAACAGTCACAACACCGGCAACAGCTAAAACAGCAGCAGTCACAAAAACGGCAACAGCAAAAACAGCAGCAGCAGCAGAAACAACAACAGCAGCAGCAGCAGCAACAACAACAACAACAACAACAACAACAACAACAACAACAACAACAACAACAACAACAACAACAACAACAACAACAACAGCAACAACAACAACAACAACAACAACAACAACAACAACAACAACAACAACACCAACAACAACAACAACAACAACAACAACAAAAACAACAACAACAACAGCAGCAGCAGCAGAAGAAGAAGGAGAAGGTGCCTCCTATCAACACCTATAAACTTGAGGTAAATGCTACCAAGGACCTGTGCAGGCTGGTCATTGGTAATAACTTTAATATTAAGAGATTGGGGAATGATCGCCATGCCATCCACTGTAATACAGTGGAGGGCTACGCGAAAGTTAAAGAGCTCCTAAAGGAAACGACGACGGAGCACTACTCATTCACACCGAAGTGTGAAAAGCGGCAATCGATGCTGCTGAAGGGGTTGGAACCGTCTTCTGATCCTGAGGAGATCCTGGCACTGCTCAAAGAGAAGGAGTGCGAAGGACTCAAGTTTGTGGGGGTCAAGCCATTTACCACAGCTAGAGCCAGGCGGGAGAAACGGAGTCTGCCGTTCTTCCTGGTGCAGCTCAGTCCCGAAAGCCATCTGGATAGTCTAAGGAGTATCAATGTTCTAGACTACCAGGTGGTTCACTGGGAAAAATTAAAAAGGAGCGAAGGCGTTATACAATGCGTTCGCTGCCAGAGGTTCGGACACGCCGCGTCGAACTGCCAAATGCAGCCTCGATGCGTGAAGTGCGCAAAGAACCACAGTTCCGAGGAGTGTGCTCTGGGTAGGGACGGAGTATCCGATAGGGCGCAACTCTCGTGCGTGTTATGTGGGAACGTGGGACACACCGCAAACTATCGGGGTTGTCCTAAGTTTGCTGACATCAAAAAAGCAAAACTGACTCGACAGCAGAAGGTGGAGGTCAAACGTTCACCTGTGAGGTTTCAAACACCAGCCGTCACGCCCCAAATTTCCTACGCCCAAATGGCGGCAGGTACGGGGGCTACGGTACAGCAAGCGACTGTTGCTTCTCCGGCGCCAATGCCGAGAACAACGGAAGCTGCACCTAACATGCTGGCCATCTTGCTCGCAATCCAAGGGCAGATGGCTCAGCTGCAAAAGCAGGTGCAAGAACAGGCCAAGCGGGTGGACCAGATCTACGCGCTGCTGCCGGGCCTAACGCAACACATGTCGTAATGGGTACGCACATGGTGGAGCAAACCTTGAAGGTCCTTGCGGTGAATGTTAATTCACTGATTAGGATCGAACGAAGGGCCGCGATGTTTAAATTGCTACAAGACCAATCTCCTGATGTGCTTTTCGCTAGCGAAACCAAGCTAACCGATAAGCACAAACTGGAGTACAACAATTATATTGTTAGAAGAAGAAACCGGCCCGGATCCAAATGTGGAGGCGGGGTTGCAATCTTCATTAAACAAGGTATAAAATTTCACAGAGTGTACAAGGGAGTGTTGCGTAGGTTCCGGGTGTTGGAGGCAGTCGTCATTTACATCCCGCTCCGCAGTGGAAAGCGGCTGTACTTGGCTTCTGTTTATGCACCTGAGACTTCACAATCCACTTTATTTATTACAGAACTTGACACGCTTTTTCGACTTCTGAGGCTGGAATCGGGGGAGAATTATTTTATAATCGGCGGGGATTTCAACGCTAAGCACAGAGATTGGGGAAATAATTTGCCAAATACTAGAGGGAAGCTACTACTCGATTGGTGGGGTCGGCACGATGTCATGTACAGACTCGGTCTTAAAGCGACGGATAATCCGTCGTTTCCCAGAGGCGGGTCTTATTTGGATCTACTGCTGTACGATGAACGTATACGACTGACAGGTACGAATTTACAAACGCTAAACTGTCTGCGCACATTCGTGTATGACAGTGACCATTGCGGTTTTAGCACCGAAATTACAGTTCCCAACGAAATTGCGGAATTGGAGGAGTTTGTCCAAAGATATTCTTACAACTACGGTAACACTCGATGGACACGCTTCTCCGCAACCTTGACAAGAGCACTCGCTTCGAACACGATCCATCCACCGGCCAATAGGAATTTGTCAAACGAGGAGATCGACAATTACCTAAAACAAATGGAAGAGACAATTAAACAAACTATGGACGCTACAATACCACGATATCGACATACGACTAACGAAGACCTGTTCCGCAATCCTACTATTGACGCACTGCACCGACAGAAAAGTAGACTTCTGACAAGACTCAAAAACTTGTACAGACAGTTTACTGACAGACAAGACCCGGAGATTAGAACACTGAAGGCGTCGATTAAAAATATTCAAACGTTAATAAAAGAGAATTACAGAATTTCTGTAAGTTCATATTGGAACAACAGGGTTCGGGCTGTAAACACCAGCAACCCGAATATGTTCCCTCAAATAAACAAACTATTTCGGAGAAAAAATCAAAACGACCTTCAGTGTCTTAAAATAGCCCGGACAACAGACAACGAACGGTTACTGACAATAGCAGGTATTGATCCGAATGAGGCCGCTGATGATGACGACTTCTTTGTGATCGAGGATCCACAGGAGAAGGTTGAGACCATAGGAGCGACTTTCCGGGAAATATACAAGGCCAATGATACCATTGGCCCTAATTATGACCTGGACAATCGCGTCTTGGTGCACGACCTCTACATTCGAAATGAAGTAGGGAACTGGCGATCCGAGGGCTCTGGTTTCACCCGGTTCAGCGACGAAAATATGGCAAATAATGTCATTACCAGAGAGGGTGACCTACCCCCGTTCATTTCGAAGGAAGAGCTCCATGAGATCTTCGACACAATCAGGGCTAAGAAATCAGTGGGGACCGATGGTATTCCGAGCATCGTGCTTCGACATCTTCCTCTAGAAGCGGTGGACATTTACACCACCCTGTTTAATAATGCAATGAATAATGCACATTATCCAGCGCATTGGAGAACGGCGGTGGTTCAACCTATCCTCAAAAAGGGAAAGGATATATCCAATCCGGCGAATCTCCGTTCGATAAGTCTCCTTCCGAATATCAGTAAGGTGTTTGAAAATGTAATCAATAGAGCTCTGTCTAGGTGGGTTGAGGACAAACATATAGTTCCGGATAATCAATTCGGTTTTAAGGCGGGACATGATATCTCACATGCCGCGTCTAAACTGGTGTCCGATATCCAATGGAATAAAGGCAAAAACCAATGTACTGGTGCCTGCCTTGTTGACTTGGAGAAGGCCTTCGACACCGTATGGTTAGAGGGTCTTTTCTATAAGCTGACTAGGCTGGGGATCAGTAAACCACTCTTGTACATTCTTTATAATATGCTAAACAACAGACAGTTCATCGTGAAAAATGGCGATGTGACTTCTGTTGGAATATTTCAAATTAAAAATGGTCTTCAGCAAGGCGCGGTCAATTCGCCGATCCTCTTCAACATTTATACAAGCGATCTGATAGGTTCACTTCCCCATACGCAGACGATTTGATAGCGTACAGGACAGGTCCAAAAATCGAGGTCATTAATACTCTCTTGCAGCGTGACTTCGATAAGATAAGACGATTTTGCGATGACTGGAAGTTGAAAATCAACTTTCAGAAGTCGGAAACCATTCTCTTTAGGACGCCGTTGTCTGGAGCCTCTAGGGATACTAGAAAAAATTGGCGAAAGTTCTCGATCATTGGACAACGCGGGCAGCCTCTTGCCTGTCGAAATGTAGTCAGATACCTTGGGATCTGGCTAGATCAGTTTCTGTATTTTGATAAAAATGTAGATGCTGCTCTGGCCAGAGCCAAAGGTGCTTTTGCCCTTACAAAGAGACTGTTTTATAGCAGCCAACTCGATGCGAGGGTAAAGGTAATCTGCTACATGGCCCTTATCAGGCCCATGCTGGTATTCGGGTGCCCCGTGTGGTTCAATGTACGAGCAAGTTTAATGGAAAAGATTCGGGTGTTTGAGAGGGCTTGCCTTAGGGCTTGCCTTCGCTTGTACAGAACACCAGAGTCGGAGTACAAAAAATTTT
Organism: Volucella zonaria; assembly: GCA_963966105.1. Lineage (NCBI taxonomy): Eukaryota > Metazoa > Arthropoda > Insecta > Diptera > Syrphidae > Volucella > Volucella zonaria. Next base: position 125,505,023 of record OZ014533.1, read on the forward strand.
ATCGTAATGAGGTCCTTTACAACAGGGCGAACCTAATACGAGTGGACAACTTCGTAATTAAGCTGACTCGAAGGCACATTGCAAGAGCAATGGCCTCGACGAATAACCTGATATCTGGGGCTTACTACCCCAACTACCTTTACCACGAGAGTGTGCGCTCTGACGGCTTCGTTCCACCGGAAGCATTCCTCTACCTAGATCAGATAGGGTTGATCCAGGATAGATCAGCGGCCCCGTTAATCTTCCATGTCGCTCGAAAAGCTGGGGACAGGCGACTCAACTACAACAGAGACGTCGCACACGGCAGTGTGGATCGTCTCAGGTTCAGTAGGGCGGTGGGGAATCGCGATAAGAGGGATGTCGTTCAGCAGCACCAGCATTTCTGGTGGTTGAATGATGGAGAAGATGTTACGTCGTCGTTTCCGTCAATTACAGACCAGCCTCACTAATGAGGCAGAGCTGACCAGTCTATTTGTTCTGTAAATAGCGATGGCCAGCTTGCATAGGTTTAGGTTAGCATTTAAGGAATACATATATATATTAGTATATATAAAGGTATATACTGGTATATGTATGTATTCTGTATAATGTCTATATGTGTGTATTGTGTAGATAGGTTAGGTAGACTAAGGTTTATTTTAAGTTAGATATTAAGTTTTTATAAGAAATAAAAAATTATGTCCATACGCTAAGTTTTTTGTTAAATTTTTTCTTAGCCTTAAGCATAGAAAATAAGTATTAATAAATAAAATGTAATCAAAGTCGAAAGACATATATATAAGAGTTTAGAGTAGCTTAGAGTGCCTGTGTGGGGCCAGTAAGTTAGTATAAGTTTGTTAAGTAATTTTAAGCTAGCATTTAAGCATTTTTTGTTAGTATGTAAGAGTTAATGATTTAGAAAATAAAAATGCGTTTAAAACTAAAACTAACTAACCAGAAATAAGCCTCGCTGCTAAAGAAGATTTTTGTCTTGAACGGAGCACTGATTTTGATCAGTGCAGATGTTGTTCAACGCTATAACCCCATGTTGATTTGCCATTTGCTATTGAACATGGGCCGCTATAACTTAACAAATTTCGAACGTCCCTATTAAAAGACCCTGTAGAAAGACAACTCGCCTAAGAAAAGGCGCAAACAAACAAGCACCTTAAGCCACGAGACAATGGCTTGCGATGATACGAGTACTCCACGGATTAGGGTCTGGAAGTCGACTCTTATTTTTATTGAAAAAGCGTATTTAGTAGCGATGCTTATGTTTGGTTCACCGCTTTTGCTAACAAGCAATATTGCCGCTTGAAAGCCATATGAAGAAAATCCAGAAGAAACTCATGACATTCTTTAACTAAACATACCGCCCATGTGTTGCGGAATGCACCAGTGAATTGGTCACAAAGATCGATATTCGATGACTCTATAGAATTGTTTGTATATGATGATAAACCGGAAACTCTTATACTAAGGCCTTGGAGGAAAACATTAAGCGAAAACATTGCTGAGATAGAGCAGCCCCTGATGCTCGAATAATTGGCCCAAAGTTGCAGCGACGGAATGCGTTTTGTTAAGAACAGTTGTATGCAGCTGTAACAGCTATTAATGTGAGTTAAGGCCCGGCAAGTCCTCAGTTGACCAAATATTCACACCATATCGATTTTAATACCGCGTATGAGAGTATCTATAGAGATGAGCTATGCGGAAAATCCTGTCTAGTTTTGAGGGATGTCAACTCGCCAGAATGTGCAGAATGATTATAGAGAAAGGTCGTTGCTTCTTAAAGGTCAGAGGCAATCTCAGAGAACCATTTGAAGTCAACAAAGTTTTTAGACAAGGCATAGCATCATCAAGAACCTCACCATCTCAGTCCTGTTCTAAGATTGTGCATCGATATTGAACTTGTCAGGAAAGTTCCGGCCTGAAAAATCTTTGATTTCTACCCGAAAGTACAACGCCAAGTCCTAACTGGCGCACATGATTGTGAAATGCGTTGAAATGCACGACAGTAGCACCAAGGGATCGTTGTTTTCACACTTAAGGCAGTCTTCCAAAAGGCGAAGTCAAGATTGAACTTATGGTCTTTCCGTGACGAGCACAATTCGGCTTAGAACTCCATCCATAATTTTGTAAAGCGCAATTAGGGGCTGTTGAGCAAAGACTAAGCTAAGTTGAGACTGATTTTTACCCTTACGGCGGCGGCACCATCTAAGTTGGCGAACAAGCTTTTGCAAGGTCTTCAATTTAAGGTGTCAGAAATTGGGCAATACTTTTTTTTTAAATTTAATATTATAATTAAGCTGGACGTTGAAAAAGTGTAAGGGATCGATATCCGCAATATTTTTAATTTTTTTTTTATAATAATTTATTTATTAAGTTTTTATTGATATAGCCTTTGTTAATGAATATTTTTTCTTTCTTTTCAGGTAAGTTTGAATCCTTGAAAATTTTATTAAAAGCAGTGAGTACTTAGATGTGTTTTTATGAGTTAAGTTCTCTGATATTTGTTGTATAAGAGTATCAGCATCAGGCTTTAGCATTTGACGTGTCATTTGACTTTGCTGCACTGAGCTCTAGGGATTTTAGAAGTGCTGGCAATCTACGTTATGCCCGGTGTATTGCATATTCTCCGCTATGCCACAACTACTGAATACGCGATGCGACGGAAAAGCTTCAAGCCATTGAACGGATCAGCTGAGCGTTTTCAAGCCAGTCATTGGCCTTTTCATTTCCGTCAATCCCCTTGTGCTCTAGTGCACACTTCTTTTTTAAAGAAGAGTTCTCAAGCAGGGTAGCACTGATTTAAAGTCAAACAAGTTTGAACTTAGCCCCTTCCGTGCTGCTTGACTGTCTGTGAGTATATGGATGGGGCCGCCTTTCCCTCTTATTCCAAGAATGATGCTGGCACATTCCTGGGTTGCATGAAGCTCAGCTTGAAAGCCCCTTGGACTTTGTCCATAGGGCTTGCCCACACTAGTGAAAGCTGGTGTTTTGGCAAACCTACGAGGGGCGTTCAACACATTCTCGGTATCGGGGTGAAGCCGTGGTTGTATATATAAATTGACTTATTTATCAAGTAATACTATTATTTTAGTGCATTCATGTAAAATTTCATATAAATGTGATTATTAATTCGCGTTTTATCTCGAGTTAAACAGAATCATAATGGCAACTGAGACGATGATGGTGAAAATTAAGCATCGCGCTGTAATTAAATTTCTCACTAAGCAAGGAAAAAGTCAAAAAACTATTCATGAAGAGATGGTGGCTGTTTACCAGGGTTCCGCACCTTCATTATCAACTGTGCAAAAGTGGTCAAGTGAGTTCAAGAGAGGCAGAGAGAGCATTGAAGACGACCCCCGCTCCGGCGCCCCGGCAGAAAGCATCAAAGAAGTCGAAAAACTTGTTCTTGAGGATGCCCGAATAAAGGTGAAAATGATGGTAGAGATCACCAAGCTTTCAATTGGTACCATGCACACCATTCTTCATGACCATCTTAACCTTTCAAAGGTCAATGCAAGGTGGGTGCCACGAATGTTCACAGCGCCTCAGAAAAAAGTGAGAATCGCATGCTGTAGAGAGCTTTTGGAGATGTGTAGTGAGAACGCGGACGGTGTTATGGATCGAATTGTTACTGGGGACGAAACATGGGTCCACCACTATGACCCTGAAAGCAAACAAGAGTCCATGCAGTGGCATAAAAAAGGAACAGACCCCCCGAAGAAGTTCAAAGTCACCCCGTCTGCCGGGAAGCTCATGGCCACAGTTTTTTGGGACTCAAAGGGAATCTTGCTCATTGAGTACAAAAAAAAGGTGAAACCATCAACGCCACATCCTACGCTTCCACTTTGCATAATTTGCGGGAGGAAATTAAAAAGAAAAGACGGGGTAAACTCGCAGCGGGTGTGTTGCTTCTTCATGACAACGCTCCTGTTCACACGGCGCGAGATTGTGGTTTCGAAGAAATCCAACACCCACCCTATAGTCCAGGCCTTGCCCCTAGTGATTATTTGATGTTTCCGGATTTGAAAAAATGTCTTCGTGGAAAAAGATTTTCGGATGATGAAGAACTCAAGTCGGCAATAAATGGAGGAGGAGGAAATTTATTTTTTTGAGGGTTTAAAAAAGCTTATCTCAAGATGTAACAAATGCATTGATGTTAGGGGAGATTATATTGAAAAATAAAAACAAATTAAATTGATTTCGCATTTTTTCTTCATATCGATACCGAGAATATATTGAACGCCCCTCGTAAATCGCCGATTTACCACCTTCTTCAAAAATTTTTCGGAATTTATCCAGAAAATTTAAAATACAAGTTTATTCATCTAAATCTATATTGTCTTCTTCAAAGTAATCCCCATCGACTGCAACACACTTATGCCAGCGCTTGATCCAATTCTCGGAACCTTTTCGGTATGTCCATTAGTGTTTCCTGCGATTTTTCCATTACTTCCTCTCGACTGCTGAAACGCGTTCCCCGTAGTAGTTTTTTAACTCGATTGAACAGAACGAAGTCACAGGGAGCCAAATCAGGTGAATTCGGTGGCTGTTGGATGGTATTTGTTGCATTTTTCGTCAAAAAATTACGAATAACGATGGCACTGTGCGACGGTGCGTCATCATGGTGCAAAATCCACGAGTTTTCTGCCCACAATTCTGGTCTCTTTCGGCGAATTGCTTCACGCAAACATCTCATTACGCCCAAATAATACTCTTTGTTTACTGTCTGGCCTTCTGGCAAAGGCAAAAATTCATGATGCATTACACCGTTGGAATCCATGAAAACCGTGAGCATTGCTTTCTTTTTTGACTGAAAACGACGTGTTTTTTTTGGTTTCGACTCATTTGGTGAACGCCATTCACTTGCCTGATGTCTGGATTGCGTGTCGTACTCATAAACCCACGTCTCGTCTCCAGTAATGATCCTTTTGATGAATGATAGGATCGGATTCAGCCTCGCAAATCATCTCTTTTGCCGTTTGCGACGTCAACACGGTCTCTTTTCTGAGGTCTTTTGGTACCAACTTTGCTGCTACACGATGGAAACCCAAATCATTAACCAAAATGTCTTGGACGGATCCATAGGCAATGTTCAAGTCCTCCGCTATCTCTCTGATGATTAATTTGCGGTTATTGACCAACATTTCTTTTACTCGTACTTCATCAATGTTTTCGTCGGTTTTCGATGTCGATGGTCTGCCACTGCGTTCATCATCTTCGATTGACTCACGACCACTTTTGAACCGCTCGTGGCACTGGTAAACGACCGTTTTCTTTAGAGAATCGTTGCCGAAACACTTTTCCAACATTTCCAACGTTCGCGCACCATTAAATCCGTTTTTTACGCGTTCGTTGTTGCAAATTGAAATCCATTTCTTAAGTTGTAAAAAATCGCCAACACACACAGAGATAGTTGTACTCTTGGGTACGTATCTTTTGCAAATGTCAAGCTATGACGCTAAGATTTAGAGGGAATGTCAACAACAGATTTACCAACTTAGCAAAAAAAAAAACAGAACTCAAATCGGAACAATAGGAGCGCTACACGGTGGTGCAGTGCGGCAACTTTTTGATCAAGGTGGTATTCGTTGCATTGGTGAGCCTGTTATTTCCAGTTAAGTTCCTGTATTGCTCACAGAAAATCGTTATGTCAATTTTTTTGTTTTAGAAGGTTTTGAAACGCTTCCCCGAGATAGGCTTCGATCTGGAAGATATTCACATTGTTTCTAGATAAAATTTGATATTCTGGGCATCTCCGACTACCGATTTTGTGTTCGGAATTGACACTTTTGGCTTTGCAAGGTAACCAATTTGGTCTGGTGTTAGAGCTCTTCGATGTTATGGCAAAGCGTCCGAAATCGAGTCATTGTAAGCTAAAATCTACTTATTTTCGGCTAAATGTAGGGCTGACAGCCTTGGTACTTACTTACTTACTCAGACGGCAGGGTGGACCAGGGCCTCAACTAACATACCCCTCCAGCTAGAGTGATCTTTTGCCAACTGCTGTTAGTTATGCACGCGACTATCGTGAGATTATCCTCTAGAGTATTGTGCCTCTGGGTTGAAGTCGAAACATATTCTGTGATGCTGGTGTCCATGCGCTCAACTTGACTTTGCCATCTAAGCTCGGCTTTTCTGACAAGGTCGGTATCGCTGTCCATCCCATTTCCTCCATTCTCTAGTGATGCAAAGGGAACCGAAAATTATCCGAAGAACTTTGAGAGCATTCCACACTTCTGTGCCATAGAGCAGGAGTGGGAAGATCAGTGTATAACGTCTTTTTGGTTGCTCGAGAGAGGGCTTTAAAACTAAATTAGCTTCTAAGCCCATAGATACAACGATTAGAAAGAGTGATTCTTCGCAAGATTTCCGCTCTGATGTCGCTGTCGGATTTGAGTGCGGAGTTGAGGTAGGTGAAGTCTCTTACTACTTCAAAGTAGTTGCAACCTATCGTGACTTTTTGTCCTAGACGTAGATGTATATACCTTGTCTTCATTTCTTTGCTATATTGACGGCTCGCAGTGTTCTTCTCCTTATGTCGATGTCGTCTGCGTATGCTGGTATCAGAACAGACCTTTGAAAGGTGGTGCCTCTGGAGTTGACTTGTGAGTTCCGCACAATTTTTTCAAGAACGATTTTGAAAAAATCGCATGATAGCGCATCACCTTGTTTATGTCCTGCGCAGGGATCCCAAAACTAGACATGGCTCTGCATAGTTCATCTCTATAGATGCTGTCATATGTGGGTTTGAAATCGATGAAGAGGTCATGTGTATCGATTTGGACTTCTTGAGTTTTTTTCCAGGATCTGCCGGAGTGTAAAAATTTGGTGGACTGTGTACTTTTCTGGCCGAAAACCACATGTATAGGGGCCGGTCAGACTGTCGACGAAGGGTCTTAGGCGTTCACATATTACAGCACACAGGATTTGATTTTACAATTATGTTATGTTGAGGAGAGTTATTCCTCTGTAGTTGGCGCAGTTCACGGGATCTCCCTTCTTTAGGATCATACATGCTGAGGTGTCATTCGTCTGGCATGTTTTCGTCCAACCAGGTCTTAGAGACGAGTTTATGTATGCTCCGTATCCAATAATCACGGCAGTTAAGTCCTCGGGTTCAGCCGGTTTTTTGGGCTTAAGCTGGGAATTCGCTGTCCCGGCTTCATCTTGGCTGGGTGGACGGAAATATTGTCTGTCTTCGTCCAGATTGAATGGTTCATTCTGCCTGACGGTGGGATGTTGTTCGTCATGACCGTTTAACAGTCAGCATCGACAGTGATTCTACTATGAGTTTTCTTTCTCCATCCTTGCAGATTTCTGTCCTTTTCTTCCAAACTTCCTTCCTCCAGTGGCAGATCTGTAATCCCTCGATCGAGCGCTTGGATAGTACTCTGTATTTGTTTTTCTGTGGAGCCTGTGTTCCTCCCTTCTCTTCTGGTTGTAGAGGTCGACAGACCCTGTTGTTCTTTTCTGCAGGCCCGCTCTGTACGTCCATTTCTTTTCCAGATTTGCCTGTCTGCATTCGTCATCGAACCAGGGGTTTATTTTTTGGGGTGCGTTGCAACCCAGTACATTAGAGGTAGGTAGCCTCTCTGATTGCTCTTTGGCAGTCTCACTGGTCTTTTGTGTTTGATACTGTCGGTCATCGGACTCCTCGAGGGGTTAGGGGAAACTCGATTGTAGCAGTTTGACGTTGAACTTACCAACAATGGCTCGGTGGTTTTTGGCTATTAGGGATATCCGCATTCCTATCTGGGCTACAACAAGATAATGGTCCGAGTTGATGATAGCTGCTCGGAACTTTCAGCCATCCAAAATCCTGGAGGAGTGCCATACGTCCACCGCAATATGACGTTTTGTTGATCATGAGTCAGCCAGGTCCCTTTACGGATATTAAGTTGTGGTAACCGTGTTCTGTTCCGGAATCAATAAGCCTATATCCCTTTCAGGAGTTGATGACGTGGAGGCTGCAGTTTCACACTGTATTAACAAATATGCCCTGCTTGATATTACAATCGCCAAGGACGATTTGCACGTCATGTGCGGTTTTTGGTAAGGTCGTCGTTCTCCTCTGTCGGAGTGTGGTCGTCTCTTACCCTTGGTTGGAGAATTCATCTGTTATGCGAATCGTCCTCAAGACTTGTTCCCTAAGTCCTCCTCTTATGGCGAATGAGCATCCGAATAAACCCAGCGACTGCATATCCATATCACAGTTTTTCATCCTCTTTATGTCCGGTCCATACCATCGCACTTTTTGAACGGCGGTTATGTGTGCTTTGTAGCAGTCGAGGTATCCGCTCGTTGTTCGGCTGCACGTGGTCTGTTAAGTGCTCGAACATTCCACGTGCAGATCCGAAGATCACTGTCCTCTAACAGCTTGTCACGGTCGTCAACAGTGACGTCCACTATTACCCGATGCTATTGGCTGGTTCGTCACATCCTTTAATCCCTTCCGTATAGGATTGTGAGCCCTATGACGGCGTAAGCCAGTGTTATGCTACTGGTCAAGCACGCACTTCTCTTTCCAGTCTGCATGCGTAAGGATTTACTCATGTGCGATTACCGGCAAGCACTTAAGTGAGCATAAGACTAAGACAGTCAGCGGTTTTTTGATCAATCCCTGTTCTGGTAAGGTCTGTTCAAGAGTTAAGAATTCTGAGAACAAGACCACAGAATTTGTTAAAAGCTGTCTGAATTGGAAATGGAAATGCTACAAATTCAGCGCCAGAACAATATTACTAATGCGTACTCGTGCAAGAACATGTGTGTAGGATGTCAAAGTCATTTATCAAGAAGACCAAGCGATGTAAAGCCTAATTAATCAATTCCAAAAAAATTGCCAGAGCACCAATTCAATTATAGTTAAGCACCGACGACGAGTTCCAGAGAAAATTAACTGAATCGAATTGAATTGGAATTTGTTGGAGAACGTCGGTCGCCTTTCATTTCAGTTGATTACATGTGGGCGTTTGCAGAAGCAACCCAGACCAGGCAGACAAAAGTCAAAACTCTCCGAAAAGGCTATAAATCCAAGTCGATGTCTCTCTCTCTGTTATTCCTTAAAATAAAAGTTTGCTAAGTTTGCCATTCGCTGTTCTATTTTAGGGTATCGCTGTCATTTATTAGGCACATCCGGAATTTGTTTCTCGTCCTCCTTCGGTGTGACATACTTTCGGAGAATTTTCCACCAAAAATTTGTTTGTTTTTACTTTTACCCCTTTGTCAAAGTCCTAACGAAGTGTTATTCTTCCTTCTTCCTACGCATATCCGTGCACATCATGTCATAGCGGTTATTTTCCACTTGGCCAAACATAAAACGGTTACCAAGCTCTGGCTGCGAAATATCGTGTGTAAAGGATGTTGAGCACGGAACTTGTTAATTAAGAATTATTGACAAGCAGCTGGTATCCATATTAAGAAAACATTTCCACCTTGCCTTTCTCGTCTTCTACTAGGAGTATGATGGCCGTCTCTGTTGTGTTATCCTAAATTTCTTCGCTTCACTTAATTTCCGGTAAGCGGCTCTTTATTTACCGTCTTTAGGCAGACGGTTTCGAGTACTACACCATCAGCAGGTGACAAAAAGGAAAACAATAACCGCTCAGGCACACATAATCGTTTGTGTTGTTATTTTCATTGTCCTTCCATAAGGAGTACGATGGTGGTGTATCCACCAACAAATCGGAGTGGGGGAGATGAGATGAGGGTTGGAATTTGTCGTTGGATTTTATTAACCTCGAGGGTGGTTCCACTTTTCTTCTAGAGCTGGTTCTGTGTAGAGTCCTTGGGAATATGAATAAGGGGCGCAACAACAAAAAAAAAAAAAAAGAAGAAATTTCGCTCTATTGATTTCCCACATGTGCCAGTAGAGCCATCACCATCTCCATTGCTTCTGCGTGTGCTTGGATTGTTGTCGCTTGGTGGCAACTGCTGGGTAACACAATTACCTGCTACCACTTCCACTGGAAGAATCAGTAACCAAGTCAGCTACTCCGACTATGAATGCGACTACAACACTACGACTCTGACTATGAGTATCTTTTGTTTTATACGCTCCCTTAGTACGTAACTATGTACGAGTATATGATGGAGATGGCTAGGACCTATTGGGAAGGGTTGACTTTTAAGCCTTGAACACCTAGTTCCTTTGGTTTCTCGCTTTTTACAATTTTTCCTTTTTTTGGTTATTTTTTTGTGTTTGGCAGTGGTTCCTCGTCTCTCTGCTCCTGTCAAAAGCAAACTTTATTCCTTTGTGGGGTTTCTTTTAATTAAAATAAGTGACCATGAAGTGTTTTTATTTGTGTACACCGATTGACTGCGATTTCAGGTGCATTCATTGAGAGATTTCAAAGGTTTCCTCTTTCTTTCGCGTTCCCCATCTTTTGTGTTTGTCCTCAATCATAGGGCGGTTATGGGCATTAAGAGATTGAAACTTGAGGTCTTTTGTAAAAAAAAAAAAAAGAAAAAAAAAATGGGAAAAACTTTTACAAAGGGAGAGAGGGAAATTAAATAAAAAAAAAAAAATAGACTGAGGGGTGAAACAAAAGATCCCTCAGCCGGAGAATTTGAATAGAAATCGGGGTTTTGTTTTACGGAAGATGTCTCTTTTGTTTATGGAACTTGAGGCGATTGCCATGAGTCAGTCACGGGTCATGAGGTTGAAGTTGAATCATGCTATTGAATGTCACGACTATGTACGAAACAATTCTGGGTCATGTTTCAAGGTGATCGACGGATTCAGTAGTCGGTTTTGGTTCAGGAGTAACTTTTTGCGTTTGAAACAGGATCATTGGTTTGCTCTCAGTCTTTTGTTGAAAGATGAGCAATCGGTTCAGGTACAGAATGCCTACAGCTCTTGGACCCACCATAACAGCATCAAGCATTTTCGGCCGAATACGGGCGTAAGCCCTACATTTATAGAGAAAAGACTTCGCGATGTCATCGCTACTCTCGCAGCCAGGGTCCCAGAAAGTGGGGCCACTTAGCACACTGTGGATGTTAATAAAAGAACAGACCTTAGATGGACTGTTGGACCAACATGTCTAGCGACCAAACAGATCTGCCCAAAGCTGGATCTGAATCGCTCTAAGAGTCTGATCCTTCTAGATGGGAACCATATCAACGCCATCATAGGTGTCATCACTGGATATTGCCTTATAGGCAAGCATGCAAGAAGGTTTGGCGGTTTTACAAAAGATTTCTACAGAAGCTGCACGGACGAGGAGGAAGAGGAGACAATACTTCACCTACTCTGTACATGTCCAACTCTCTCCCAGAGAAGAAAACTTCACTTGGGAGCCTTCTTCTACAATGACTTAAACGATCTAAAGAATATGGTTCCATTAGTAAGAGGATCATAGATTCAAGTGACATCACAATGGGCCAATAGACCTAATTGGGTTGGCCTTTCCAACAGCCACCTACCTACCTAGCACACTTAGGACCTTAATAAAAGCGTAATGGCAGTGAACTGCTCTACGGATTTTGTACTGAGGGACAGAAGTAATTTACAGACGTCCAGTTGTGTCTACCTGCAATTTATACAGTCATGCCACCTACAGTTCACGGTTCACAAGAAACCCAACTGTGAACAGAAGCCCTGATCAAGCACGCAGTCAGTATTTACGTGGATTAGGGTTAAGTTTTCCTATGAATATGGGGGACCTAATTTCTCACGAATACGATGTGGCATTAAGACGACTGCGTTCAAAAGATCTTTGCATTGTCAAAGTAACTTAAAAGTTTTCTTCACAACATAGTTCCGACACAAGTTTACCTTAGGTGGAGAGAAGTCTTCCTTCTCTAAGAAGCCAGCATCATATCCTTGATTAATCCTTTTAGCCATAGATCTGGACAAGGCTGAATTCTTTTCCAAAGTCAATTTCAGATTCTCGCAGCAACCGAAGTTCTAGTGATGTCTATATAAAGGGTCTTCCAATAGGGACTTCCGAACTTTGACAGTTGATAGCGGCCATATTGTTGAAGCTACATCTGTCAAATTGGCGTCATTTATTCAGTCTGTTTTGCCAAATCACCATGGACGGACATAGCGTTCAACATGAACACGTGCAAATGGTAAAATTGTTTTATCAAAATGGGTGTTCTGTTCGGGCAAGGTTCCGCGCGCTTTGCCCATTTTACGGTCGCCATAATCGTCTTACCGAGAGGACTATTCGCAGTGTGGTGGATAAATTCGAGTCCACTGGTTCAGTAAACGATAAGCCAACACCCGTACGTCGACGAAACGCAAGATCTGCCGAAAACATCGCCGCTGTCCATGAGAGTGTGCAGGAGAATCCGGGCAGTCGATTTCGCGTCGCTCACAAGAACTCGGCCTTTCGCAGACCACAACTTGACGAATTTTGCGTCGTGACTTGGGCCTGTACCCGTACAAAATTCAACTGACCCAGGAGCTGAAGGCAAACGACCATAGACAAAGACGTGTGTTCGCTGAATGGACTCTGGAGGATTGAAAAACCATCTTCAGCAATGAGGCCCATCGCTGGAGATGGGTACGTCAACAAACAAAATTGTAAAATTTAGAACGACACCAATCCACATGAGGTCCAAGAGCGTCCAATGCATCTCGAAAAAGCCACTATTTGGTGTGGATTTTGGGTTGGCGGTGCCATCGGTCCATATTTCTTTGAGAACGTCAACGGCAGGCGTTATAGGTCGATAATTACCAATTTCTTTTGGCCTGAATTGGATGATATGGACACCAACGACATGTGGTTTCAACAGGACGGCGCTGTAGCTCACGCCGCATTGTAAATTCTGCACGACCGATTCGAGGGCATCGGTGAGGTCATCTCACGTGGAGGTGATGTGAACTGGCCATCGAGATCATGCGATTTGACCTCGTTAGACTTTTTCTTGTGGGGTTTTCTGAAGTCGCAGGTCTATGCGGATAACCCACAAACCACAGCGGCCCTCAAAGCCAACATAACCCATGCCATCGGTCAAATTCAGCCTTGAGTTTCAGTGAGTTTCAAGCATGATGCTGAGAGTCTCTTCCTTCGATTCAGTATATGTGCCTGTCAAATTTTCAGAGTGTTCGCCAGGCTGACTTACTGGCCTTATTTCGAGGGCTGAAACCACACTACTGGTTTCACCGAGTGTTTCTGTCTTTTCCCTGGTTTTCACTTGATTTCTCTGTTCAGCAAGATCAAGACTGCATTCGATCCAGGATCCGATGAAGATCGAATGATGAAAGCCTCCGAATGTGTTTTTTAGTTGATGCTTGTGCCATATTCCGATCATTTCGGAGCTTATGGCTGCAGCATCTGAATTTTGGTTGCAAAATCCCCCAAATGTATAATATATTCGCCACAATAAGACTAGTTAGCGCTTGTTGGCAAAAATTTGCTTAGTCATTCAAAAGTAGAGTGCTTCGTCCTAGATGTCAAACATTCTCTGCTTAATCCTGTTGCCACAGCTGATCTCCACATTGCTTACACTATGTTGTTTTCATAATTATCATTGTCAGTCCTCCTGATTCGAAAAATCATAAAAGAGATTGGGAGCTTTTCGTGAGTAAGCCGGAACTGGAATAGAAAGATCCACCAACAGTTTTGTTTCTCTATGTGGATTTCGCTGATTCTATTCAGTCATCGTACAAACAAAAAACCATCAACAGTTGGGGTGCCTTCTTCCTTTGTTCGGTGGAAGTAAAGCAGTCAGCTTTTGTCCCGAGAGGATCGATTTCAATGACCTTTTTGTTTTTTACTGTCGCTGTAGTAACGTTTGCCTCTGCAATTTTAGCAGTACCTTCCCATTCTCTCCCTCATATGCCTTCAGGAGTTATTGCTAAACCTTCTCATTGGAACTCTGCATCATTGACGATGACCACTTAAAGGTGTTGATTAGAGTAGATCACGTACAACGGCTGAAGATGAAAATCCAACGCATCATCTTAAGCTGAAACTTCAACCGGAGTGATCCACTTGAGTATTCCGGATCCAAACGAAACCATCACAGCAGATGATGCATTAAGTGTTAAGAAGTTCGCATAACGCATCAGAAATTGTCAGGTTTACGTCCGTGATTGGCCGAATAATCCTATACGGCGATGTTCGACTACGTGTTTCACAAATCAACGAAACTAATTCTGCTAAAACTAAACCAACTCGCTAAGGAAAAACTGCGCATACCCACTGGTCATATTGGCTTTATACTTCAGACAAGCGCTTTGATCTTCTTGAAACAGTTTTTATTTTCATCCGTCTTTGAATACCTGGAAGTAGCTTTATCTAAAGTGTGCGCTGTCCATTAAGGAGATCTCTTCGATCGAAAATCCTATTTCTAAGAAACTTCTCCTAGACTGCTGTAAATACCCTTATTTTCCGTCAGTCTTTGCTTTACTTTGCTTCAGGCGTCGCAATAAACGGGGACCTGGGCTTCAACCAACAGCTCGCTCCAATAGTGATCTTGCGATATTTGTCTCCAGTTGGATTAGGTCCCATTTCACTTTAGTGCGCAATCTGAGTCGAGATTCTTTACCGCGTTGTCGGGGAGCAGTCCTGTCATGACAACACATCCCCTTTGCGAAATCGTTTTTCGACATCAAATTCCTCGGTGGTGTGGTCATTGATTTGACAAAGATGGCAAAACTCGACATATCTAGCTCGTCACTATGAATATCATACGTGACCTCCAAAGTCCTTTAGCTGTCTCCAGCCGCAGCCTTATTTAGATATCCGTATCCATGCTACTTCGTGGTCGGGTAGACGAAATTGCTGTCGATCATCGTCCAAGTTGTATGGTTCATTCTGTCCGGAATGTTAGTCGTCTCCAACTTGCAAAATTATTTTTCCAAATTTTTACCGACTGTGACTCCCTATCATATTTTGGTAGAGGTTTCGAACATAATTTCTCCCGAAATACTTGGTCTCCGTTGAGCGCAAATCTGCTTTTTTCTTTTTGTTTCTGAGAAGTCCAAGTTCCATTGCCCGTAAAGTTCGTGAGCAGCCTTCATCCTAATTTGGCGTCTCCTTGTCTACCTCTTGTTCAGGTGTCTCTAATGGCTGGTCACAAGGTCGCAACAAGCTAGATGCTGGCATATCATAGAAATTCTCGAATGCTTTTGAAAAACTCAATCAGAAATACTTCTTCTGAGTGTTCGGTCGTCTGGGATATGTGCATTCACACCTTGGCTATAACAAGGTCTCGTTCTGAGTCAACGTTGGCTCCTCGAGAATTTTGGATATCCAGAATACTTGTCCTTTGTCTTTGGTCGATCCCAGTATGTGCAATCTGGTTGATGTTTTTTTTTTTTTTGTTCCGGTGACTGCCACATCTGTTCATGGCTGTAGCGGTGTGGAACACGTCTTCGTGCTTTCATGACTTTCGAGTAGCCTTTGTTTTCCAACTGTTCTTTGGGAAGCAATTTTTAACAAAGTCGTTCATCTCCTCTATGGAGCCGTGAAGCCATCTCAGACTTATATATGATATGTTGGCAAATTTAGCCTTGATGTGGATTGTAATCAAGTGTTCGACCAAATGCTCTTCTGATGGCAAATCCACATCCACATCCAAATAGCCGCTGTTCCTTCCTCTATAGCAATCGCTTCAGTAGATGTCACAGTTTTCCATCCTTTGTTCGACTTCATGTGGACTGTTAAGCGTCCGAACATTCTACGTGCATAGCCGCAGATAATTGCCCGTTTCTCATTCTGAGGTTGTTTGTTTCTTCACAAAATAAAGTTGGACAGTTAATCTGGCGGCACAACCCCAAACCTGGAGTGTCAAATCCTTTATCTCTCTTTTAGAGAAGATATTGTCAATAGCCCACTATGAAGGTTTAAGCACTGCCGCTGGTTTGTCCTCCGTCATCATCTCTATTTCGACAACCTAGTTAGGTGCCGATAGAACTTCATATGACTTGCTCTCTAAGTACAATATGTTGAAGTAAATCAGTTCAGGTCAACGCAGAATTTACCCCTGACATCGCTGTTGACTCCATCTTGGGAGTTCCTCCACGAAAACGTCCGTCTCGTCATTTTTCTGGGTCATGCTTATGTACTGAGGTTCATCCAGCTGTTAAGTAACATTTGGGTAGTCAGACTTATCATGCTGCAGAATGTTGGTGGTGGTTACCCTGGGAACCGCTTTGGAGGAGTTCACCCAATCGGTTCAACCAGAATCATATGTTCTAGCTTAAGTTCCTCGGATGTGTTTTCTATTAGATGACAAACTGTTAGATTACACACTGAGGATACACAAATCTAATTCTAAGAGTAACAAGTAGTATCTGTCCTTGGGAAAAGCCGTAGTGGTCATCACATCCACATTCGTCTACAGCTCTGTGTTGCGCTTTCAATGCCTATGACGATATTTTTCGGGGTAGTTTCAAAGAAACGTGTTTCATTAGTTGGAAAAATCTCTGTTGTGTCCCTTAAGGACATATCTAATGTCTCCCTCATATACACACTTTGTCTTCTAAGAACTGGACCATTACACCAGTATTTGTATATCCCAATGTTTAGGAACGCCTAGGGTCCTTACTCTGCTGCCTATATGCCTTTTTTATGGGCCTTACTTGACATTAAGTGACTCAGCGATGTTCTTGCTCCATCTGAGCAATATGCTCTTCTCACTGAAATGAAATGCGCCAGCATCTGGGATTTTAACTTATTCAGTGGTACTTAGCCTTCTTCCTCTTAATCGGCACGTCGGTGGATGATCTGCCAGAGCAGACAATTTGTAGGCGCCTTTGTATGCTGCTGCTGAACAACTGAATTCACCCTAAAAAGAGTTTCTTCCTCCTCGATGGCTTCTTGAACTTAAGATGCTTCCAACTGCCAAAGACAATTAAGTCAATTCGTTTTCATTATAATCAAATTCTGTAATCAAAATTTAATTTCCGTAAAACCGGCTACCGCTCCTGTTGTTTGCTGCTCAAGTTACAGCAATAACAACAATAAAAACGGCCTTGTCTGGCGCCATGGAACAGCCATAAATGATCCTTTTTCAATTCAATCAACTCTAGATGTCTCTCTAATTTTACGCCAAATCCCATCAGCACAAGCCGCCCGCCCTTACAACAGACCAAGAGAGGACAAAAAAAAAAAAAAAAAACAAGGAATCGATGGAAAATTCTGTAATTCCCTCCACTCCCGCACTAAGTTTTTTCGTTATCGTTACATCATAGGCATATTCTTACGTCACAAGACCACACTATCGCTCCGCCTGTATCCGCTCAATGTTGTTGTTGTAGTCGTTGTTTTCGTTGCTGTCGTCGGTCGTATAAATTCAAAGTGATGTGCGAGAGGGCAAAAGAACAAAACCGAACAACAAGAACAAAACAAAACTACAAATCACTGGAATCAGAATCCGAAAAAAAGCAACAAAAGGCAGGCAAAAAAGTTTTTTTTTTTTTTTGAAAATTTATTACTCACCCTAGAGGAGGAGGCGGAGGAGAATTCTCTCGTGCGGACGTAGGTGTGACCATACTTTTGGAACCGAAATATTGTAAAATGCTAGGCAGATGACTTTGTGGTATTAAGGACTGAAACGAATAAAATTTGGAAACTTCAAAGTAATTCATGTAAATTTTTTTTATTTGCTTTAAAACCCTGTTTTTATTAAATTCATTCACAATTACAAAAAATAAAAAAAATTATTTGGGTTCCCATCTTTCCTCAACTTCTTTCGCATGTCCTTCATAAGGTTGGTGACAGTTATATCCGTGATGTTTTTGGACGCTCTTTTCCATTTAGCACTAAAATCTTTTACGTCCTTTGCACAGTGCTCACTTTTCCTCAATTTAGCTTTGACTAAAGCCCAATACCTTTCAATGGGACGGCACTGTGGAACATTGGGTGGATTCATGTCTTTTGGGATAAAGTCGACATTTTTAGCAACAAGAAAGCTCAACGTCGCATGAGCATAGTGAGCTGAAGCTAAATCTGGCCAAAATAATATTGAAACCTCGTGTTTGTTTAGGCACTCGTTAATGTACACTTCTCCGTTAATTGTTCCCGTTGTAATAAACGATGAGCGCTTCTGTGTCCATATTGGCAAATGGCCTGCCAAACGAGATATTTTGACCCGAATTTTTCCATCCCAATCGATGTTGTTGATTGCGGAAGAACTGCGCACCTGGAAGAGTAGTAAAGTCGGCTTTGACATAAGTTTCGTGGTCCAAGACCAAGCACGCTTTCTTCTTGCCGATCAACTCGGGCTCGTGTTTTTATGACTTTGTTTTGCTTTCCAGTAACTTTTTTGTATTTTTTGTGTTTTTTTCGTGTTTTTAGACCGTTACGTTTTCTAGATCTTTGTAACATTGTTTGGTTGGTATTATTGGGTCTACAAGTAAGTTTCCAGCGTTTGTCAGAGATCGCGCCACCAGTGGATCCCGGGCAGAAATGTCAGATCCCATGTGTTTTATTTGTAGGTTTTGTATCTGTCAATAACTTTGCAGCGTTATATTTGAGCAGTTCTATCGGTGTCGTACATTTTATCGAGCAAACTCATGGCAAGTTTCCAGCCAAATAAACGTCATTTGCGGGAAGCGCTGCTTTTATTCTTTAATATGAAGAAAAGTGCGGCTGAGGCCTATCGTTTGCTTTCGGAAACTTATGGGGCGGAATGTATTGGTGAATCGACGTGCTGCGAGTGGTTCAAACGGTTCAAAAGTGGTGATTTTGGAGTTGAAGACAAAGATCGCCCCGGAGAACCGAAAAGTTTTGAAGACGAGGAATTGGACGCTTTACTGGATGAGGATCCGTGTCAGAATCAAGAAGAACTTGCTGCATCAGCGGTTTCCCTGCGCCTAAAAGCACTGGGATTCATTCAAAAGGTTGGAAACTGGGTGCCGTACGAATTGAAGCCAAGAGACGTCGAACGGCGATTTTGCATGTCCGAAATGTTACTGCAGCGGTATAAAAATAAATCATTTTTGCATCGTATTGTCACTGGTGATGAGAAATGGATTTATTATGATAATCCTAAACGCAGTAAATCGTATACAAAGCCCGGCGAGCCCGCCCAAGCGACGCCGAAACGAAATATTCACGTGAATAAGGTCATGCTCTGCATATGGTGGGATCAAAAGGATGTCGTATACTACGAACTGCTTCCGAGTGGTGAAACCATTAAAGGACCATTATATCGAACCCAACTAATTCGTTTGAAGCGGGCATTAAAAGAAAAACGGCCAGAATATGAGACCAGGCATGAGTCCGTCATTTTTCATCACGACAACGCTCGGCCACATGTTGCGGTTTCGGTGAAAAACTATTTGGAAAATAGTGGATGGGAAATTCTGCCTCACCCGCCTTATAGTCCAGACTTGGCACCATCTGACTACCACTTGTTTCGTTCGATGCAGAACGTTCCTACGGGAATACGCTTCAGCTCAGTAGAGGAAATCAAAAATTGGCTCGATACGTTCTTGGGCTCGAAAGACGAGAAATTTTTTTGGTCCGGCATTCATAAATTGCCAGAAAGATGGGGGAAAGTTGTAGCTTCCGATGGACGATACTTTGAATAAAGCATTGTAACTATGGCTGGCAGATAACTATAATTCAAGGTTCGCGTTTTATCTCTAGTTAAACAGAATCATAATGGCAACTGAGACGATGATGGTGAAAATTAAGCATCGCGCTGTAATTAAATTTCTCACTAAGCAAGGAAAAAGTCATAAAACTATTCATGAAGAGATGGTGGCTGTTTACCAGGGTTCCGCACCTTCATTATCAACTGTGCAAAAGTGGTCAAGTGAGTTCAAGAGAGGCAGAGAGAGCATTGAAGACGACCCCCGCTCCGGCGCCCCGGCTACTGCTTGTACGGGAGAAAGCATCAAAGAAGTCGAAAAACTTGTTCTTGAGGATGCCCGAATAAAGGTGAAAATGATGGCAGAGATCACCAAGCTTTCAATTGGTACCATTCACACCATTCGTCATGACCATCTTAACCTTTCAAAGGTCAGTGCAAGGTGGGTGCCACGAATGCTCACAGCGCCTCAGAAAAAAGTGAGAATCGCATGCTGTAGAGAGCTTTTGGAGATGTGTAGTGAGAACGCGGACGGTGTTATGGATCGAATTGTTACTGGGGACGAAACATGGGTCCACCACTATGACCCTGAAAGCAAACAAGAGTCCAAGCAGTGGCATAAAAAAGGAACAGACCCCCCGAAGAAGTTCAAAGTCACCCCGTCTGCCGGGAAGCTCATGGCCACAGTTTTTTGGGACTCAAAGGGAATCTTGCTCATTGAGTACAAAAAAAAAGGTGAAACCATCAACGCCACATCCTACGCTTCCACTTTGCATAATTTGCGGGAGGAATTTAAAAAGAAAAGGCGGGGTAAACTCGCAGCGGGTGTGTTGCTTCTTCATGACAACGCTCCTGTTCACACGGCGCGAGTTTCCAAGGCTGCTGCGCAAGATTGTGGTTTCGAAGAAATCCAACACCCACCCTATAGTCCAGGCCTTGCCCCTAGTGATTATTTCCTGTTTCCGGATTTGAAAAAATGTCTTCGTGGAAAAAGATTTTCGGATGATGAAGAACTCAAGTCTGCAATAAATGGAGAAGGAGGAAATTTATTTTTTTGAGGGTTTAAAAAAGCTTATCTCAAGATGTAACAAATGCATTGATGTTAGGGGAGATTATATTGAAAAATAAAAACAATTTAAATTGAATTCGCATTTTTCTCTTCATATCGATACCGAGAATATATTGAACGCCCCTCGTAGTCAAATAACCGCTGCTTGTTTTATCGCTAACGACCATCGTTGCATATGTCCTTCTTATACTCGGTCCATTCAGGGTCCACGTATAGGAGGTCGGCTGCATGTTAAGCCTATTATGGGGCTTAACATTTTACGTGCAGTATCGGAAATTGTTTGGCTTTTTCGGGAAGAATGGATAGTGGTATCATTCATACCTGAAGCTTTGGATTGTTTCGTTTCGATTGACTCGACGAGTATCTCTCAACCAAGAGTGCCATAAGGATCTGTAACGCTGTACGTGGTTATGAGTGCTGTTTTTGGCACAATTTGCATTTTCCCGTCACCGTTGCTTCTAGATTCGCTTTCAGACCTGGCTGGACAGGGGCTGGATGCAGGCATCTAAAGAGTTGTCAGCTGCCACTGCAATGGGGAAATCAAGCTGTTGGCCTTATCCATGTTTTAGGTCAGCAGTTACCCGCTTAATCTTCGTTCAACGTGCCGCGATCAGATATCTGTGATAGCTTTTTAGTTCGAGTTTCCAGACAAAAGTTGGATAAAACTTTATTCTAATTTACATACGAGTACAACGTCTTGTTTGTTACTACTGGTATCGGTTAGGATTAATCAAATCGGTGACATTTTTTGTTATGAATATTTCGAGTGGGCAACAACATTTTCAATTCTTTTTTGACATCTTTGAAAGGAGAAAAAAGTGTTTCTTGAAGTTACGACTGTTAACGACTCTGGTCACACCGGTCTGCGTCGAGTATCTCAACCGTTTCACCCTTTGTCATTGATGTGGTTTACTTTCTTCCGCCTATGGATGGTTCTAGATAAAAATATTTTTTTTCATCTTGCTCATAAAAAATGACAGCAACACGAGGCATACTCGTACATAGTCGTAGTGGGCCAAGCCATACAGCAAAGCCCATAAAAATATGGCTGAGGAGATGAAAGATGAAAGATGGGTGAAAGCCAAACAATTAACCATCATACGAGTACTAGCGTCTTGGCAGTGACATCTACATTGGGCTGACATAAGATTCTGACAACAAGGAAGGCCAAGTTGTCTCCTGGCCTGGTCTGCCGGTGATGTGATGACTTGTTTCCACCCTCAAGGGGGCAATCTTTCAAATGACTCGCATCTGACATGCAAATATTTGATTTGTATGCTGTGGCTTATTTTTATTTTTTTTTTTTAATTGCTACCGCATTATGTATTGTATCTGTGTGTGTTTGTAAAGTTTATTTGGCTTTTAATTGAATAAACAAAGAGAAAAGCTTGAACCTCGATGGGGGGGAACTGCGTTTGAGACGGACTGGGTCGGGTCAGTTAATGGGCCTTCTTCAATCATATGGTTCGTGCTACTTGAAATAAATAGAGAAGTCCTTGACTCTTGTGTAAATGTATTATTTAATTTATTTATTTTCTTTTTTCTCTTTTTCTTTTGTGTCTTTCTGCTCTGTCTCTCTCCCTCTATCGCTGTAGTTCTTTTTAGAATTGATCACTTGCCAAGGAGATTTGTTGGCTTTTGCTTCTTTGTTTTATGTCTCGGGGTCTGTTGTCCCGTGGCTGTTTCGTTTATTGGTTTTTAAATAATGAGTACTTGGTCGGAGGTTGCCAAGGACGCAAGATAACTCATCAAGAGGGGTCGTTGTTAGCAGGAAGTGTTATTCCTGGAGCGATGAGGTTTGTAATTGCCTTGAATGGATGACTGAGTGGAAGAGATTGCAATGGAACAATTGTTAATATTGCACTCGAAATGACGGTAATTACATAGCTTTATCTCATAAGGGGCAATTCCGTAATTTCTTTTCCTTTATAATAAATCCAAATACCTGCTTTTGGTATCTATAGATGATGAGGTTATTCCTAGATCGGCGGTTTCGAAATGGACTATAGGGATGTTGCATGACCTCAGGGTAGACTCATAAGATGAATCTCTAAAACGTGCGATGCAAACTCACTAGTCAGTCAGAAGTTAACGTTGGCCATAGTCTGTAAAAAATTAGCTAAAACAACCAAGTTGTACAGGACGGCACACCTTGGTAATTTATAACCAGATCGACTTTCTAGGATTGTACTCATATAAAGGGTGT
Organism: Volucella zonaria; assembly: GCA_963966105.1. Classification (NCBI taxonomy): domain Eukaryota; kingdom Metazoa; phylum Arthropoda; class Insecta; order Diptera; family Syrphidae; genus Volucella; species Volucella zonaria. The sequence goes on from OZ014533.1 coordinate 125,527,786, forward strand.
TTTTTTTACAGGTATACAAATTCAATATGAAATAAAACACTTGAAGCTAATGTTAATGTTTATGAGATTAGTTGTGTTTAACAGATAATTTTATGCCATTAGTGCTTATCGGGCATATGCGCGCTATGACTAGCTCGAATGAAGCGTAATCCTGAAGTCTAATTTTCGGCAACTTTATCGAGCAATTGGGGCCGTATATCAGCAATAACACGGTGAATGTTGGCTTCCAAATCGTCCAACGTCTCTGGTTTATCGGCATGGATTAGTGACTTCGCATACCCCCAAATAAAGTAATCGCATACCCCCAAATAAAGTAAGAGATCACAGAATCGTGGAGGCCAGTTCACAGGTCCATTACGCGAAATTATGCGCTCAGCAAATGTTTCCCGCGCCGTGCGGCATGTTGTGGCATCTTGTTAAAACCAAAGTTCTGTCACTTCAATGCCATTCAACTGAGGAACGAAGAAGTCAGAAATCATGTGTCTATAGCGCCCTCCATTGACGGTAACATTCTGGCCGGCATCGTCCTTAAAGAAATATGGGCCGATGATTCCACCAGCCCATAAAGCACACCAAACGGTTTTAAGGGCGTTTCGACAAAGGCTTCTGGGTTTTCTCCACTCCAAATTCGGCAATTTTGCTTGTTTACATTTCTATTTGACCAAAAATGGGCCTCAAAGGAGAACAAAATTTTGCGTTGAAAGTGAGGATCAAGCTGAATAATGTTTTCGGCCCACTCACCGAACCTACGACGCGTATAATGGTCACGCGGTTTCAACTCTTGCACAAGCTAGATCTTATAAGCTTCTAAGCCAAGATCTTTCCGTAAAATCTTCCAGAAAGTGGGCGGGTATAGCTCCAATTGCTGTGCGCGATGGCGAATCGACTCATTCGGATTCTCCTCAACACTGCGCTCCACAACGGCAATAACTTCTTCTGTTCGCGCTGTTTGTCGTTTTTGGGGATGCGTATTATCCACTAGAGTGTACGTGGTGCGAAAACGATTCATCGTGTTCCGAATAACTTGCTCAGATGGGCGATTATGTCGACCGTAAAATGGACGTTACGCGCGATAAATTTGGCGAGCCGAACCATGGTTTTCAAAATAAGTTGGCACAATTTACACGCGTTGTTCCGACATTAATCTATTCATCGTGAAATGCCAAAACGTCGTAACCACAAATCAACTTCCAACTGTCAAATTGACAATCAGTAAAAACAGTGTTGCCAGTTTAAAAACCAAACCCCTAAAAAAACACCCTTTACTTGTAGTCCCAGTTTGAGCAGGACCTAAATTGATAACTCTCTGCAGTTACCGCGGTCTTTAGCCACCTGCCTGCAGTTACACACTTCACGTTGGTTGAGTTCCCTTCTAACCGGTAAGATCTTTCTCCATTACATTGTCAATCCCAGATGGGGTTGAAGGCTCTTTGTGACGCATCGTTAGTATCCGTTGGCTGTACCTGTCGTAGGCATCTAAAGCGAATAATGCGCACTTTCGTGATGTCGGTCTCTCTGTACAGCTCATAGAGTTCGCTGTTAAATTTTCGCCTCCAAAGCCCGTAAATCACAGCACCTAAAGAGTCATCGGCGCGTTGATAGAGAACAAGGACATTTGAAAATCCGCGGTATGGAGGATTGGTTAGGGTCTTATATGGGGTCTCCTTAATGTTTCCTGACAAGAACTTATTAGTCAAGGAAATAGCGATTGGTGCAACTCTACGTCTGTTTTGTGATGAGTTTTCATTATTTGAGCCACTAATTGCGAGACATTAATCGAACAGGCAACATACTCGTAGATCGCCAATATGCGGCAGCAAAATGTCATTGTTAATGAATCTGCAACGCTGAACAGCACTTCTATTCGCAGGAGGTGATTGCTAGGGTAAAGCATTATAAGCCCGGCGTAGTTGGATGAAAACGTCATGGTGAGGACACCTATCACAGGAGATCGGAACCAAAGTGGCTTGGGACTATGATGTATCCCTTCACCGATACTGTTCTTCTAGGTGCTGCTTCTCTGTTCTATATCATCGGGATCTGGAGGACGTCGGTAGACTTAAACGTCTTAACTTAAACATTTCAGTGCTTGCTTTCCATTTCGTGGGATGGAAAGGACTCCACCAAATGACTGGTAACGTAAAGAAAGAAACAAATGTCGTCGGACTGAAAAAGAACACTGGGAAGACAGAAACTATCATATTCATCAAGATTTTTGTACCTCAGCTACACCCAGTTTTTGTAACTGCCGCCAAGCCACGGACTCTCGAGGCCTCAACTGACATACTATCAAAACCCCCAATAAAGACGCCGAGCCAGGAATTGTTAGATCTTCTAACAGATTGGCCAGGTTGAACTGGATGGAGAAACTCACCCTGTTACGCTTAAATCCCATCTAAATAGACAGCCAATTGACCAAAGTGCTTCTTCTGAAAAAAAGGGTACCGCACTCCGTAAAGGCATTCCAGATCGGTAGAAGGCGCTAAAGCCTGTCTTTGCAGTGTTAATAGATAAAAATGCATGTGCCAGCTGAAGCTACTTCAACTGAAACGTTTTAGTTTCATGTATCCGTAGCCGACTCGTTTTCCACTTTCTTTAACAGAGTCAAACCCGGCGGAAGAGATGAGACGCCTGCTAATATGATCATGAACGCAATTCTCTTTGGAATGACATCCTTTATCCTCACCCTTATTCCAGAAGGAAAGGCGTGGTACGACTTGACCTTTAAAAAGGCTGTCAGAGTTGGAAAACTTTCAAGACCAACCTGGCGGAGGAAGAGCGAATAAAAGTCGTTCTTAACCGTTTGAAGCTCCACTATGACCAAAAATTGTAGCAAACAAGTACTAGTGGCCTAAGGTAGTAGTTATTTTTCGCCATTGCCGGAAATATTAGAGATTTTGCTTCATCCTTAGTTTTGACTGTGTACTTCGCACTTCGTACTACCTTAACGCCACCCGATTGTTTCATGTGTCTACCTATTTTAGAGCCCTAGCTCAGATTGAATGTTTCCACTTCTTCGGAAGAGGTGTTCTGCCACGTTGGCAAGACCACCGCGTTTGCTTTTTGATTAATCCCATTCTTTCTCTCTCCTGGAAAACATCCTTTGTCCAGCACGTTCCTAAAAAAGTCCGAATCTTCCTACAGACTCATTGTGCTTACGAGACGTAAGCAGAGTCTTCTTTCTAAGGTCATGGTGGCGCTGATAAAGCTGATAATCAGCTCACGGAATATCTCGAGATGCGGGTACATACAAAAACTAAATGACCGGCAGTTATACAGATTCCGTAGCAACAGGTCAACAGGTGTTTTGATGGTATGTCTTACCAAAAGGTGGTTCCAAACTCTAGACCAATTCGATAGTGGCACTGGATATCTCAAAGACATTTGACAGAGTTTGCCATCAGGTTCTTTTGTCGAAAAGGTGCGGGTTTAGCATGGATGAATCTCTTCTTCAACGAATTGGAAACTTCAATGAGGAAAGTTCGGAATCGATTCAAATTGCGGTGGGTGCTTCCAAGTCTTGTTTCCACAAAATAAGTGCTGGTGTGCCTCAGCTGTCTTCCACCCTTTTTTTAAATTTCATTGATGATTCCTTGTTTGCTACTTACGAGTTATATTCTTAGGTTAGGTAAGGTTGGCGGGTTGATAAGCAATCTCGAGCCGAGTCCTTTCTATACCTCATCATATTTAAGTCTGTGTGTGGAGGAATTGGGTTTTGATTGGGGTTCTAGTTCATTTGGTCCCTGAGCGGGTCTAAGCCATCTTGTTGCATCCACGAATCTGAAAAAAAGCCCCCATAAGAGAATGGCCTGCGAGCAATCCAACAGGCGTAGCTAGTTCAGTTCTGCTTTTCAAGAGAATCTTCTTGTTCCTAAGCTGGCGGCAGTGCTCTCTGCTTCTCACATTCGTCCGCGGGCCCCCGCCCTGATTATCGGCTGTAGAGCAGCAACGGCGATCACGTGATGAGCACGGTTTCCAGTCTAATGGCGTTTGGCGCGGATGTCTTCTAGATCTCATGAACCAAAGATGCACAAAGCTGTAGAGGTCAACTATGAAAGCTATAGCGAGCAGGGAATGTTTGCATCCAAGCGTAGGGCTGCCGGTCTACAAAACGGAAGTGTTCTCCTTCCGAACCAAAAACTTCTCTGTGGATATGCTGACGTCTCTGCTTACTTGAAACCCTAGACTCGACAAGACAAAATAGAAATCTATCGCAAGGATAGTGAGAACCAAGAAAATAAAGATGTTTGCTTCCTTTTTAATTAAGTCAAAGCCGTCAACCTGCCACCGGAAGTGTTGGTGGATAAGGCCATTAAATACGCTTTTACATTCAGGTCGCCTGACACCAGCTATATATTTCGAGTTCTGCTGGGAAAAGTTATGGATCGGCTGTTGGCCATTTTCTAAGAGAATCTGGTCGAAACCCTTGCAGATGTCTACTCACTTACCAAGAGCCCCAGACCTATCAGTCTGACTGCTTTCTTCTGAAGAGACCCATTAAGCTACATATGTACAGGACTGCTTTGGGAATGCATCCTCTGTCTTAAACGCAGAAGATCTCAGAAGAATGCAAGATCTAGTATATGAACTCTAAAAAATTGAGGATGTGGTGCACATTTTCAACGGCGTTGCCTAATCAAACAGCGACTTTGAAAGCATGTAATGGGTTTACAGTACCCCAGAACAGGCACTTACTCCCTGTACGGATAGACGGAAGTGAGCCTGGTCGCGATTTAGGAGCGCTTGGTTGTAACTTACATTCGACTGGTGGTGTGCTGTTAATACCTGATGCACTTCATGCGTGGACATTGTCAAGCAGATTACGTGGTTGGAGTCGGTTAGGTTAGACCAGCCCTCGTACGCTTAGGCCAGTTGTAAATTCTTTGTTACCTACCCTACTTACCCTACTTCTGGAACCATAGATACCTTTTGACAAATTCCTCAAGGACTAACCAGATTTTGGAATTGGTAACAGCCTAGAGATTGCATTCTGATGCGTGTCAATGCAGGGCAATTGCAAAAGATGTGCCGCGTGGATTCGTCTTTCTCTTTTTCCCTACAACTTCTGCAGAAATCGTTGTGAGGAATACTCAATCATTGCTCATGGCTTTCAGTGGCACAGTGTCTTTGGATTATATTTGGGAGTTTGGGTATATCTCTGCTACTAAGGGCGATCAACTCTCTTGAGTTGATGGATCGAGTGGGGGCCATACTAGTCCAAATGTCTCATTGCGTCCAAGTCTAACTGGGCTTAGAGAATGCTTCAAGGTGCGTCATTTGTTAGGCATATGAGATTGGTGACTTGACGTTGTCAAGTTGCTTAGTTTTTTTCCTTAGAGTTCCAAGTATGGCCATTTCATCAACAGGAGAGTTCCTCGTGACGTCCAAGTGTCCCGGAACAGAGCGTGATCTTGTGGTTCTTAGCTGTCTCGTTGAGATCAAGGAGTTAGCTATCCTTAATTTGACGCTGCTCGAAGGTAGAACTCTGGCCGCTGCTTGGTTCCCTATGTATGTTGCAATATCCGATGAGGGTATTGGATTTAGGCTGAGTCAAGCAGCTGAGACGTCGGCTAGTATGCGTGTATGCAGACCTTTAGGCCAACGCCTTCAGCTGTCTTAAAACCGCCTGCGAAGATGGAGAATGAAGTTGCTCCATGTCCATTTGTTTCTTTTTAGAATCAGAAGATCGAAGTCAATGTTGAAGCAAATTGCAGTTATCTAAAGATCGGTAGATCGAAGGATGCCGCGATTCGTCGTAAGTAGACTGGCGTATCTTACCTACCTCTATAGCTCTTTTCATTACTGAAAGTCTTCCTAAACTGAGAGCGGAGTTAGTTGCAATCTGCATGCCGTAAAGGTCTAGGTAACAAATCGAGCAGAGGTTAGAGAGCTGTCGTTGGAGGCGTTTATAAGCCAGTGGTGCTTGAAGTTGCTGTGCAGGTCGCCAAGAGCTACATATGCATATAAGTGGCTTTGGGTCTTAGACCACCTACAGTCTTTTGTTTATTTTCGTGGCTTCTTTACTCCATTTGGTTCTATGTCGTCATATAAGGGGAAGCCTGACCCTGCTCAGATGTCTTTGACATGAGATTAGAGCAGTGGTACTGCTGGGTATGATAAAGTTAGCATAGAACTGCAAACCATGATCTAACCAGCTTCTTGGTCTCACAATGATGCAATTTAGTAGCTAGCTACTAGTTTCGACTCTTGGTGTTGAGTACGTTGGCTCATTCACTTAGTGCGAATGTCTGTCTTCAACCTATACAAGATTTGAGTTTAGTCCACGATCTTGATTAAGGCCTTCCTTTGCCTAAGATCATGATGAAATCCAATCGCACACAACTAGGCTCTAGCTCTGGTATCATCTTATATCTTTAAAAGTGGCCACCTGTGCGTGGGATACAGACCAAGTTACAAATTTCATAAAAGAAACAGCCTACTAAGACGACTTAAGTAGAAACCCAAGTCAAGAAATTGAAAGCAGGGAACGAATGCCATTGAAATGGAGTACAGTTCTGAACGATAATAGATTTATAGTCATCACATAAAATCTTTCGAGTTATCTTCAAGTGTTAAGGGCACATTAAACGTTTGGTTCTAGTACCATGAAACAAATACTTGACACACCTTAGCTCCACAGCCATCTAGAGAAGTCATGCAGGTATTACCAAACGAGAACTAAAAAGTTCTCACAATTAACAATATCGTGCTGCATCATCATGGATGTCGATCTATCTATTTATCTTTCTTAACGATAATTAACCATCAGAACAATATTTTTTCCTCATCTCTCACATGCTAATTACCCTTAACTATGTACAAAGATTGATCGCAGATGGGAATTTTCCCCCCAACACTATTCTGACGCAGGGAAAATAATCGATTTTTAATGAAATTCACCGCCACCACCGCCTCTACGTCATTACCAGTCGACTAGGCTTCTTATTCTAATTACTCGCCCACTACGGATACCTTGGCCGTGCAAAGGAAAATATTTGAAAACAGGAAAAAGATTAAATTAAAAAGGAGAAAAGAAAAAAATTAAAATAATAACCATCCATCTACAATCTACATACTGGTATAATCGGATTTTGACGTAAGACGTACATCCGATTACGTTACGTAATTGAATTGAAAAAAAGAGTCGGAAACGCACAGCGTGAACCAACACAAACAGACCTAAAAAAAACCGTAGATAAGTGACGAGCTGTCAAACAATAACATACAACGACAGCCGACTTCAGATCGTGCTTCCCCATCAATCCGCTTTGACATAAGCAGAATGTAACAATAGCCGATGGCAAAATCCAAAGAAAAAAAATGGCGGAAACAGAAAGCGGCCAAAAATGGCAAAATAGCAAAATAGCAAAATAGCAAAATAGCAAAAATAGCGATAGCAAAACCGACATAGAGAGGAAGCTTTTGTGCTAATTTCGGTCGTCTGACGTAAGTGACTTAACTTAAATTAGCGGTAATTAGTGTGAATGGATAGGATCAACTACTCGCAAAGTAGCGAACCTCTTGGCTTTTGTGTTGTCTGTTTACATACATTTTGCGCACGAAAATTGACAATTGACCACAAAACAGGGTGTTTCGTAATTCAATTCAAAAGATATTGCTTTCAATCCAACCATTGTGCATCTACCGTTGTCGTTTTCCATTTTAACTCAATTCGCCTGGCAGCTGTCACTTCATTTGTTACCTTTATTGTGTTACTTTGGAGGCACGAAGATTCCACTAAGATCTTTCCATGACATTTAGTTATGTAGCATCCTGAAGAAACGTCAAGTTTTCTGTTCAAAGTTTGACAGAAAATTTAAACGTATCCTCCATTGCGAACTGTTCGGTGGCAAATCTGAAACCAGCTGTTCTCACTAGCCGTCACGTGACTTGTGTAAGTGCTGACATCATTGACAAGCCTACATGAGTTGATGCGCTGAATCCAATTTTCTTTTTTTCGCATATTTAAGCCGACATTCCAGCAATTTCATGTCGAATGTTCGCTGCAAGTCGTCCCATGTTTGTGGCTAGTTGCCATAGACTAGAGACTTAGAGAAAAGAGTCATTTACTCACTTACTTAGGTGGCGCTGTAGTTGGGGATGAGCGTCAACTAACAAGCCTCTCTAGTTACCTCGATCCTTAGCTAACTGCTTCCAGTTGAGCATTCCAAGGCTGTTGAGGTCCTCTTCTGTTTGTGTGCGCCAACTAAGGTGAGGTCCTTGAAAACTCTGCGCGCCGGAGCCTTGGTGTCAGTTCGCTCTACATGTCCTAGCCATTTCAGGCAATTGATGCGCAGTTTTCTGACCAGATCGAGGTCGCTGAACAGCTCGTATAGTTCGTCGTTAAATCTTCTCCTCCAAAACTCATCAACGCAAACGGGACTGAATTTTTTTCAAAGAATATTTCCCAAGAAACGACCGGAATATCTTCGATAGAGTCCATGCTTCAGCCCCGTAAAGTAGGACTGGGATGGTCAAGGTCTCTTTAGTTGTTCTTGGTAGGGCCTTACGACTCAGTTGCCTTCTTTGCTCATAGAAACAGCGATTGGTAAGAGTGAGTCTTCGTTGTATTTCTATTGAGGTGTTGCTGACAGAATTGATAGCATAGCCAATGTAGCCATAGTCCTTTACTAAAAGTTATAGATGTAGTCTATGACGTTCTGTCTCGTGAATTTTGGGTGTCCCGCATTTGTTGACAGCATATACAGGCCTCATTTATTGCTAAATCCATTTTGGCAGGTTCCGTTTCAATACCAACGGAAGCGCCGAGGACAGCCAGCTGAGTTTTGTCAATTATGTCAATATCATCTGCGCACGCTAATAGTAGCACACACTTTTGAAAGACTGCGCCTCTGATGTTCGCTTGGGAGTTCCGCACAATTCTTTCAAGAACCATAAATAAGTCATATGACAGCGCGTCACCTTGTCTAAAACCTTTTCTGACATCAAAGGTGTCGGTTAAGTCGCAACCGACTTTGATGGAGTAGCGAGCGTTGACCATAGCCATTCTGCACAGACGGATGACAAAACTAGACATGGCTCTACGCAACGCGTCTCTAGAAATGCTGTCATATGCGGCCTTAAAATCGATAAGAAGATGGTGGGTATCGATTTGGACTTCTTGAGTTTTTTCCAGGATTTTGGACTTCCCTGGTCTGAAACTGCATTGATAGGGTCTAATCAGGTTGTTGACGAAGGGCTTCAGACGTTCAGACAATATGGGAAGAGACAAGGTTAGGTTAGGTTAAACAGGGGTGGATGGATATGCCATTACACAGACACTAGGCACCAAAACGGGCCCATTGCGATCCCCGTGGAACCAGTTGAATTTTTCTCCAAATGGCAAAAACCTAAACAATCGCCCTGGTGAAACACCAAATTTTCTTGCAACAGCCACGAAAGCCTTTGGAGTTCATGCCGTCTATTTCCTCTAGGTTTTCGAAAAAATATTTCTCTAAAAATTTTCTTCGACTACGCGATATTGCCTCGCATTCACACAGTATGTGCGTTATGTCCTCAACAGATTGCAGATCACCGCAGAATCTGACAATTTGAGTCTCTTTGCGTGTTTCCGCAGGAGACAGTGTCCTGTCAAGATTCCTATTACTGTCCTAAGCGTATCCCTGTTTAATTTTATTAGCTTCCTAGATCTTTTGCCGACCAAAGAGCCTTGGATACCCTGTGTCCTTCAAGACTTGACCATCTTAGGTTGGCAGTCTTTCAGATTTTTTCCTCGATAGTGCCCCTTATTATGCAAAGGGGTGGTTTGATATTGGTAATCTCACTATTGTCGCAGTGTCCTGGCATCCAGCACAGTCTTACCCGGTTCTAACTGCATAGTGCCTTAAGCCCCAAATTTTTCCTACTGTTTTTTTTTGCAGATAAAAAGAGCATTATATGCCTTTTTGATTCTTTCTGCTACGTTAAGATTCCAGTTCGGGTTTTGTCCTGAATCACACCCAGATACTTCGCGCTGTCCGAAAGGGACAGTTCCAATCCGTTGAGTTTTGGGAATTTGTCTTGCAGTATCTTGTACTTTCTGGTGAAAAGAACCAGTTCCGTTTTGAAAGGGTTGACATTGAGACCACAGCTTTTTGCCAAAAAGCTGATCATCTTCAGGGCAACCTCCATAATGTCGCTTAATATATTTCAGAATTTTCTAAAGCGAAATTTAAACACTCAGCCATTTTCCATGAATGGCACTTACATCGTCGAAACCGAAAAACTTTCCACTCTCGGTATGTGAGTCAACGATAACTTACGTTGGAATGACCACATATTCGATGTCGCCAAAAATGCTGCGAAATGTCTACGTTTCCTCAAACGATGTAAAAAATACTTTACCCCCTCTGATCTGACTTCAATCTACAATGTCCACATCTGGTCGGGTGCGTTCAAAACATCTCTGCACCTGCTACATAGGATTGAAAACCTTGCGATAAAACTCATAGGTGATACTACATAATATCACTCAAACAATGGACACCCTCGAACGTCGACGTAATGTCTCGTGTCTCACTTTGTTTTATCGCTATTTCCATTACCAGTGCACCAGTAGCATTCCGCCCGTTCAAACTATCAACCGTAACACATGTCTCGCTATGAATGCTCATCAGTATACCCTCAAGCCCACTTCCGGACGTACTCTAAAATATTGTGATTCGTTCCTAAGCCGTACAACTCGCTTATGGAATGCCCTGCCAAGCTCTTTATTTCCTAGCCATTATAATCTTCAAACATTTAAAACCAACGTTCACCGGTACCTCTCTTTCCATCCTCCCTGATTTTCCTTCGCCCGCGCTGTGTGCAAACATTTTAAGGGGACTTAAACCATCTGACGCTGCCTTGTATAGCTCGGTAGGTATGACTTCCGATCCGGCAGCCTTGTCTTTATGAACATTGGCTATTGCTGTCTTTACTTTATTTTGGTCGGGTGGATGGTAGTCTTGGCTTTTGGTTCCATGGTTTGCTCAGCCTGACAGTAGAATTAGGGTCGTCGTCTGTGTTTAACAATTCCCATACGTTGCATCCTTTCCGATTGTACTACCAAAAATGTCCTTCTTTCCAATTGTTATGACATTTCTTGTAGATTTTGTGGACGTCCTTTTAGAAACATTGTTTAGTTGCGTGTTAGCTCACGTGTCGAATACTAAAACTTTTTGCCTCAGTCTACTGCATACAACAATTCCACGCATCCTACTGTGTATCGTTCTTTAAATTTAAAATTTTTAAGAGCAGCTCTTGAAGGTATGCTCTAAGGATTTGTTCTGTTCTAGCCATGTTAACATGAAATGCATCATGTATCATGCACTTGCCCAGTATTGTTATATCCAGAGGTAAAGACCCCTAAATGCCCTTTGGTGTCATGGATTGAGTTAGACGTTCGAAGATTCCCTACTCAATGATACCGGAGCGCAATGGTAGGTAGGTGGTTTGTTTTTATTTCAGGCAGACAGAAAATCGATTTCACCAGACATCCATTCTATCAATCAATCCATCTACCTACTCACATTTTTTTATTTATTTATTTATTTGTTCCACTTACGGGTGTAGCGACACCCAAACACTGTCATTATCGCTCCTACTGTTCAGGTTTTGTGATTGGTTCCGGGATAAGATGTTCCCTGCAATGTTGTCGATGCCGACAAAACGATTGTCATTAACACTCTCTGCATGACATGATGTTGTATATAGTGGCCCGGTAGTAGTGTCTAGATTGTGTGTTTTCTATTGACTGATCTATTTGCTTTTCGACTCCATGGTGTCTTCAATTTCACTATGCTTGATGAAGTGTACTCACCGTAGGTGGGTTTGAACAGAATTCCACTTTGATCTTGACGGTTCACGTGAGTGCACCAAACCAGAAGTAAAAGATTGATTTTGAACGTGAAACAAAGAGAAAAAAAGGTGTCACTTTGCCTTCTACCCACCACCCACCACCCACACCCTAATACCATAGATCTGCTTGGTTAATTTCGAAAACCAAAAATAGGATTCCATAGTGCTGCTCTTCAAATATTTGTCTTATTTGGAAAATGTACCCAAGAGAAGCTGAAATGGAATTTCCTTGGATTTCTCTTATCTAATTCTTTTCCCTTCCGGGGGCTGGGGTAATAGGGGGCTGGTAAACAATGGACAAAACACCAGAAACCCTCAGTATGAAATAGTCTTGTAGATAGCCGGTTCTAGTTTGTAGCTCTCTTTCGGTAGACCTTCATTGAAAATTGTTGTTTTCGAATTTTAATTAAAAACCTCCTCACAAGCTCTGGCTAGAAATTTGTGAGCTCCTTGCAATCGTTTACACAACAAATTAATTAATGAGAGATGAATGCACAGAGCAAACATTTACGTTTGTCGAAAGATTATATTCCAATCGAGTTGGTTCGGGTGGCAGACAGGGGTGAACCAAGGCGAGCTGAGTTGGATTGAGGCACACTGGAACAAACTGAGGCAAATTGTGACAAACTTTGTATGGGGGTGGGGATGGACGGAAGTCTATAAGTTGTTGATAATTAATTCTACGTAACTTGGAACAACACCCCAATCTGTTCAATCGAATTGCTTTGTTCGATAATTGCCAAAGAAATTGTAGGAAAATTCCGATTCCGACTAGAATGCGACGCACAACATGCAAACACTCCGACAACGTGTATCATCTTGTCGGGTATGTAAATATTTTTATTTTGCAAGTCAGCGGGTTGGTAAAGATACAGATGCGAATATGTATTTCATGATGTCAATTTACCGCATCTCCAGCGCAATAAAGTTGACTGTCGCGGCTGGCGGACTGGTATGACTACTTCAGAAATACTCAAACGGTGTGTGGGTAGGAATAAAATCTTGATTTGGGCTGCTCCTACCTCTCTCTCTTTTTCAAAGATACGTCCAATTCCCGTAAGCACTGACCTACTGTTGAAATAGGTAACACAAACAAAGAACTAGTCCATTACACCCTGCCTGACTTGAACTGCAACCAACTTCAGACTGCTATAATTTCCAAACCGTTCATGATATTGAGCTCAAATTTTGACACATGACAGATAATTTTATTATTTACAAGCCTTTTAAACGATTTGCGTCTCAGTCATGTTGGAAAATTTTTATCCGCGATGGAATTCAAACGTGAGTGTGATTGCTTTATATTTGGCTGGAAAACCACAAGCAGCTATCGTTAGAGCCCTCCAGCTCCTCAACTTGAATAAATCATTTGTGTTTCGAACCATAGCTCGTTACCGTGACACTGGTAGCGTTGCAAAACGCCATGGAGGTGGTCATAAAAAAACAGCAACATCGACAGAAAAGGTGCGGAAAGTGATGGCTCGAATTGAGCGAAATCCGCGTCGAAGTGGAAGAAAAATGGCTCGTGAGCTCAACATATCGTTGGAACGGATGCAATACATACTCAAAAATGAGCTTGGGCTCAGGCCATTGAAGTTCCAAAAAGCACACGATCTTACACCGCAACAGAAAAAAGTTAGAGTCGGAAGAGCGAAGGAGGTGCTACGCTTGCACGAAAGTGGTGAGTTGCCGAATTTGGTTTTTTCCGATGAGTCGCCATTTGTTATCTAGCAATATGTCAACAAACAAGATAACCGAGTTTACTTGCCAGAGAGGTCCTTCGAAAATTTACACCTTCGGACGGCCACTAGAAAGCAGGCGGCAGCACCAATGGTGGTGGTTTGGGGCCGCCATAACCGCCGATGGTCGCTCTCCGCTCGTATTTTTGGACCGTAGCGTCAAGTTAATGCGATCGTATACCGTGAAACTGTCTTAGAGGCAGTATTGAAGCGTTGGGCAAACAATCATTTCGGTCGGAGACCGTGGACATTTCAACAAGACTCGGCAGCGTCTCACAAAGCGCGCGTCAACCAAGATTGGTTAAAAAACAATGTTCCACACTTCATTTCTACGACACAATGGATTGCAAATTCTCCGGATGCAAACCCGTTGGATTTCTCTGTCTGGGGTATTTTGAAGGCGAAGGTTGGCACTAAAAAATATCAAAGTTTGGACCATCTCAAACAAGCACTTCGCCGGGAATGGGCCAAAATACCGCAGAGCCACTTGCGTGCAGCGTGCGATGCTTTCTTCGGCCGTCTCAAGTTGGAGTTCGAGTCATTCACTGTATACTTCTTGTGATGCTCCTTTAACTGGACTTTCTTAGTCTTTCGTAGAAGAATGAGTAAACGCTTTAGTGCATAAGCGCCGAGCAGCTGCAACCTGATGCGATCGTAGTCGGGCACTCACAGAAAGAGTTTTCTACGTTCTCGTCATAACTTTCACAACAAGCGTCCTCGGATGTTATGTCACTCACTCCTAGCACACTTATGTGCTTAGCAAAAGCATAGTACCCCGTTAAGCCCTCTACAGTCTTTCCTTCTGAGGGAAAGCAAGAAAGTCGCTGATCTCTTAGAGACATCGGGAACCATTCGATTGGTCTCTCTTCTTAACCTTGCACGGTAAGCTTATCGATGATCCCATTCTGATCTGCGACACAAACAGAACACAGTTTCAGCCTTCTGACTTTATTCAGAGAGACCTTGCATTTTCAAACCTTGCATTGTAGGTTCCTTCTGAGTTCCTTCTGAGTTCCTCACCGTCAAGTTCGGACGTGCTTCAATTTCGTTCCGCGATAATTTGTGAATAATTGTTTTTCTGTTTGACCCCTTTCGAACCGCATTACTTGTTCCCATTCACACCATTGTTTCTCAGTGTCATCAAAATACAGTGTCTTCGTAAAAATAACCTACGCTATTACTTAGAACTAATTTAACCATGTCTTCCTGTGGATATGCTGACTGCGCTGTACTTACTAACTCAGTGGTAATGGTTACATGCAATTGGGTATGTGGAAAGAAATTCCATTCCATATGCATTGGTTTGAGCAGAAATGCTAAAACTCATTTCGATGAGTGTAAGTGCATTTTCTGCTTCTTCTGTGTAGAGTGCCGGACCATCTCCCTGGCACATATCCATATAATGCTGGCTATAAAATGTAATAACCAGCAACTAATTGGGTTGGAAACTGGATTTCAGAGCTGAATTGCGATGTTCAATATAAACAAACTCATTTCCGAGAGTTATGATGCACTAAACTGGTCAATCGATAACAGGATAACCACCATAAAATCAGCTGTTCAATCCCTAAACTCGAAAAATCGCCAAATTAGCAGATTCTGATAGGTCTCCCTACTCAAACACGTTACCAGTGATTCAGTCAACTTCAATTCAGTTGAAACAATTATATCAACGTTGGCAGACCAATCCACTCTGTTGCATCCCAAGCATGCTCCGAAAACATCGACTGCCTCCACTTGATCAACCACAATGCAGATATTGGAGGAATTAAAACACATCTCTAGTAAGCCGGATGCACATCCATCTGTAGTAAGTCCGTGTAACAAACCCTTACACGACAAGGTATATCCATCACTCTCAACCACTTCAGCCGCAACTCATTCAACAGCCGCTACCACCGAAGCCCCCGTTCAACTCTTTAAGATTAATGCAACTGCGATCACCAATCCCGTCCCAAGACCATTGCCAGCAATTAGGGCTCTTGGGACATCCTGGATTCTCCCTGATTGTAACAATAGAATACAAAAATTAAATAAATTGAATCTTGAAGCCACCAACCAACCGGAACTGTCTACTTTCTTCCTCCAAGCTGCCCCACGTCAGGCAAGCCTGTCCTGGACCAAAGATCTTTTTATGAAAAAATTTGGCATACGACACGTCAAATGTAAGCTAGTTGGTAAAGTCAAGAGCAAAAACGGACAATGTTTTGAAATACGCATACCCGCTAAGTACGATTGGATGTTCAAATCATTCGGTCGGCATACCCATTTCGGAAAAGATGGTCGTCACCCAGCGGAAGGATCTGATAGATAATAAGCTTGAAAGGTTTAGCACCCACAACTCTGCCCTATCCCATCAACCCAAATTGGTCATTTAAGACACAAATCTTTCCAAGATTTTCCTCACCAGAGTCGCGACACCAAATTTTCTCCCTCCCATCACCTTTAAAGTCCTTTCAAAACAGAGTTTCATTTAACCTCGTTCCTGCCCCTTCTAACCAAGTTCCAACTGACATTGTCCCATCGGACAAATGCCCTAATTTTATTAGCTCCCATGTACAATACTAAATCCAACTACCTCTTCCTCATCTTCAAGTACCAATCCCCCTGATCCAACTCCTCTCACTAGTCAAGATTCTAGATCCGAGGTGCTTCACCAATATCCTTCCTCATTCGCTCGTTCTCTTAATTCGCCTGCCGCGGATTCTCACCCGAAATACCTTGACCCACTCCTTCCACCCACTGTCAAACTGACTAAAAAATGTTCAGATATGAATGAGGACAGTCGTTACGTAGTATCTCGTTTGAGAGACCGCCGCATTTATGAAAATGTTCAGCTCTACCTTGCCTAATTGCACGACAAACCCAACTCCGTTTGCATTGATGGTATAACCAAAACCAATATTATGGTTTCGATTCAACGAGAACGCCTTCCTATCAAGCCAGAGGAATTGATGCAAATTTTCGTGCGCTACCATGAGAGCTTCGACATCTCTTCTACGCTGCCTTCGCATGTCAACTCCAAACGTCTTTCGCACTTACACTACAGTTCCTAACAAACTGAATTTTATATCCTCCAGTCCAAAATGCCTGTCCATTTACTACCAAAACCTAAGAGGTTTGCGCTCTAAACTCTTCGCCGTATATCTCAATTCTCAAAAGTTTGCCTAGCACCTAATTGTTCTTACTGACACAAATCTAATTCCTGACATTAAAAATCATTTCTTCCAAGTTTTTCGAAAAGATGGATTTGAAAGAGCTGATAATCCTTATGCCCGAGGTGTTTTACTAGCAATTCGGAACTGTTTTCACGCAACTCCTGTTGACATTCCTCACCCTGACAGCTTGGAGTTAGTATGTGTCAACATTATGCCCGTTTTATCGCATTTTCCATGACTTTCCGCAAGATTGCCGGTGATAACTGTTCGCATTTCTGTCGAATATTCTCCGTAAGGGCTGCGATTGTCTGAGGTTTGTTGGCATTAACCCGCGACTTTAATTAGCCCCAAAGAAAGAAGTCTGGGATGGTTAAATGGGGCGATCTTGCTGCCCATACCAAATCGCCAAAATGGGAGATTACGCGACAAGGAAACGCTCGTGCTGTGTGTGCGGTTGCACCGTCTTGTTAAAGCCACATGTTCACCAAGCCCTGCTCATCCAATACCGGCAGTGAGAAGTCGTTTATCATGCCCCTGTAGCGTTCCCCAGTAACAGTGATCGTATTGCCGATGGCGTCCTCAAAAAAATACAGGCCAATCACTCCTCCCGCGTGAACGCCGCACCACACAGTGGCTTTGAGTGGATGTAATAGCACATGCGGATTTTCGGTGACCCAGAAACGAAGATTTTGCTTATTGACTGACGTAACCGCTTAAGTGGAAATGCGCCTCGTCGCTCATGATGATTTCCGACACAAAATCGTCCCCTTCGTTGTTGAGATTGAGGATGGCTTTACAGTAATTCACACGCAACTGACGGTCAGGAGGCATTAACTGATGCACTGTTTGCACTTTGTACGGGAACATGTGTAAGTCTTTCACTAAAATTCGATGTACGGTCCGTCTGGTGATTGCGTGACCCGTCGTCTGGTTGATGTTTCTTCGTTCTTAGTGACATCGGCAGCTACATCCGCGATATTTTCGGCCGAACGACCAGTCCGGTGGCGTCTAGCCCTACATGGTCTCCTGTAGTTCCACTCTGTTCGAGTCGAGCAGCTAAGCGCCGGAATGTTTGCCCAGTTGACGCAACACGATTAGGAAATCGACGTCGAAATTCATGTTGCGCTAACACCACCGACCGATTATTGGTCAAAAACATTGACACAATTACTCCACGCTCTTGTGGAGTATAGCGCTCCATTGCTTGTCCGTTTGTATACTGCGGCTGTCTAGTTCACAAATGTCAAATATGATTGACGTACGACGCCATTTGTAAAAAATTATACCATTTTCCGATAGAGTGATTGATTTTGCGCCACCTGTTAATATTCTAGTAGGCGATTTCAACCTCCCTCACCTTAAGTGGGTGCCTTCCAACGATTCGTCTCATTTCGTCTGCCTAACCAACTATTGCTAGATTAGTCAGACTTCCTCGGCTTCCTCCGTTTCATAAAGAGAACAACCTCAGTTTTGATAGGATTCACTGAAAGCTCCTTTTTAGTGCTTCAATCTTCGATCACGTCTAGGTCTGTCTGTGTTTTAGAACAGACGGTTTCCAGTCATGATCCCACAGATAGTGCAGCTATGCTTGAGACGATGGAATCATTGAGAGCTGTAAGCAGTGAACCGACCAATATGCGAGATAGAAGTGGAGACTCGTCAGATCAGGATACGCAATCAGTGTATCATCACCAGAGATGGTATCGGTCAATCAAATGATACCCTCAAACCCTCAAACTCTAAAATAACGTGACTCGTGTCGATCTCTGTGTTCCCTGGTCGTTATAACTTACAAACATTTAAAACCAATGTATATCGGTACCTGTCTTTCTTTCTCTCTAAATTTCCTTCGCCCGCGCTGTGTATAAACATTTTAAAGGTACAAAAACCCCTTGAGCGCACGCTCATTATATAAAAAAAAAAAACTGTTGCGCTGTCGAAAGCACCTTCAATATCGATGCAAATAGCCAGCGCGTACTCTAGCTTGTGGAGTGCGCCTTCAATTCTGACTGACTGATTTTGAAGCCCAGTCTTCCGGGATCTTTCCCGCTGATAGGCAAAGGGTGCATTCCTGAATGAATGAATGAAGTCAAACTGATTGGTTTAAAGCTCTTCGCCAGCGTTTGGTCATCTTTTACAAATTTTCGATATAAAGGCTACTTTTACTATCCCTCAGGGTTTCGGTAGCACTACAGTACTGAGTGGACCTGGACCTCAATCAACAAGTCTCTCCATTCAAGTCTGTTGCAAGGTGTTTCCTGTTAGGCAATTACACGCGTCATGTAGGGCGAGGTCCCTTTTTTGCACTGTCCATCTAAGGTATCTTTGCTATTCGATTGGCTTCCTAGTGGATAGAAAAAGCGATTGAAGAGAGTTAGTCTAATCTGGTTCATCTGTGCAGCACTATATATGTATACTTCGTATTTCGCTGCATGTGCTTGCTTGTTAAATCAGGGCCTTCCTTGTGATCGCCTAGTACATCCGAGGTGTCATTTACTTTTTCGATGGTTTTTATTTCTTGCAGCGCTGGCAGTGATCCAGAATAAAGCATAAGAGATCCTAAGAAGTTAAGGGGCTCTCGACCAACGAAGGCTCCTGCAAGCTTTCTCGCAGTACCACCAAAGATACGCTCTATTCCTAGTATTGGACTAAAATTGGCCTAGGTCATCACCGTGTTTTAGTTGTTTGTAATTGTATGGCTGTCCCATTAAGAGTTCATCGGGCATCTTCTCTATTTCAGCACCCTGACTAGTCCCGAGGAATCCATTTTGACTTCAGCTCCAACTATGTCAAAATATCTCGCGTATAGTCGAGTTGTCGTGGCTTGGAAACTCACTCACTTAGCGCTTATAAGATACTCGTGCCCCTGAGCTAAAATAAGCCCAATTGATCTATTGCATGTCTTCCTACTATAGCCGCAAACTTTCTATTATCAGTTGGTTCGAAAAGTCCCGAGACTGGCACATAGATGGCGACTCCAACAGCATATAAAGCGATACGTATCAGAATTTGACGACATTTCGACCATTAGTCATCGAGGTTGTGAAGTTTTAGTGATGCACCTTTGCTGTTTTCAAAACCATGGAAAAAACGAGTTTCAGACGTTGATAAAACACTGTTATTTGATGGGAAAAAATACCGTTAAAACTCTAGAATGGCTTGAAAAGTATTATAAGGGATCTGCTCCGGCGAAAGTAACCATTTTTCGCTGGTTTGTTTAGTTTAGACGCGTCGTACAGACACAAATGTACTGTACGAACGCTGAACGCGCTGGGCGTCGAAATGAGGCTGTTACGCCGGAAAACATGACAAAGATCCACAAAGTCGTTTTGAACAACCGTAAAGCAGAAGTGGGTGAGATAGCTGACATCGTAAAGATAACAATAGACCGCGCACATCATATTGTGCACGAGAATTTGGGTATGCGAAAGCTCTGTTCGAGTTGGGTACCGCATTTGCGCACAGTTGATCAAAAACAATAACGTGTTGATGATTTAGAGCGCTTTTTTGAGCCGTTTTAGCGAAATAAACAGAATTTTGTCATGCGGTCTATGATAATGGATGAAACGTGAACCCTTTTGCGTATTCGCAAACCTCAAAGAAACAGTTTGCCGGAAAAAAATGTGGCTTCGGAAAAGATCGCCGAAACTGAAGTTTTCTAACCACCTTTCATAGTTTGCTGTGTTCACCATATTTTGTCAATGTCGTCTGCGTATGTGAATAACTAAACATTCGTTTGAAAGATGTTGCCTCTGGTGTTGGTTTTCAACAGTTTAACACAATTCCTTCGGGAACGATGTTGCAGAAGACAGATGACAACGCATCGCCTTGTTTAAGTCCATTTCTGACATTAAAGTTCACGATTTTGTCATTACCGACCTTTACGGAGCAAGGTGTATTCCTTGTGGTTATCCTGCTTAGTAGAATGAGCTTGACAGAGATTCCAAAATTAGAAGTGGCTCTGTATAGTACCCTTTCGTATGCGGCCTTGAAATCAATGAATCGTGTGTCTCGGTTTGGAAATTTTGGGTTTGTCCCAACATCTGCCATAATATGAAGATTTAATCTATGGCCGATCAGACTATTGGGTCTCAGCCATTCACATAATACGACAGACAGGATTTTATAGTCAATAGGAACGCTCGAAATTTGTTAAGTTATAGCGGCCATATTGTTAAAGCAACATCTGTCAAATTTGTTGCGAATTGCTTAGTAGTGTATTGCAAATCACCATGGACGGTTATAGCGTTGAACAACATCTGAAAATCATCAAATTTTCTTTCAAAATCAGTGCTCCGTTCGAGAAGAAAATCATATTTAGCAGCGAGGCCCATTTTTGAATGAATGGCTGTGTGAGCAAGCTAAATTGTCGGATTTTGGAACGATAACAACCCACCAAGTCACTGCTTGGTACGGGTCTTGGTCTGGCGGAGTCATCGGTCCGCACTTCTTTCAAAACGAAACTGGCATTGCAATAACGATCAACGGCGAGCGCTACAGATCGACGACAAACAACTTCTTGTGGCCTAAACTGGATGATAGGGATAACGACACCATGTGGTTCCAAAAGGACGGCGCTACGTGCCACACGATGGACATTCTCCACGAGAGATTTAATGGCATGATTATCTCGTGCGGCTGCTATGTGTCCTGGCCACGGAGATCGTGCGATTTAACGCCTTTAGACCTTTTCCTTTGGGGTTATTTTAAATCGCAAGTCTATGCGAATAAGCCGCAAACAATTAACGCACTCAAAGTCAACATAACAGATGCCACCAAACTGAACCGCGGCGGGACATATCAACGACGTTATATTCCATACTTATTGCCATGGATATCTCACGCAAAACTTTATTTACATCTAAAAATTGAGCATCCATATTGAAAGTCCCTATATAGGCGTTGTTCAGGAGACTCATTCCCCTGTAGTTGGCGCAGTTCAGGGCACGTCTCTTCTGTAGGATAGAACTAACAATGGTGAGGTTCCATTCGTCGGGCATTCTTTCATTGAGAGATGAATTGATGTATGCTCCGTATGCATTGATCGCCTGCTTTAAACAGCTCGACAGCTATGTATAGTAAGTCAAGTTTGGCCGCTCTCTTGGATTCAAGCTTGGAGATTGTCATTTTGAATTCATTTTGGTCGGATGGACGGAAATGTTGTCTGTCTTCGTCCAGCTTGAATGGTGTGTTTAACATTTTCGGAACGCTAGTTCTGCTATGAGGTTTCTTTCTCCATCCATTCTAGCTTTACAGCTTTGACATTTTCGTTTTCGTTCTGAAAGCACCTCTCTAAGGCCGCGATCGAGCGCTTCTTATGCGCTTTCGTTTTTCTTCTGTTTTCCCAGATTTTCAGCTCGTAGAGCTCACGAGACCCCCTCGTCTTTTTCTGCAGGGCTGGATGCATTTCTAAATTTGTCTGCCTGCATCCGTCTTCTGGCTATCGTGGCTTCTTTTTTTGGCATAGTTAAAATTCAGCACATCAGAGGCGGCCTATCTGATTGCTCTTGGTCTTCTACGTTAATGCTGGGGACATCGGACTTCTTGAGAAGGCGGTGAATTTCCTCACAATCGTTTGTCGGATTTCATCCGCATCTTGGCTGTAACAAGAGAGTGGTCGAGTCGATTTCAGCTGCTCGAAACGTTTGGACATCCGCTGACAGAAAGCCTCAGGAGTTTCACATGGACACCTGCCGTGTAGGCCTTATTCCACGGAGCGCCTACGCTCATGTCGGGATTAATACAATGCGTCAATCAACGGCCTTCGGATGGTATAAACACCACCTCCAGTACCTACTAGAAGTCGTGTATAAAGCGCGATCTCCTCCCTTGGTAGAGGGTTGAGGCCTCTGCCATTCTGTATGTCATGGCACCGGGTTGCTGTGCAACTCTATACCAAGCAGACTGATTCGTGCTATAGCCATCAAATGGTTGAGCACAAGTCGTAGTACTGCAGCCTATGCTGAACCATGAGGTTTCAGAGTTCCAGTCGATCTACTCACCCCGCGATTTTGGTTATAAACTGAAAGCCACCACGATACTCCCACAAGGGAGCCAACTCCAAGGTCAGGCCGGAGCCATAGTTCCGGGGGCTCCTGACCTCCCAACCCAACTTCGCAACCTTGCGGTTACTTCTAGTGGGGCACCTTATTGCCCAGGACTGGCCGCCTTTAACTCCTTACTAATTATCAGGGTATAGCTGCCTGTATCGACGTGTAGACATCCGCTGACATAGTCTCTGGTTTTTAACGTAAACACCTGTCGTGTAGACTTAAGTTTACGGGAGGCCCGTACATCCATGGGAGCCTTGCCTTGCCATCGCTCTCCGTCAATCCTTTGATACCAATTCGGAACTGTGTTAGAGGCAGAAGTTCCACCCTTGATATGAGTCGAGGCTGACCTAAAACCTCTTACTGTTCTTAGGGTCACAGCACCAAGTACTTATTGCAACTCCACATTGGGTCAAACCAACAGGAAGACCCTTCCCACGACTTTGGGTTTAAACCACAGCCACAGGACGCTCCCACAAGGGGGCCTACCTCAACAAGTCAGGCCCGGACCGAAATCCGGAGGGCTCCTGACTAGTATGGTATCGCGACTTAAATAGAGACTACCGGTGGTCTTGCCGCCAACAAGACCTATAACCGGCAACTTGTAACTGGTCAAATCGTAGCAACCTTCGGTGGCGTCATTGGCGACCAGTAATTTGCTCTGTCCCCGCTTTTTACTATTGATGGGCGTAGCCTTGATAATTGGGCGGGGGCCAACATCCGCTAACAGTCGGTTGATCAGAAGTCAGCCAGTTCGCTTTATGGATATGACGGTGTTGAAACCGTGTGCTGGCTATGGTTACATTATGTTCCGCCGCAAAAGCAATACGTCTGTGTCCGCTTTCTGAGGTGATGTCTTGGAGGCTGTACTTTCTGATGTTTTCCTTGCCTTGCTTGGCATTACACGATTCGTATTCGATGACATTGTCACCATCTGCCACTACACCAGAGGCTTGTCTTTACTTCACAGCTAAATTGGCTCTTTCGTCTGAGGGAGGTAATTAGTGCTGCTTACGACATTGTCATCTGTGAGATATTTAGGAGGTAGCGAATGGCGGTATTTGTGTGATGAGTCCCGCAGTACAGGTCGTACTTCACTTCTGCTTAAGAGATATACGAGTACATATTCGGAGTTTGCCACTTCTGTTGCCTATTCAGCTAGTTGTCCTCCGCCGCATTTTCCCCCTTTTCCACCACCTTTCATCAGTTTTCTATTTTCTTTTTATGAATTTTTCTCAACCCACTTTCGAGTTGTATCCGTCACTCTTCAGATCAGCACTGTGGAAAACCCATCAAGCGTGGCTTGCTGCTCGTTTAAATGTCAATGTGTCAGTATCAGTGTCAGTGTCGGCTTCAATTTCGCGTTACAATAAATTGTGATTTTCGCAAGTCGCATTTCTCGAAAATCCACCCAATTCCATTGGCACACTTGGGCTGACGTTAATCGTAATTAGACGCCCTGCATTCTCTCGTTCAATTCTCTGTGGACCGATGGAATGTGGCTGCTGGTTTTGAACCGAATCGGGGACTTGGATTGCGTTTGTCATTCCGTTTACAATATGCCTGAGCGCATATGAAGCACGTGCAAATGACGTAAACACAGACAGGGGGTGGATAACATGTTGTACACTCAACCCCCAGTGCCCCTAATCCGCCGTCACGATTCCACCCATATGCGCGCCCATTTTTATGGGAATTTAATTCAAATTCTGTGAGTCGGTCGTTTGTGAAATGCTTTTGAAAGGCCAAGGTTTTGCGCAATTGAACGAACTCACACTAAAAAGAACGATGACCAGAGTACGAGTACATACAGTCTACTCTGAAACGGATATACCATCCATACAAACCGACAAACAGACAAAGTGTCACGTTCAAATGCAAGTGAGTTACAAAGATTTGCCGTGGCGTGCCGTGCTAAAAATAAACCCAATAGATGCAGAGATGCATAGATGCAGCTAAAAGCTAAGCGCTAAAGTGTGATATATGAGCACGAGTGTATACGAGTATTCGAACTCGTTTTATGTTTTTTTTTTTTTGAATTAAAATTTACTGCGCGTTTTATTCGGTCGCTCAAACGCTTCAAATGTGCGCGCGATTTATTTTTGGTCATAAAACAAATCGACGCGACAAGTACGGATACTCTTCGCGGCCTGCATTTGCTATAAGTGATGGCGATTCTAAGAGAAGGCATCTCTACGAGAACATTGTATTCGTACGTACGTATGTACGTGTGCCTCGTGTGTACTTTGGACTGACGCTACAATCTATGAGTATGCGAGTACGTGTACGAACACTAGGCAGCTACTGTCGTACTCTTGTACTCTCGTACTGCTGTACTGCTGTACTGCAACTGCCTTGAACTCCTTTGCTTTTGGGGTTGAATTTCGAAAATAAAAATGGAGTTCACTTACACTTACAGCGGAGTGCTAATTTGTTTAAATATTTGCAAAAGGCGCCAATGAGGCCGGCCCTGGCATAGTAGTGATGTAAATGACTTTGGCTTTTGCAATTTCTCCCAGGGCCGGCCACACCGGGAACGGGGAAATGGAATCAGCGTTTGTTTGGCGCTGAATGTTTAGTTTTGGCGATTTATTAGGCTAAATCGGGCGGAAGTTTATTTTTTTGTCTGTCGAAAACGGACACGGACGCGTAGTAGTTGTTTTTTTGAGAAATCGCTAATTTTTGGGGAGGGGGGAGGCGAAATAATATTTTTTAGAGCACAGAATTGACGTACTTTACGGTGTTTACACTTTTAAGAAAGCTAACAAGTGCCGACGTAGATATCGACGGTATTTTCAGTTTTTGTATTGAAAGAAAAGTGGACTAAGGCCTTGACCAAGTGAGTTAAAGCAGCAGCAATGCTGAGGTTACTACGTCCAACTTTGTGACGTATAATGACAATGATTTGTGCATGTCTGAGATACAGATAAGGAAGACCCTTTACGTTCGGGGAAATGTCAGTGACAGGCGTAGTGGTATGATTTCCATTAAACGAAGCAACCATGGCGAATGAGGACATCTTGCATGGTTGCTTTGTTTTTTGTCCTCGTCCTTCTTGCTTTTGTGTGAACTTGCCATTGGCACAATATATGTTTTGAAGCTAGTAATCAGGAGCTTTAGCGTATCTTGATTGGCTTGACATTGGCTTGTCCGCGTCTTGTTGGCGATTTTTATTGTAAACTATCGATCAGCCATCCTTGGGCTTGAGATGCTGTATCGTGATGTAAGGTCCTTGGCAAGTTTGATGGGATTTTGAAAGTTTCTTTACAATGCCTACCGATCCAACATCGACTGCTTTCGCAATCTTTTACATTCGACACAAGTTCGAAGCAAAATGCTGCTTGATCGATCAATTACTCCCATCGGACCATCAGCCAGTTGTCTGGGCCATTCCATCCTTGAGGAAATTTGTTCATTGAAGTCCTCTGA
This sequence comes from Volucella zonaria, assembly GCA_963966105.1. Lineage (NCBI taxonomy): Eukaryota > Metazoa > Arthropoda > Insecta > Diptera > Syrphidae > Volucella > Volucella zonaria. The sequence goes on from OZ014533.1 coordinate 125,554,000, forward strand.
AAACCGCTTTGTTCTTTATGTATGAACACCTGCTTAATATTGACTGTTATCGCTGCGAGAGAGGATTGTGATTATGGACTGATGCATACTGCTTCTTTCGTCTAAAGAGCTAGTCGTCATCTATCGGAGGACAAGGTCTAGCTTGACGCTGCTCAAATTTGCAACAGTTCGACCTGTCAAAGGTTTCCATTTACAACTGCCATGCATCCTCGTTGAAAACCATCAAAAGTATGGGTCCTAATGCTGAACCTAGTGGCATAGAACTGATTTGGTCGTACCATATGTATATATTCGTAGGATAGGGCAACAGGAAAGAACGTGTTCTAATGTGTCATGGTCTGCTCCACAGATGAGGCCATTTAAGGCCTCTATCGCCTTTTATTAGCGTTGTGGCCCATCAAAATACCTGCGCAACGCTTGGAGACAGTTCTTCCGGATTACAGGAAGAACTTTTATAGATTTCTGGGCATTTTTTCCTTCTACAGAGATCTCATTTCTACATATAATGTCCAGGGATGTAAACAGGACCCATAAACTTAATCTTTCTAGTCTCCTGATAGAATTTAGAGCCATCCCTAAAGATTGAACAGCATTTTTTTTGCAGCCCAGTTCCTCCTTACAATTAGTGAAATCCTGAATTACGCCTCTAGAACCCTTGGCGAGTGGGTCAAGCTCTGTGATCTGGGAATTAACCAGCAAAACGCAGAGCTTTTCCTTTTCATTCGCAAACGGAAGGTGCCATGAGAAAGAATGCCGACGGAAGACTGAAGACTATCCTTGGTTTACTGTCTTAAGATTTAAATTAAGTCGGCTCGGATAGAAGCCAAAGGAAGTGTCACACCACAATAGTGCTGATCAAACAGGGTAAAGGCTCGAATACGGACTACTTTCTGCCTCACTATGATTGTGAAATACCACTCTACTGTATCTTTCCCATTAGGGACAAGAACCAATTGGCAGATGACTGGATATTTCTATTCAAGGAGGGAACAGAAGTGCAAATAGAGATGACCTGAATCTGCATATGTACAACGTTCACTTTGCCTTCCAGAAACCATTACTGTGTTTCCAAAACGAAATTTTGAGTGCAGCAGAGGCGGCAGAGAGCAATATCCCATGAGAGTCCTATCCTATTGAGAGTCTGTCCTAAATGTCATCTCCGTCGAAATAAAATCAGAGTTAGTGAAGCGCTGTTGTAAAGAATTTAAGGCTACTTGTGCTCATCATAATGTGAACTTCTGCTAGGTACCTTAGGCGTCAGATGGGCAAACTAGTTGGCTCGCAAAGGATCTGGCGGACTCAGGCATCAAGTCTCCATCATGCCAGTCTGAAGCTTCAATTACAGCGGAAGATAAAATTTAAGACCGACCACCACTGAAACGTCTAGACAATTAGAGCTGGACATTCTTGAAAGATAGAGCAAAGCTAACTATACGATTCGGACTACTCGTAGCTCATCTCCTGGGGCTGCATCGACGACTACATCCGCATATGCTGTAAAGGCGAACACTTACGGAAAAATAGCGTTTCATTTTAATGTCCGAGCCTTAGCAACCAGAGGCAGAGAACCTCAAGTAGATAGATAGATACTGCCATGACCCTACAGAACTAAGTTCTGCTTCATTTTCCTATCTCGTAAGATTCGCAGATGCAACGAAACAGTTAAGACCCATTTAAGGACTGACATCGGAAACCAGATCACATCCTTCGTTAAGGCATCATATAAAGATAAATTCTGCGGACTGGTTTTTCTCGTACCACTTCTTGAATCCATGACCCCATTCGTAGTGAACCAATCATCCTTTGAGCCTTGATGCTAACAGGCTTCATATTTTAGCCAACAAGATAGCACACGATTGTCGTTTACAAAATCCTACGTGTGGATTCCAGAATATTTATGGGTTTTGAACCGTCGTATACTGGAACCAGGGCATCACTTTTGGCAGCCCGTGTCATAACATATTGACTTTGACCACCAAGATCCTGATATGAGCATTATCCTTTGCATTGATTGACGTTGAAATATTTCCTACCAATATACAAATGAAGACGTGTGTCATACCTAATAATCTCGGAAGATTCAAGCTTCTAGAGCTCAGGCTCCTTCGTTGGATCTATTCATGATGAAATTCTAGGAAAAGCCAGTTAATGTATTTAGATAAGACTCTCAGGATACTGAGGCCAGTGTACTGAGTACTGCTCTGACGAACATTTTACCATAAAGATGCCATCTTCCAACTCCGACTCTATTTGAAAGTAGTCTCAAGCAGGTGAACATTGTAGAGCTTGCGCCCTGCATCTCATTGAAAGGAAAAGTTCGTTCATCCGTCTTTACACTCATACATTTCGGACTGATTGGTTTCGTTTAAAATAACCTCAGCTTACCTGCTTCTTTTTCCTGTAGTCACCAAGGCATCGGCTCGTAGGTCTTCGTATGTTATCTCATTGAGCTAGGTCTTTGGCGTCTGTCTAGTTTTCTGCATCGAAGTCTTCGAGTTTGTTCTAGTTCATCCAATATTGCTGATAAATCTCGGCGAGTTGCATCTCAACTCAAACTTCAAGCCTCAATTGGTTGTTATTGTAACCACATTGAAGGTTATAACAACAACCAACTTATTATCGGTCAGTCTGAGGAAAATGACATAAAAAAAAGTAGGAACCCTAATGCGGAACCTTATGGCATACCAACATACCCTTAGATTGTAATGGTTTTTAGAAGATAACACATGGTCGTGCCGTTTCTAAGAGAGGGCACCACTTGAATTAAATCCATACCATTTTAAGTTAGTACCAACCTTCAAAAGATACATGTATAAATTTGACAGCTATCGGACGATTAGTTCTCGAGATATACCGTTGTGAGTGAATCAACTTTTGTTATTGTGAAAAAAATGGATTCAAAGCAATTTCGAGTGTTGATTTATCACTGCTTTTTGATGGGAAAAAATGCAGCCGATGCAAAGAAATGGCTTGATAAGTGTTACCCGGACTCTGCACCTTGCAAACGAACCATTCGCAAGTGGATTGAAAAATTTAAAAGTGGTCATACAAGCACCGAAGATGATGCACGCAGTGGACGTCCAAAAGAGGCTGTTTCAGATGAAAACATCAAAAAAGTCCACAAAATGAATACGAATGACCGTAAAGTGAAGTTGATCGAGATAGCTGAGGCTCTGAAGATATCAAAAAAGCGTGTTGGATATATCATACACGAATATTTGGACATGCGAAAGCTCTGTTCAAAGTTGGTACCGCGTTTGCTTACAGTCGACCAAAAACAACAACGTGTTGATGATTCAGAGGAGTGTTTAAAGCTGTTCAACTGCAATAAAGCCGAATTTTTGCGTCGGTATGTGACAATGAATGAAACTTGGCTCCATCACTTCACACCAGAGTCAAGTCGGTCGTCCAAAACGACCAAAAACTCAACAGTCGGCTGGCAAGGTTATGGCATCCGTATTTTGGGATGCACATGGAATAATTTTCATCGACTATCTCCAAACGGGGCAGACTATCAACAGCGACTATTACATTGCGTTGTTGGAGCGTTTGAAGGACGAAATCGCAGAAAAACGGCCGCATTTGAAGAAAAAGAAAGTGCTCTTTCATCAAGACAATGCACCGTGTCACAAGTCGATGAAAACGATGACAAAATTGAATGAATTCGGCTACGAATTGCTTCCCCACCCACCGTATTCTCCAGATTTGACCCCCAGCGACTATTTCCTGTTCACAGACCTCAAAAGAATGCTCGCCGGAAAGAGATTTAAGACCGATGAAGAAGTAATCGCCGAAACAGAGGCCTATTTTGAGGCTAAACCGAAATCGTACTACAAAACTGGTATCGAAAGATTGAAAAATCGTTTCAATCAGTGTATCGCCCTCGAAGGGCGAAGAAGAATTTTGCAAAAATTTTGTGTTTTACTATAAAACGGCACGGCCATGTCTGAAATTCTGGCCCGATCAAGACGGTACAGAAAACTTTACCAAATACCAGGAATGCATTACGGGTTCTAGCTGAGCGCCCCGTTCGTAGGGTTTGCTCCATTTCGGTTCCAGCATCAGCCGATAATGCTTCGAGGGCTCTAGAATAATAACTTTTTGAAAACACCAACGTTGTACGAGGGTACAACGATTTACGAATGACTTATTTACAATTTGTCATAGTATGAGGAAGACTACTGATACGGAACTCCTGCACCCAACCATGAGGGTAAAAATGAAATGTAGCTGCCTCCAAATGAAAGAATCCAATGCTGACATAAACCACTGTCGAACTAGGCGCAGAAGAAATGCTTCCAATTACAGACACAAATCCACGCATCACGTTCGTATCTTTTCAAAAGTCAAAACGCCACGGTTTTTGTAAACAGACACCTCAAACATCTGACATCTTGAACGAGTACCGAAATTCATAAACTCACACTTCGTTTCGAATAGAGCATTCCGCAACTATCTGAGGTATAGACGAGGAGCAGATGTACTCTCATCTGAAAGCTTTTCTAAACAAAAACAATTGGATTAATCAGCTCCACCACCGCAAGGTGTCCATATACGAGCAGTCATAAACGATCTAACGCAGCGCAGAAAATTTCTACGCGTTGAATGATTTTCACAAAAAAAAAAAAAAACCTCAAAACCCTGTAATTTAATTGCACTACAGATAAATGTCTTTCCTATGGTTTTCCAAATAAACAAGTCGCTTGTCTATGACGGGTGCTTGGTGAGTTTTTGAGTTACGTTGGGGAAAGATAAAATTCAATCTCACAATCTCTCAATTGCTAAAACAAAAAAAAAAAAACTATGCAACAGCTCAATCCTATCAGAGTCCTTAACCGGATTGAGAAGAGTATCCTCCCGGTTGAGGAGACAATTTCAATCTCAGTTCCTAGGTCTATCCCAACTAGTCCTCCTGCTACTGTCGTTCATCTCATTCCAGTTCGTCTGCAATGAGAAATGCAAACGTAAGGATATACGAATACGAATACGAATACGAGTTCGAGTACTTGTATCTGCAGAAGAGGAAAACTGATTATCGGAATTTGGACGACGACGGATGGATAAATTCTATCATTCTAGGAGTCCATTGTTTATTGTCGCCATAAAGACAGTGTCTAGACTATGAATGACAATTTAAATGAACTGTTTCGAGACAGTTTAACGAAGTGGCAACTGAAGGTATTATGTCCCTTTCAAACCATCAAATATACAGGAAACAGTGGGCGAACGTCTAAAAGAGGTTTAATGTACATAGTAGGTTGGTGAGATTGTTAGAACTTAGCTATCCGACACTGGCTTGGATGTGCTGTTCTCCCGCTACGTCTTTTCTTTCTTGATAACTCTATAACTATTAATCCTGGTAACTGGGAATAACTAACCACATCACTAAAGATACTAAGAGATGCAATTATTGTAGTAGTCGCCGTCTCAGTAACCTTTTCATTAGGAGGATATACAGCAACGTAACGTAGTGAATTACCGCCAACGTTACCATTGGAAATTACCCGGCTTTTGGCTTCAATAACCCTTTTGGATAGTCGCTATTTACTAATAGTTTGCTTCTCTGGAGTTGCTTCATTGTTGGAAAAGGACATTTGAATATTGCTCAGCCCTTTTCATTGAGATAGACTCTAATGTTAGTTTGCAGTTCTTGACTGCACAAAGACGCGTGAGCTGAGGGCAAGATGACTTCAGATGGTGATTAGAAGCTTCTACGGAAGCGCTTAGCGCAGTGACTGAGAATGCACACCGTGCGCGTTGAGCTGATTTGTTCTCTTCAAGACAGAGTCGGAATGTGTCCTCACAAAATATCCAGGAACCATTGATGTGGAATAAACCCATCTGGTTTCGGATGATTTAGTTGTTTCACACCACATTTACTTAGGTGGCACTACAGTATGGGGATGGCCTCATCTAAAATAACAAGCCTCTCCAGTTACCCCGGTCTTTAGCTAACTGTTTCAAGTCTTGCACTTCAAATCGGTTGAGATCCCCTTTAATTTGTGTGCGCCAACTAAGGTGAGGTCTTCCTCTACTGCGTTGTCCCTCCGGGTTAGATTCGCTCTACATGGCGACTGATGCGCAATTTTCTGACCAGATCGATGTCGTTGTACAGTTCTATAATCCGTCGTTGAATCTTCTCCTCCAAAGCCCATCAACGCAAACGGGACTGAGTATTTTACGAAGAATTTTTCTCTCAAGCCCATTCTTCGGCGACATAAAAGAGGACTGGGATGATCTACAGAGTCTCCTTAGTTATTCGGAATAGGATCTTACTTTACTACTCAATTGGCCTTCTTAGTCCAAGGAAACAACGATTGGCAAGAGTGATTCTTCGTTTTATTTCTACTGAGGTGTTGCTGGCCGAATTGACAGCAGAGCCGAGTCCCTTACTACCACGAAACTATAGCTGTCAACTGTGACGTTCTGTCCAGTTCCCTTCTTGTTGACAGGATATACTTGGTTTTGCCCTAATTTACCGCTAAACTCATTTTGACAATTGCCGTTTCAATAGCAACGAACACACCGGTGACAGCCAGCTGAGTTCTCCCAATTATTTGATTTTGATTTGCGGCCCGGGTCAACCCCGGACAGATTTATTAATGCTTATTGCAAGCTTATTCTTAAAACTAACAATTTTCACTTAAAACAAAAGATAAAAACTAAAGGGTGGGAGCTGTTAAATAAAATTAGGACGTGAGGCATAGGTGGAAATAAGAGTGTTCTTAAGAGAGAGTTTAGTGAGATGGTAGTCGAAGAGAGGCAGAATATCGTTAACTTCACGAAGCATTCTAGACATTGGCTCCACGGGTCCGTAATTCGTTCTGTGAAGATTGAGCCGGAAAAGTGGCACAGACCTAAGATTGCGTGGGTTGGTGTTAAAAGAAATAAGTTGAAGTAAAGTAGGACAATCCATATTACCAACTAAAATTTGATGAATAAAGAGAATGTCGGCAACTTTTCGACGTATAGAAAGGGGTTGTAAATTTATAAGTTTCAGCCGGTCAGTATAGGGCGGTAAGTTTTGGCTATCATCCCAGGGAAGACCACGTAAAGCGAATTGTAAAAACCTGAGTTGAACAGCTTCTATCCGGAGGATGTGTGTTCTGTAGTAGGGTGACCAAACTTGGCTTGCATATTCAAGAAGATAACAAAGGTTATGTAAAAAGATTTGGTAACATAAGGATTGGAAAACTCCTTAGACCAGCGCTTGATGAAGCCATGGGCAGAGTTGGCATTGATAATATCAATGTGAGAACGGAAATTGAGTTCCTTATCACAGATAACACATAAATCACGCAACTTATTCACTAAGGGAACAGGCAGATTAAAGATTAGATAGCAGCGAGGTGAAATACGGGACCGCTTACAGGTGTACGTTATAGCCTGACGTTAAGCTCAAGAAAATTCTTCTGACACCAAGTACAAAATCTGTCAAGATCTTCTTGCAGTGGTAGGCTGTCTTAGGAAGAAGATATATATCTAAAGATTTTCATATCGTCTGCGTAAACAGATATGTATGAATTTTTAATGATGCAGTCAACGTCATTAATGACCAGAATAAATAGTAAGGGGCCAAGGTGGCTGCCTTGAGGGACACCAGAGGAGGTTTTAATTGGGTCAGAAACCAATAAAACATAGTAATGTCTTTCATTTAAATATGATTGAAGCCATGTTATAAAGTTTATTTGGAAACCAAGAGCTTTTAATTTCAGAATTCTATCAAAGGCTTTACTGAAATCGGTGGCAATCACATCAACTTCATTTCCAGATTCCAGTGCACATAAAGTGCTTGATACGAATTCCGATAAGTTGGTGATCGTAGATCTACCTTTGAGAAATCCGTGCTGGTTTTGGGAAACAATAGGTTTACAATGGAAAAGCATTATGTCATAAATAATGCCCTCGAAAAGCTTAGGTATGCAGGGCAACTTAGCAATTGGTCGATAGTTGGAAATATCATCTTTTCGGCCTTTTTTTTTAAGTAGGGGAATAATAAGTGACCTTTTCCAGGTCGAGGGAAATAATCTTTGGGTGATAGAAAGCTGAAAGAGAGCTGTAAGAGGTTGGGCTAGGTGCATTTGACATTTCTTTAAAAATATAGGAGGAAGATCATCAGGGCCGGCAGAATAATCATCTTGAGGTTTATTATTTTTATGTCGATATCATCGGGGTCCTTGTGCCTCCGGTGTTCGTTTGTGAGTTCCGCACAATACTTTCAAGTATGATGTTAAAGAAGTCACATGAGAGCGCGTCACCCTGTCTAAAACCTTTTTGACATCAAAGGTCTCAGTTAAGTGGGAACCGACCTGTTGTTGTTCTGCACAGACGGGCGAGTTTGGCAGGGATGCAAGAACTAGACATGGCTCTATACTGCTCGTCTCCATAAATGCTGTCATATAAAAGAAAAGATGATTGCTATCGATTTGGACTTTTTGATCTGCCGGAGTGTGAAAATTTGGTCGACTTTCTTGGCCTGCAACCACTCTGATAGAGACTCAGGTTGCTGACGAAGGGTTTCAGACGTCCACTCAATTTGGCAGATAAGTTCTTATGTGAAACGTTGAGGGGACTCATGTCGCATACCTCTATAGTTGGTGCAGTGGGCTAGACAAACTATGCTGAGATTCCATACATCTTCTGACCAGATCTGAGAAATGAGTTGGTGTATGATCTCTATAGAATCACTTCCAGCATCTTTGAATACCTCGACTGGTAGGACGTCAGGTCCAGCGGCCTTGTTGGATTTAAGCTTAGATATTGCTACATTTACTTAATTTTGGCCAGGTGGAGGGAAGTTTTAGCCATCATCGTCTGAGATGAATAGTCTATTCTGCCTATTCTATGTCTGCCAAAGAAGTTTTTCCATATTCTCAGCACCGACTGCGACTCTTCTTTTCTTCGTCGCTACAGGGATCCTTACGGGTTTTGTTGCCTTGACATGTTCCTTTTTGTCTGTTGGAGAAGCCCCAGTGTGTTGTTCCTGGAGTATAAGGTGTCTTCCCGTGCTTTTGTTTCTTCTTCTGGAGAAGTCTATATTGTTCCTGTCTCTTTTGCAGAGCTTCACAAGCGGCTCTCGTCCTTCATTGCAACCCCGCTTCGTGCACTTCTTATTAAGCTACATATGCTTGCCAGTATTTTTCACCAAACCAGCAACTCTGATGGTACGTTGGCAGCGCTGCTACTGGTCTTAGAACGTGATGGAGTTGTTGCGAGATTTCGGTTCCACATTCGACAAAGACTCCTTTGGTTTCTTGCGATTGTAGCTTCTCTACGTAGTTCTAGTAGTTCTTCTTTGTTGCGGCGCCTGAGAAATCCCCATTCGAACCTTGGTGGCAAAGAGTTGGTGATCCTGGCTGCCCGGAAGTTTCCGACGTCCAGAATAATATCTAATAACGTCGATTGCAAAATGATTCTACGTTTCATGAACAGGAGATCGCCATAGGCCGTTGTGTATTTTGAGATGAGAAAACCGTGTGCTTGCTATAGTGACATGTCGTCCTTACGCGTAGGCGTAAGTAAGGATTTACTGGGGGTAAGGCAACCCCTACGCTATGAACTTGATTGCTGCACTACTGGTCCAGAAGTTTTCCGATCAAACGCCGGGCAGATTCCCGGAAAGACCGTTAACTTGATTGTTTGTGCCAAATTTATTCTCACCATCTAAACTTGGACAATTTTGCAACCAAAATGTGGCATTGATTCATCGTTGCGTATGCCAAGAGCTTCAGATTTAAAGGGTCTTTCATTCGCTTCCTATCTTTAAATTTAAATAAAACAAAATGTGTGTGAGGTATCATCGAAATTTTTTATTCGTTTGAAAGACCTATCGATGCCATTGTGTATGGAATATAACATCGTTCAAATGTCCGCCGTGGCTTGTCTGGATGGCGCGCATCCGAAATGTCCAATTTTCCATGACTCTGACGCAGAAATCAGGCTGAATTCGACCGAGGGGATGGGTTTTGTTGGCTTTGAGGGCCGCTGTGGTTTGTGGCTTATTCGCATAGACCTGCGACTTCAGAATACCCCACAAGAAAAAGCCTAACGGGGAAAATCGCACGATTTCGGTGGTCAGTTCACATCACCTCCACGTGAGATGACCATGCTCTCGAATCGCTCGTCCAGAATTTCCAATGCGGCGTGAGCTGTGTGACACGTAGCGCCGTCCTGTTGAAACCACATGTCATTGGTGTCTATATCATCCAAATCAGGCCAAAAGATGTTGGTAATCATCGACCTATAGCGCCCGCCGTTGACGGTGATGGCCTGGCCAACGCTATTCTCAAAGAAACATAAACTGTTGACACAGCCCAAAATCCACACCAAACAGTGACTTTTTCGGAATGCATTGGACGCCCTTGGATCTCATGTGGATTGGTATCATCCTAAATTCAACAATTTTGTTTGTTGACGTACCCATTCATCCAGAAATATGGTATGCCTCATCGCTGAAGAAGATTTTTTGATGAAAATTTGGATCAGTTTCCAACTGCTGCAGAGCCCATTCAGCGAACACACGTCTCTGTCTATGATCGTTTACCTTCAGCTCCTGGGTCAGTTGAGTTTTGTACCGGTGCAGGCCCAAGTCACGACGCAAAATTCGCGAAGTTGTGGTCTGCAAAAGGCCGAGTTCTTGTGAGCAACGGGCAATCGACTGCCACTTATTCTTCTGCACACTCTCACGGACAGCGGCGATGTTTTTGGCAGATGTTACGTTTCGTCGACGTACGCGTATTGGTTTATCGTTTATTGAACCAGTGGACTCAAATTTATCCACCACACTGCGAATAGCCCTCTCGGTACGGTACGATTATGGCGACCGTAAAATGGGCTAAGCGCGTGGAACGTTGCCCGAACAGAAAAAGATTTTATCATTTGCACGTGTTGTTGAACGTTATGTCCGTCCATGGTGATTTGGCAAAACAACCTCAATAAATGGCAGCCAATCTGACAGATGTAGCTTCAACAATATGGCCGCTATCAACTGTCAAAGGTCGGAAGTTCCTATCGGAAGACTGTCTATTAATCTGAACTCCTTCATGTTGAAGAACGTGAAGAGATTGCTTTAGCTTCTATGCCCAAAGTTCCGCAAGATTGCGCTCCAAAATCTGGTGGGATGAATTGAAGGCGCGGCGCACCAGACAAGAGGGAGTACGCGCTGGGCATTTGCATCGACATTGAGTGTGCTATCGACAATGCAACATGAATTGATCGGCCAGACAACGCGGCGTAGGCGAAGCAATATTTTTTTTGGATAAAAGCAATGCTGGTGAATGAGACCCTGGTGTTGACCTTTTATAGAGCACTATCCGCGGAGCATTATCTTTTTAAGTTGTGAGCCTAGTCTCGCATCGGAGTGTAGGTACTTGGCACTGACGTGTTGGGTATTGGTACTGAAGGCACTTTACCACTAAAAATGAGCGCTCATCTTGCTACGAAGTTTCAGTAAAAGAAGTTCTTCTTTCTGACCGTCATTCCTTGCTTGCTGTGAGCTTTACAGGATGTTGTTTCACTTATGTCTCTCACACTTAAACCGGTGTGTTTTCAGCCTTAGGTGCTTAACCAGTAAGCAGCCTACAGTCTTTCCTACTGACGAACAGAATGAAAGTCGCTGACCTCTACTACTACTCTAAAGTTAGAGGGTTAAAGAGAACTTTCATTGTAGCTATCGGACGAGTGCGCATTGCTTCCGTCATAGCCACTTTACTGGGTTTTAAGGCAGACTGATTATTGACATTGCCAGTGTAACACCTAACCCAGCCCATAGGAAAGCGTTAGGATGAGAAGTTGCTTGGCGTTGAGTAAGGTAGCATCTCATAAAACCCCTCTGCCCTATAAAGATTTGGACATTACTACGGAATGAGCCAAATAAAATTCCTAGAGCCATGCTTGTAGTAGCTTGAGGTTCTTCGAATTTTGTTAGTGAGAGACGTTAGGATAAACGAAATTCGTCCCCACGAAGCTATTATTCTTTCGTCAATTTGTATTTCGATTTGATTGCTCTGAAGCCTTTTAAACGTTCTAAGTTAATGAAGTCCCTTCGAGTATCTTAAAAATACCAATATTCCTCGTATCTACATACAACACACATCGATAAGAACACCCACAAACCACTCACAACTTCCATTCATAATTCCACTCAGCATAAGCAATTAAAAACAATCACACTCTAATCACCCACTCAATCTTATATCTCCCATCCCGCAGGCCTACCAAAACAAAAAAAAAAACAGAAAAACAAAAAACAACAACAACAACAACAAACTTAATCTGTAATTACACAGCTTGTCACTTTGCAGATAGTAAATACAAATGAATGGAAACTGTGGGCGATGAAAAGTAGAACAATGAACATAATCCAGAACCTAGATCTTTCGCTCCCTTCCATCCTAAAACATCCGACAAGGACCCAAAAATATCCCATCGTCTACCCACTATCCGGGGGCGTATGTTATCCCATTATAGACTTCATCCCCCGACATAGTCCATAGTCCTATACAATTTAACGACAAACGTGTGGGTGCAAATTAATGGAAATATTTTATGGATTCTTGGCTTTACGAGCCTGAAAGGCTGGGCACCGAGTGCGGCCGGGGCTGACATGGAGCGGTTTACACAGCCCTCGATGTTGGGGATAAAATCCGATTTTGGATTCCAGTTCCGTACTCCGTACGTAGACGAAATAAAATTCTTTTATGGGCATAAAACAATTGTGCTCCAGTTTTTGTGATTTATTCAAGGGCATCACACGAGAACTTTTATTCGAGAGCTGGCACTCGTAGAAGTACAAAAAAAAAATTGCTGCGCTGTCGAGTCTTGAGGGAAGGTACGAGTATGTAGGCACTTTGAAGTGTGAGTAAGGATTCATTAAATTAACATTGAGGTTAGACTGAGGTGAGGAAGTAAGTAGGAAGACCCCCACAATATAACATATTGTGGGGCTATGCTCGTAAATGTTATTTCCAACAATTTGGAGAAGGCTTTTGCAGATGTGCGCACGTCGTAAATCGTAGGATTGTGAAGAATTGCCCATAATTACGACAAAGTGCAAGTGTGGAGATGTATTTTTGATGTAAAGACGTTGATTGTGTTAAAAGATGCCTAAAGTTATCATACAGAGGCCTGATCCATGTCTAAAATAAAGCCATCAGTAGCAATCCCCCGACATTTCTTAACAAATCTGTAACGTGAATAGTATGGGCTCTAGCACACACTCTTGTGGCTTGCCACCGGATATGAATCAGAGTAGGAAGAGAAGAGGTGAATTAGTTACGCTGATGATATCTTGATTTTTATAAAGGAAGACAGGTAGGAAAGTCAACAAGTGCCCTGTGAGCAAAAGTCACTGCTCATTTAGATCAACAAAATAAAACACTTCACGTCTCATGTTAAACTGCTTCCCTTAGACGATGTAGAATTCAAAACCATGGCCAGATGGTTAAGTTTGGGTTACTGCAACACTGCTAAACTTTCTTGACCGGTCCTCGATCAAAAATATCAAAACGGCTCGCCAGTTTTTTTTAAACCAACAATGACATCATCGGATATTGCATTCTAAGCAAGTACTCCTTTGGGATTGGGAGTTGGTGTAGCGACTTTTCCCAATTGCCGAAATGAGAAACAACAGAGTATAGCACATGCACTTGCAGTGTTTTCGGTCAGTAGGTCGACGGGTGCCCTGTGAAAGTTACTCCTCACTTAGACCAGAAGAAGATTCAATCTGCTCATACGACGCGAGGAATGGTTCTACAAACTTATGCAGATGGATCGCCAGATTGAAACTACCTAGATGGCGATATGAATCTCCAAAGGCGCCTTAGCTCAATTTAATCTAGGTCCTCCAGATCAGTGAAAGAATGAGTTAGTAAAGTAGAGGAAGGACAGTGGTCGTGGTGCACATCTATGCGTTCAGTATGAATGCAGATGGCACAGTATCCTGTGATGATATCAGGCTTTACCAGTCCGATCTATTCTTGCTATGCGAGTATGTCGGGCAGTGGGTCCTAGCTATGGTGCACGTGTCAAGCTGAATCCAGACCAGGAACGATGGCCACCTTTTCGATGCTTTAATTGACTGTGCTTAATTAAACGTTGGCGGAAAGGTCAGAAAATTAACCAACGCAAAGATCTTTCTCGCCAACTCATCAGCTCTCTCGTTGCATTGAATATCCATGCACCCTAGTGCATAGGATATGGCCATCATGTCCAGGAAGACTGCAATTGAACGTCCAGGAAGACGGCGATTTAATTTTTTGTAATAATTGTTGCGCCTGGATATTGGCTTGGAAGCCACTGAAACTAGAGTTTCGTTGTAAACCTCATACCTCAGGCCGATGTGTATCTTAGAACCTTCGATGTACAAAATCAGTTCCTCCATGTTGGCCCATTGGCACATTATAGTCATCTGTCAGGAATGTTGATAAGGAATATCATGCCAAAGAGCAGCTTTGGATTCACTTAACTAGTTGTTGACAAGTTTGCTGAGGTCTGCAGAATTGGGGGAGCCTGGAGGCGTAACCATCTGTTGTGAGTGATCATATGTTGTCCTACTTGATCCCAAGATTCTCATTCTGTTCCCTGGATTTTGGTAAGGCGTGTGAGCTGTTAGAAGGGGATTCCATCACAATGTCAGGATAGGATTTGCCAACCGCTGTATTAAGGTGGCTTTGAACCACAGCTAGTCCTCTTGCTTCCGATTTCAGTATCGTGGTAATCGAGTTACAGATACTGGTGTCCTGCTGACATCTTTAAAAAATCGCATCTGTACTTAAGTTGTAAAGCGCTCCTTTGATGTCGAGGAAAGCCTCGAGAGTAGATTCATTTAACTCGAGGGATGTTTCCATTAAGTGTCGTGCTTGTACCTGTACGTGTGCTTCTGAAGTGCTGGAAAGGGTCACAGTGAAAAGACTCTCAGTTAGGATAGCCGAACTGGTTCCTTTTGCCCAATTTGGCTTCAAAAAGAGCGGAGGTGTCGAGGACGCAAGGTCTTTTGATGTAGACTGCATCCAAAATAGTTTGTTTGAAGTCTTTATTGATTCTGGCGAGGTTGCGCGGGCTGGACTGCCGGGAAATTGGCTTATGGGAAAGCTATCTCTTTGGCAGGCACACTTTTGTAGAATCTCCTCACATATAGGTCAGATTAAATGGAACCATATGATGGATGATGCACTCCTGTGGAAATTGTCAGACATCTACAGTATGTTGCGCTTACGCGGATGATGTGCTTCTCCATCGGCATCGGCGTGGTATAGTAGGGTAATATTTACGTGTGGTCGTCGTCGGATGTTAGCTTGCCAGAGAGTGGCCTTGCTTGGCCTGTTTGCCAGTTTGACGAACGGTGTCTACGGATGCATTACAGGTGCTGTTAGGGATGCTTCCCCTTGACTTGAACGTAATTCGTTAAGGTATTGCCCAGAAGATTAGAAAAGGACTCCCGCTGGCAAATGTTGATTGGGTCTCCTCGACGGAGGTGCAAAGTTTGTCTCGTAGGGAGTGCAAGCTCATGCTTCCCGAAAGTCTCCGGTCTAGATGGCAATCTAGGGGGACATGAGCATTAAAGACATGGTTACTTACGGGCATTGCTCCTTAAATTCATTTTTGCATAAGAGAGGCTTTAGCGAGGCCTTAGTCCAGTCTACTCAGATGCTAGGTATTCGCAAGCTATAGGCATCACCTATGATGGTGTGGCGTGCGATGTCAACAGTGTTCTAGTTGACAAAGCGAAATTGGAAAGATTTCGTAGCTTCGCAAAGCAGATTTTCCGTTGTAGGCGGCATAGGCAGTGGCAACCATAGATTAGCATAATGTTGGACTAAAGACCGCCAGTCTTGCGCCATAAGGTGCCCTACTGTAAGCGACCATAAGGTTGCGAACCATGACCGGAAGCTATATCCTGGTACCACAGGAGGTCAGAGTCCCCTGGAACTTCTATTCCAACCTGACTTAGGAGTTGGTCGCCTTGTTGGAGTACCGTGGTAGCTTGGTAGCTTTAGGTTGATACC
Source organism: Volucella zonaria (assembly GCA_963966105.1). Taxonomy (NCBI): domain Eukaryota; kingdom Metazoa; phylum Arthropoda; class Insecta; order Diptera; family Syrphidae; genus Volucella; species Volucella zonaria. The sequence goes on from OZ014533.1 coordinate 125,570,004, forward strand.
CAAAATTACGGGGACAGCCAGGTCGACTGAGCTTCGCATCTCATGGTCGCTATAAATTGCAACTTATTATGATTTGTAGCGAACGTGGGATTACAATGGTATCAGTCTTTCTGCTCGATGTGGAGTTGCATTGCAACCGAGTATCATGACCCAGAATGGCAGAGGTATTAGATAGGCCCCGGCCATTCACCAAAAGGGAAATTCATGCCTTACTCACTATTTCTGGTACTGGAAGTAGTACTTGAGCCACTCGAATGATGCTGATCGATGTATCGATGACGCACCGTAGGCTTTAGCTGGTGATAGCTGTACCATGATTGAGTCCAGGTCTTACTATATGTGCAATGGCATATCCAAAGGGGATTGGTAGTTTCAGTTCAATAGTTGTGCCATTGAGTGCCGCTGAAACTAGGTTCAACTTTAGTTAACCGCACTAGGAACCTCCTTGACACACTAGTCAAAGGCATAAATTGTAGTGCGTTTTACAATTAATTACAACCACAGCGGCCCTCAAAGCCGCTGAATTTGCCATCGATCAAATGTGTTCGTTGCTACAACCAGGAATTAGTTTGTGAGTTTTTTTGGTTTCCTTTTGGGCAGCGGGAAACTGTCGAGTTTCATTGTTATTCTCCTGGTTAACATCCTTCTATCAAAAAAACAAGACAAAAGAGTGGTTGTAATGAGTACGAGTAGGAGTACTTTTGTGTTTCTGTACGAGAAGTTGGAAGGATAATTGGTATAAAGGTGAATAAGCTTTGAGTTTGTCAGTCTTTTTTTAAGATTTTCTTGTTTTTTTTTTTATTTGAGAATGATGTGTATGTGTGGTGCTATTCATAGTTCTATTCAAATGACATGAGATTAATTGGAAGAGGTTCTACAGCATTCCGCTGTGATGCTTTAGAAATTGAATTTGTCCATTGATACGTTGTTTGTGGACTGTCGGTGCGCAATTTATAAACAGTTCCGTGCGCTGGGCTAAACAGCTGAAAGGAATTCTTGTGCTTTGGATTGTTGGATTGGATATTTTACATAGTTTGCGTTTAAAATCGAAACGTTCACATCCTTTAAATGATTTTGGTGGAAAATACACAAGTGAACTGGCCCAGATTTGTAACCAATAGCGTTGTCATGATACTACAGCTGGTTTACGTCCCTCTTTAAGGACAGTTTTCCTGCGAACACAACCTTGGAAGCTTAGTGAATAGGCACCAAATTCAGTCACATTGGTTTCTAAATGACACCGGACTCCTTCTGAACTTTCGATTAAAGTTGCATCTGCAGCAGCATGATGACTACTGCCATCGTCTTCTAACACGGAGCGGCTGACTTAGCACACTATGATCAGCATTTAGATCTGTTGGATGATTATTAATTGCACCATCATTGTGGCCATTGGTGATTTTGCCAAAGATACGGCATTTGCATTGCTTGTTCGATGAAGCTGGGGAAAACACAGCAATTGTTGGGCAACTCTTCGGCACAGACGGCAGAATGAGAAACTTCATCCCTAATCGGATGAAGAGAATCAAACCAAAAGAAAAAGCATGGTACGACTCGAGCTGTAAAGAGGCTGTCAGGGTTAGAGAAATGTTTTTTCGATTTTTCAAGACCAACCCAAGAGAGGAAAACCGAAAAAAGTTTCAACGAGCCAGGAATGACTGCAACGCGTTTCTCAAGCGCGTGAAATTTCAAAATGACCAAAATTTGAGGCAAAAAATACTACAATGTCCCAAAGGTGGTAAAAATTGTTGGCCGTTCGTCAAAAATATTAGAAATTCTGCCTCATCCTCCATCCCAACGCTCATGCACAATGACATTCCAGTTATCAGCTCTTTGGGCAAGGCTAATCTGCTTGCTGCACAGTTTGCGGCCAGTTCAACACTTTCAGATTGTGCTTTGTCCCCGCCTGCACTTGAGTGTGTCGAATCTTCAATGGGACGAATCCACTTTCGCACTCGTGTAGTAGCAAGAGTATTCAAAGATCTTAACATTCACAAATCCGATGGTCCAGATCGTATAAATCCCTTGCTTCTGAAGAGGTGTTATTCCTCGCTGGCAAAACCACTGCGTAAGCTTTTGCATCAACCCTACTCTTTAGGACTCTTTTCGAGCAGATGGAAAACAGCATTTGTCCAGCCCGTTCCTAAAAAAGGCGAATTTTCTCTGCTCTCGTCCTACAGACCCATTGCAATTTCGTCCCTTCTGATAAAGCGTCAGCTAATGAAATATCTCGAAGCACGAAAACTTCTCAATGACCGGCAGTACGGCTTTCGTAGCAACAGGCCCACTGGTGATTTGATGGCATGTCTCACCGAAAAATGGAACCAAAGCGTGCATCAATCAGACGAAAGCAAGATAGTTACACTTGATATTTCCAAGGCATTTGACAGAGTTTGGCATCAGGCTCTTTTGTCGGAAATGCGTGCCTTTGGGATCGATGACTCTCTTCCGCAATGGATTAGAAATTGTCGTTCGGAATGTTCAATTCAAGTTGTCTTGGATGGTTTCAAGTCTGATATTAACAAAACAAATGCTGGTGTACCCCAGGGATCCGTTCTGTCTCCGACACTCTTTTTAATTTTCATCAACGATCTCTTGTCTGCTACTTCCAATTCAATATATTCCTTTGCTGACGACAGTACTCTCTGCTTTTCATATTCGTTCCCGGACTCACGTCCCTGCTCTTCGGCTGTAGAACGGGAACGCCAGCGTATGTTAAGCTCATTAAATTCTGATATTGACAGCATAACTAATTGGGGAACCACTAACAGAGTAGAATTTAATGCTTCCAAAACACAGTGCTGTCTGCTGTCGTTAAAGCGAAATTTAAACACCCAGCCGTTGTCCATGAATGGCACTTGCATCGTTGAAACCGATAAACTTTCCATTCTCGGTATGTGTGTCAATGAAAATTTACGTTGGAATGATTACATATTCGGTGTCGTGTAAAACGCTGCGAAATGTCTAGGTTTCCTCAAGCGATGTATTTCACCCTCTCTGGTCTGGCCTCAACATATTCGTATAAGGCGTTTATCCGCCCGAAATTGGAGTACAATTCCCACATCTGGTCGGGTGCGTCCAAAACATCTCTTCACCTGTTAGATAGGATTCAAAACCGTGCGATAAAACTCATAGGTGATACTAATATCATTCAAGCAATGGACACCCTCGAACACCGCCGTAATGTCTCGTGTCTCACTCTGTTTTATCGCTATTTTCACGACCGGTCCTCCTCCGAAATTGCCAGTAGCATTCCACCCCTTCTAACTTTTACCCGTAACACCCGCCCCGCTATGAATGCGCATCAGTATACCCTCAAGCCCACCTTCGGACATACTTTGAAATATCGTGATTCGTTACTAAGCCATACAGCTCGCTTGTGGAATGCCCTGCCTAGCTCCTTATGTCCTAGTCATTATAACTTTCAAACATTTAAAACCAACGTTCACCGGTACCTCTCTTTCTATCCTCCCCGATTTTCCTTCACCCGCGCTGTGTGTAAGCATTTTAAGGATACTGAAATCCCTTGAGCTCGCGCAAATTAGAAAAAAAAAAAACAAAAAAAAAAGAGACGTACAAACCACTCAAACTGATTGACGAATTCAGTGGAAGGCATGATGTTTTCCCCAGTGCCGTCGATGCATAACAATGGTAGCACGCAGAGCCAGGAGAAGATGACATAGCATTTAAACAAGCCGATCCAATGGAATTCTTCCTTCTCGAACTCTTCGTACTGATTGCGTTCAATGGGATCCTTTCGGAATCTCTATCCCTAGAACTGATTTACTAGTATCCTTCCTGGGACGTGCTGTTGTCGATGATCCATACGATAGACGATTATTTGGAATATAATTTCCACCAACTTGACTGTGATGCTGGCATGATTTACTTGGCAATGGAGCACTATGATCACTCGGTGGGAATTCGTCACGTAGATTTTTTATAGATACACTCCTCTCCATGTTGCTTTACGTATTTTAGACTGTCCGAGGATAGATCTCGTGAAATTTCCGAGTAGAGCATCATCGCAGATAGTACATTGCCAAATTGATGTTTAGTTTCAAATAAGCACAACAGGATTTGGTCGAAAACTACTCTACCTCCCACGGTGGTTAATGTACGAACTCCAAAACAACAATTTGCCGCCGTGACTCGCGTGATGATCCTCCGGTTTTCCGGAGGAGATTCCTGCTCGTTTCTGTTCCAAATGTGTATCCGGACTCTGTAGGCAATTTCCTTTCGAATTTCAATTCACCACCGAAACGCGAAATTCTAGAACTCGGGTTTTTTTTGGATTCTTTTGCGGTTGCGGTTGCGAGTTGTGTTTTGAATGGCGCGATATGTAATTCATTGAAAATGAAGAAGAAAATAATAAAATAAAGGAAAACTCCGGTGGAATTAAGTGCGGGACCACCTCCGCTCGGTGCTAGAAATTGATTTGTCGCTGTCGATTCCGAAGCGGTGAAGCCAAAGTTGGTCGGACTGGACAATGAAGCCTTCGTATCACATTATTAATTGTGCGGGTAGGATCTTTGCCTCGTTAGTTTCTGAGTCTCAATTAGCAGCGGCAGCAGTTGTTTGCCATATCAACTATGTATCTATCTTGTGTACTGTACGTTCTGTATCTTTGAACTTTATTAAGCAACGTTTATGTGTATTTTCACTTTCTAATTACGAGTATCCTTTCTTTTCTTCTCTTTTCAGGTAAGTTTCAATTCAAATCCTTTACCTAAGCAGTAAGTACCAAAGCACTCTACGAGCATCACAACATTTTGCGCATCTAGGTTAGGATTTCCCATCTTTTGGGAGCTATCGTCTTCCACGAAATCCTTCTCCCTCATGAGAGAAATGCATTTCTTTACTAGTACTTCTCCCCATACCATAGTGGATGTGTGTATCCACAACAGAAGAAAGTATCTATTTAGTTACCTTGCGGCTCATAATAATTATCATCCGTTGCTGTGCCGCCTTCGTAAATTAATTCCGGTTGTTGATTTACTTATGTAGCTGTTGCCTATTGGCAGATGGCGCCTCATGTCTCTTCACATAGTCGACATCCGTCTCCGCCGACAATTTACTGGGGAAAACCGTTTTTCGTTTTTATCATATGAGGGGCGGGTGGTGTCACGTTTTTGACTAGACGACTACCCACCAGTTAAGCGTATGAATAAAACGTCGAAAGAGATCCACATCGACGAACAGTATAACGTCAACCGTTTTGTTAAGTCGCTGAGATTGCAATTGCATCCCCGGATTCGGTGGAAATGCGCTGTAAAATGCGGTCGTAAACAGTCGTTGTGGTTAGAGGTGGCTCATTGTGCCTGAGATAGTCGTTGAGTCTTCAGGTTTCTCTCGGCTTTTTATAAAGAATCCATGTAGAGTACATATATTTCCATCTCGAAAGTGTGAAGAAAAATACACAGGTACGAGTGAGATACATTTTTTTTTTTGTTTTTCTAATTTTCGTATTGTTGCTGGGATGCTCAGTGTAGTGCAGTGGTTTGCAGAGAGATGGAAATAAGCGGTGCATCTAAGTGAAGTGTCAGCAGAGTTACGGATACAATAGATGAAATAATTAAGTGGAAAAAAATATTGTTTTCTCTGTGAATGAGATACACTACATCAAACAATTGGATTCCTTGAGGTAAAGTGAGATTTTTTTTAATTTTTCTCTAACCGTGCCAGCAGTTGGTTCTTTTTTTTTTTTTTACTGAAGGCCGCGTGTAGGAGAGAGGATTTTGTTAAGAACAATTCCTGTGACTTTCTGAATGTTGTTGTGGGTGTGTTGTTTTGTTTGTGCTTTTCTAAGTGGAACACCATGATTCGTTGGAGTTTGCTTTGATGAAAACAAAGCTGGGGATGGTACTCGTAGTACGTGTGTAGTTGTAAACTTGGATGACGGCATTTGGAGCATTTTGAGCATTTTGAGCATTTTGAGCAAATGATCTTGCACAGAGAAGGCAGACTGATGGAACCATCAAGGAATCGAACTTTCATAGATGTACGGCTGGAAAGTGCTTGATGTTACTCGGATATTGCTGCTTTTTTTCAGAGAGATGTATGCACAATATGTTCTTTAGCTATTGCTCATGTCCGAGATGGGCACAGATGAGCCACCCATTACAATTTAAGAACGAGCCTAACATCTTTGAATTACAGTATTTTGATTGCAACAGATTTTTAAAGTGAAATTTGTACAATGTGATGCTGATTCGGACTAGTGATGAAGTGATGCAGTCCTGCAAAACAAATCTGTCGTTAAGGTCATGTGTTTATTTGTTATCATAACTCGGCAATTCAGAGTAGATATAGCAAATATACACGGGTTAAGGAGGAACCACCTTTCTGCGTACGTCCATGTCTGTAAATACAGGCCAGTTGTTTTAGCTCACCGCTAACATCTCTCAGATCTGTAACTCCCTCGATACGAACTAGTACCATTATTCTTGTCTCATCATCACAATGTGATCTCTGTTCCAATCAGGATTTTAGGGTCGAGTGGCCGAAATCCTATCCTCGCATTTCGCAAGCAAATTATCCACTACTGGGTGTTGAGAGCTGCGAAAACTAACTTTACCCAGCTTGCAAATGAGCCCACACGAATAGTAATTCCGAAGTAGACTTCTATACCGTTGATGGGCTTTTTCCTCTAGGCTCGTTGGATCAAAGTGTCGCATCAGCTAATTTCTCGTACACTGACCCACGAGAACCGTATGGCAGTGCAAGAAAGCTATTTGGAGTGGACTTAACACCTTCTAAAGGGATTTGGTCGTTGCGTTTGCTCTATAACGACGTGGATGCCACTGCTGATATGATCGTAAACACTATTCTGTCTCATCCTCCATTTACAATGACATTCCTGTCGTCAGCTCTTTGGACAAAGTCAATTTGCTTGATGCGAATTTTGCAGCTAGCTCAATGCCTTCAGACTTTATCATGTCCCTATCTGTAAGTGAGCACGTCAAATATTCTATGAGTCAAATCCACTTTTGCACGCATGAGGTAAGGTTCCTTAAAGACCTCAATATACGGAAGTCCACTGATCCAGATGGTATATCTCCACTTCTTTTGAAGAAGCTTTCTTCCTCTCTGCCAAAACTACTGTATTTTTTTGTATCGATCCTACCCTTTAGGTGTGTATCCGAGCAGAAAACCAATATTGGTCCAATCTGTCCCGATAAAATGCGAATCTTTTTCTCGCCTCTCCTACAGACCCATTGCACCTATGTCCCTTCATACCAAGGCTTATGCTGCTGCTAATAAATCGTCAGTTTATGAAAAATCTTCTCAATGACCGACAGTATGGTTTCCGTAGCGACATATCCACTGAGGATTCTATCTGATGTCTCAGCAACAAGTGTAACCAAAGTCAACACAACTCTGTCGAAAGCAAGATAGTTGCATTTGATGCATTTGACAGGGTCTGGTTTCAGGCTGCTCTTCAGAGGAACTTCTATGAAAAACTCGCCATATTCGGCTCAAGTCCACAAAATCCACAAAATAAATGCTGGTGTACCCCAGGGCTCAGATCTATCTCCGATACTTTTAAATTTCCACAAAGATCTCCAGTATACTCCTTACCTAAAGCCAGTACTCTGTCCCTGCTTTTCAGCTGTATAGCAGACACGGTTGCATATGCTAAGCTCATAATACAAGCTCATCCTGAATACTAGGAGAGCTTTCAATTTTCAGTATGTCTGTCAGTGAAAACTGACCTTTGAAAGACCACTTATATTTAAGTTTTGGATGGAAATACTTTACCCCCTGTGATCTGGAGTTAATATGCGAGTATTGAGGATTTATTCGCCCAAGTTTGGAGTACAATGTCCAGATTGATAGATTGGATTCGAAACCGTTCAACATTACTGGTAGGTGATGCAAATACTTATTGCCCAGGCAATTGATACATTACAACACTGACGTTATGTTGGACGGTAAACAAGTCTCCTTTAGTCATCCTAACCGGATTTTAGTAAAGTTAAGGTTACATTGGTCGACAGATGAAAAAGAGTTAATGTGGTATCATCTAATCGATCAATCAATGTGTCAACTAATCCATTGTATTGGCTGCAAGATATCTTTAGTCCGCGCCGTTAAGACGAATATAGGTAGTACAGCCTTCCCTGTCCAAGGGTAGTCATAAGCCCGTTGATCATATTCGTATTCGTATATTCTGCCTGCAGCCTGGAGAGTTATGACATTTATAGTTATGCTCACTGTAGAATTCCTAACCGACGACGCATGTAATTCTATCGTATGTTCGGGTCCTGAAAAACTCCCCTCTGAGTCTTGCTAGCAAGTCCATCAGTGTTTTCGCCCTTCCGACTGCGTTCAGAGAAGTCTTGCATCCTCGAATCCGTTTGGGAATGATGAGAAGCCTTTTTCAGAATCTGGTCTACATATTGAAATCCGGTTTCCGTATATCTCCATTCGTAGAGCAGACACAAGTTTACCTGACGATCCAGAGTATTCCATTCGCTGGCAAGCTCCATTGTTTTCCAAACTCTCTTATACTGCTAAAAGTCGGCAGCGATTTGAGAAAACTTAGACTTGATGTAGCCCCAGAGAAAATAATCGAAAACGCTCGCCCTGAGATGACCCTGTCGCCAAATTTCTCCTTCACAACTTCGAGCGTTGCGTCGCTTGTATGGCATGTAGCGCCTTGTTGGAACCACAGCTCGGATATATCAATGTTGTCGAGCTCTAACCACAGAGAGTCGGTTAGCATCGCTCTATACTTGAGACCATTGACGGTAACGGTGTCTCATTCCTCATTTTGAAAGAAATAAGGCCGAATGATGCCTCCATGCCATAACTTGAACCAAACAGTCAATCTTTGTGGATGCATTGATGCTTGGCCGAACACTTGTAGATTGTGTTCGCTCCAATAATGGCTATTTTGCTTGTTGATATAGCTCCCTGGGCCAAAAATGGGCCTCGTCCGAGAAGATGATTTTTTGGCCAAAATCCTGATCTTCGGCCAACATTTCCAGCGAACAATTAGCTTACTCATGGCGTTGTCTATGGTCGTTCGGCTTCAATTCTTGCGTCAGCACCATCTTATACGGATGTAGGCCCAAATCCAACCTCAAAATAAAACGGGTTGACTCTCTGGCGATGCCCAATTCAGACTGATCGTCATCTTCGATACTAGCCGCTACCGCGGCTATATTTTCTTCACTTCGCACTAATCTCTGTCTGGTTGGTGGCTTAAGATTCAAAAGACTACTCACGCTCAGACTTTTCCACGGTGCGACGAATTGCTTGCACATTGAAGCCATGACGACGACCGACCTTATGACAAAATTCACGTTGCGTGTTTACAACTGAGCCGGAATTTGGTTACCTTGTTCGGTTGTCGTTGGTAAGACGCAGCTTTATTATATTCGGCCTCAAAAGATTATGGCCTGTGAGTAATCCAACAAGCGTACATAGTTCAGCTTTCCTTTTCAAATCCTTGTTCTGGATTTGCTGAGTTCCGCCCAGAATTGCCTTGAGGGGTCGTCTCGCAGGGTGGAAGATTTTTCCACCTTTCATTGGCTTTTATTTGTATCGTTCGCTCCACTTGTGTACTTAATAGGGAGAATCCTTTTCCAGCTAGCTGAACGCAAAGAGCCTTAAGCTTTTCACAAGGCACGAGTTGATTTCGACTACCTCAATGGCCTTAATGGCAGTCTGGCTGTCAATAAATATGGTAATATCCTCATGAGATACTGCCTTTATAGCTGCAGGTTTGGCTGCCAATATCTCAGCCTGTAAGACGCTGGTGTCGTGAACATCGTAAATTCAATTGATTGGAGAAGATCTCGGCGCCGGTTCCTATTTCCGTCTTTGATCCATCCGTGAAAGTGGGTATCGAGTCTTGTCCCATTCATCTTCCTCTCTGCTTGGGAAAATGCAGGCGAATGGTGTTTCAAAGTCGTGATGAGGTATTATGTAGTCCGTAGTCCGTAGTCCGTAGTCCGTAGTCCGTAGTCCGTAGTCCGTAGTCCGTAGTCCGTAGTCCGTAGTCCGTAGTCCGTAGTCCGTAGTCCGTAGTCCATAGTCCGTAGTCCGTAGTCCATACTCCGTAGTCCGTAGTCCGTATTGGAGCAGTTTACCAGTTTACTTGTAAGGATCGAGGCGTGGCCTTTAGAGTTTGGTTTCCAGCAGTTAAGCTGACTCAATTTTAAAGCGCTTTTCGCTGCATATTCTTGCACGTACAGATCTAGTGGCAAGAAGCCAAGCACATTTTTTAAACCCACCGTGGGCGTCGTTCTCATGGTATGAGACATTCCAATATATGCAAACCTCTGTATTTTTGTCATTAACTTAAGGTTGCTAGTTTTATTTGTGAACTAATAAGCTTTCGTAGGGTAAGATGGGTCTGGTGATAGCCGTGTAAATCCATAGGATAGTCTTGGAGTTAGGTCCCCATTACTTTCTTTACACGTTCTTTGGCATTGAGTTTCCAACTTAGTTCACTACCTAGTACGATACCTACGCACTGTTGCTTAGTCGGCATTGTACTTTTGTGTGTGAATGAAAGAAGATCCGTGTTTTCCGGATTGATTCCCAGTCCACGGAGCTTTTCCCAGTTACCAAACATTCTAAGGGCATAGTTTAGAATTTCACTGATCGTGGGGAGGAGCTAGCGGTTGGCCATAAGAACCACATCATCCGCGTATGTAGTGGCTTTTATTCCTCCTCTTTTTAGATTCAGAAGCAGCCCATGAGGGGTGGTGGTGAGGTGGTGACCCTCAATACCGTGTTACCTAATGTTGCATTGATGCTTACAGGTTATGAGAATCGGTAATGCAGGATGAACTCCAGCATTTCCTATGTTTCTACTTATAGCGGGAATGTTGACATTGTTGAAGGCTTCTTCGATGTCAATGTGTGCTGACAACTTCATGTAGGGCCGCTTCCGTGCCTTTACCTTTTGTATAGGCATGCTAGCTCTAAGGCTAAGTCTTCTGGGTGCAGATTACTTCGAATATACGAGTATAAGCACTTTCCCAAATTTATTTTTTTTTTAAATGCATGATATTAGGCTTATGGGCTTGAAGTCTTTTCGATGGCTATGGCTCGGCTTACCTGCCTTGGGAATAAGGACTACCTTCAGCTACTGCTGAACAGTCTTTTTAGGAACGGTATCACAGCCTACTTCACATGATTAGTATGATTGCATCCAGTCCAGGGGATTTGTAAGCGAAGAAAGAGTCTAGGGCCCAGCTTATTTTGTTTTCTTCATGGTGAAGCTTACTAGTTGAACCAAGTAAGATGAAGAAGGCGTTGCGCAGAAAATCACGCGATGGAAGTATGCCAAATCTGGAGTAGTGAGAAATCTGTTCCAAATACCCACGAACTTTCAAGCAGCGCCAAAGCCTTAGACCTTTAACCTGTTTGACTACAAATCAGTCTTACAATCAAATATCTTTCACTCTTTTCAGTACCAAATGTTTCAAGGATGCTTAGAGCAATGGATCAGTTTTAAGTTCCATAAGGAAAGATCGGTAGGGTTAGTATTATCAGGTGCCGCAAGTAAGAAGTTTATTTACTTTCTGTTGGTGAGAGGTACCCCAAAACTGGGCATGGCTTTGTATAGCTCGTCTCTATAAATGCTGTCGCAAGCGGCTTAAAACGACATAGCGATGGAGAGTATTGATCAATTGTGGCCTTACCAGGCCTAAGACCACACTGATATGGGCTAGTCAAATTATCCACCAGGATCTTGGATACCATGTTTAGCAGTCCCTGGGATAGACGATACTGATATTCCGTTCATTGGAAATGTACATCCTTACGCGTTGAAAACATTGTCGGCCATGAGCTCCAGCCGATTTGTTTGGATTTTAGCTTCGTCTCCACTGTCCTCCATCATTCCTTTTTGATCAGGTGGGCGGTAGATTTTGTGCCCTTCGTCAGGGTTGTATGATACATGACTGTACTATGTTTCATCATCAACTCTTCTGATTGCAGTATTCAACGTCAAGGTTAGGGTTAGATAAAAGTGGCTGTTGGAAAGACCAATCCAGTTAGGCCTACTGGCCCATTGTAATGCCACGTGGATGCCTCCTACTCATGGAACCAATTTGAGCTTATGATGAAGCGTAGGAGACTGTTTACATCTATATTCTTTAGATCGCTTAAGACATTGTGGAAGGAAGCTTCTAAGTGAAGCTTTCTCTGTGAGAGAGCTGGAGATGTACAGAGCAGGTGGTGGATTGTCTCCTCGTCCATGCAGCTTCTACAGAAATCATTTGTAAAAGCGCCAAGCCGTCTTACTGACACCTGTGATGGCGCTGAGATGCTTCTTATTTGGAAAGATCAAACTCTTAGAGCGATTCAGATCTAGCTTTGGCCAGATCTGTTTAATCGCTAGACATGTTGGTCCAACAGTCCACCTAAGGTTTGTTGTTTTTTTATTGCCATCCAGCTTTTTTAATATTATTTTGCAAGCAGCGATTGGCATCCCTATGCTGTCCTTTTCCGGTAGAATAGGTAGAGTGGTTCCAAATTTGGCGAGTTCATCGGCCCTACAGTTTCCTGGAATGTCTCTGTGGCCCGGCACCCAGCAAAGGTGAAGGTTGAACTGCTCTGCCATCTCCATAAGAGATGATCGGCATTTAAGGGCGGTTTTAGAATTTACTGGGACCGAGTCCAGGAACTTGATAGCTGCCTAACTATCCGAAAAGATGCGGATATCCTTTGCAGATATTACGTTTTTCTTCAGCCAGCACAGAGCTTCTTTACCGCCAAAATTTCCGCCTGGAACACGCTACAGTGATTTGGAAGACGGAAGGAGACCAACCCCGCTGTCATTTTTAGATCAACGTCAAACCTTCTCACAATATTTTCACTGCTCTGTACTGCCCTTGATATCCTCTATCGAGTATTGGCTACTATAGTGTAGTGGTTTGTGTCAATATTAGTCGCTCGGAATGCACTGGCTTCCAGAATACTGGATTCGTGGCATCTGTCTATGTATTACAATGTGATGAAGCTGGATACTCTTTTAATGAAAAGATTGCCTTGTGGCAATCCGTCCACTTTCGAAGACAATCAGTCTTTGTCTGTTTGCGAATTCTAAAGCCACCTTCCCTATTATGGCAATGAGTTCTTACGTTTTATTCGGGACACTGCCCATATATTCTCTACTGGGTATCGCTGTCTTTCTCTGTTGAGGCAAGCAGTCACATGTACGAGTATAAAGTTGATGTTGACGACTTAGACCTCTCGAATAATCCTTGTTGTTTTGACTATGCCACTGCAAAGTACGATGCCAGTTCTTTGTGATGCGTAGAAGATTAAGGGATATTACGAAGGCAAAAGTCATCAGATTGTACCCGTTCAATCTTAAATTTTCTCTTAAAGCAATCGGCGGACAGGAGAGGAATGTGTTTGCCCAAAAAAAGGGAGTAATTCAGGCAGTTAATAGGCAGTCGTCGTTCCTGATCGAATTGTTATTTTGAAGTGTTGGAAGCAATTTTCAATTTGGCAGATTCGAAAATTAAAAAAAAAAAACAACGAATAGTGGCCGGAGTATGGAACCGTGTGGCACCTTACTTTGGTCCCAACATATTTTGATAGAGTCATTTGCATTTGATTGCATTTTTTCATGGATCAATCATCCACTAAATGGTCCCTAGTGTCCCCTGCGTCGAATTTTCACGGTCAAATTGCATAGGATTTTGGAGGCACGGTATGGTCAGCTCATATGCCAGTGGTCACAGAAGTTTAGGAACCATCTGTAAAGTGTAAGTTATAATTCCGTTGGCCTTAATATGGCTTTAGATAATGTATGTAGGTGCAGGGGCATAATATCTGCGTCCTTGTTATAACTGAAGTCACAAACAATTGCGAAATTAAGTCATTGAGACTGGTTCCCAACAAGTCTCTTGTGTTGTTGTGCAATGAACTCATTCTCAGAATTCATCGCAGAATTCAAAAGAATCACTACTCACCCTAACCAATTACCCTCTCACATTTCTATCTACGAGTGCAAGTAGACACCCATGTCGAACGTGTGTTTTTGCTATCCCCCAAACGAATTCGAATCCGTAACTTCAGACGGATATGTCGGTTTTATATTTCATGGATTACTTACCCCAATTAGCCATCGGTGTAAGTGTACCTATAACTGTAACTGTAACTGTAACATGCTCGAATGTATCATAATTGCTCAATCTTGCGTACTAAAGCAAGAATTTGTAATTTTTCCTCTTTCTCATCATCATCTCACCAACACTGACAGTTTCCGTTTCACCCTGCCTGGACACAGTTTTTGTATCTAAACACTTACTCCACCTAGATCCATTAGTACTTGTCTGGTGCGTGCATTCAATACCAGTACGAGTGGCACCAAAAAATCCAAAAAAATACGAGTATAGCGAGAGAGGAGAAAAAAGAAAAAAAAAAAAAAAATCTACGAGTATCCAAACAAAACTCAAATGAAAATTTCCTTCAGCTGAATGTATCTAGATAAACATATGGCGCAGCGTTTCAGTACAGTACCACTACCAGCAGCCATTAGCACTAATGGCCCAAAGTCACTAGGTCAAGTCTAAAAGTAGTCACAAAGTATGCATAACGACCAATCTATTCACTTGCCATTATTTGTCTGTTTCTCCATCTCTCTATCTGTGCATCTGCCTTTGTACATATATCAGTGTGCGTGAGTATCTATTCATTTAGATGAATTGTAGGTCGAGTGAGCGCGTCACTTAATTAAGATTAATCTTCCTAATCACCCGAATCAAAGTTGTTTACCATCACAAGGGAAAGGAAAAGAGAAATCTTTCTCCATGCTCTGGCTGTCTTCTATGCAATCGGGGGAGGGTGGTCCTCAAGTGAAAAGGCCTTTCAAAAAGTCTTAATTTCTAGGATTAGCTAAAACAAACCGAACCGTGTAGTAGATACACAATTAAAACAAAGAGAAGAGAGAAAAAAAAAAAAAAATAAAATAAAAATCTGTCCGAACACGATGAGGAGTAATAACTCAAGTGGTCCGGTCCGGCTTCGGTTGGAACAGATCTCCTCCAGGTATTGCATTTGCGAGAACCCATTCCAACAAATCAAGCCCAAAGCACCAATCAAGCGTACGTTCATGAGCTGTAGTTGTTGTGGCAAAGCCATAGTTGAAGCCGTTTCCGTAGCGCGAATAATTAATGATGTGGTCTTGAAGAAGGTAGCTGCTGGCACGAGGAGCACTCGTACTCGTAAATGATGCAGTTTGCAGTTTGGTAGCCATTGGTGTCTATCTGTATCTATTAGGTGAAACTTTCTTTCGACCAACAATTCACCGTAGAGTGGCTGGTTAAAACCTGCCAAAGCACCTTTCATTGAGCGAACGGGTATGCGTGTCGGTTGCCAGATAATGTCAGTTGTGTGGTTTGGCTTGTTTAACAAGGTTGTGGTTAAGGTGTTGAACAGTAACAGTGTGTCTGACAAAAAGGGGGGCGTTTGCTACAGTACGAGTATCGTTGCCAACAGAGCTACGAGTAATACAACTGAGTAAATGGAGCTGAAAAAGACCGAGCTAACATTTACACTTGGTTAGTCTGTCACTGAAAAGAAAAAATGAAACTAAAATGGAACTCTTTAATGGCTCTTATTAGCAGGATTAGGGAAAGAAGTTTGAGACAGTTAAATTGACCTTCTGGATGTTCATATCAAAGTACTACAACGGGACGTTGTCTGAATCGTCAGCATGAGACTGTAATCGAAGGACATAGCTTATTTTCGGTCCTTCCTCTTGTGTTAGAAATATGTAAAAAGATCGGGCCGAAGTGTACTTGCCTGTGGTACTCCAGCTGCTATCATATTATAAGGCAAAGTCATATTGAAAATGGGTCCAAATATTGTAACGAAATTGTAATACAATTTCTCAAGTTAAAATATTCCCAGCCTAAAATAGATTCTCATCTTTACGCCACGCACTGGTGTCTAAAGTCTGCACCTTTTAGTGGAGCACTTAAGATTTTTGTTCGTAAATAGCTCCTGTCGATTGAAGAAATTTGTAATGGAAAGCTAGTGACTGCTGGTAAGCTAAGTACTAGGTGCTCTTCACCCTTTCTATCATAAGTCAATGATGTAAGCCTTGCTGCAAGTCTTTCAGTTCTAAGTTTGTCGATCTATGTATGAGTAGGTGCTGACTTCTTCCTCACCTATTTGACGGACTCTGAGAAATATTTGCCTGAGACGCATTAGTCTCCAGAATAAACGCCCCGCGATGGTCATTAAAATAGACATTAAGACTTTCTTGTCCATTTGGTTGATGGGGCCGATTTATTCTAGTTGACAATGCTTGAATGCCTTAAAAGACTTAATGACGCCAGACTGGAAGCCATAAACGGTGTGGATGTCCTTCACATATCCCAGGAGTTAGTAGCATAATCTATACTCGTCTTACTGGTAAAGTGCATTTCAGCATTCAAACCGGAGTGGTTATACTTTGCTTGGCTCTCTTGTATGTCAGAACTTCTTGTACTGCTTGTCCAATGCTTGTTTTTTTTTGTCCTGGATGGTTCACTGCTTTTTTTTTGCTTCTACAATTTTTGGTCAGGGATAACATCCTGGATCTGCAGTACGTGCTGAACATCAATCAACAGATCCAGTTGGCGGTTAGACGAGGTGGAGGTGGCCGGATGGACTTGTGGTCTATGGAATTTGCTGCTGGCATATCTTCTACCACGCGAGGAATGCAAAGGCTCAAACCTCGATAAAATCAATTTTCCTTCTTACAATACTCAGGATCTCACAGAGGCGCTGGTAACCTCTTTGAGTGGTGTCCCAAGTGGATAACATCTGCCTTATAACAGAGCATTTGTTCTTCCTGTCACATTTGTGAGGAGGACCTTAAATGTACAGTCCACAGAATTGAATTGACAACTGTGGGAGAGTACTTGATATCTTTCCGAACTTCCTTAAACGTATTGCGTAGGGTTGCTGGGCACGTCTTCGTCCAGCTAGGAAGAGGTCGATGTTGTTTTTATACCAAAAGCGGGTAACAAATCGCTCAATATAGAGGAAGCCGTCGAATGTGTTTAAACTGTCACATTGAGGTCTCTTTATTGTCGTAGCCCTGTCAAATGATGGGCACATGGAATCTCGCAATGAAAAGGAGTGCTATCTGCACTAATCTAGAATCTAGTTCCTTTTTCTGCAAATAGAGAGCTCTGGTGTTAAGTTATGCTTCAGATCCCAGTAATATTGTCTGCAGACACTATTTAAACAGGTCGTTGGGTTCTAAGTGTCCATCCAACCGAAACGAAACATGAAAGAAGCATTCAGGTAGGTCCATTCTAAAGGGAACTATCCCCACAAGTAAAGGTTGATATCTAGGGCTCAGGTTAGATAGTAGGATCAGCATCATGCAATTTGTATGGTATAGTGGTATGGTTAGTCGTCCTGTAGATAAGTTCGTCGACTACTAGGCCAGAGGTTCCAGGTTTGAATTACAGAACTTTCCCCTCTCTTTGGGTACAAAGTGATAATGAAGGCAGTCCTTGGTAATTCAGGTAATTCCAGCATGTGCATCTCGCGTGAATTAAGCACTTCTACTGCAGAGCTTCATTCCGTTCGAAACCTACTTTCACTTGACATTGGCTTCTGACTCGGCGCTAAAGCTAGAGAGGAATCATCAGTTGAAACGCATGTCATACTTAAAAGCTAGAAATGTACGATCGTATCCCTGTGTCAACGTTACATTAGATATCTTTATACCTAACACTCATTCCAGTTTGCTCCAGGTGCAAGTCTCAAGTCATGCTATTGACGAGTGCGACAGTGCAATTCAATCTTAATACCGTCGACATCGACAGTCAGTCTATAATGCTAGAAGGTTTGAACGATATACATAGGTGGACAGTAAATGCTTAACTCCTGTTGGATCCTAGTCACTGTGCCGACCCAAGCAATTGGCGTCGAGTGTGAAGAGAACACTCAGACTTACAAATTTTACGAGTATAAGGTACTCGACGCCTTACTAATCAAATCCGGTGTCAGATGCTACCATTGGGCCATTGAAATAGTGCAAAAATGACGTATCTATCATATCACCGGACATCCTAAAAGGTATGTCCTTGTGGCAATCTTCGAAAGATACTAATCGCCCGGGCTATCAGCATGCACGACTCGCAAAACCCAAGTACTCGATTTCGGGGGTGCACCTTCGTACTAACTGCACTCTTCTACCACTCTCCACTTCGCGGGGCTGGTAAGGACTTTTTTTTCTTTTTGCGTTTGCTGGTTCGACATTGTGTACAGTATTTACTGTTCTTTGTTCTATTAGAGATGCCGTCTGGGTGTGATTTTCATTCTTTCCAATCGCCGAAGTTCCTTCATTATTTTTGTGGCAGCCTGTTTCACCGCATCCCATATTATACTTGATGTTAGCATAAGGTTTACGATGTTTTCAGGCGTTGGTATCTCTCCAAATTTCTCCTCTAGTTCTCTGCGCTCTGTTCTGAAGTGAGGGCACTGAAAAAATACGTGCTGTGCATCTTCCCTGGCCGCTCCGCAGTTTAAGCAGTAGGGATATTCCTTCAGACCAAACCTGTATATGTATGTAGATATGATTGAAAGCACCCAGGTCCAGTCCGGAGCTGACTTAAGTAAAAATCTACTTCTCCGTAATTACGTTCTACCCATTTACGAATATCGGGTATAAGTCGATAGGCCCATCTCCCCTGTGTTGACTGGTTCCATCTCTCTTGCCACGCATTTGTGCTGCGCTGCTTTTCTCCCAGCTTGATATCTTGGGCCTTACTGCCTTACTCCATCGTCGGTATCGTAGAGTAGGAACCGATTGTCGAAGTAACTTTTATTAAAAACCATGGCACCATCATAGACCTAAGAGAGTGTGTACTATATGCCCCCAATTTGCAGAATTGAACGCATTTTTGACGTTCAACGTTAATACGGCGCCGTATTTTTAGGTACCTCCTCTCCATCTTCTGCCCTGAATGGCTTCTTCTAGGGTCGTAATTACCTTCCGAATAGCATCTACTGTAAAGCGACCCTTTCTAAATTCATACTGCTGGTTTGTGAGTCCCCCGGCTTCATCAATTGACACCTCCAATCTTTTGCATATTATTCGCTCCAGTATTTTACCCATCATGTCTAGTAAGCATATGGGACGGTATGACGAGGGCTCATCTGGTGGTTTATTCCCTTTGGGCAGCAGCACAAGGCGTTGCTTTTTCCATTGGTTTGGAAAAACCCCTTCTGTTAAACACTTGTTATACACTCCCACGAATGCTTCTGTGTTTATCTTGACGGCTAGCTTAAGGACCTTATTTGGTATGCCGTCCAATCCTGGTGATTTACTATTGCTAAATCGTTTGCATACATCCAGAATTCCCGCTTGCGTAACTGGTGGGATCTCACCTACTTTCTGCGGTGGTTCTATATGTTCTGTTGGTGCTTGCGGTGGAAATAACCCCGACACTATTTGTTGCATCAGCAAAGGGTATGAGGGTAGGGATGCCCTAGAGCCCTTTAGTTTTGTTATGACCGTTCTGTAGGCAGTACCCCAGAGATGAATATCTGCTTTCTCGCAGAGTTCCTTAAAGCTGTTGTTTTTGCTTCTCCGAATGGCTAATTTAAGGTCCCTACGCCATCTTTATATTGCACCTGTGAACCCTGGTGGGAGGGCTGACCTCTGGATCGCTGGCATAGTCTTCTAGCTTTATGGCACTTGCTGCGTAGCTCTGTTATCTCTTAGTTCCACCAGTGTACTGTTGGCCGGCGGTTTGTTGACGTTATGCGTACCATAGGTGCGACTCAAGCTGACGGACTTTCCATCTTGATCCTCTCACTAGGGAACTTGTTACAAAAGTTACATCAACTCTGGAGCCTACGCCGTTTCTGGTGAATGTGTGCTCGTTGTTCGTACTAAGCAGTACTGCGTGACGATACAGTTTCTAGCAGAGCCTCTCCTCTCCTATTGTTTCGTATGCTGCCCCAATCAGTGGCCCATGCATTGAAGTCGCCAGTTATGATTGATGGAGTTCGACCTCTAGCATCATCCACGAGACTGTCTAGCATTCTCTGGAATTCTTCCAGCGTTCCATTTGGAGATGCGTAACAACTGTATATACTCGTATATACTCAATTGACCTTCGCTCGGACGAACCCTATTCCAGGTGTCATCACTCTTTCTTCAAATGCGTAGTCTCTGCAGCTATTTTTGAGGCGTCCGCTGCCCAAACTTTATCATCGAGGTTCCTATACTGCTCGCTCACTACGGCCACATCAATCTTTAACTCTCGAACAGCTTTAGTAACGACTTTTTTCACAACTACCGACATGAAGAGGAAAAACTGACCATAGTTCAGCAGGTCGACTAGTAACTTATGAAAGTTCACTCCTAATACTCTAGACCAGTAGAAGGTCCAACTTGTCCATAGCATTGCTTAAAGATGTGTACAACACAGACAGTGACATGAATCTGAGAAGGTTGCTTTGCTCAATATAATGTTATTTATCCAACTTTGTGAAGGAGTTGCCTACCATAGTTCCCATTCTTCGCTCAAAAAGATCGAGATAATTACGGAAAAGGTGCCAGGTAGATTCATTCTCTTCTTCGTCCCTGTAGCACAAATGGCCACGGTGCAGTGTCCTTTTTTAATATTAAAGACAACTCCTGAATGCCGGCAGATAAGTCTTACTGAGAACCAAGTTCTCTTCTTGCTCTATTTTGACCAAAACCACCTTAGCTATTGGGCACCTGTTAAGTGGAACCAAGATTGTTCGACCGATAGCTACCTCCCCGATGCCTCTTTTAAGTAAATTTGGTGAAACTTTCACGGAGAGAATGGCCTATGGACTTCGAACACCAATATCTTAGATATCCATCTGCTGTGGTACCCGTGTAGGCACTCGATATCTCATTCAGCAGATTCCTCCTGGTTTCCACTTCACAAGCCTTAATATCTGTCTGGGTGTCCAAAGAGACCGTCCATCTGGTGATATCAATTTTAGGAGCCTGACTATGCGGTTTCTTTGCCTTGGAAACTGCTGCATCCTTCCTTTATTCTTAACAAGGGTTTTTTTTATGGTTTGCGCCAATGGATTCGGAATCTTCTTCAAGATACTAATAACCCGTGTTACCAGCATGAAGAATTCACGGTATATTATCCTCCTTTTTCCTCGCGCTTACGTCCTAAACCACACCCTGAACACTTCTACTACTCTCCCCGCGGAACTGCCGCTAGGTATTACTTCGCGGGGCTGGCAAGCAATTCATGCTACTCCGGTGTTTCTATTTGTTCGGCTGGTGCTGCCGCCCTTGTTTCGGCTTCTATTCTCCGTAGCTCGGTTTGCACAGTTTTTACAAATCCGCAGATATTTGGCCAGTATTCTTCCGACTCCACTATTCTCTTAATTACATCTGGGGGGTCTGGTAGATTTTCTCTCCATTCCACGAAGCGCCCGCAAAGGAAATTGCGTGCTTCACGTCCTCCTCCTGATTTGGACACACGGGACAAAAGGGGGAGTTGTCATGGCCAAGTTTGTATAGATACTTTCAGTATCCGCCATGACCAGAGATGAACTGCGTAAGGTGATAGTTACAGTTTCCTTGGGCTCTACTCATCCATACATCGATTTTTGGAATCAGGGTATGAGTCCATCTGCCCTTTGTGGCATTATCCCATCGAGATCGCCATAGGGCTATAGAACGTACCCTTTCTTCCTCTTTCATTCTCCTTATTGCCTTGGCATCAGTTGGCATTGAGGTTTTCCTGCGGTAAATTCTCCCCATCTCGTCCGCGAGGATGTCGATGGGAATCATTCCAGCGATGACAAATGCGGCTTCATCCGAGATCGTCCTATAGCCGCTTATTGTCCTTAGTGCAACGAGTCGGTATACCGCAGACAGTTTCCGGCCTGTTTCTTTCCTTGCCCAGACTGGTGCCGCGTATAGAATAACCGAGCTGACCACTTTAGCTAGGAGGATCTTTTTTGCGTATCCAGGTCCGCGAACATTCGGCAGTATTCTGGAGAGTGCCGCTTGTAGCGCTGACGCTTTTTTCCTCACGTAGTCCACATGTTGTTTGACTGTAGCCGGTTGTCTAACATCACTCCTAGGTACTTTACCGCTTCCTTCGATCGGATGTTCTGGTTACCAACTTGAATATTGATAGATTCCACGCTTTTCCTGCTCGTAATAAGAACGGCTTCTGTTTTTTGTTCCGCCAGTTCGAGACCCGCAGATACGGGCCACTGCTTTATCTGAACCTAAAAGCCTCATTGGCTGCTGAACTACTGCAGTCTAAATCCTGCGGAATGAGATTGAGCATGGTCTGCAATGTCACTGTGGTGATGCCAGAATTTTATTGCAGCCTGTCCCCTGGATCCTGATGAAGTTTGAGAGCTGAGAGCGAATAGCGATCCCTATGTAAAGGTGGGTCTCACAATCGGGTTTGTTCGTGCTGAACGTCGTTTGCAAGGGTAGTTAGCTACACTTGCTTTTGTTACAGTTTTCTATTTGCTTTTACTTCAGTTTGAAGTCTGAAATCACATCTAGGTATCGCATCGATCTAGAAAGTCTAAGCTCAGTTCCTTCAATCAAGTCGAGACTAATCTTTTGTTAATGTAGAGAAAGATCTCCGTCTTCGAAGGATTGACTTGAGTCTTCTGCAACGAACCAGATTTGCCATGGATAGTAGTGCATGGTGGAGCCTTTCGCGTAGAACTGATGAGAATTATGCCGTCCACTTAAAGCCATTGTCCTCCTGAAGCACAACTCCATTGTGTAGTCCATCAGATCAAGGGATCGGTCTATCGTTGATACTACCCTTTGGAGTTCCGTTTTGACCGATCTGCCTGCCATGTACGCATGTTGTGATTTATACGGTTTCTGTGCTTGTTTTTGTAGGATCTTTACGATCTTAAAGTCTTACAACAGCTGAAATCTTAAAATTTATCAGCTGGAGTGGTTGGACCCTCAAAACATTGGCATGGAAATAGGCCGGTCATCAGCCGAAATACTTCTCACCGAGTGCGACAACCAAACTATCTGACTTGACTGACCGTGTTTGAGTAAGTTTTTCTAGTCGGTTCTGAGACTGAAGTGTCTGAGGATGAGGTGGAATTAAGGCAGCACCGTACTTTTTGGTAGTATTCCTTGGATGTTTCGAGTCATCGTTCAATTGAAAGGCGTTCATTTCCGAAGCTTTGTCTCTCTACGGAGGAGCTCAGTTGACTTCCTTATGTAGACACGTCTTAAATGCAGCTCAGAGGTGCTGTCAAGAAATACTGTCTGGTTAAATACTTTAGTGTGATTGTAACTTAACTCAACCGGAGAAACAAGTCGGGGGGTTCATTGAAACCTGCGTCGTCCTATTTTTACCTCATTCACTTAAAGTTTATCTCCAATTACAGTGTATCCATCAGGAAACTATTGTATCTACAACTACTTTCACCATCTAAACCCCCCTTCGGGGACATTCCAGTTGATCTCTCGGCATGTGCTAAAAGTTAACAATTATTTCCTAGTGCATTTCGCTTAATTAATTGCGCAGCTCTTTCCCGCTTGGTGCACCCGTATTCCCTGGTATTCACTCGTACTCTCGCATTTGTACTCGTCGTTGTCGTGCGTCGTGCGTCGTACGTCGTCTTTCTCCGCGCTAATAGTCCAAAGAGATTGGCGTCATTCAATTTATTCAATTATCACTTATCGTGACGGATAATTATATCAGTCTGCCACTGCACCCATCACCACACAGTTGGGGGGCTGCGCTCCATGGTCCGCATTGATGTCGCCATAATTAAACGGTCCCTCCATACAGCCAGTGCCGGTCACCAGCTACTGGATGTCATCCTGGAGTAAACATCATCCATACAGTTGACCGGCCTACTTTATGCCGTCGCCAGTGGCGGCGTTATGTTCCACTTTTTTCGTTTTTTTTTTTTTTTTTTTTTTCTTATTTCCACCCAACTCAGAGGAGGCCGAGTAATTAAATTATAATTGGACTCATCTCAAATGGATGGCCGTCGGTTGGTCATCGAAAGGTCAGGGCACTTCTTGGAATATGTAAATTGAATTCAGAGGAATTACAGTCGAAGCGAGCATCACACATACGCCCCTGCAAGTGTCGCTCTCAACTGCCCTTTGGTGGACGTAGGATCGCTCATTAATCTTCTGCCCGTCATAAGGAGGTAGCGCGGCGTGTTTTTGCTGTAAAAAGTTTCATTTTCGCGCGCATTGACAGTGAAGCACTGCATCCGTCCATAAAAAGTTGACACTTTTGGTATTGCGATGTCGGGAGAGACTTGAGAGTATGGCTTATAGCTCATGGTTCATGGCTCACGGCTCATGGCTTATGCCACCAAGATAGTGACAAATACAGGAAGCTCAGTCCTTGTGCACTCGAAGGTGCTTGCTTGGATGGGTTTTGTACGTTGAACGAATAGAATTCCCCTGACAATGGACAATTGTTGTTGGTTGTTGGTCTGTTTGGTTGCCCCTTGTTGAGAGAATCTTTTATACTTTTCCACAATTGTTGGTTTCATTTGTAGTTTTTGTTTTTTTTTTTTTTTTTTGAGTTTTTGAAACGCCAGCATTGTGCTATTTGACTCCGGCATAGCGTGAAGCTTCGCTTTGCTTCGCTGAGTGACTTGATGAATTTTGAGGTATTTTTGCCGGCTTTTTCGGTTTTCGGTGGTCGGTCGGAGGGTTGGTTGGTTGGTTGGTTGGATTGCTCGAAATATACTGGAGAAGCTATGCGCAACGATTGGAAAAAATTGATGTACACCGAACAATTGACTTTCGGTATGGATGGCTGCAGATAGTGAGATGTTTTTGTGTTTTAATGATGTTACGCCGTCTGCAAGACTTCAAATTTCCATTTTTGTAAAAGAAAAATAGTATTCCAACCATCAAACCATCAAGACAGAGTTTGAGACTTTAGCAATAGGCACATGTCGATATTTCAGTTGTTTCTATGAACACTTATGGTACATGCGTTGGTCAATTGAATCGGAGGTCTTCGGAGACCTTGTGTCATTTCTATAGATTTGCGATTTTAAGCGGAAGTCAGTGGTTAGAAAGTACAGGCTGCACGACCGTAGTTCAGCAAACGGCAACAGACTAATCCACTTGTCATTGCCAGCAAACGAAAGCTCAACATTCACAAGTTGACATGACAGTCGATGTTATAAGTATTCAGAGCATCCACACGCTCAAACACGCCACCAATCCAAACCAAATACCACAAGAAGGTAGGTTTGAAGGACAAAGACTACTGTAAGAGCTTACTTACTTACTTGCATCCCATGGGGAAAAGGGCGTCCAAAACGCCACCGTGTCCGGAGTTCTGCAAAAGGGTTAAGTTCCGTCCAAGACCTGCATTCCTCCTCGACTGAGGCTGCGAAATTGAAGTGCTTAGGCTCTTTGTTTAAGCCGCATTTATTTTGAGCCGTTCTCTGTTTGCCGCTGACTGAGTTTTGGGTCATCTGGTGCAAGATCCAACAAAGGTCATCAGCGTATTCAGGGTCTTTAAGAGTTAGGCGGCTTGGAAAAATTCCACCGGGATGCCTTCTTTTATTTCAGGATCCCTATTGCAGGCGTTATTTCAGCCTTCTCCTTTGACGTATATTATAATCCTTCGCTCTATCTGGCAAGCTATCCCCAGTTCGAAGTCAGCAGATTTACGTCCAGTCCTTTTCGTAGATGTAGTTTGGAACTTTGAACACTAGCGACTTCCTTCGTAATACTATGGGCCATCCTGCTGTCGCAATTATTTGCTGCATTTTCAGCCTTGTTTGCGAGTGCGTTGATGTAGTTACGCTTGTCTCGTCTTCCACTACTTTTCTCTTAATCATATGCGAGACTTCTATGTTGTTCGGGGAGTCCAACTTCAGCGACCACGCTTTGAGTTCACTAAGTTTTACCGCCTTCTAACCACAATGGTCGTTGATGCTTCTGGGAGTAAGGCCGCTGTATTTTTCTGCATTTTTTGCAAGGTGGCCGGTTATCTGCCCTTGGGGATCCCGCAGCTTGTCGGTTATATACCTTGGTGTCCTTAGAAAGTTGGATTGGTTGCTATTAACAGCTGTAGTACGAAAACATATAGCAGCTACCATGGTGGCGTCACGGTTTTTACGAATGCCTTGGGTGTGATCGATCTAGTTTAGTGTACAAACGTTGTCGATCAGTCAAGGCCTAGCTGATCTTGATCTTGTTGTCACCGGCACACATACCGAGAATGGAAAGTTTATCGGTTTCGACGATGCAAGTGCCATTCATGGATAACGGCTGGGTGTTTAAATTTCGCTTTAATGACAGCAGAGAGCATGGTGTTTTGGAAGCATTAAATTCTACCCTGTTACTGGTTCCCCAGAATTTAATGAGCTCAACATACGCTGGCGTTCCCGTTCTACAGCCGAAGAGCAAGGACTAGAATCCGGGAACGAATATGAAAAGCAGAGGGTACTGTCGTCAGCAAACGAATATATTGGATTGGAAGTAGCAGACAAGAGATCGTTGATGAAAATTAAAAAGAGTGTCGGAGACAGAACGGAGCCCTGGGGTACACCAGCATTTGTTTTGTGAATATCAGACTTGAAACCATCCAAGACAACTTGAATTGAACGTTCCGAAAGGTAATTTCTAATCCAAAAGCATGCATTCTCGACAAAAGAGCCTGATGCCAAACTTTGTCAAATGCCTTGGAAATATCAAGTGCAACTATCTTGCTTTCGCCAGATTGAGGCAAGCTTTGGTTCCACTTTTCGGTGAGACATGCCTTCAAATCACCAGTGGACCTAAAAACCATACTGCTGGTCATTGAGAAGTTTTCGTGCTTCGAGATATTTCATTAGCTGACGCTTTATCAGCATTTCCATGATCTCGGAAAGAAGGGACGAAATTGCAATGGGTCTGTAGGACGAGAGCAGAGAAAATTCGCCTTTTTTAGGAACGGGCTGGACAAATGCTGTTTTCCATCTGCTCGGAAAGAGTCCTAAAGCGTAGGATTGATGAAAAAGCTTACACTCCCAGCGAGGAAGACCGCCTCTTCAGAAGGAGGGGTGATATACCATCTGGACCAGCGGACTTGTGAATGTTAAGATCTTTAAGAACTCTTGCTACTACTCGAGTGCGAAAGTGAATTCGTCCCATTGAGTATTCGACGCACTCAAGGGTAGGCGGATACAAAGCACAATTTGGGAGTGTTGAACTGGCCGCAAAGTGTGCAGCAAGCAGATTGGCCTTGTCCAAAGATCGACAGCTGGAATGTCATTGTAAATGATCGTTGGGATGGACGATGAGGCAGAATGTTTTTGACGAACTTTTTACTGCCTTTGAGACATTGCAGTATTTTTTGCCTCAATTTTTGGTCATATTGGAATTTCACACGCTTAAGAAAGGCGTTGCAGTCATTTCTGGCTCGTTTAAACTTTTTTCGGTTTTCCTCTGTCGGGTTGGTCTTGTAGGACCGAAAAAACAGTTCTCTAACCCTGACAGCCTCTTTACAGCTCGAGTCGTACCATGCCTTTTCTTTTGGTTTGATACTCTTCTTCCGATGAGGGATAAAGCATCTCATTCCAAAGAGAATAGTTTCTGTGATCATGTCAGCAGCGGCATCCACGTCGTTATCGAGGAAACATAACGACCAGTTAAAATTCCTAAAGAAGTTGTTAAGTCCGCTCCATTTGGCTTTCTCGTATTGCCATACGGTTCTTTTTAGGAATCTTTTCTCTAACTGTGTGGTGGGTGTACGAGAATTTAGCTGATATAACCCAATGGTCCGACAAGCCTAGAGGGGAGAGCACATCAACGCAGTACTTGTCAGGGTGAGAAGTTAAAAACAAGTCCAGAGTGTTGGCGGTATGACTATCAACGTCTGGTATTCGTGTGGGCTCATTTAGAAGCTGGGTCAAATTATTTTCCGCAGCGAAGATCTCAATACACCGTCTCTCGGGTGTTGTCTGTCCAGAATGTCGGAGCCACCAAGAATTGTGTATATCGCCCGTAATCACGATTTGAGTATGAGGATACAGGGATACAATTCCCTGTATGGAGTGAGACAGCGCATCAAACTCGTTAGAGGTCGAATAGCTATCCAGTTTGGGGCTACTGTAAGTAAAGCACTAGTGGATAATTTGCTTACGGAGATGGAATTTTAGCCACATGAAATTGAATTCCGGATTGGAATAGGGACTACATTGTGGTGGAGTTTGGTAAGCTACATCACTAAGCTCACTACGCACGTAAATGGCGAGACGGCGGTGAGAGAAGAATAATGACACTAGTTCGTAGATAGGTAGCTTCAGTTCAGAGTGATTTGAGAGATGTAGGTGGAGATCTATTAGATGGATTGAAAAGTGACCTCCTTGGGAATTGAAAAAATTTTTTTTTAAATGTTTTTTTTTTATATTATTCAATATAGTCCTCTTTTAGTTTGATACATTTATTCCAGCGATTTTCCAACTTCTTGATCCCGTCCGAAAAGTAATTTTCCAGAAGGTCTGCAAAATACTCCTCCGTGGCGTCGATGATTTCCTCGCGTGAGCTGAATTTTTTATTGATGAGCCATCTTTTGAAGTTTGGGAAGAGATAATAGTCCGAGGGAGCCAAATCGGGCGAATACGGTGGATGCGACAGCTATTGGAGCCGTAAGTCATTGATTTTAGCCGTAGTTGCGATGCTCTTGTGCGCCGGCGCATTGTCTGCAAACATTTTTTTTCGCTTCATGTTAGGCCGTTTTGCAGCGATTTCGGCCTTCAATCGCTCCAATAATGCACAGTAATACTCGCTGTTGATGGTTTTTCCTTTTTCGAGGTAGTAACCTTTCCGACCCATCGAGCCTCCCTGGGCCGCTTCGGAGCACTCGTGCCGGCTTCAGTCCATTGCCGGGCACTCATTCTGTTCTCTGGATCCAAGTTTCATCAACAGTTACCAATCGACGCCAAAAGTCCGCCCGATTCCGCATCAGCAAGTCCAAACACTCTTTCGAAGTGCTCTCGCGTTCGTGTTTTTGATCAGGAGTGAGCAGCGGCAGGATAACTTTTTTATATGCAGAATATTGCCCAAAATATGGCGTGTGCGCCCAGTACTATTCTTTGTGGTATCTGCTAGCTGGCGAACCTTCACTTTCCGGTCAGCTAACACCATTTCATGTATTTTTTTGACATTATACTCTGTAACCGCATCGGAGGGCCTGCCGCTGCGGACTTGATCAGTAGTGGAGTTGTGGCCACCACGAAACTCTCGAAACCAATATTTGACGATGTAATGTGACTCCAACTTTTCTTTTGTTTCCTTCGCCGTTTTGCCTCTCAAAAAATAATGTTTTATGCGAGAACGAAAATCGTTTTTGTCCATACTCAACATGATGCCAAACACGTCAACAACAATCAGCTGTCAAAACAAAACTAAAGACAGTATCGCACTGAAATTTGGCATGTCTGCCTAAATATGAACGGACTTCAAGGCACCATAACATGTTTTGCAGTAGCAGCGCATTCTGGCGTTCAAGGAGGTCACTTTTCACTCCATGTGGTATGTATTTGCGTATCACTAAGGGCCAAAACAGCTGGCCTGAATCCACTCTAAATTCCCGAATCATTATAAAGAAAGACAAACACCGACGTTATTAAGAATTCGAGAGCGATTATTGACTTCTTTGTTATCCAATCTTCTAACTAGTTTCAAAAGTGACGACTGTCTCTAATTTCATTTGACTCCTGTGTAAGGTTTTGTCAGTACTGTCTTTGTTTTTTTTTTTGCAGATACTCTGATACTCGCTATTTGTTTTTTGGTAAACTAGTTTGGTGTTTTTTTGCCAGCTGTAAGCAAGGAAATGATTTTTTTCTCGCGCTGAGGCAATCTGCGTCATACCATGGCTGTCCTTTTGCTAATCTTCTCCTTCCATCAGCTTAAAAGGATTTCACCGCTATAACTATACAAGACGTCAAAGTGTCTATTCCTTGATTGGTTTGTGGTTCGGAGATATCAATTGTGTCTAGGACTCGATCTATTGTAGTTCTGTTTGGTAGCGCTGTGCAAAATTGTCATTCGATATTAATTTGGAAAGTACTCGTAGCTGTCTTTCAGGCTCGGTATTCAGATTTTAAGTGGAAAGTTTGCCAATGATCAATAGCGGAAGATGATTGGAGAACCGGGATTCGCCTATCTCAAGATCAGGCACACAGTTTGTCCATTCATCTCTCACCAGGCAGTTGCTTCTGAAAAAAGTGAGAAAGCCATCTTCATCGCTTTTTGTTCGTCCATTCAGAAGTGACAAGCTGATCGACTCGCACATTTCAATGAATTTTCTAGCATTGCTATCGATTGTTTTGTCCTTTAATTTGCTAGAAGTGTAAGCAGTATCATCAGCGAAATGTGATGAAATAGCTACAATTGTTTGTCACCGACCATAGGGTTGCAATCTCCAGCCTATCAAGTATCTTAAAAAATTGGCTTTATTGCTATTAACTGGATCCCTGAACGCTGCCCACAGTATGAGAGCCTCTGATTCTTGCTGTCAAAGTTGAGCTGTCATTAATTAAATGTCGAAGAAATGTCATTCCGTCGTCTTCACATGTGAAGTTGTTCTTGGCATCGTGATTTTGTCTCCTCGAATTTGTGTTTGTAATTTTATTGTCCTTCGCTAGAACTTCTTTTCGGATATCTACCAATCGTCGACTTTTCTCGTGCGCCGTTGCTGGGTAGTCTCTATGCAAAGAGAGGCCCTCGTCGCGAAGGTTTGACGTTGGAACAAAAGATGTGCTAACAATGGTGTCCAGGTAGTCTTTCATTTTCAGTTCCACCATAATGTTATTTACTTTAGGGTTATTTGACAGTCGAATCACTTGATTTCAGCAAATCCAAGCAGATACTTTTTACTTTTTCTGTCGCATTTGGCCTGTTATCACAGGGAGGTGCAAGATAAAGTTTTTTTTCAATTGCTTTCTTAGCTAACCAGTTCACCTGCCGTTCGAGGTCAAAGCATTTCGACTCCGACTGATGCAAGTTGTCTTGAAGAGCTGCGTTGTTCTGCTTCAGGTCTTGAATTTCTGCACATACTCCGTCTAGGTCTGAATTTGTGGCCACATACTTAAGCTTCCCGTCGAGAAGCGAGGAAAGATCGTTGAGTGACATGTTTCCAACAGCGATATTCTCCTTTGACGACATTTTTTTGGGGTGGAAATTGGACTGAATCTGTAAGCCTGTATCCATTCGGCTTTCTTATGCCATATCAGACGGCCAATATATAAGTTCGTATAGTACACCCTCCAATCTTTTTGTTTAG
The DNA here is from genome assembly GCA_963966105.1 of Volucella zonaria. NCBI lineage: Eukaryota > Metazoa > Arthropoda > Insecta > Diptera > Syrphidae > Volucella > Volucella zonaria. Next base: position 125,601,248 of record OZ014533.1, read on the forward strand.
GAGCCTTCACAGTAAACTGGACCGAATGTCTACCTAGGAATCTTTTTCTTAAGACGACCGAGGATGCCATGATTTCTTCAAAACATGTGGTTAATGTCTTATGCAGAGGCAAGTGCAACTTTTCATTTATTTTCTGATGAAGTATCGTTTTCAGAATCACCAGCGGACTCTAGTTGGCCAGAGCTTTTTACTCTCTCAATTGCAGTTAACACTTGTAATGCTGTCTTCGGTTTGTTTACGTTTGATATAGCTCTTTGTTGGCAGAATAACCAGGTTAAGCGCTTGATCCTTCCTTGTCAATTTCCTTTTTCAGGATTGTAAGGTAGATGTCGCCAGGCCGATGGAAGGGGTGAAAGAATGGTTTCCCACCTTTGTGGCTACGTTTGCCAAAGCGTGCCACAACTCTAGTTTTGTAGAGTCATGTGTGTATGTAGCTCGTTCGCCAGAGGAATTGAGATTTTGAAATGTTGCCAAGCCCAAGTCCATCAAATTCAGTAGTTCTGGGTCGTCAGAGAGAATTTAGTAAGGACTTACTTACTTACTTAGAAGATACGAGTATCTAGGTTGGATTTCATTTCATTCTCTGTAGGGTGGTGCAGATGTAAATTAACATTGAAACAAGCGTCTTGTCTTTCATGACTTTCTGGTGTACCTGTTAGCCCTCTGAAGTAGAGTTTGTTATTTTGGGAATTTTCCATCTTTCAAAGTTTTCCGCCCTCATGTTCTCCTATTTGTAACTGGGGCACGTTCGATTATTGTGTCACTTCCAGTGTATCTCTCTTGCTACAAGATGAAACGAATTTGAGGTATAGCATGACATACATATATTGGATACAAAAGAAGAAATGCGAATATTCAGCGCCAAACTCCACCACAACAGTCCACAATCGTCTGTATACAATGTACATACGTAGGTTCGAAGACCTTGCGGTGTTTCTGTTGAGAAGTTTCCCCTGAAGTCAAGTTTAAAAAATGTTCAATTCACTGGCATAGATTCATTCATTCAATTCATTTACTTTAGCATCTCTGGGTTTCCCCGGAGAAAGTGCGGGTTTAACTCAGATGTCAAAAATAGTACGCATACGCCTACACACACCCACCAATATCACTGTCGTTTCCATTTGTTTTCGTATTCTGTTCACAAATCTAAACCAAGTATCTTCCTCATTTGCATAACTCTGGTGTTCCCTGCTTATGTACTAGTACTCGTATTCGTATCTGTATCTAACGATCTGATTTGCCATCCTCTACATCAAGAAATATGAGTGCCATAAAACAATTGTCGTTTTCTTTGAAGATTTCCATCGTGTTTATCTCTCTGTTTAAGTGCCTTCCTCATTTAGGCTTTGGTCTAATTGCCGACTTTGTGTATCTTTTCCTATATGCCGCCACTTTATTAACAAATCGCACACAGAATATATCTTTTTTTGTAAAAATAGCAACGAGAATTACCTATTCAGCAGATGGCTGCCGCCGTATCCATGGTCACATGCCACCAACAACACGACAAACTGTGTTCCTATAGCCTGCCATCTAATAACCACAGCCTTCTCCCCTTAGCTATATTCTGACTCCGCACTCTATCGTGAACCCCGCATTTGCCCGGCGAAAAAAAAAAAAAAAAAGCGATTGACCCAAAAAGGAATCGTTTCGCTGGAAAAGGTTCCTAAGCGCGACGCTAATATGATACTTGTACTCGAACTCGTACTCGTACTCGTACTCGAACTTCGTATTCGTATCTCTCGTAGTCGCAGTTCGAACGCATTGCGTCATTCTTTGCCTATTCTATTTGTGCGCGCTTTTATATCACTTTTGCTTCTATTTAAGGCCAACCACCTGGATGGGGCTGTAAAGGGGGCTACTGCCATCTATCTCGACTATCTGTACTACTTCACATCGAAGATAATCATGAGTCATGGATTGGTGCTATATCTGACGGATTCTCGTACGATTCGTAAGTGGTCTCTCTTGGCTGATTTGTTGTTTTCTATTTTCTATTTCTTTTCGGATTTATGGTCATAGCCGTAGCCGCAGAATAGTCGCTGTGTTCGCTTTTGTTTTCCACTCAAATATGTATCTTTGCCAGAACCTAATTTAACGTCCAATTTGCGTTTGGGAATGGGGGAAATTCAATTCAATTCACTTTCACCCTCATCATGGTAGTGGACGGAGCGCCCGACGACGGTACTCTGGCAAAGTGGCATGTTATGGCCGGCACACGATAGAAAGGCTTGAGGCAGTTTTGCGGTCAATCGATCGCTTTCACTTTTTTCAGTTTCACGGTGTGTTTGAGGTTCGGTGTTCCGTCGGACCGTCAATCTGGTAGCTGGTGTGGATTCTAAATTTGGCGTACCAGTATAAGTACTCGTATGCGGAAGTCAAGGTGGATTTTGTATCTGAGGGACGAGAACAGCTAGAGGAGCTTTGATTTTGAGAAAGGCTTTTTGGTCACCTGCAAGGTGGTAGTTGTTTACCTTGGGATTAAGTTAGTTGCTGTTAGAATCACCGGTCTGTGTGGCTGTTCCAACTACTCTGGTGAAAATACTTCCTTAGCTGCCTTAACTTGCCCTCCGGGGACAGATTGAAGTTGCTTCCGATGGTGTTGCCGGCAATAATGCTGAAAATTTGGTTACATTGTCGTCGTAATTGCAAGCTATTAGGTTAGGTTAAGTTATGTTAATGGATTGATGGAACAAGAGAGCCTTGCCACACTTAGATCGATCTATGAATAGCTTTGAATATTTGAACCATTCTGAGCCGCTTACTGGTGTCCAAATACCTGGGCTGAAGCCAGAGTGATGGAAGTTATTATCAAATTCACTTAGTCTCCATGAAACAGATTCGGTTAGCTGTAGGCGCCTTACTACGATGAAGGTTAATGTGTGCTGTCTTCCTCATAGTTCTTAGTTTCTATCTACCCAAGCGAGTCTCAGTCGATTTTGTTGAAGGATCTGAGGTATCTTTCAATGTCAACCTCAGGGGTGTAAGGTCTTTGTATAAAGAGTCTAACTTTTGCTCTTGTCAGGTAAATGAAATTTGACCAACGAGCTGTAGGCCTTAAAATAAAGTCTTAGGGCCACATAAGATTGTGTCGGTTTTTACAGGTTATGATTTAGAGCATTCAGGGCCTTCCCAATCGCTCTGTAGTTAGGGCACAGACCTTTCCGCCGATTCTGATTTTTTCGTGCCACTTTCGTGTACTTTGAGGAGCTGACTTCTTAATGCTGCTGCGTACCCTTGGCTTCCGTGTTCCATTTCTGCAGGGAATCCGAACACTATATCCACCGGCAGCTTCAGTTCTCTGCCGAAGTTCAACATGGACGGCGAGAATCTTGTCGATTCTTGTTCTGCTGCCCGATAAGCAAGTCGAGCTGGTTGTAGAAACAGATCCCAGTCTGTTTGATGAAGGCTGACGAATTTCACTAAGTAGTCCAGCGTAGTAGCGTTAGATTGAATCGTTCCACTATACCGTCGGGTTGGGGCCCCGATTCGAAGTTTCTACCTTGGTCCGAATGAATAAAGTGCGGGACACCGAATCTGCAGAAGATGTTTTGTATAATTTGTTTAACTACTACCTCAGCTGTTTGGTTGGGCACGGCAAAATATTCCGGCCATTCGGTGAAATAGTCCATAACGACGATTATGTATCGGGTTCCTGTTTAGGTGCGTGGAAGTGGACCAAGTATGTCAGCAGCAATCCTCTCAAATGGGTGCCCTGTACGGCTTGGCTTAAGAAGCCCCTTTGTTCGCAGAGTAGGGCCTCTGCGAGCCTGACAAACAAGGCAGTTTTTACGCTATAATTTGGAGTCTACCGTTCGGGCGATACAAAAATATCTGTCCTTTATTTTGCTTAGGGTTTTGCGCTGCTCCAGATGGAGTTGGAATCACGGGTAATGTTTTCGGCTCCTGGTCCTTTGCCCATGTTCGACATATTACGCTGGCATCCATTTTCAACTGCTGGAAGATACCTCAAAAGCTTTTTGTATCCTGATTCTCCTGCATAATGTCTTCTTTTTTTGGGCGAATTCCTTGCTTCAGCCACTTGGTCACCTTTGCTAGTGTTGGATATTTTTGCTGTTCGATTGGCAAAGTGGCCTCCTCGCTTTTCAAGTGCAGTATCTCGCAGCGCTCTTTTTCTTCGATGTCCGCCTTCATGCAATGTTTGCATTCGCCACATGGTCTGCTGGAAGGCGCGTCAGCATTACCATGCCGAGGGCCAGGACGATGTTGAATCTCGTAGTCGTACATACACCGACCCATCTGACCCTCGGGTTGCTTAAAGTTGCAAGCCAACAAATGGACGCGTGGTCAGTACCTAGGAGAAATCGTCTTCCAAAGAGGTAGTGGTGTAAGTGCTGTGTTGACAAAACCACGGCTAGCAACGCTGGTCTTGTAACGCAATAGTTTCGTTCGGCCCTATTTAAAGTGCAAACTTTTCAAAATCCGAAGTAGCTTTTTGCTTCTTGTATTCCAGTGTTCCTCCAAATCAGTCTAAGTGACTTTTTTAGAAGTTTTCGGGTCTTCGTCTCAGATTCTGACCAACTTCTTCTACCTTTTTCCCCATTTTGCTCATTCTAAGTATAAGCGGAGCGTTGACGAATTTGCCAAGTTCTCATAAAGTGCATCTGCTTGATTTTTCTCGGATACCCGCTCTTCAGTAAGACCATGCGTCCGATTCCAAATTCGACGTCTGACATGAAAACCTTCAATCTGTTATGAGAGTAAATACTACCAAGCTGCCGCTACTCCAAAGAAATACCGAAGTAGTTATCCCTTGATCTGTGTGTGGTTCTGCTTCCTCTTCTACATAGTTCCCAACAATAAGCAGAGTTAAGGCACCCCGCTCCATTCCTCCATTTCCTACCGATTTCGCTTTTTGACCCGTTCTTGTTTTGTATGTCCCTTGTGGCCTTCAAAAAACGAGTTGAAGGAAGGGACCTCTGGATTCTTTCAATTCTGGCTTTACGCTTTTCGGAGGGGACAAACAGCAGGTCTGAAGATTTTACGGGCGGTCATGCTTCTAGCCAGATGGATGATCTGGAACCCTTTGCGTAGATAGAGCACTGACTACTAATAGTAGCTGCATGGAGCCAGATGGCCTGCCTGCAACATTCTGCAGCTGAGCAACACAGTGGAGTCCAAAAGTTGTGTACGACAACTTGTAAATAATAATGTTACTGAAAAGAATGAAGTTCAGTCCGCTAGTCCCTTTCTCCCAAAACATGAAGTTCAGCGGATCCATGGTGAAATGTAGTTTAGCTTGAGAAGAATGATTACAATGTTTTGACTTGAGACTCCTAGATCCTGGCTTGTTTCCCTCTTCTTTAGTCAGAAATCCAAATGATCATTCATCGTCACTTTGACTCATTATACGAGAGGGTTGCCTGAAAAGTTTCCGATCGAACAATGATACAAGATATTTTTTCTCAATTTTTTTTTTCATTTTTCTACATAGTCTCCTTGTAACTCTACACACTTCTCCCAGCGATGGTCCCATCTCTCTAACCCGTCCAAATAGTATTGCACTTGGCGTTTTTCTCTGCAAAATAATTGTTCACGAAGGTGATGGCCTCTTCATTTGACGAAAATCTCTGTCCTCCGAGCGCAGTTTTTACATGAGGGAACAAAAATAAGTCGTTTGGGGCTAGATCTGGTGAATAAGGCGGATGGTCAAGCAGTTCAAACCGTAATTCATGGATTTTCGACATGGCAACCGCTGAGGTGTGAGACGGCGCGTTGTCTTGGTGGAACAGGATTTTCTTTTTCTGCAAATGTGGCCGTTTTTCCGCAATTTCTGCCTTCAGCGTGGCAAGTAATGATGCGTAGCATGCTCCTTTAATGGTTTTTCCTTTTTGAAGACAATCGATTAAGATTACTATCCCAAAAAACAGTCGCCATCACTTTCCCAACCGAAAAAACGGTTTTTGTTTTTTTTGGAGCCGGCTCGCCCTTTGCAGTGCACTGTTTTGACAGAATTTTTGTTTCGGGCGTATAATGGTGTATCCAGGTTTCATCTACAGTAACTAATCGGCGCCAAAACTCGGATTTATTGTGCCTAAACTGCGCCAACAGCGCAAACGCGGCACCCAACGCGCGGACAGCTTTCTCATGCCTAAATCTTGATTTAATATGTAACAAGCACGTTCTTTGGACATTTTCATAACCTCTACTATCTCTCTCACTTTAATTCGGCGGTCGTCTAACACCATTTGGTGAACTGTAGCAATGTTATTCGTCAGTGGTTGCAGGTTTTGGACGTCCCGAACGTTCATCATCTCGCAAGCTCTTACGGCCACGTTTAAATTTAGCTGCCCAAAATTTCACTGTGGTAAATGATGGTGCAGAGTCCCCATACACAGAGTCCAACTCATTTTTGATTTGCGTAGGCGTATTGCCTTTCAAAAACAAGAATTTACGAGTAATAACAGCTTGATACTAAATTTTTTTCATTTTCACAAAAAACACTCACTCAAACGACTGTCAACTAAAAACTGCGCGTCCAGAATGACAGAAACTTCGGTAAGTAACTGTCAAAAGATGCACAACTAGTATTCACTAGCTTTTATTGACGAGTGCCATTATCTTTACGCCGCGGTCGGAAACTTTTCAGGCAACCGTAGTAAGTTGATGACTAACTTTCGTGACAAATGTTGGGCCAGAGGTAGCCTTATTGACAACCAGATCAGACAATAGTATAGAGTCCAAGAAGTGATTGCCTTTGACGTTGCATCTACCTCTGGCCTAAAATGTCTTCTGAGAATAATAAGCATTGTATCACAAAGGAAGTAGTTGCACTAGAGTTTCTATGACTTTGTGAGTGGTTTATCTCTTAATACTTCCGTGCGTTCGGCACAGGCTTTATGTAGAATTTAAGCTTGAAACAGAATCTACATATGAGCGACCGCATATCAAGCAAATATATGGGTGGTGTATTCGAAAGGATAATATCTTGCAATAGAAAAGATTGCAAACAATTAACTGGCTTTTTCACGTCAATCATCACTTTCAAAAGTTGGGCATAAACTATGCTACCTTGTTCAGCGATAGTTATGTTATAGAAGACCTCGGAGCTCATAGCAGTTGTGGAGTCCATGGGCCGGCCCCTGCATTTGCAATTAGTTAACAGAGTTTACTCTGCCATCAATGTCGTACTCGTGGCAGAATTCTAGTCCACCATTAGATAAAATATCATGGAAGTAATTTCTAACTACATCATATCAGCACCATTAAAGAATACTGGTCCAAGGCCGCTGCCTTGTGTCAGCCCAGCGAAATTAAGAAGAATTCATGCTTGTTGACCTCAAACAGTCATTCCATCGTCGCACGGGTCATTATCTGTGATTTATCATTGTTAAAATTTCCAATTGCATCATCCCATCAATTGCAAGTCTTAATCATCTGAAATTAACCAACGAATTCCCACGTCGTTATCTTCAACCCCACCAGTGTGTTCAGTGTTCAAACAATGACATGTGATACGAAAATACCCGGGCACAATGATTACAATGCAAAATAGGTCACTGCAGTGGTGTTGCCTCCCCCTGCAACTATTATCACTCTGCTTTGTCCGTATTTAAAACTAATTTGCCAATTACCTGTTCCAATTAAAAGCGTTATCAGAGGAGTTTCCCTATGGAGCTACACAAGGTATGTGACCGACTTTTTTTTGTTTTCTGAATAAAAAAATTAATCAAGTTCTATTTAGCCTCGTGGAAGTACTAGTGCCACCTCCCTGCCTACCATCCATCGTACTCGAACCCAAGCCATTTCGAGTTGCCAACTGTGTTTTTGGGAATTAAAGTGATTTGGAATAACCCCTTCGGGCGTGTCCAACCCGGTCGGCTAAAATACTCGAAAAAAAAAAAAACAGAAAACTTTTTCACAAATTAATTGCTGAATTAATCGCGCAATCCTTGACGCAATCCTTGGTGCGCTTGAGGATAATGAAGTGCTCGTTGTATCCGTAGGATTAGCGTTAGCGTTAATTCATCCGGAATAAGTGTACAAAGCACAAGGACAAAAAGAAGAACAAGCAGCAGAGGAAGGCTCGTTTCGCGGTTAGACGGTCGTGGGCGTTTAATCTCTCTTTTCGTTTATTTTTTTTTTTTTTTTGCTTCCCCTTGTTATCCTTCGTTTGAGGGTTGAATTTTTTTTCTTTCGTTTCTATGGAATAGCACAGTTCAAATGGAGACCTGCAGTATGCAAAGCCATTTAACTATGACATGAAAAGGGAATGCAGGTGGTAGGAGAAGGCGTTTTAGTATCGTCCTTTGACATTGGCGGTCATTGAGAGAACAAGTACGAGTAGAGGTGGCAATAGCAATTGTCATAACCACCTTCGCCACACAATACATGACATTTGGACCGCGACGCACGTTCGGGGCGAGAGCTTGTGGTGGTGGTCGGTTATTTCTCATTCCGAATCAAATGGTGCGGTAAGGGTGATTATAGCGAAATTATGCAGATTACTCGTGCACCTGTGCCACTGGCAGTTTGTGTGTCTACCCACCACCTAAGTGCCCCCCAAAGTCCATGTCTGCTGCAACTCTGACGCTGGCCCTTTCCCCTGTGTCCAATTAGTTTAGTAATACGAGATGCGTGTTAATTAGACAGTGACCTACTGGTGCAGTGTGGCAGTGTGGCAGTGTGAATTGTACAAATGAGAATCAGTGTTTGCAGCACTTCTGTAATGTGAGGGAAGTGACACAGTTTTTTTTTTTTTTTTTTTTTCTGTTTAAGGTGAGAACCTTCTTCTTAGGGTTTTGTGGGGGAATGTTGGATACTTGCGTTGGTTTGGTAAAAGACAAAGGCTGAGAGGTCTATTTTTGCAACCAAAACTTGTACTGGAACTGTTGCTTAAGGTGTTACACTTTTGCCAGAAATTCTTGTCAAGATAAAGGTTATTTCGGGATCTACAGAGGGAACTGTAAAGTGTCGTTTTTATTACTTAGCAGAGTTAAGCTCTATGACCTACTAAGGGAGCAGAGAAGAGCAATGTGGCTGTGCAAAAACACTGTTAGTTAGTATGTAATACCTTCTACGTCTATAAACATTTTGTCCACGCTCATTTCCAATGATTTCCTGCCCGGCAGATCGACGGAATCCTTGAAAAGGCTAGTGAATCTCAAGTCCAAAATCCCCATTTTTAAACTGACTTTGAAGCCGCAAATGGTAGCTTTTGTCGTCACCAGCTCCACAGAAAATGTCGAGTAAATTCATGCATCTGTGTCGCATCATTCATTTACGAGCAGCAGCTCGAAACATTTTCAAACTTGAACCGGCTTTCAGCAAGGAAAGATTTACTTAATCCAGGGCTAGTGCGGATAGGTGTAAGCACTGAAGTCATTGTCCAAATGATGAAATACGGACGCCTTCACGAGAGTTGAAAAACAATGTGCCAATATGTTGTAAGTTAACACCTGCAGTGTAGGCTCAAGTTCACTGAAAGCCCAAACTGTCATGGGAGCAAGGATACGCTTTGCCATCGCTTTCCGTCATTCTTTTGATACCAAAGCGGAGCTGTTTGATGGCCTTTGTGAAGGGCATCTAAGAGGGTTTCGTGCCCAGAGGCTCACTTCTTTAATTCCGCTGACGTGACTGCTCTTGTATGATGTCAAAAGTGACTGCTCGTACGGAAGTTTTACCAACATGTAAAAAGATCGTGTCAAGGCAACAAGATCTGTACAGAAATCTGTAGAGATGAAGAAGGAAACCTTGTAGTAGAGTCACAGTCCGTGCTGTGAATATGGAAAAACTTCTTCTGCGAACTGCGTAATGGCGACGAACTCCAACATCCCGTCGTTAGGCCGAAAAGACCGTTCATCTGACATGTAGAAGCCCCTTCTCAATCGGACTGACTGACGAGGCTTGTTAGTTTAGTAAGGCTTAGATCCACGCAAAACAACCGCTGATGGCAATATGCGATCTAACTTACTTACTTATGTACTTAGATGGCGCTACAGTCCAGGGTGGACCAGGGCCTAAGTTAACTTGCCTCTACAGCTAGCGCGAGCTTTTGCCAACTGATTTCATTTGCTCACACAAAACTTGGCTGAGGTATCCGTCCCTGTGTGTGTAAGATGAGGTCGTTTTTTACTGCGTTGTCCGTCTGGGTTGAAGACGAAATTTTTCCGGGCTGGGACGTTGGTGTCCATGCGCTCAAGGTGACATTCCCACCTAAGCCGAACTTGACATCGCTGTACAGGCACTGTTGAAACGTCTCCTCTATTCTCTATTGATGCAAAAAGGACCGACACTTACCAGAAGAACTCAAAACTCAAAGAACTCAAGCAAGAGTGATTCTTTGCATGATTTCTACGTCCCTGCCGTAGTTGATAGCGGAACTGAGGGAGATAAAGTCCCTTACTACCTCAAAGTTGTACCTGCCTATCGTGACGTTTTGTCCTAGGTGTCAATGTTATATACCCCTCTTCTTGATCGCTAAACCCATCTTTGTTGCTGCTGCTTCAACAATCGCAAACGTTCCATTGAAAGCTCGCCATTACGCCGATGTTGTGTTCGTATCCGAGTAACTGAACAGATTTTTGAAAGATTGGGCCTTTGGAGTTAGCTTGCGAGTTTCGCATAATTCTTTCAAGAACGATGTTGAACATGACAAACTTTCTTGATATGGAAGGTGTTGGTTTTGTCATTACCGACCTTGACAGAGCAGCGAGGATTCTCCGTCATCACCCTGCATAGTCGAAAGAGCTTGTCAGGGATGCTAGACATGGCTCTGTATAGTTCGTCTCTGAAGATGCTGTCGTATGCTACTTTGAGATCGATGAAGAGGTGGTTTGTATCGATTTGGAACGGTTTTCCCGAGAGCTGCTCTATGGTGGACTTTCCCGGTATAAAACCACACTGATTGGAGCCGGTCAGACCGTTGACGAAGGGTCTTAGGCGTTGAGTTCTACTATGAGGTTTCCCTCTCCATTCTTGCTGTTGTCTAGACGGGCTTTACAGCTTTGGCATGTTCGTTTTATTTTTGGTAAAACTTCGGAACTCCATCCTTTTGGTAGCACCTCTCTAAGGGGTCGATCAAGCGCGACTCGTGGTCTTTTATTTTTCTTCTGATGAGCGTATGTTCCTAATTTGTCTCCTGCTCGTTGTTTTTCCAGGGGTTCATTTGCTGGGCCGGATTGAAACCCAGTACATCAGAAGCCGCCTTTCTGAGTGCTCTTTGCCACTGGTGATTTATGATCGATCAGAAAGGGTCCTGGCGGTCCCTAGCGATTGTAGCTGCTCGTCATTGAACTTCCTCACAATGGTTCCGTGGCTTTGGGCTGTTGCGGATATCCGCAGCCGTACCATGGCTACAAGAAAATGGTGCGAGTCTGTGGAAGCTGCATGTTCAGACACCCAGAAGGGCCACGACAAAAGCAGTATTTGGTAAGGTCGTCCTTCTTATCTGACGGCGCCGGGGGATTTTAAGAGACTTATTTTGGCGAATATATCCTTTATGCTAATCGTCCTCAGGCGTACGCTTATAAGTCAGAAGCTCAACGTTTCTTGAACGTTCTTCTTACAGCGAATCCGCATCCGAATAAACTCTGCGACTGCTGTCCTTGTTGCACTTGTTGTCTGTAACATTCTCTATAGTAGATTTCACAATTTTGCATCCTCTTTTTGTCCGGTCTATCCCATTCCACTCCTTGGATGGCGCTTATGTCTGCTTTGTAACTAGATGTTCGGCAGCAGGCGGCCTATTAAGTGTTCGAAAAGCCCACATGCAGATCCAAAGATTGTTTTTCTTTAGTCATTTGAAAGGGTCGTCAACAGTGAAGATACTGGTGGAGCACGCACTTACCATTTTAGCCGGCAGCGTGAATAAAAATTTTGCTCATCCTGTTACCGGGTCTTGTTACCACTATAAGGCAAGCACTATGCCACGAACTTGATTGCAGTTTCCCAATCAATCGCCGCGCAGATCGCCAATGTGCGACCGCATGGTGTTATTATTCGAGTTATCAAAAATGAAAAATAAAGTATTAAGGAGAACTAGCCCAACAATGCACCCCTGTGGCACTTCTCTTTTATATATAAACTTATGCGTCAAAGTGATTTCGGGAAACAGTTTTTCCAAGAATTTTGAATTAAGTGGCGATGATTCACACCGTCTGATAATTTCAAGAAATGCTTTCACTTTAGAACATTTTCATAACTCCGACGCACAAGCAAAGTGACCTGCTTAAGCGAATTTATTACTAACGCTCCCAACACAATTGCCAATTGTGTAAGCCTCTTAAATAGGTTAATCGTTTCAATCAGACACAAACACAAGCACCAACACAAACCACTTATACGGCGCACTCTTAGTCATCGTCTTCCAGGCATACCACCATGGCCATATTGATCCAATTCCAACCGAAAATAGCCTCATTGGCTTCAATCAATTTCTTGTCGTTCCCTTTATCGTGCCCCAAGCTTGAGTTGTAAAGCGCTGCATGCATCACCATTACCATAAACTTTGATTGATGATGATTGCGACTGAATGGATACCTAACAGCTTACAGCTTACAGCTTACAGCGCAGCCAACTCAGCCAGCTACAATTATTCAGCCAGCAGGCATCAATCAGGGCGGCGCATACTTCTATTAAACGTCATCCATTTTGCCATCAATGAGTAATTAAAATCAAATGAAACGAACGACTTTGGGAATGACTCTTGGGATTTAAACATTTGTGCAAGCCACGCTGTAATTAGGATAATCATTAATTCCCAAGGAACCCCCAAAGGAAGTCTGGATATTCTTTGTCACTGTGCGTCGTCGTTGTCATTACTAAAGCAATGGCTTCGTTTCCTGTGTTTGCTCTGTGTTAGTCGTGTTTGCTCCGGCTGCGGCCGATGGAAAATCTTATACTGCTTTCGTTTTCATTAGTCAAATTGGTTTCGCCGCGATGATGAGGGGTGTCGAGCGAATTCTATTTCTAATCATTACGACCGTTCCAGGTGGAGACAGATGAAATGACTAACCAAATTGAAAGCTAATGCCACGCCATCTATGGAAAATATTGAATCTCGTTTCGTTTGACGTTTAATTACGAACGTCATAAATAGTAATGAAGCTCAAAAGGGGAGCAGAGAATTACTAATTGCAGGCTCGATAATGGTGTCTGCAGGTACTGCTAATGGACATGAATGTCAAAACAATGGGTGAGTTGGCCATTTTGAATGGCTACCACTTCATTGAACACGTAAAACTCACAAAGTGTCTTCACGGACAGTATAATAATTGATTTTCGAAAGAATTCATTAGCACTTGAGTGTTTTCATAATATCTTTTCTCATTATGACAGATGTGTCATCTGTCATCTGTCATCTGTCATCTGTTATCTGTTATCTGTCAGGGCGAATTCTTACGAAGTGACACATTGTTAAGACCCCTATTTGTCCAGGACCATGACTGACACAAGATTTAGCCGCTCCAATTGAAGATTTTGAACGTCAGCATCAGATGCGAACACCAATAAATGTCAGGTTGACAGTGAAATCAATAAAAGTTCAATTTGCACGATTCAATGCATTGAAAATGTGTTGTGTGTTCGAAATTTGATGGTGAAATCGAAATCTTCTTCGCTTGGTAGATCAAGCGAATTTGATGCCATCGATGATAAGTATTTGTACTTGTACTCGTAATTTATGTTTGTCATTTGGAAATCAACGAGAATCGTTAAACGACGTAATGGCTCGAGTGAGTGTTGCATGATTTGAGTGAAACCAATTGAAACGGAGGCAATTGGTTTGGCAATGCGGAAAGCAATTAAATTGGCACGATTTTCGAGAGAAATATGTGGGGCGATAAAAATTGAGTTGTTTACAAAATAAAGTGCGAAACGACTGCTGGTAAAAATATCTCTGCGACTGGGAATTCATTTAACATCGGCTAAATTGTTTAAACTTTCATTTTTGGTTTATTTTTGAGAGCTATGGGCTGTCAGAAATCAATTATCGGTTTTGCTGCAGTGAAAACTACAATGGAACTCAAAACTTGTATGGAATTTTGCCCCTTGGTTATCTACGATGTTTTTCGGTCTTCCTGATTACTTTATGCCCTGGGCAACTTCATCAAGATCTGGCGACGTATTTTTGATATCAGTTTTCGTCTTAAAAGGCCACAAACGACACAAATTCTGCCTATTTGTAGGTCCAACTCTTCAGGTTCTAGTGCAATGTATTGTTGCAAATCTCTGTACCCAAGATAGGGTCTTCAACTAGGGGTAGCTCAATAAATAACTGCATATTATGTGAGACCCACACTCATACAAAGTATCGGCTTTACTGATTTACTAAACTAATGAGAATGACGTCACTTCAGAAGGACAAGTTCTACTAGTCTGATTGCTGCGACGGCCCCAGTAATTTAATGAAAGGAAAGCGATGATCTTCACCAGCCATCGCGAAACGTGGCAGTTACTCCCTTCTGCTTTTCCAAAAGGTAGAATCCCGCTTCGAATTCCGATCGGGCGAAAACCCCGGTGCTCTGAGCTGGCTTCGGATCTGAGAGCCAACTTTTACTATCAAGCGTGAGGCCTACAACATCTGGCCTCCGCCCCGACAAAGTGGTGGGTAACCAGGTCACTTTAGTTGATGGAGAGCTAGAGGAGAAAACCAAATTCCCGGAGCTCGTCTTCGTGGAGCGATTTACTGGAGTGGGGGTAATGGAAGCCCTGCGTGGATTCATAAATAAATATGGGGACACGCGGAAGGGCATCCTGTATAGAGGAGACAACTACGTCCATTAAGGAACTTGTCAGCGGGCGAGTCAGAAGTACTGAGGAAAAAGCGGCTAAGGCCTCCGCCGCCTCCTTAACTTCCGCACAGGATAAAAGAAGGAGAGAGCATGGTGATTCGGCCAGCCCCACCAGTTGGGAGAAACAGCCATCAAAAAAGAAAAGAGTGAGAGTAACGAAGAACCTCAAAGAAGTGGTCCCGAGCGTGTCGTCCTCCTCGAAAAAGCGAACCAATCTTCATTGTACTATCGAGGATAATCACAATAAGTTCGCCGTAGCCGTTACCGAATCAGTGTTGGGCGCGAGTAGAGTTAGCACATTGACTCCATGTTTTACCTGGGAGATCCGAGACCTCGACACCACGGTGACTAAGAAAAAGGTGGAAACAGCAGTAAAGAGGGAAGGAACCTCCCCTGAAGTGGTGGTCAGACTGTCCGCTGCTACAGTTAGGAGGAGCCTCCGGCGTCTACCGTAGAGGTTCTTGATAAGAGGGAACACCTTAGAATAGGCCCAGAGTAAGAGCGAGGCGCTGCTGTAGGTACCTGGAATTCGCCCACCTTGCAAGCAACTACACGGGGTTCGACAGTTCCGTAGCATGTTGGAGGCATGGAGATAGAGGTCATGTGGGTACTAGCTGCTGTCAAACGAAAGTTTGACCAATTATCAAGGCTTCGCCCATCAATGACGTTGTCTAATAAAAAGCGGGGGCAAAGCATATTACTGGTCTTATCGTAAACATCTTCAGATAACGCCTCTGAAGGTTGCTACGATTTGACCAGTTACAAGTTGCAGGTCATAGGTATTGTTGGCGGCAGGACCACCGGTAGTCCCTACCAGGACTTAAATCACGGTACCATGGTAGTCAGGAGCCCCCCGGATTTCGGTCCGGGCCTGACTTGTTGAGGTAGGCCCCCTTGTGGAAGCGTCATGGTGGCTGTGGTTTGAACCCAAATCGCGGGAAAGGGTCTAACCCATTGTAGAGTTGCAAATAAGTACTGGGTGCTGTGACCCTAAGAACAGTAAGAGGTTTTAGGTCGGCCTCGACTCATACCAAGGGTGGAACTTGTGCCTCCAACACAGTTCCGAATTGGTATCAAAGGATTGACGGAGAGCGATGACAAGGCGTATCCTTGCTCCCATGGATGTAATGGGCATCCCGTAAACATAAGTCTTCTTGACAGGTGGTTTACGTTAAAAACCAGAGACTAATGTCAAACGGAAGTAAGCTGCTACCTATGCAAAATCACTGACCCCGGATCAGGCGTCCAGCAGATACATTCCGCCGAAAATGGCGCTGATCCCACAGGGAAACCTTAGGAGGTCCAGGCTGAATGTTACTATCGATTTCTATGGAGCAGTGGTAATACATACTAAGAATGGAAAGTTTATCGGTTTCGACTGTTGGACTGGCTCGAAGACGCAGGCCGTAAATTTCGGGCTCAACTCCAAGGCCACCGCTGATCCCAGAGGATCTTGATCTCACTGTGTTGAATTCTTGTAATAAAGCGACGTTCAGACGGATTGACACCAGAAACTTGGTGATAGACATGACCGAGCCCCTATCTGGAGCGAGTCCAAGAGGACTACTCGGTCCTTGGTGTTAGGGAACGAGCGCAGTGCGAGACCAAGGGAAGCACTCCATCACCGGCTGGTGGCTGGTTCTGGGTCACAGAACAGGTTAAGTCTTGGTCTATTGCCTAACGGGAGCGAATTTCTGCGACACGAATTGCTTGTCATTGGGTGAAAGAGACAAATTGGTTTAACGAGGAAGAATTCTACTCGCGGACAAGAAAGATTTTCTACTATGAGAAGCCAACTGAGGGCATATGTGAGTACGGGGTAGAACTTACGACTACTATCGAAGTGAGGAAGCCTTCTGTCCCTCAATCCGTTTAGTAATATGAAACTGACATTGATAAGCTTTTTGGAGTAGCATTTCGCGAATGACAACGTAAAATGACAAATAAAATTCAACACTCACAGATAATTTCGTCGTAATGATGGTACTCGTAGGCCTTAATATTGAGGAAACATCACTTTCACATGGTTGGCATAGGTTAAAGCCGTCCCCATTGAGGTACACCTAAACCAGTTGTATGTCCATTCTGAAGCCTATTAGAGCAAACGTCGTTACGAGTACGTTTGTAAGTTTGGAAATATGTATCCCTTCTCCTGTGATGGATCTGCTGTCTTGATCATTTGAAATCGAGTATGAGCCATACAAATCTATATGTTGTCCGGATGGGTCAGACTATGATCGCCCTTAGTCAGCGCTTGAGAATATGTCAATTGTTTGTAGTAGGACATTAATGGTTTGACGTTATCAACTACTTATTCCTATGGCACTTTCCAGCTGTGCGTTGGGTTCAAAGAGATTTTAAGAGACAAAAGCGTCACCCAGAACTTCTCCTTGCTGCCTAAATTTTAAATGCGAGTCTTGTCTCTTTGGCCTTCCTTCTTTGCCACGTAGAAGATGTTGTCTCTTTACCTCAGGCATGAGTTTTCCTGAGTCTCTGTTCCGGGCAAGTCATAGTAAGGCGGTTGAAGGGATTTAGTGCGGCAAGTTTGAGCTTGTGAAGGTCAAACCGTACTACTTTTAGCTTAACAACAACGTGGTAGAGATAACATATCTTAATTGTGATATCCTCCAGGTCTTCTGAAGATGACTCGTCCATCGTCGTGACTTGGGCTTCTGCGTTATTTGGTGAAGTGGGTGACGAAATGACAGGCTCTGATCAGGTGGTCTGAGATGGACTAGTATTATCACATTCAACAACATTGTCATTACACGTGCCCCTTTAGCGCATTCCGTTGCCGATGAGAGGACGAAGAACCATGGCATGAGTACCTTTTCTTTGCCGGTCAAGCTGCCGTAGCTTGCGACGCAGCATCTGAGAAAAGCTTCCAGCCATTGGGCTCACCAACATCGCCGATGGTAGTTCTGATGTAGCCCACCGAGCTCTGATTTTGCCATGTCAGTAGCTTCATAAAAGATTTTGGACGGGGTTTTCACAGTCCTCATTTTGTTTGAGACGTTGGTACAACTTTTCGATGGGTATGGGAATTTTTGAAGCGCAGTCAGCTACAACTACTAAAATACGCCCAACCGTGTACCTAGAATCGCGTATTAGGGGTTTGGTCTTCACATTGATGGGTTTCGTATGATGTGATTGAACATTGAGGGGTTTCTTGAGCACGGTTGCCGTTAAATCAAGTTTGGAATTTCTTATTTTGGCAGTCCGCAGATACTCGGTTGGCCAGAGAAACGAACGAAGAGATCTTTCATTAAGCGCTTCCTATCTTTAAATTTAAATAAAATAAAGTGTGTGTGAGATATCATCGACATTTTTTATTCGTTTGAAAGGCCTATCGATACCATTATTTTTGGAATATAACATCGTTCAAATGTCAGCCGCGAGTTCCCTGGGTGGTGCGCATCCGAAATGTCCAATTTCCCATGACTCTGGCGCATAAATCAGGCTGAATTGGACCGATGGCATGGATTATGTTGGCTTTAAGCGCCGCTGTGGTTTTTGGCTTATTCGCATGGACCTGCGACTTCAGAAAAGGCCGCAAGAAAAAGTCTAACGGCGTTAAATCTCACGATCTCGCTGGCCAGTTCACACCACCTCCACGTGAGATGATCATGCCCTCGAATCGCTCTTGCAGAATTTCCAATGTGGCGTGAGCTGTGTGGCACGTAGTGCCGTCCATATGTCGTTGGTGTCCATATCATCCAATTCAGGCCAAAAGAAGTTGGTAATCATTGACCTATAGTGCTCACCGTTGACGGTTATGGCCTGGCCAAAGTCGTTCTCAAAGAAATATGCACCGATGACGACGCTAGCCCAAAATCCACGCCAAACAGTGACTTTTCCGGGATGCATTGGATGCTCTTGGATCTCATGTGGTTTGGTATCGTCCCAAATTCGACAATTTTGTTTGTTGACGTACTCATTTATTCAGAAGATGATTTTTCGATCAAAATTAGGGTCAGTTTCCAACTGCTCCAGAGCCCATTCAGCGAACACACGTCGTCGTCTATGGTCGTTTACCTTCAGCTCCTGGATCAGTAGAATTTCGTACGGATGCAGGCTCTTGTGAGCGACGCGAAATCGACTGCCTCGGATTCTCCTGCACACTCTCACGGACAGCGACGATTTTTTCAGCAGATCTTGCGTTTTGCCGACGTGCGGGTGTTGGTTTATCGTTTATTGAACCAGTGGACTCAAATTTATCCACCACACTGCGAATAGTCCTCTCGGTAGGTCGATTATGGCGACCGTGAAATGGGCGAAGCGCGTGGAACATTGCCCGAACAGGACACCCATTTTGATAAAACAATTTTATCATTTGCACGTGTTGTTTGTTGAAGGCAAAACAGATAAATGACAGCCAATTTGACAGGTGTAGCTCCAACAATATGGCCGCTATCAACTGTCAAAGTTCGCAAGTCCCTATTGGACTGTAGGAATATTAGACTCTTCATAATTCTCTTGTAATCTTTACCAGTCATGTCCTCAGATACTAACTTGAATTTTTCAGTATCCTTGTTGTAATCAGTGAGCAGCTTCCGGAACAAATGTGGCTCAAGTATAAGAAGAAATATGTTCATCGATCAGGTCGCCAAATACAGGAAGACACTCGATAGGAGTGAATTGTTTTGTTTGATAGGTTTTGTCTGACACACTTTTAAGGCTGCTTGTTTTCAAACAGCGGTGCTCTCGGACAAAGAACTCGCCCATTGAACTCCTTTTATGTCCTTTAAAGTGGTCGTAGTCTTAGCCTTTCGTAGAAAGATGAGTAAGCGCGCAGTATCCATCAGTTCAGCTCTGAGTAACTCCAGCCTGATGCGAGTGTAGGCCGCATACTCACAGATATAGTGCTCAGCGGTGTCTTCATCACTCTCGCAATATGTCGTGTCAGTTATGCCTAACAGACCTAGGTGCTTAGCAAAAGCGTAGTGCCCCGTCCCGACGTCAGTAAACAGCCTGCAGTGTTTCCAACTGAAGTACTGCAAGAAAGTCGCTGACTTCTCAGAAAAGTCGGGAAGTATTCGCTTGGTCTGCCAGCAACATGGAGAACCATTCCATCTGCAGTTATGCTCATATGAAACCCAACTGTCAATGAA
Source organism: Volucella zonaria (assembly GCA_963966105.1). Lineage (NCBI taxonomy): Eukaryota > Metazoa > Arthropoda > Insecta > Diptera > Syrphidae > Volucella > Volucella zonaria. The sequence goes on from OZ014533.1 coordinate 125,621,112, forward strand.
AGACCTAACCTCAGACTCTGAAAAACTCTCCTCTGAGCGAGGATAGCCTACCAAGTTTATCGCCGATCTCATCTCCCGTAATCACATTGTGATCTTGGTCCGAAACAAGACTTAGCTTTTCAACTGCGTTCAGAGGAGCCATGCATTCTCGAACTAGCTTGGAAGTTCGAGTGGGTTCAACAGAGCTTTAAGCGTAGCGTAGTAGTTCGCCCCCTCCTCCATTCTTCGCAATATAATTCAATGCATTCAGGATTGCGTATATTTCCGCTTTGAAGACACACGTAAGCTTCCCTTATAAGAATGACACCAACGCCGAATCATAGATCGTCTTCATTCACACGACTACACTCCATTCCTGGCTCGAATTCTGGCAGAAACCATTCCCCGGCACAGGAGTTCTGGTGAAAAGGCAGTCGGCGCGTAAGGTCTTCAAAGCTACAATGAGTGTCTCACCAAAGAAGGAAATTCATCAATGCCTCTAGAGCAGAACCAGGCATGCTAAGAAAATCTCCCTTGCTCCCGAGACAGACCGTTCTTCAAAGTCTGGCATATTTTCGTGAGAACTTGTTCCACCAGACAACCAACGCATTGGTATTATCATGCCGTAAAGATACAGAGGACCTTTTTCGGTGGTTTACACTGCCAGAAAGCCGACACTGCTTTGGAAGTTGGAAAACCAGTTGATGATGCTCTAAGAACTATACAGCAGCAAGACACTTCACATTATCCAGCAGATAGTACAGCTACATCATCTACAGTTGAAATTCAAGAAGTTTCAATTTAAGAGTGAGGTCCAGCTAACCTAGTACTCCTCCAACAGTGTCGAGTCTTGAAGATAAGTTATTGCCGAACTTTTACACTTTCGGCAAATACATGTTCCTTGCTATGTTGATGTTGTGTCAACTCATTGGTCTTTTCCGACCCTCAGATTCCTTAGAGACTGACCTTAAGGCAATGGCAATGTACTCCAAACTAAGAGGCCTATGTTGAGACAGAGAAAATAGTTTCCTAATCTGTACATATAAAGGGTGTTTTTTTTAGAGTTGTACAAATACAATATGAAGTAAAACACTTGAAGCTAACGTTAATGTCTATCATATTAGCTTTGTTTAATAGACAATTGTATGCCATTAGTGCTTAAATATGATATCGGGCATATGCCTGCCACGGCTAGCTCGAATGAAGCGTAATCGTGAAGTCCAATTTTCGGCACCTTTATCGAGCAACTGGCCCCGTATATCAGCAATAACACGGCGAATGTTGGCTTCCAAATCGTCCAACATCTCTGGTTTATCGGCATGGACTAGTGACTTCACATAGCCTCGCAGAAAGTAATGTGAAGGTGTGATATCACAGATTCGTGGAGGCCAGTTCACAGGTCCATTAGGCGAAATTATGCGCTCAGCTAATTTTTCCCGCAATAAATTGATGGTGTTGCGCGCCGTGTGGCATGTTATCCCATCTTGGTGAAACCAAAGCCCAACTGAGCAATGAAGAAGTCACAAATTATGTTTCTATAACGCTCTCCATTGATGGTAACATTCTGGCCGGCATCGTCCTTGAAGAAATATGTGTCGATGATTCCACAAGCCCGTAAAGCACACCAAACAGTGAGTTTTAATGGTTGTAAGGGCGTCTGGACAAAGGTTTCAGGGTTTTCTCCACTCCAAATTTGGCAATTTTGCTTGTTTACATTTCCATCTTACCAAAAATGGGCCTCATCGGAGAACAAAACCTTGCGTTGAAAATGAGGATCAACCTGAATAATGTTTTCGGCCCATTCACCGAACCTACGACGCGTATAATGGTCACGCACAAGCTGGATCTTATAAGCTTCTAAGCCAAGATTTTTTCGTAAAATCTTCCACAATGTGGATGGACATAGCTCCAATTGCTGTGCGCGATGGCGAATTGACTCATTCTCGGATTCTCCTCAACACTGCGCTCAACAACGGCAATAACTTCTTCAGTTCGCACTGTTTGTTGTCTTTGGGGATCGGGATGCGTATTATCCATACGATTCATCGTGTTCCGAATAACTTGCTCAGATGGACAATTATGCCGACCATAAAATGGACGTAGCACACGATAAGTTTGGCGAACCGAACCATGGTTTTCAAAATAAGTTTGCACAATTTCTCCGCGGAGAAACGCGTTGTTCTGGCGTTAATTTATTCATTGTAAAATGGCAAAACGTGCTAACCACAAATCAACTTTCAACTGTCAAACTGACAATCTGTAGACACAGTATTGCCAATTTAAAAACCAAACCTCTAAAAAAAAACACCCCCTTCACTACAACCGATTTACATTAAACCACCGTACATCCACCATCATCATTCCCAGAATACCGCCCGGCTTCCACTTTACCAAATCCGTTCCTTCTCTAGAACGCATTTCCTCAGATACCTATCTACAAGATTTAGCGTAATTAAATTCTGTTTACAACTTTTAACAGCCTCTAATAGGCTAATCCCAATTGCCTATATGTCTGTCAGTCTTGTTGTCTCATTAAAAATCAATTAAAAAGCACTACGGACACCTGAGCCGCCACTTGGTTAACGGCTGTTACTCTCCAGAAAAGGAAAGGAAAGAAAATTCCCAAAATGACCATTAATCCGAGACGCCTTCCAACGCCGTCCAACGTCCATCCATCGCGATAAATCATTTTTTTTTTCAGTTCGACTCGGTTCGGTTTTGGATGACCCTAGAAAATTAATGATTGGCAGGTGAACTTCAAAAGTATACGGCCCCTCGTTAAAATCCGACAAAAAAAAATGTGCACACGCCAAAAAATTCCCTACGACGAGGTTTAACATTTTTTTTTTGTTTTGTTTTGGATCCCTCCATTAGCCTAAAGCTGGTTGGGGGGACGTCCTGGTTTAGCGAAGCTACTCCACAGCACAGATGGAAAACAGAGAAAAGAGAACAGAGAACAGCAGGCAATGGAAGTCGTCTTTAATAAGCTACCGGTGGAAAGGAATGCAGATAAATAAATTTGCTCAACCGGAAATTATACACAGAAAACAGACAGAGAATAACGTTTCTTAAGCGTTTTACATCGTCCTCTTCTTCGTCTTCTTCTGTTGTATTTTTTTTGTTTTTTTTTTTTTGTTGGCGAGTTCCCTTTAATATGTGACCTTCCAAAGAAACAGTGGTAACTGGTAGGGTAGCAGATGACGTCAAGGAAGGATTCCACGCTGTTCTGTTCATGGTCTTCTTTCCTGCGGATACCAACTACAGATACAGGGGCAGGAATATAAATGGAAACCAGCCATTCATTCCTCTGTCAGATGTTATTCACCTCGAAAAAGACCATCAGTTCGGCACGTATCCAACATGTGCTGCATATTATTGTAGGTGGTCAAGATCCTTGAGATACTCTCAAGTCGTCATCGTCGTCATGTTGATTGAATTCTATACCTTAGCCGCCAGTTAGGTCAGGTAACATATTTTGTTGTTTCGGTAAATTGTAGAAAGGAGACCAAGTCAGTGCCAAAGGGCAAGTTGAGTTGGCAAAGTGCCACGTGAGCACTTATTTCTGAGTTCCAATCCAACACACACACACACACACAAGCGGTTCTACAAATATGAACTAACTCTCCATGCAGCAGGAGTCGAAAAGGAGCGAGTACCAGTGCTGTTCTGTTCAGCTGGATAGGGTAGTTCAAGGATCTGAGGAAATTTTTCGTGACTAGAGTGCCGAAACGAAGTTGTTGAGTTGTTGGTAAGACGAAAAGGATTTCTTTTGTCTTATTCTCCTGAATATTGCCTTGTTCCTATTTTTGTTTTTGCTTACAGGTGTAGTAGTGAGAAAGGTAATCCTATTTTTGGGAACATCTTTTTCGGGGAAAAAACGGAACTGGAAGGGAATCATGCTCTTACAATAAAAGTGATTGTGGCAAGAGCAAAGTTGATGTTACATAAGGACAATGTAACACAACATTGCTATGAGTGATGAGCTTGAGAAGCTGGCTGACCACCTTTCATTGAATGGTCCTTCTTCAAGTGTTTTCACATTTGGAATAGATGCTACTAGATAATGCGTTCTCTAACAAGCGCCACTCATGCTACGCAAAAAGTTTCTTTTAGTGCGGTTTGATCTCGTCTAAATGCCTTTTGTAGCAAGGTCATATCCCCAAGCCAGCCGACGATTTACTATCTATATTCTCGGCTAAAAAGGGCATTTAGAAAGTGATGAGCTGGTAAGATGAGGTAGGACACTTCACTTATCCGTTGCTGGGAGGCTTTGCTATAAGCTGGGGACATTGAAGGAAGTTTTCGGATACTATCTTGGATCTATCGAATGAAAATTGAAGAAAGGTAATGTAAAATGTTCATTGCAAGCAGCAAGTAGAGGAAACACCAGTTGGCCTGAAAGGGCCGATGTCTTCGAATACTGAACTTCTTTACGTTACCAGGTATAGGTTAAATTGATTCTGCTCAACTATTGTACTCTGTCCACACTGCTGGTAGGAAAGCGATAAATTTTCGGGTACCAACTAGAACTGGCAGAAGCAACGGCTATCAGATCGTTTCTGTCGAGTGACCCAAAACGGATCCACAGAAATCCATCTTACGTTTATACCTTCTTAAGGCTGGGAAGATGAATGATTCTCATGATGATGTCAAAGAACGACAATCTGATGGAATCTAGAAACTAGGGAGGAATAGTGGAGCAAAGAGTGTTCGGGAGCAGATAAGAGAACATCAATACTCGGTACTAAGCCGACCAGAAGCCCGAGGAATGTAACATCGCTGGCCGCCCTTCAGTCTGCCATGCAAACATGATTGAAAAATCAGACCTGCCCGGGCACAGCTGGGTAAATTTCAATACACAAGATTGGTTCAGGCAAAGCAGCACAGTACGGACATTTTAGTGGAGGAATTTCCAAGCTGGAATCAACAATGACGTTACGGCAAACCAGCGATAAAACCTCATTTGAGCTTCGTCGACATACTCCGAGCTCAGCTTATGTAAGAATTGTTCGTCATATCGGCAGGTTGTTGAAATAAACACGGTCACAGAGGGATTTGCAGTGAACTAAAGGCAGTGCTCATATATCTAGAGTGGGCTACTGACATTGCCCTCTGAAGGATATGACCTAGAGGGTCTTGTACTATTAAATTCCCAACCTTGTAGGCAACCTTTTGTTGTTGACGACCTCTACAAAACTAAGATTGGACAGCGACTTTTAATTAATAGTCCACACATACATTCAAAGATATGAAATGGATATCGCTGCTATCCAAAAAGAGCAGGACCGGATGGACCAAACAAGCAAAAAAGCAGAAAAACTGACATCAACGAATGCTATAGTCCTTGTTATAGAAAGCTAAAACGGCGCCTATTTGGATGAAATTGTCATAAGAGGATGACTTAGACAAGAAGTCTTGAGCTTGAGACATCAGTGCAAGGTTAGGTTAGGTTAAACAGGGGTGTGATGGATATGCCATCACATAGACACCAGACACCAAAACGGGGCCACCGCGATCCATGTGGAGCCAGTTGAATTTGTCTTCAAATGGCAAAAATCTAAACAATCGCCATGGCGAAACACTCAATTTTCTTGCATTCTTGCAATCTTGCATTCACACAGCATGTGTGTTATGTCCGTATCTGACAACTCGAGTCTCTTTGCGTGTTGCCGTAGGAGACAGTGTCCGGTCAAGATTCCTATTACTGTCCTAGGCGTATCCCTGTTTAATTTTATTAACTTCCTAGATTTTTTGCGTCAAAGAGCGACCAAAGAGTCTTGGATACCCTGTGTCCTTCAAGACTTGACCACCTTAGGTTGGCAAGGGGGTGGTTTGATATTGGCAACCTCACTATTGTCGAGTAGCCCTCATTTTCTTGCAAGCTCGTCCGCTTGTTCATTTCCTTTAATACCTGGCACCCAGCGCAGTCTTACCCGGTTCTGACTGCATAGCGCCTTGAGCACTATGCCACAGCCCGGGCTATCGATGTAGATAGCGATATCTCTTTCGCATACCGATCTCATCTGCATTAGCTCAACCGCCCTGAGGCCAGCCAGAACCTCTGATTGAAAGACACTGCTTGCGATCGGTAGTCTTATAGACACTCTTAGCCCTGGGTCTTCTGAGAAGATACCAGAACCTGTTCCTTCCTCGGTTTTCGAGCCGGCTGTGAAAATTGCAATTTTATTTGACCTGGTTATTATATTTTTTTGCCAGTCCTCCCTCTCCGGATATACTCGTATTATATCAAACGGGATGTCGAAGTCGAGCAAGGGAGGAATTTCATCAGTTAGAAGTGGATTGCTTGGCAGTAACTCCGCTAGGACCGTGCCATGTCCGAAATTAGTGTTCTTGAAGTAACCCAGATTAGTGAGTCGTATCGCACTGTTGCCAGCAAGTTTTTTGAGTTCTAAATCAAGCGGAGTTAGGTGCAGAAAGGTGTCCAATGCTATCATAATTGCTATTGAAGCCGTTCTTTGAACCGCCACTAATTTTGTTTCTTTCCACCATACTAGTGCGCCGTATGTAAGTATGGGTCTTACCACCACCGTATAAAGCCACTAGCCGATACACCGAAACAGGTTATAAGCCCTAAATTTTTCCTACCGTTCTTTGCAGATAAAAAGAGCATTATAATGTTATAGTAGCTAGACCATGTTTCGCAGACTGCAACGTCCACAAATTGATCACATTGCGATCGACGCAAGACACAGCTCTAATAGTCTGAACGTTTTGAGGGGCCTGACCCAGATCATTACCTTGTTGTAGCCAAGGTATAAATGCAAACGTCCCTGGTTAGCCAGCATCAAATGCATTGCCACGTGTTACCCGTCAACCACAAAGATACTTCTGGTTTGACGAAGTGTGCCCTCAAGTGTGTGAGGCTTACAAGGCGGGATTGCAATGAAGGATCGGAGTTGCCTGCGTACTTTATGAGCAAAGTAGACTTTCCAAACAGAAAAGAGAAAGAAACACTTAAGCGTTCAATCAAGGGCGTGTTTCTGTAGAAATAAAGTTCGGAGATTTTGCCAAAATGTGAAGAGAACTTCCGAAGGACATAATTGCCGAATAGAGACATGTAGTGATGAGGGAACTTAATAATAGAGTCAGAGTCACCGATAAACATTTGAAATCAGTCCTTCTGCCGACTGTTTAATGCCGAAGATAATCAACATTCCGCTGACAATCAAAACGAACCACTTATGTGTCATGATGGACAACATTCTCGTCCACTTGGCCAAGAACAGGTGTGGATAGCGATATCTAAACTAAGACCAACAACGCTGCAGGAACAGACCAACATTTTAAAGCAGAGGGGGTTGACTTGATACTCGTAAGTAGCATATGGTACATTTACTCATCCTTAAAGTATGGTCGGGTGCAAGTATACCCGGTAAATGAAAACTCAGCATCGTTTGTCCAATTCTCAAGAAATTATGTCCTTAAAACTGCGCCAATTCTTGCCAATCGCTGTTTCTTCGAACTAGAATGTCAATTGACAAACAAGTCCCTCTCACGAACAACGAAGAAAACGCTGTATAAACCCTATATGGTACCGCATGATACTCCATTCTGTGCATTGGGGTCCGGCACTTCTACATTCGTGATAACCAGATGAAGCCAATTCGGCGACTCTGGTTAAGCTTAACTTCCCTTACTAACTGCACATCTGGGATTTACTTAACAACAGATTAGAGACATAAGTTCCTTTCTCAATCCATTTCAGTGAGTTCACTGAAAGGTTCATGTGATATACTTTATCGTATCAGACATTATATCTCCGCGACAGACTTGTCAAACCAAGCCGAACAGATGACGTCTATGTGAGGAGCTTTTTCGTCTAGTTCTTTCTGGAAATGGTGCATCTTTTCGTTCAAAAACAAAAGAAGGGCTCTCTAGTCCAGATCCAGTTCTGCTCTACCCTGTTCTGCTGCCATCTGGGGAAAGAATACATTTGGTCCCGCAAAATTCAAGAAGCAACTCTTAAAGCGTTTTTATTTTTCCATAGTCAATTTCCAATCTTGGAATCTAAGGCAACCTCTGAAATTGACGAGATGCTCCAAGTGCCTGCAAAGTATACAACTGAGTCGACCCCAAATGCATATCCGCCCTGTTCAATTTATAGCACGATAGTACCGCAATTCAATACTTCTCAATCTATCAAATTAGAAGAAAGAAAAATAATACCTTAGGGCTACCACACGATGGCAGTGGTAAACAGATTGACCCTCAGGCCCTGAGGGTTGACACTCTTAAAATCATTGAGCTCCGTCTCGAGCTCTTCCAGTTTTGTGAGCTATCAATGTTTTTGAGCCCCACCGTCTGTAATTTACAGGAATGCATGGCTGTCCTTTGGGCTATTGAGAAGTTACGTTATCATACATATAACATATAGCAAGAGCCTAGTTTACGGTCGTAACTGATCATTATTCGCTAGTGTGGCTGAGTAACTTTAAGGACTCACAGCCATTCGATTTACAGACAATCCACAGAAAGGGCAAAGAAGATGCTGTTCCCGAAATGCCTGGAATGCCTTCAGATTGCTGGCAGTAGAAGCTTACCCGTTTGCATAGGCAGGCGCAAAACTTTTTGGTACTACTGCCCGAAGATGCGGTCAGAAGTAACTAAATTCAAGAAAAACAGCAAGATTTGTCAGCAGATGACTGAGCGATCCGGCGATCTAGTAGGCCCGCTTTCCAAATCCGCTCAGGGTTGCGTGAATATTCTGATCGTCATCGATTACTTCCCCAAATTCTCCCCGCTCTACGTTCGGCGATTCCAAAGGTAGTGTACAAGTAACCAGAGTTAAATGTCTTCTAACTTTTCGGCGTACCCAAGGCGTGTGCGACAACAGTCCCAAGTTTCGCGGAAACTTACTGAAGCACTCTGTAAATCCCAAGCTAGGATTACGGCGCATTATCATCCGTAGGCAAACCCTGTTTTTTTTTTTTGTTTTTTATGGTTTGCGCCAATGGATGTGAAATCTGCTTCAAGATACTGATAACTCGTGTTACCAGCATGAACGATTCACGGGATATTATTCTCCTACGTCCTAAAGTACGCGCCTACGTCCTAAAGTACACCCTGCACACTTCTACCACTCTCCCCGCGGAACTGCCGCTAGGTATTACTTCGCGGGGCTGGCAAGCAATTCATGCTACTCCGGTGTTTCTATTTGTTCGGCTGGTGCTGCCGCCCTTGTTTCGGCTTCTATTCTCCGTAGCTCGGTCTGCACTGTTTTTACAAATCCGCAGATATTTAGCCAGTATTCTTTCGACTCCAACATTCTCTTAATTACCTCTGGGGGGTCTGGTAGATTTTCTCTCTGCAAAGGAAAATTGCGTGCTTCACGTCCTCCTCCTGATTTGAACACTCGGGACAAAAGGGGGAGTTGTCATGGCCAAATCTGTATAGATACTTTCGGTATCCGCCATGACCAGAGATGAACTGCGTAAGGTGATAGTTGCAGTTTCCTTGGGCTCTGTTTATCCATACATCGTTTTTTGGAATCAAGGTATGAGTCCATCTGTCTTTTGTGGCATTATTCCATCGAGATTGCCATATGGCTATTAGGCAAACCCTGCGGAGAGGATAAATCAAATAATTGAGACAACATTGGCTCAGAGCCTATATCTTGGAGAATCATCGAGGTCGGGATGTCCGTCCCCATTCGCCAATGACCTGCAGATGTCCTACCTGATGCTGCTGATGTTCTTGGCAGACTTCCTGTTCTTTGTTGGTCGTGAATCTCCATACAGTCCTTAAGGCCATTTCGATTGAACCTTCCCGTTCTTACCTGGGAGAAGACCGCCCGATACACCCGAAGAGCTAAGTCGCTTGTTGTTAGAGATCTGGGTTTACTGAATTAGAAGCTGATGGAGCTATGGTATTTTGACTCAACAGCAGAGCGACCGAAAGACATGATAAATGGAAGGAGAGTCACAGCCCTAGTGAAATCCTGTCACCTAAAACATACGTTGCCCAGAAAAAGCTACGAAAACTGCATGTATTCAAGGCGGTTATAGTGCAGAATTTGCTTACTGCTTTACACCCTGTAACGATTGAGTAGTTACCAACTTCAAGTCGCTGTTCCTGTCAAATGACAGTACGTACGTCATTTCATTGTTGACAGTCGTGTGACGTGCTCGGTTTTTCTTCGCAATCAGCTATCGTTTGTGAGCTGCAACATTGCAAAGTGGACAAAATGTTAGTGCCTCTCACCATAACACGTTCAATGATACCATCAACATTGCAAAACGTTGTGATGGCGGTCGGTAAGGAAGTGCAACTGAACCTCCAACAGTGCAAAAGATGAAGAAGAGATTTGACGATAATCCGCTACAAATCGCAAGAAAGAACGTAAGCACTGCATGTGTTAGACTGGGGCATTCGACCCGTATTGAAAAATGAGCTTTATACAGAAGAAAAAGCGTTTGGGAAAAGCAGGGGGCTTGAAGCGCATTGTCGTGAGTGACGCAATCCGAAAAATCGTCTTCTCCGACGAGAAATTGTTCACGATTCAGCAAGTCGTAAGCAAGCAAAACGGTCGGGTTTGGTTAAAGGAGAGATCGTACGAGAATTTGAGAGCTTGAATGGCGACTATAGTCCGTTTCAAATCGCCGTGCAATTGGAAAACTGCGCAAAGAGGACCTGGAAGCGCATACTACTCAGCTGCTCACTGGAAAATGATATTTACGAAACGGCTGAACTTTCGCCACTTCCTTTCATATTTAAGCCATTTGCATCATAAGCAAATTCAAATTCATAGTAGCAAAACATTATTTCTTGTTTTCAACACAATAATTGTGAAGAGAGTGCTTGCCATAAAATCGTCATTGCCAACTCCACTGAAAAAATGTTTGGTTTTGCACCGGTCAATACCGGCTTCTTATCTTTTCCACAATACATTATCCAATGCAATTTAAGCAGATATTCAGTACGAGCGCTGTGACTCAGTGCAATCAACATTAAAGTATGGTTACGCTCGAATTTCGTCTGGATCACTTCCAGGTTTACTGGAATAGACTGGAAAAGAGAGTACATGCGCAAGAAATTGCGCGGTGATTTGAAACGGACTGTAAATCGGGCCGCAGATCTGCCGCAAGTCGCACTTCACTGGTATTCTTGGCCCCTGTTTTTAGGATTAACGCAACTGAAGGAGCATTGAAGCCCTGAGCTTCGGGTCAACACCATTCCCGTTCACGAAAGACTCTGTACAGTCCCACAGAGCAAAGGGGCACCAAGAATGAGTGAACAACCGCCGAACAATGGCTTCCGAATTCCCCAGATACAAATCCCAGTAAACTTTTGTATTTGAAGTGTTTTAGAGGCCTGGGGCCAGGGTCAGGATTTCTTCATTGAAAGTGGCTCAAAATACCACCAGCTCAGCTGTGGTTAGCGTGCGCCTCCTTTATGGACCGACTCAAAGCTATCAGCAGGACAAAACGAAGCCGCATAGAAATATGAAATTGGATTCTTGAAAAATGGTCAGGCTTTTCTGTTCTATATGTGCTTTTCAAAATAAATTGCATAGCATCACTCACAATTTCGAGGAATCTGTCGAAAACCAAACAAAGACAACAACGACAACCAAATACTAAATAAAAGGCAGCAAAATGTTGTGTTAAACGCTTACGAAATCCTGTCGGAAAGAACTTGGCATATTGTCAGCCGAATAGAAAGAGACCCGTTCTAATTTTATGGACGAAAAAATCAATTCAGACAATTAAAACATTTATCCAAGAAGTTTTCAAAATTTTCGGGACTTTGTGGAATGCGTTTTCTTAGAAAAACTGGAACAAAATACTCGTTATCCTTTGGTTGCTCTGGGGCATTCTTCATGTACCTAGATCCTTTAAAAACAAAAAGAAAACCCCAAACAACCAAAGCCTTGCCTTAATCCTTTTTCCGTGAAAATCCCTCTTCCATTCGTTGTCTGGCTTTTTTCGATTTTGGTTTTTCTAGCTTTCGTTCGTAAACTCAATTAAATCCACCCTATGCATCCTCAGGAGCATGCAGGCTTATGTACCATGTAACGCAGAATGAATTAGATACAACCCCCGACTACTTCTACTATTTTTTCCCTTTGAAATATTTACAGTTTCAGTTCCCGGAAGAGCTGAGGAAAAATCCTGCACGAACAACTAAATCGTCACAGGGGGTTTCCGGTGTATGTTTGAAGTGTTTTTTTTTTTTGTTTTTCGTGCTCCCCCCCCCCACTAAGTATTGTAAGTATTTATTGTACTTTGCGCAAAGCTTATAATATTTTCTCCCGATAAAACCGTTGTTGGGTCGCAAATGGAACGGTAAACACCATCCATTTTATCCATTGTATTAGGGTAAACAAAAAATAGCACATTTTGAATTTAAATTTGAGTTCGAATACGAGTATTTGCATCTTACGGGGAAGAGGTAAATTTGATAATTTGATTTTTTTTCTAATTTAATTGAAGGCTGGCCTACTCGTACTCGTTCGCAAACACTTTTTTAAAAGCAGCGATTTTTCGCTTCTCTATTAATTCTGTTTATTTCTATTCGCTTTCGTCCGTCATTTGTGGTTATGTACGAGTAGGTACGTGGTAAATGCCGGTTGAGAGGAAGAAAGAAAAAAACGCTATTTGTGCGTACAAAGCAGAGACATCGCCATGACGTTACTCAACTCAAGACTCAGATATGCGCTTGCATACGTTCCACTCGGCTTCTAGTCAGCCATTATTGGCATGGACAAAATTGGTGTCTACAACGGCGCCTTGTCTGAAATAAAATATACCACGAGGCAAGACAACAAAGACAGTGTGTGAGCGAGTAAGAGAGAAGGAGAGAGAAATGGAGGAACACTGAAAATACAAAATGACAACAACAAAGCCAACTGATGTGTGTTTTGTAATGACGTTTGTTGTTTTCGTCTCCTTATTATTAATTATGATGATTCATGGCGAGAACAACGATATTGTCGAGGAAATGAAGGTATCATAATTCCATGAAATAACGGTCTACTTAATGGGGAATTACAAAAATAAAGATTCATCCAAGCATTACGGTAGCGGAGTAACGACATGCTTGCCAATTAATGAACCAAAGTGTGTTTGTTCTTCTTCTTTTCTTGTTTTTGCTTTTGTTTTTGTTTTTTTTTTTTCTAATTTTTATGAAGTTTATGTGACATTTGAGTCGCATCTTGACAATTAGGAAGAATTGTCACGACGACTAACCGTTAAACTTGTTTGTTTTTTTTTTTGCTTTTGTTTCTGCGGGAAGTCTTTCGTATCTAATTCGACGAGGTCAGGAATCCGTCGCTAAACAGCTTCTAAATTGAGCACACAGCTGACTTTTGACAGTTGCGACATACTCATTTGTGCTTGTGCCTGGATCATTGAAAGCGCAAATTCTCCTGTATTCTTTGGTTAATTTAGAGTTTAATAGTAATTGCATGATCGTTATTTACAATTCTTAATTACCTACTCGTACACAGTAATTGTTTTGTTGATTTGCGAATTTGGATGCGCCTTTGAACAGGGGCACTCTTGAGTCTAGACATCCTCTGATGTTTTGATGACGCGTTTGAGAAACTGGAATATCTGGCTTGCGGATCAATGACACAAACTCCTACTTCTTTCCTGTTTGTTAAATTTCGCGGATTTAGCAAGTGCCTTGCACTTCTTGTTTTACAAAACAGAACTGGAACAGCATTTTGTATCGAATAAGCTTCGGGGAAGAGCAAAAAGTCCAGTCTGTGAAGGTTGCCGGGTTGCGATAATAATGGATTAGTGCCGTTGCGGTGCATCCAAAATGCAGCTGTAGAATAGGGCATTTTTCGAGTGTATAAAGGGTGTCCTCTAAGAGTGGCTGTTGGAAATACCAACCCACTTAGGCCTATTGGCCTATTGTGATGTCACGTGGATCTATGATCCTCTTACTGATGCAACCAGTTTAAGCTTCTGACGAAGCGTAGGAGACTGTTTACGTCTATATTTTTTAGATCGTTTAGGTCGTTCTAGAAGAAAGCTCCTAAGTGAAGTTTTCTTCTCTGGGAGAGAGCTGGACATGTACAGAGTAGGTGGAGGATTGTTTCTTCCTCTTCCTCGTTCATACAGCTTCTGCAGAAATCATTTGTAAAGGCGCGAAGTCGTCTTGCGTGATTGTCTATGAGGCAGTGTCCAGTGATGACACCTATGATGGCGCTGAGATGTTTATTATTTAGAAGGATCAGACTCTTAGAGCGATTCAGATCCAATTTTGGTCAAATCTGTTTGGTCGCTAGACATGTTGGTCCAACAGTCCACCTAAGGTCTGTTCTTTTATTGGCATCCAGCTTTAATATTAATTTGCATGTAGCGATTGGTATCCCTATGCTATCCCCTTTCCGGTAGAATAGGTAGAGTGGTTCCAATTTTGGCGAGTTTAATTTTGGTGGGGGCTGAGGCCCTCTTTTATTGGAAAGGCTTAAGAGCTAAGGACCAAGGAAGTGATAGAGGAGATCTTGTTTGAGACGAGGAGTGCTCAGGTGGAAATCAAAAAGGGAGAGGTTTGAGTTGACCTTTCGGAGCATTCGGGAAATTGGTTCGTTGGAGCCATAAGAGGTACGGTGGACCGGTAGATAGAAGAGTCGAGGGCAACATAGATTGCGGGGGTTGGTATTGAAGGAAATGGAGTTCAAAATGGATGTGCAGTCGATGGGACCTGAGAGAAGTCGATGAATGAAAAGAATGTCAGCAGTATTCTTACGTTCTTCTAACGAATTCATGTTTAGAAGTTTGAGGCGGTCCTGATAGAGAGGTAAGATTAAAGGGTCGTTCCACGGCAGACCACGAAGAGCAAATCGGAGGAATCGAATTCCTTGGACCATCGTTTAATACAGCCAAGTGATGAATTGGCTTTGAGGATCATCTTATTGATATGCGAACGGAATTTAAGCTCACAGTCGAATAATATGCCAAGGTCTTGAGGAGACTGAACCAGGGGAATTGGTTGACCATGGAGAAAATAAAGTCGGGGAGGAGGAGGAGTTCATCGGCTCTACAGTTCCCTGGAATGTCTCTTTGTTCCGGCATCCAACAAAGGTGAAGGTTGAACTGCTCTGCCATCTCCATAAGAGATGATCGGTATTCAAGGGCGGTTTTCGAATTTAATGAGACTGACTTCAGGGACTTGATAGCTGCCTGACTATCCAAAAAGATCCTTTGCGGATATCCCGTTTTTCTTCAGCCAGGACAGAGCTTCTTTAATCGCCAAAATTTCCGCCTGGAACACGATACAGTGATTTGGAAGACGGAAAGAGAGGCTTAGATTTAGCGTATCTGAGAAAACGCCGCCGCCAACTCCGCTATCAGTTTTAGATCCATCTGTGTAGAGATGGATTGACTTGTCCTCCATGACAAAGCATCTTCCTCCCAGAAGGATCTAGAGAGGAAGCTTACATGGAAGTTTTTGTCAAACCAAAGTTCAGGTATGGTGTAATCGATGTTCTCTGTGAGGATTCCTAATAAAATTATTTGCCCAGTGTGTAGCTGCTATAAGGCGAATAGCTGCAATCGCAGCTGCTTGCTTACTGAAGATATCGAGGCGTGTCAGGTGAAACAGAATGTCTAATGCCGCAGAGGGAGTAGGCCGTAAGGCTCCGCTTATGCGTAGACATGCTGTTCTTTGGACTCTGCTTAGTTTACTGCAGGTGACTGCATTGTCTAAGGCCGTCCACCAGACGACAACCCCGTAAATGAGTATCGGTCTTATGACTGAGATGTATTGCCAGTGGGTTATGAGTGCTTGATGGCCCCATTTGTTCGCAATGACTGTTAGGTTTCCAGTTTAGCTTTCTGTCAAAAATGAGACCCCGACATTTTGCTGTATCGGATGACACTAAACTGGTACCGTTTATTGAAGGAGGGTCTATAATTGGTTTACTCCCAACCCGCAGCGATCTGCTTAACGGGTTAATCTGTTGAGATTTGGTTGAAGGAGTTCTTTAATGGTATTAAGGTGCTTACTTGAGACGGCAACAGCAATGTCATCCGCTCAGACCATCACCCTGCTACCACCCGCTTCCAGTATTAACCACTAGGTTCATTAACCACTAAGTTCCAGAGAAGGGGAGGGAGGACACGGCTTGCGGCTTTTTAGCAGAAGAACCCCCCAGTTTTAAGTCCTGCTGTTTAGCATAAGACTGATCAACTCCCCAAGTGAGTCGTCTATCAGCAGAGTTGACAGCGCAGTCGTGGTTGCGGATGTGTTGGCGATGTTAAAGGCACTCTCTACGTCCAGGAAAGCAACCATTGTGTACTCTCTATATTGTAGGGATCGTTCGAGTTAGTGAATGAAGAGCCGTTTTCACCGATTTTCCTTTACAGTAGGCATGTTGAGCCGTTGACAGAAGTCTTGGATCAATTTTAGCTCGTCGTTCTAGAGTTTTCAGAAGGAAAGATGATAGACTTATAGATCTGAGGTCCTTTGGGACAACATGAGAACATTTTCCGGCTTTGGGAATGAAAACTACATTGCATGACAATGGAATGTGGATAAGTTCTACAGCTCCTCATAATATTTTCTAGCGAAGGCAGAATAATATCTGAGGACCTCTGTAGCTCGGCAGGTATAATATTATACTATCCACACCAGCAGACTTGTATGGTTTACAGCTATGCAGCGCCCAGAGCAGTTTGCCTCTTGTGATCAGACCATGAGTTTTGGTCCCGGTTGCAGTAGGCTTGTTTGGGTTGCTACTGACTGCGAATTGAGAGCTACCTGGAAAGTGGGTGTCCAGTAGTAGGTTGAGTGATTTATCTCTTGAGCTTGTCCAAGAGTCATCGGTTTTTTTCAAACAGCTAGGCATCATAGAATTTGTAGAGAGGATTTGTCTTATCCGTGATGCCTCAGAGGTTTCTCAGATTGGCTTTAGTTCCATAAAATATGGATAAGGAACAGGTTATCTTTTTGGGCGATAGGAAACAGTTTTTAACTACCTTCGACTTGATCAAAACAAGCTCAGGGATGTTATACCTGCTAAGGCTATCAGTAAAGCTGGAAAGCAATCTCAACGATATATTTGATGTCGGTAAAAGGTTTAGACAAGATGATGCGCAGTCATATTACTTTTTCAACAACTTGAGAAAATTGTGCGAAATTCGGCAGCCAAAATCAGGGGCGCAACTTTTCAAAGGCCGGTGCAACCACTTGTATACGTTGATTACATTGGCATTATCGGCAGATAACAGTCAATTGTGCGCTGGCAAGTATTGAAACAGAAGTGTCAAAAATATGTTTGGATGTGAAACCAATGTGTAAGCTGTCAACGAGAAGAATTGCACAACATCAACGAAACGGAACTAACGTGACAGTATAAAGCTATAACTTTGAGGTACTTAGCGATTTTGTCTATATATAACTTAATTCGTGCGGTTTGCTAAAAGATGGCGTAACTTGTATTATTCCATTGGAAGATGCGTTGGAAAGCTACTGTCATTGTACGTCATTTCAGTATATGTCATTCATTTGAAACGTAAACAACAATAATTTTTTTTCACTTAAATATGTCGAACTTTATGCCTGAAAAAGTGTTTTTGCGGGGAGTTCTTCTTCATTACTTTAATATGAAGGAAACTGCTGCCGAAAGTCATCGTATTTTGGTGGAAGTTTATGGTGAACATGCGAGAGCTGAGCGAACGTGCCAAAAGTGGTTTGCATGATTTAAAAGTGGTGATTTTGGCTTGGAAGACGATGAACGTCCTGGGCAGCCAAAAAAGTTTGAAGATGAAGAACTGGAAGCATTACTCTATGAAGATTGTTGCCAAACACAAGAAGAGCTCGCAGAATCTTTGGGTGTCACTCAAGCAGCCATTTCAAGCAGCCATTAAAAGCAGCTGGATATATTCAAAAGCAAGGAAATTGGGTTCCACATGAACTCAAGCCGAGAGACGTCGAAAGGCGGTTTTGCATATCCGAAATGCTGCTGGAACGCCACAAAAGGAAGTCATTTTTCCATCGGATTGTTACTGGTGATGAAAAATGGATCCATTACGACAACCCCAAGCGCAAAAAATCATATGTGAAACCCGGCCAACCAGCCAAATTAACGGCAAAGCCGAATATCCATGGCGCGAAGGTAATACTCTGTATTTGGTGGGATCAGATGTGTGTGCTGTATTATGAGCTGCTAAAACCGGGTGAAACCATCAATGGACAACGCTACCGAACACAATTAATCCGTTTGAAGAGAGCAGTGGCCGAAAAATGCCCGGAATATGCGACCTGACACGAGGCAATAATTTTCCATCATGATAACGCTCGGCCCCACGTTACTATTCCGGTTAAGAACTATTTGGAAAACAGTAGATGGGAAGTTTTACTCCTCCCGCCTTATAGCACAGACCTTGCCCCTTCTGACTACCATTTGTTCCGGGTCGATGCAGAACGCCCTCACTGAAATACGGTTCACATCAGAGCAGAATATCAAAAATTGGCTTGACTCATTCTTGGCTGCCAAGTCGGCGCAGTTCTTTTGGGATGGGATCCACAAATTGCCAGAAAGATGGGAAAAAGTCATAGCTTCAGATGGGCAATACTTTGAATAATACTATTGTACATGTTTTTCTTAAATAAACGTTCATATTTTGAAAAAAAAAAACCGCAATTTGAAATGAAAAAATTAAGTTATATACCCAAACATTTAAAAAAAAATTAAGTGACCAAGGAGGTCACTTTTCACTCCATCTAGTGTCCTCTGACTGCGTCCAACTTCACCTAGACATTGCTACTTTTGGGCGACGAAACTGGAGTTTTTTTCTTTTTATAAAAATCGGCCTAACATAAATTGGAAAAAGAAGCTAGCAGAAGATACATGTAAAGGATACCTAGAAGGTCATTGCCTGATATTAAGAATCAGTGTTTCTTCCAACGACCTCTACAGACTTATGACTTTTGCAAAAGGGGACCCACAGGTTACCTGTGGTTACGTAATATCACAATGCATCAAATCTATGGCCTGAGTCCAATCCATTCGCCCTTACCTAACCTAATCTTGAGCGGTTCATCCCACAAAGTTTCATGAATGGCAGTTACGATTATATCCTCTTTCTAGCGACTCAGGGACTTTTAATATGATCTCTGTTACGCTTCTTTCTTGAAGTCAAAAAACGAAACCTCAATTGGTCTATGGTCCGAATATATCGAAGAAGCAGAGACAAAGTTACCGCTATCCAGTTCGCTAATATAGCCGTTCACCTGCCTTTTCATTTAGCAAATTTGTTTCCCGAAATGTCCGTATGGCGCTTTTGCCAAGCTGAGCCTATGCACTGGAATTCACTCAATTTGCACGGCCAGACTTAGGATAGTGGAATATGCCTGCCTTCTACCAGGCCCTTTTCATTTGGGACTCGAGGACGTTCCAAAATCCAAGGTTGCTCTGGTTAACAATTGAGCACAAACAGGTAAACCGATTCTATCCTGAAATTGTATGTGTCGTGCACAAAGATCGGACAGATCTGGTTAGACAATGATTGAGTTCGCTTCTTAAATGTGATATGGCCAGACTTAATCGCCAGAAGCTCTTGGAATTGTTCCACAAAATTTTAAAGGGCTTTATCAGACTGACAATGCTCGGCATGATGTCTTCCGCCTTATTTTCCGTGTGAACGTTTAAGCTCTGTCATAACAAAGTTCAGTCGCTTAGTCTTCAACTTCCTCATTTATATAACCGTCTTTTAAGATCTATGTAACGGTAATTTATAAACAACCTAGGCCCGTCAAAGAGAACCGAAAAAAAATGATAAAATGTGAACTTTATCTTGGAAACTATAAAAACTAATCCCACAAACTGCGTGTGTAGTAGTCAATCGATTGTTCCTTCAAATACGCGAAATCTAACAGATACTTGTTACTTTATTACCTACAAGTAAGACGGCATGACATCAAGTCTAAGTAGACACTTGACGATATCTATCTACAACTAGCCAAGACCAGATAAACTAGTCCACTAACGACCGGAGACAATTTAACACTTTACTCACTTTCATGTGAATTTCAGTAATTAAGAAAAAAAAAAGTGAAAAATCTCTCCGCTTAACGGTACTACAGAAAAAAACATTATGTAAAACTTTAACTACCCGAGTACACGTGCCTTGTATCCATATCGGTTGCAGGCACAAATGATGTGAGACCGCTACGAAGTACGAGTACTTAACTCACGTATCTGCTTTTACAATAGAGAAATAAAGCGATTCAGCTACTTAACGAGCAACTGCAGCTAAATCTGGATATTCCCAGTAATTTCGAATGATTAATTTTGCAATTAAAAAAAATGAAAAAAAAAATAAAATAAAAAATCATTTTGACGTTGATACTTTGCGAACAAAGCCCAATTGATGGATGCGTTCACCGAGTTAATTTGAAAATTGAATCTAAAAATTGAACTCGTGCATTAAACGGACACGATGCAATCAACTTAAATGCTGATGAGTGCAATTATCTTTTTAGAAAAAAAAAGGTGAAATAGACATGCCAATTAGGGGAGACTGAAACGAACAGATTTTAAGAGGTGCTCATCGAGCAGAATATCGATTTTAATGAGACATGACCAGTTGATTCAGGTCACTAAGTTCTGATTTCACAGATTTGTAACATATTGCGTCTGTTTTTAGTCATTGGAAATAGCTGTGCTATGACTCAGATTTGTCTGAGTCATGCTTGAAGTTGGCATGCTTAATAGGGACTAGTCATAGAACAAAGAAACATCCAATTGTGAAACTTATGGCTTGTCATTGTCACACCTCTCGTAGGCAGAAATGTCGTGGAGCAGAATTGTGTTGTTTCTTTGGCGGTGCTGTGTAGGTTTGGGTGGAGATATTTTGTATTTTGCTCAGACAGACTACATCGTCTTCAGGAAAACATTTGCAAATGTCAAATCTTCCGGAAGCTTTCACACAAGTGTAATACTTGTTTCTTTGACATTCGTATTAATGATGACATGACGTCTGATGTACATTAAACCAAGCAAACCTGGTGAGTGCTCTGTAACGTTTCAGTTAACTTGACATTGCAAAATGACATACTCAAGTGACAGCTGTTGACAGTTTGAGTGTATGTTGTCAGTTTCAGTTTGTTCTGATTTAACGAGTGGTGCGTTATCAGGAGTGGAGGAAATTCCAAAATGCGTTCTCTGATTATTCACATGTGGTTACGTCAACACAAAGTATGACTTTTAAGGCTCTAGGGTTCGATTTTCATCGGGAATCAATGGAAGCTCTTTCTCACCCCTATGCCAATCCAAACAAAGGTTTGGGCGAATCTTTACCAGGGTCAGTAGAGCGTGGGTTGAATATAAAATCCAGAAGGGACCTAGTCAATTGATGGAAGAGGAACATGATCAGTTCAAGTTAATAGCATCTTTTACAGATCGAATGATCCGTAACTAAAGTTCATAAACGAAGTCTACCAGTCTGCATGGTTTTCAGCGAAACAACTTAATATCGCAATAGCAACAGGCTGCATCCTCACAACTTCTATCAGAGACTCAAGAGTCATGAAACCAGTCCACAATTAAGACTTGCGGGCTTGTAACAAATTCATTTTGAAGGTGTCTTTATGAACATATCTTCTGACTAAACTGACGAGGAATATGAACGGCAAGGGACAGACTCACATGGCACTCCAGATGTCCGCCTTCCGATATAACAGACTAACTATTCTGAAGAATTTATTGCAGGTAACAAAGGTATGATTTTGTGGAAAGGCCAGTAGGTACCGCCGCATGGATTAGGAAGAATTTTGAACATTACCCAAGTGTCTTTATGACCGAGAGCTTTTCTTGTTGTGCTGAATTCAGTCTCAACGGCCAAACTTGAGCCGTTTTGATTTAGCTGCTACAATGATCAGCTCCGAAACGAATACAGAATGGCTTAATGGTATTACTGGTATGGTGGTACTACTGCCACCACCAGAAGCAGGAGATAACATTTGTTACGAAATAATCAGCGCTTCACTCTATCCAACAAATACTCCACTGAGATTATCAGCTTAAAAAAGCTTAAAAATACGATCGAAGGTTTCCAGCCACCACAGAGGTACTCTTATATCGAACTCCAAATCGGGTGCAGGGGCGGAATCCGAAGAAAATCAACACTTGAAAAAGAAACTGGACGAATCTGTCGAAACTGCCCCTAACCTCCGAACGAGACAGAAGGTAGTCCTCTAGCTGTTCAAAATCTGAACGGTGTCTCTACCAAATGTTTTGAACTGATATGCCCTACCAGGATAAATTTCTGTAGGTCTGCCGGAAGTTAGATCTGCAGGGACTTTGAAAGGAAATCAGAAAGCTTCTAAGCAAGTCATTTAAAACTAATTTGGAAGATGACTGGAATCTTCAGACATCAACGAACTCTTGCGAAAAGAATAAAACCGTCGGTGAAACCATCAATCTAGTCAAAGTCCTTAAAAGGGTCAAATCAACCAGATAGGGGCCAGAAGGTCTTATGTCACCTACACTGAGTGGAAAACAGAGTCTCCCTGTCTAATACCTGAGGCATACTCTTCAAGTATCGTGATCAGAACCAGCTCACAGCTAGCTCCAATCACCGATGCTGCAAGTGACCTAAGTAACTCAATTCGCCATAGGTGGTATCTGTTATCGGTTGTGTTAGCGGTTGAGGCCGTCAAGTAGGTAGTTTTCCTTTTGATGGTTGCAAGTTTCCTGGTAGCGATGCAAAGCTACATAGATCAGCTTTATGTCCGTTTTCTCCTCGTTTAATGCAGAAACCCGTTCAGTCGTTGGGTGTTTGTAAGTATCGTACTTTCAAAGTGTTCGAACTCGAAGCTACTCTACAATAAACCCATCCGATCCGCACCTTTCTGATTTTCAATAACTTGCTCGAAATTTTCGCGAGAAGGCTTATAGTAGCTGTTTGCGTTCCACTTTAAACCTTTTTCACGTTTTTAATAATTGCATTTTTGAATTCGAAATTTACTAAATCCTTTAAGGCGACGCCGATTCTCACCTTAGACGCGTCAATATCTTTTCATTCTAGTATGACCTCTTGCGTTGTACAGCAAATAATCCCGTTTTCTCCTAGAGCTTCCCATACTCTTTCTTTATAGGCCGCTATTGTTGGATTCGCCGATTTATTTAGCGAGAGTAGGAGATCTCCGCCTACAGCTTTTCGGATTCGGCCCACATTCGTCCGTAATTCTTGAAGTGTCAGCATACAATAAGTCTTCGGATATATGTATAATTGGATGACTTTCTAGTACACGTTGACCGCTTATTCTTGGCTACCTTCACCTATGCTTGCGTCGACTTTTGTTCTTGATAGGGTTTCGGCTTTGGTCTCAGCGTTGTCTGCATGCCTATTTGTTTGTTTGATTCGTGCTGTGGTTTCCGCTCATATTCCCCGGCAAATTTATTCGAGTATTTTTCGTAGTAGAATGCTTAGGTGGTACCTCCTCGGGTCGATTTCCTGCCACGTCAGCATTACTATTCCCTTTTGTGGCGTTGAGTTTTTGTCGATCGTGGACCTTCTGAGAAACATCATTTGCTTCCGGAGATCATACATATATCTCAATTCGTAAATTGGCGTCCTCGGATCTGCCTCCCGAAAAAGGAACTTTATGACGTACCCATTTCTGTTGAGCCCTGTATAAATTAATAAGACCGTTGATCTTTGCTCCGAATTCTAGCATTTTTGTCATCTCATGTTTGACATAGCCTGGAGCAGTGAGAATCGGTTTTATCACATCGATTCTTATACGAGATGATGATGCTGGGCCGGCTGCGCTTTCTAAACGGATCGTAAGCCCCATACATGTTCTTGGACTCTTTTCTTGTAGCATTACCAATTACAGCATCCAAGTTCACCGATGCATTAGCACAATTATTCGGATTTCTATTGTAGTCATAGTATCTCGACGGCCGTAACATCGCTCCCTTTCTTACTTTCCGTGTGGTATTTGGTATTTCCAGCAACCTTGACAGTGTACAAGCTGTTTGCATACACTCGCGCAGGGCTCACCAGGTGGCGGATAACTTGGACACACGCTCGATGGGACAATTGACAAAACTCCAATTGACAAGTTCCAACATCTACGATCAGGCATATGCAGATGTTGTCTTTCTGATCATGCCTAGCGCTTGTATATGGTATTCAGACAGACTTAGAAGTAATCGACGATTGTTGTATTAGAAATGGCCTTTCACTCGATCCTCTCAAAAGCTAAATTGTCAAACTGTACTTAAGGCCTTGCTGAACCCTTTCATCACCCCCAGGTAGTTCGAGAATAAAAGGCTTCTCCTTTACTTAGATGAAGTTACTGAGTCTTGTCTTGTAAACAAACGAAGCATTGCTCAGAGGAGCGCATTAAAACTGTCTGGATCCCCGCTTAGGGCTTGTATTGACACTCTCCTATGAGCTCAACCGCGCAAATCATCTAAGTTTAAGTTAAAGAAACTAGTCTACGGGCTACCGGTTTATACCGACATTAGACTACAACTACAAGAAACAGATATGGTGGATGTTGGTATTGATTGTCCTTATAGTTTAAGCAATAGCTCATCTTTTTACGAAAGACTGGTAATTTCTATTGAAAGGAAGGTTCAATAAATCCGTGACTTTTTGAATTTCTTATGTTGAAAAGCAACACTGGTCCCGTCAATTACTATCTGTCAATAGACCAAGCAGCAATCGAAACAGTGAGTTTCTCCTATCGAATCGTCATCGAAGAAGGCCAAGATGGGTTTTTCCGGCTAACAAGGTTATGGCGACGGTTCTTTTAGGTTCCACGCGGTATTATTCCCATCCATTATAAAGGGTCTTTCAATAGGGACTTCGCAACTTTGACAGTTGATAGCGGCCATATTATTGAGGCTACATCTGTCAAATTGGCTGTTATTTATTCGGGCTGGTTTGCCAAATCACCATGGACGGACATAGCGTTCAACAACACGTGCAAATGATAAAATTGTTTCATCAAAACATTGCCCGAACCGTTCCGCGCGCTTCGCTCATTTTACGATCGCCATAATCGTCCTACCGAGAGGACTATTCGCAGAGTGGTGGATAAATATTGAGTCCACTGGTTCAGTAAACGATAAACCAACACCCGTATGTCGACGAAACGAAAGATCTGTCGAAAACCTTGCCGCTGTCAGTGAGAGTGTGTAGGAGAATCCGAGGTAGTCGATTTCGCGTCGCAGATCACAACTTGGAAAATTTTGCGTCATGACTTGGGCCTGTACCCGTACAAAATTCAACTGAACCAGGAGGTGAAGGTAAACGACTATAGACAGACACGTGTGTTCGCTGAATGGGCTCTGGAGCAGGTGGAAACTGATCCTAATTTTTATCGAAAAATCATTTTCAACGGTGAGGCCCATTTCTGGATGAATGGGTACGTCAACAAACAAAATTGTCGAATTTGGGACGATACCAATCCACATGAGATCCAAGAGCATGCATGCATGCATCCCGAAAAAGTCACTGTTTGGTGTGGACTTTGGACTGACGGCGTCATCGGTTCATATTTTTTTGAGAACGAAGTTGGCCATGCCATCACCGTCAACGGCGAGCGCTATAGGTCGATGATTACCATACCTGGATGATATGGATACCAACGACATGTGGTTTGAACAGGACGGCGTTACGTGGCACACAACTCACGCTACATTGAAAATTCTGCACGAGCGATTAGAGGGAATGGTCATCTCACGTGGAGGTGATGTGAACTGGCCCGCGAGATCGAGAGATTTAACCCCGTTAGACTCTTTCTTGCGGGCTTTTCTGAAGTCGCAGCTCCATGCGAATAAGCCAGCCGCCCTCAACGCCAACATAACCCATGCCATCGGTCAAATTCAGCCTGATTTATGCGCCAGAATCATGGGAAATTGGACATTTCGGATGCGCACCACCCAGAGAAACCGCGGCGGACATTTGAACGATGTTATATTCCAAAAATAATGGCATCGATAGGCCTTTCGAACGAATAAAAAATTTCGATGATATCTCACACACACTTTGTTTCATTTAAGTTTAAAGATAGGAAGCGTTTAATGAAAGACTTTCTATCCAAAATGAAAAAAAAATCATCAGCGAACATTATGTCAACTTGTTGGGCCATTGGACAGCATTTGGTCAAGAAGAAGGTGCTCTTCCATTCGAATTACTCCCATATTTGCCATATTCTACACATGTAGCCCCCAGTGACTATTTCCAGTTTCCAAACCCGAAGAAATGGTTCAGAGGCAAGAGATTTGGCTCCAACGAAGAAATCACGGACTTATTGATCAAGGAGCACAATGGACCAGATCCTTTGTCTGTATGTTCTGTTTTAAAAGAAGAAAAGGAAACTTTTCCACTCAATTCCTTACGCCAACTATTGTACGTTATTATTATTTCATCCTTTCGGCAACGGTTAGGATCGATAAACATACCGAAGCTTTCAAACTTTTTCACCTGCCTCACGGTCACACTCTACGTGAAACTTTTAGTGCATCATGAGAATCCTGTGTTGCTTAAATTCAGAAACATCTTGCTCGCTTGCATTTTATCAAGACTTAATGTTTCTTTCAGTCGCAAGAGTCTAAGGCAAGTCCGAACATCTGCATTAATCAATAACTTCTACTTCGAACCTTGTCAGTCAGGCTGAACCTTGCAATGGTCCCAATTCCGTAGTTTCTGGTCTATATCAAGCGTCCATAAGGTCGCGATTCTCCCCTATAGACGATGTTAGGATCAATGTGTAAGATATATTAAGCAAGTGTTATTCTCTTAAGCATTCGTAATGCCTTGTGGTACTCCATGTCACATTCCTAATTTGTGGGATGATCGCTAGAAAGGTTTTGATTACTCCTCCTTGCAAAGTTCAACGAGACAGATAGGTTACTACCTTATCTCCAAATGCCAACCCTAGATCAAATATTTTTGTATATCACACTCATAGATACAAGGCCTTTTGATCGCCTTCCGAGGCCGTACAAGCACCGTCTTTAATATTTTCATTGATTACTCGTCTGAAGATGAGGGTATTGAATGACGGGGTCCTGATACTGGTATACTGCTGCATGTTCTTTTCTATACAAAATACTCTTGTCTCACAATATCGAAAGAGAATTGCTTAAAGAAACAGGTCTTAATATTCAACCTTGTGGTACTCCATGTACACACATTGCGTTGCTTCTGAATTTTTATATTTTTTTCACTGTTTCTCATTCTAATCAGAAAGACGTCTAAAAACCCAGAAATTTGTCTCAAGTGTCGCATAAAGACACATTATGAAGTTTGACAGCTGTCAACTATGACATTCGAAGAGATTTCCGTATTTTTTCTTGTTTTAGTTTTTCGTGGCTTTAATGAACGCATCCCTTGTCGTTATGTTCTTTTCATTATCCAAAAAAATAAAAATACAAAACGTGTTGTAAATTTACGCTGATTTATTCCCTTTTTTTCGTTTCTTTTCAGGTAAGTGTTCAACCCAAACCAACCCTACACACATCGATTGCTTTATTTTGACAGTAAGACTAGACTAAAGTGAGGCCATTTTGTTGTTTTTCTTCTTACAAATGAGATTCCAATGCAAATGCAAATGCAATTGCAATTGCAAATGCACACCGCCCAGTAAGAATGCCATGAGATCACTTGAATAATTTATTACTGTCGCCTCTGGCTCTGTTCGAGAAAACAACAAAGAGCTTCAGCGTTTTAGATCCAGATCCAAAATCAAATGCAGACTATCATCATGGATGACGCTATGTCGACGCCAACGCGAACGAACAAATTCCAGAATAAAACAAAGCGTCTAGTGCAGTGCGCCCGACACAGGGTGGATGATTTGGTTAAAAGATTTGACATTCGTGCAAGATTTCAGCTAGCAATTGACGTTTTGCTTGATGGAGGTGCACACGAATGTAACTGTCAAAGTCGCCATCAGCGAGGTTTTGTTAATAATGTCAATTTCAGATTGATGAAGGCGGACACTTTGGGCAGAGGGAGTGGCATGTTTGTTTGTTTTCTTCTTGTTTTAATGGCTGTTTGTTGAAAATTGGAATGTTAAAGGAAATCGTTTAAAACTGTGAAGGGACTCAGATTACAACTTTGACGTTAAGCTGGGATAATCCATGACTGCCTCTGGGGATTGGATTTGCATGTCACTGCGAGTAGTGTGGATGATAGAAGTGAAGAAGCTTAGATGGTCTGACATACACGGACAATTGTCCAACAATTTCGAGTGAATTTTGAGTGACTTGTCGACTTATAAAGGACACAATAACCCCTGAATGTAATTCTTATACGCATATGAGTGCATTAAATACGAGTACATGCTCCTTTGACAGCAATAAGACTTCTGAATCACTCTCTGTCATTTTTAAGTAACAAGTCAGAAAGTGCTGTGCTGAATGACATAAAAAAGTAAAAACAAAGAACCACTCGCACTAAGAAATTGAAAATGTTATGCATTGTGGCGTATCGCAAGGTTGTTCGCTTGGTCCAGGATTAGTCAGATTACGTCCAATATGTGCATCAAGTTTTCTGCGATCATAGCGGGCTTTCTTCTTACGTAATGTATGGCATATATGACAAAGCATAGTTGCTCTTAGATTGTACGATGTTAACTTGGTGTTCAACTTTGGATCAATCTTGTTGACGTGGGGGCAGTAGAACTCCGGACCAAAACAGAAGTTAATAGACAATTTGAAGGAGTACCAACGTAGCTGTCAGCTTTGCATCAGACTTTTGCTGTGAGGCATTAGGAACACTTCAATTGGTCATATGTGTGAGATTTTAAACTTTGCCTTTCTGTCAGAAATGGGCACGCAGACAAAGGAAGAGCCCTGAGCATTGGCGACATGCCTGTCGTAGATGAGCCGCTTGTCCTTCGCATCGCGGTGGCGGTGATATATTACCGGGACACCATCCCTGTTTTGCATTAACCCTTTAGCGTCAATATGGAGAAATGCTTCTGGCGGGATAAAGCCTGATAGAAGCGTGCTCTCGTGGTACATTTCATTGGGGTAATAAGCCCCAAAGATCAAGCTATTATCGTTGGTCATTGCTCGTGCAACGTGTCTTCGCATCACCAGGAAATTGTCAATCCTGTTCAGATTAGCTCCATCATAAAGGACTTTGTTGGGATAATATTTTTTGTACTCTGATTCTGGTGTTCTGTACAAGCCGAGACAGGTCCTAAGACCGGCAGACACCCGAATCCTTTCCATCTGATACGGTGCTACATTGAACCACACGGGACAACCATACGCGATGACTGGCCTGATTAGGGCCACGTAGCATATGACCTTCTTGTCAGAACTAAAGCCTTCTTGGCCCCAGCAAGACAAGCATCTATATATATGTTCGTCAAAATACAAATACTTGTCGAGCCAATTGCCAACGTATCTCACAAATCTGGTATCCCTAGAAGCCCATCTCAATGGAGTTCTAAACAAGATTGTTTCCGACTTTTGAAAATTGATTTTCAATTTCCAATTGTCGCAATACGCCTTAATATGATCGAAGTCACGTTGCAAAAGGGTGTTAATTACTTTGATTTTTGGACCTGATCTGTACGCCACTAAATCGTCTGCGTACGCTATGGAATGATTGAGGGAACCTACTAGATCACTTGTGTAAATGTTAAACAGTATCGGAGAAACCACAGCCTCCTGTTGTAAGCCGTTTTTAATGTCAAAGGTCTTGCTCGAAATAACATTGTTACATTTAACAACGAACTTCTTTCCCATAAGCATGTCGTAAATCATATATAGCAGGGGTTTCGGCATGCCCATCCTGGTCAACTTATAGAAAAGCCCCTCTAGCCATACGGTGTCGAAGGCCTTCTCAAAGTCAACGAGGCAGACACCCGCACACTGGTTCTTGAGAAAAGGCCGCAACCTGTAAAGCCATGTTGCCTTCCATTGCACTCTCATAAGCTGTACATAGTTTGCTGCGTGGAACACTTCACTTGAAGAGTTTCGTTTTCCATATTGCAGCCCAGTGCTTGTATTCAGACTCCTTCAGACTATTGTCATTGCCGACCTTTGCAATTCGAAGCGTCAGAGAGGTTATAGCAGCATCCTTACAGAAACACCGATTTCTGTTTGACGTTTCAGCGTTTTTTGGAAGATCCAAATTCAATGTAGTTTCAACCTTATCCACCCTCGATTGATTTGTTTTTGCCTTTTGCAGCACCGATTTTTTCCGAGCATCATGCGTGGAAAAATCCATCCACAAATGGAGTATCAGAAACGGAAGAAGAGGTTGCAGTTACAGTTCCGATCTGTTTCTCATATCCGTTGCCGTAAGTAAAACTTTAGAACTTGCACCTTCGACAGCATTTGCCGTCTTTTTGCACCGTGCGTTTGGCTCACGATTTCTTGTCCATTTCAACTGTCGGTAGTCTTTCAGATTGTGCCTCTTCTACAGCCCATTCGAGATTTTCGGTTTCCCAGGACAAGCCGTTAAAAATAACATTTTGATGGAATTTAACTAAGCTGCACTGCTCCGGTACTCTATCCCCGATCTACCGCACATGTCGTAGAATGAGCCGCGGGAGTTATCGGAATCGAGATGTGTAGTGAAAGCGCCTAAATCGGGCGGGGTGTTTCTTTAGTATATTGGTTGGGGCCTAAAGAATGCTATTACGAGTACCACCTAGAGCGTAGTCCCTTGGGGTCACCTCCATAGTTTTAATCATTTAGCGTTTAGTTTGGACGTCTATCTTTGCCGCTTAGTTCGACAGAATCTCAGGATCTTTAACCCTTCTGCCTACTACCACGAAAAGACAGAACGTCTCATTGTTTTTAACGTAAATCACCTGTCATGTAGACCTATGTTTACGGGATTCCCATACATCCATGGGAGCAAGGATACGCCTTGCCATCGCTCTCCGTCAATCCTTTGATACCAATTCGGAACTGTGTTGGAGACACAAGTTCCACCCTTGGTATGAGTCGAGGCCGACCTAAAACCTCTTACTGTTCTTAGGGTCACAGCACCCAGTACTTATTTGCAACTCTACAATGGGTTAGACCCTTTCCCGCGATTTGGGTTTAAACCACAGCCACCATGACGCTCCCAAAAGGGGGCCTATCTCAATAAGTCAGGCCCGGACCGAAGTCCGGGGGGCTCCTGACTCCCATGGTACCGTGATTTAAGTCCTGGTATGGACTACCGGTGGTCCAGCCGCCAACAAGACCTACGACTGGCAACGTGTTACTGGTCAAATCATAGCAACCGTCAGAGGCGTTATCTAAAGATGTTTACGATAAGACCAGTAATATGCTCTGCTTCTGCTTTTTATTAGACAACGTCATTGATGGGCGAAGCCTTGATAATTGGGCGGGGGCCCACCATGAAAAGACAGTCAGAGAAGGAAGGACAGTCAAGTACTTACTTTGCGTTGGAGAAACAAATGTTGACGTCTTTTAGTACTAGACGAGTCAACCCAGCCAGGTTCCTCCTTTCTGAACAGAACAATCTTAGTTTGGAGAAGATTGACTAAAAGTCCATTTGTGGTCCAAAAATCGTCGGTTAGGTGTAGGACTGCCTGCGTATGTCACTAGGCCTGGTCTGGCAAGAACAGATACATTATCAGCATATCCCTGAACGTTTAACGTTAGCATACTCTTACACCATAGCAGTGGAGGCTGAACGCCGACCTGCGAACAATCTGCTCGGCGGCGCCATCCCATAACGACTGCCAATCCACAAGACTTTAGATTCGCCTGAAGTTGTATTGTCTGAGCGACTTACACAAGACATCTTCAATGCCAATCAAAATAATTGGCGCGAATTAACTCTAGACGTGCTAGTATGCATGTTGCATCGCAAACGAAGGATGCATTCACAAAACAGTTTCGAACACATAATGTTGAACCATTGGCAGGAAGGAAGTCAGACTGACAAAAAGCTAATGCAGATACTGGTGGTCTCCTTAGTGTTCTTGTTAGAAAGGGTTTAGTTGCTTTCCAGGTCTCTTTTTTAATAATGAGGTGACTGACTACAATGATATTTCGCCTCATTTCGCGACCGTTTAAGCCACGTTTTCCAACTACACCCTGAATGACTCGAACTGCAACCAACTTCAGACTGTTATAATTTCCAAACCGTTCATGACAGTGAGCTCAAATTTTGACACATGTCAGATAATTTTATTATTTACAAGCCTTTTAAACAATTTGCGTCTCAGTCGTGTTGAAAGATTTTTATCCGCGATGGAATTCAAACGTGATTGCTTTATATTTGGCTGGAAAACAACAAGTAGCTATCGTTAGAGCCCTCCAGCACCTCAACGTGAATAAATCATTTGTGTCTCGAACCATAGCTCGTTACCGTGATGGCAGCGTTGTAAAACGCCATGGAGGTGGTCATAAAAAAACAGCAACATCGCCAGAAAAGGTGCGGAAAGTGATGGCTCGAATTGAGCGAAATCCGCGTCGAAGTGGAAGAAAAATGGCTCGTGAGCTCAACATATCGTTGGAATATACTGAAAAATGAGCTTGGGCTCAAGCCATTGAAGTTCCAAAAAGCACACGATCTTA
The DNA here is from genome assembly GCA_963966105.1 of Volucella zonaria. Lineage (NCBI taxonomy): Eukaryota > Metazoa > Arthropoda > Insecta > Diptera > Syrphidae > Volucella > Volucella zonaria. The sequence goes on from OZ014533.1 coordinate 125,653,594, forward strand.
CACCGCAGCAGAAAAAAGTTAGAGTCGAAAGAGCGAAGGAGTTGCTACGCTTGCACGAAAGTGGTGAGTTGCAGAAATTGGTTTTTTCCGATGAGTCGCCATTTGTTATCGAGCAATATGTCAACAAACAAAATGACCGAGTTTACTTGCCAAAGAGGTCCTTCGAAAATTTACACCTTCGGACGGCCACCAGAAAGCAGGCAGCACCGATGGTGATGGTTTGGGCCGCCAAAACCGCCGATGGTCGCTCGTCGCTCGTATTATTGGACCGTGGCGTCAAAATTAATGCGATCGTATACCGTGAAACTGTCTTAGAGGCAGTATTGAAGCCTTGGGCAAACAATCATCGGAGACCGTGGACATTTCAACAAGACTCGGCACCGTCTCACAAAGCGCGCGCCAACCAAGATTGGTTAAAAAACAATTTTCCACACTTCATTTCTTCGATACAATGGATTGCAAATTCTCTGGATGCAAACCCGTTGGATTTCTTTGTCTGGGGTATTTTGAAGGCGAAGGTTGGCGCTTAAAAATACCAAAGTTTTGACCACCTCAAACAAGCACTTCGCCGGGAATGGGCCAAAATACCGCAGAGCCACTTGCGTGCAGCGTGCGATGCTTTCTTCGGCCGTCTCAAGGCCATTATTCGCGCCAAAGGTGGACAACTAAAAATGTTGGTCAGTTCCAACATTTTTTAGGGCGTAGCTCAGTATTATCGTCACGTTTCTAACTCTAATCTGACACAATTTACCTTCGATGGCATGAACTCTAATCTGCGTTCATTGCTGCTTTTGAAGGACTTTCCTTTTCCATCTAAACCTTACACGACTGAAGATAATTTTCAAATATCTGAAGATGATTCCTTAGATAGAGTAGGATGAGCTTAGCTTAGCTACACGGGCTTCAAGTCTTCTTAAACCAACCGCTTCAAATTGGTTAAAAGAATCAGAATCTTCTTTCAAAGTGCAGGATCAATCGTTCCTCACCAAACGTCCTAAATGAGGAATGAATATGTTCCTTTTTGAAAAAGAGAAAACAGCTCCAAATTGCAATTAGGTTTCCATTTGTATCTCATTTAAATACCAAACTCTCGCCATTGCTGTGTCTACTTTGAAAACCTTGATATTTTAACAAGGAAGAAAAAAAGGACCATTTCCACAGGACCACTTGACAAGACCACTGCCAGTACTGTACTCGTATTTTGAATAAATAACGAGAACCCTGAAACTTAATGAATCTCCCATTCAACGACATTCTAATGCTGCAGACACTCCTCACACTGTATTTGTATCTACGTAACGAGATGACACTCTAAATAAACTCATTCGAATAGTAGGTACCTACTTAGGGGATAGATAGTCCTAAAACAAGACGAAAAAAGGATAAATTACAGTTTTTACCCCAAAAAAGAACCAGCAGAGCTGTTCGTACTCTTCCATTTGCACCTCATAGTGTACGAAGTACGAGTATCTCTGTGTGTCATTTTCGGTAACCTCGTTTCTCGAAAGTCATTTTGCATGACATCGGAGAACATTCCACTTCATCAGCAAGACAAAATTGTATCACGCCTTGTAGATGGGTGTATCTAACGGTTTAGGAATTCAGGAATATTCCCTCTCCCACACCCGGATCAATTTAAGGAACTTCCCGACTTAACGTACTCGTACATGCAGCAATTTGAGTGGTTGTGTGTTGGATTCTACCTTTTTTTTTTTTTGGCTTTCTGACTTAAAATGTGGTGGTTAGAGGTAATTTTAATCAGCAAAGATGCTAACCGCCTGGTGGGTGCTTCGGAGAAAGGAGAGGTACGAGTAATTTAAAAAACTATGCTCCACCTGGATGCTAAGTAATTGAAATGAAATCCTCTTGGAGGGCTTAATTAAATTTTTCATTAAAATAAAAGAAGACGACTACACACCAAGCGCTCGTACCATGTTGTGCTGTAATCTATTTAAGGATATGAAGGGTGATTTGGTTTCTTAAATAAAGAAGGCGAGTAAAGTTTTTTGAATAAGGGAACAGGCTTTTGTTGATTTCTTAGAAAGTACCACCTCTTGAAGTAGGTCGATGATACGAGAGCATCGTCGATTTGTATCAGTTGTTTCTGAATTAATTAAAGCCTAGTTTAATTTCTAGATCCTGTCTTAGACGATGTATTAAAGATGCCGCATATTCGATGGAGTCCCGCAGGGGTCGGTGTTAGTACCCGCTCTATTTATGAAATAGATACCTTGTTTACTTTAACACGGCAAGCCCGTTTGGACAATGCGTTCCTTTGTTGACCGCCAGCTAAGAACTCAGCCAATCCTAAAACTAAGGAAGATAGCAGTAAACAGAAAGTGGATTCCTGGACTCTTGTCAACAACAAACGATTAGCAAAACTCCGAGTTCAAGGAAGCCAGACAATAGCGCGACAAATATCTTAAGACTTACTTACGCTCAGCCAGACAGGAAGTGCTAGATATTACTCAAATGCCAACGAACTGGATGGTATTTTTTACAGACCACAGATACACCCAATTCAGCCTGAGTGATGCTCCTCCCAGCCAACCACCATTCCGGAATTGTCGGAAAACTGACTGGCCAAAATACAGAGGAATACTGTCAGAAACAAGTCCACCGCGTGACACCAATGAGCTCGACATTAAAGTCAGGGAATTCACACTGGCTCTCAATTAGGCTATGGCCGCTTCCTCCCCTCTAATTCAACCAAGAGGCAAGAAAAAGCCGCACTGGTGGACATCAGCACTGGAACTGCTTAGAAACACTTGCAGAAAACTTTTCAACTTAGCAAAAAGCACAAGAAAAGTGACTAGCTGGGACTCATACAAAGAATCGCTCAAATTATACAAAAAAGAACTGATGAAGGCAAAGCGACAATCCTGGAGGTCCTTCTGTGGCAAAATTACGGAAACCTCTGAGGCATCGCTGCTAAGAAAAATCCTCTCTACAAGTCCTATGATGCCTAGCTGTTTGAAAAAAACCGATGGCTCTTGGACAACCTCAAGTTATGAATCACTCAGCCTGCAACTGGATACTAAGTAGCTCGCAATTCACGGCCAGTAGCAACCCAAACAGGCCTACTGTAACTGGGATCAAAATTCATGGTCTGATTAGAAGAGAGAAACTGCTCTGGGCACTGTATAGCTTCAAACCATACAAGTCTGCTGGCCCGGGCCGAGCTACAGAGGTCCTCAGATATTATTCTGCCTTCGCTAGAAAATATTATAAGGAGCTGTGTAGCTCCTCTCATGGAGAGAAGTCAATGTGGTATTTATTCCCAAAGCCGGAAAATGTTCTCATGTTGTCCCAAAGGACCTCAGATCTATAAGTCTATCATCTTTCCTTCTGAAAACTCTAGAACGACGAGCTAAAATTGATCCAAGACTTCTGTAAACGGCTCAACGCCTATTATAAAGGAAAGTCAGTGGAAACGGCTCTGCATACACTGACTAGCCACACCGAACGATCCCTACAGGTAGACGACTCACTTTGGGAGTTGATCAGTCTTATGCTAAACAGCAGGGTAATCAACTCCAAACTGGGTGGGGCTTCTGCTAAAAAATGTGTCAGCAGAGATACGTCGCAAAGTGGTGCCCTCTCTCCCCTTCTCTGGTACTTAGTGGTTAATGAACTGCTGATATACCTGGAAGCGGGTGGTAGCAGGGTGATTGCCTATGCGGATGACGTTGCTATAGGCGTCTCAGGTAAGCATCTTAATACCATTAAAGAATTTCGTCAACTAAATCTCAACAGATTAACCCGTTGGGCAGATCTCTGAGGATTGGGAGTAAACTCCCATAGAACGGATCTTTTCCAGGAAATACAAAATCCTAACTATAAACCCTCCTTCAATAAACGGTACCGTATTTTCCGATACAGCAAAATATCTGGGTCTCATTTTAGACAGAAAACTAAACTGGAAACCTAACATTCACGAAAGAGTCAAGACAGCTACAGTAGCTTTATTTTCTTGCAAAAAAGCCAATGGGAATAAATGAGGCCTTCAACCTCGCATGACCCACTGGCTATACATCTCAGTCATAAGAACGATGCTCACTCAGGTGGTTGTCGTCTGGTGACCGGCCTTAGACAACGCAGTTAACTGCAGTATACTAAGCACAGTCCAAAGAACAGCATGTCTACGCATAGCCTTACGGCCTACTCCCTCTGCGGCATTAGACATTCGGTTTCACTTGAGATTCCTCGATATCTTCAGCAGGTTGCGCTAACATTCTGAATACATTAGAAATCCTCACAGAGAACATCGATTGTACCATACCTGAACTTTGGTTTGACAAAAACTTCGATGTAAGCTTCCCCTCTAGAGCCTTCTGTGATGGATGGATGGATCTAAAACCAAAAGCGGGGTTAGTGGCGGTGTTTTTTCAGATACGCTAAATCTAAGCCTCTCTTTCCGTCTTCCAAATCACTGTAGCGTGTTCCAGCCGGAAATTTTGGCCATTAAAGAACCATCGTCCTGGCTGAAGAAAAACGTGATATCTGCAGAGGATCTTTTCGGATAGTCAGGCCGCTATCAAGTCCCTGAAGTCAGTCTCACTAAATTCTAAAACCGACTTTAAATACCGATCATCTCTTATGGAGACGGCAGGGCAATTAACCATTGCTGGGTGGCGGGCCACAGAGACATTCCAGGGAACTGTAGTGCCGATGCATTCGCCAGAATTGGTACCACTCTACCTACTCTACCGGAAAAGGGTAGCTTAGGTATACCAACAGCTACAAGTAAATTAATATTAAAGCTGGAAGCCAATAAAAAAACAGACCTTAGGTGGACTGACTGTTGGACTAACATGTCTAGCGGCGACAATAGATCTGGCCAAAGCTAGATCCGAATCGCTCTAAGAGTCTGATCCTTCGAAATAGGAAGCATCTCAGCGCCATCATAGGTGTCATCACTGGACACTGCCTCACAAATGATTTCTGTAGAAGCTGCATGGACGAAGAGGAAGAGGAGACAATCTTCTACCTTCTCTGTATCTCTCCAGCTCTCTCCTAGAGAAGAAAACTTCACTTAGGAGCTCCCTTCTAAACGATCTAAAAAATATGGACGTAAACAGTCTCCTACGCTTCATCGTAAGCTCAAACAGGTTCCATTAGTAAGAGGATCATAGATCCACGTGGCATCAACAATGGGCCAATAGACCTAAGTGGGTTGGTGTTTCCAACAGCCACTCTTACCTACGTACCTACCTACCTACTTACGCTCAATTATAAGATAGTTGTCTCCAGGAATCCACGCCGAGTTGTGACACTTTTCATTTACGAGCGCCACTTGATTGCAAGTTTTCTTCTGCTGTGTTGTGTCTCTGGATTAGATCTCAAGATACTCTGTGTCGGTGTCTATCCTCTCTATATAGCCCAACCATAAAACTCGATGTATTCGGACTCTACTGACGTATTATAGTTGGTTGTTGTACCTTCTTCTCCTTTCGGAACCGAACCCCATCCAAATTGACTTTTCTCATCTGTTATTGACATATGAGAAGTGAATGGTTTTGTGCCATAGATCAAAAGTAGGATGATCGGAGTCTTATCTTAGTTATTCGGGAGAGGACCTTGCTACTCAGTAGCCTCCTTGGCCCCAAATAACAGTCATTGACAAAAGTTATTCTACTTTTTATCTCAGCGCATCGGTGGCATCGTTGTCAGAATTGATAGCAGAGCAAAGCTAGAGAATATCCCTAACCACCCCAAAGTTATGTCTGTCTAAAGTGATGTGCTGCCCGGGATGTCTGTTAGACATAGACAGCATATACGAACGTCGTTTGGCCCTTGTCAACCACTCGATCCATCTGTATTACTTCCACTGACACTTAGTGACACTTAGGAATGCGTTTCTTCTTCTGATTATGTCAATACCCTCGGTGTATGCGATGAAAGGATTTTAATAAAATTCTTCTCCTGGTTTTCACAATTTGTCCAAGGATTCACATTGCCGAAATCTTTTTTTAATGCTGAAGGTCTTGGCGAGGTCATTACCGCATGCATTCTCCATAGCTATCCTGCACAATTCATGGGATTTCTTCAAGATCGGCAGAAGTAAGAGTATGAAAAGTCTGTGGTGGAACTTTCTGGAATGTGCGCCCACCAAATTGTTGACCAAAGGCTTTATGCGCTCGGACAATTTATTATATAGGATCTTCAAGGTGATGGTAAGGATGTTAATATCTCTCTATATCTGGCTTAAATAGTCTCTTGCCTTTAGAATCCGGCAAACGTTGCAACTTTCGTTTAACCGTGGGCCATCTCACGGCGAGCGTTCGTCAATTGGCCGCCGCGATCATGCGATTTGACACGACTCGATTATTTTCTCTGGCGCTATGTCAAGTAATTAGGCTACAATAACAAGCAAACCACTTTGGACGAATTCGAGGCCAACATGCCTTGAGATGCTATTGCCGGAATAACGCCGTACATATGGAACCGAGTCATCAAAAATTGGAAAGACCGCTTGAAGCACTGCCAGCGAAGCCGAGGCGGCCATTTGAATGATGTGCTATTCCGCACATAATGGCATGAACTTGGCTTCAAAATAAAGCCAGAATCAATTTTATATCTCACACCGTTGTTGTTTTTTTTTTTCAATTTTTTCCCTACCGTTCTTGTCTGGTCACCCTTTGCAATAGTAAGGCTTCAAGTCCTCAGGGCTCTACTGAAACTGAAAAGCAAAGCGCTTAAATTTGTAAGATCTCGAGTGTTTTCAGAGTGTTCCTTGTAAATATTTCAGTCCGAAATATAACTGCAAGCATTGCAACATTATCAAATAGCATGTATTCTATAGAATGGGTCCTAACGCTGACTCTTGTGGTACACTTATCTTTACAATCCCCTCTGCTCTGTATGGTGGAACTTGACTGGAACGTAAGGTGTGTACAAATTGGAAGACCACTTGGTTGTCAGTCCTGCTACAGATTTTACGATGACAAAAATCCCTATATCCTACAACAGCCACTTAAATTTATAATCACCACCTTAGCTGAGCAGATACTTCATAACCATAAAACTGATACAAAAACGCAAACATTTGCAACATTGTTATGCCATGACATCACACGAGATACTCCAAAATCTTGGCTAAAAGAAAAAAAAAAACAAAAAATCACCATTCTTCCGTGCTCTGCCAACTGTTACGGTCTAATTGCCTTCAAAACATTTAAACACCAGACCGACCAAATAATTTGCTTTCCGCTCTTTTCCAAATCGCCGGCAAAAAATGAAAACGAACTCACCAACCATCAACTGACAGTAAAGAGGCAATAATTTGCCCAACTTGATGTTGGTCGAAATGAAGATTTTGGCGGCAATTGGGATCTCGTTTTTATACGAGGGCCGTCTTGCATTCAGCCAAACGGCCACCAGGCATGCAAGGTACGAGTAGTTCAAAAAAGTGTTTATCTTTGGTTTGGTCCATCTGTTCGAAGTGAAACTCTTACCAAATGTTAGTTCTTCGTGACGTTTCTGGAACAAGAAAGAAAAAATCTCACTTTCCCAAGAAATTGGTCAGTAATTGGTCAGGCAATACACAAACAGCCGACAGACACTACACAATCCACATTTGACGAGGAAATATCTTTAAGATGAATAAAGGCACAGATGTACGAGTAGAGCTATGGATGCAAATTTTTCTACTCAAAAAAGATACAAAAGCCACGACAGGGGCAACAGTGAAGTAGTGAAATAGTGAAAAAGGCTCAAGTATCATAAAAGCGCACGCAAGAGTGATTACCCTAGTTAGACCAACTGGCGATGGTGGTAGCAGTGAATAGTCGTACTCGTATGGGTGCTTCCTACAAGGTGCACCACATCCAATTCACAGTACGGTAGTCAAGTGATGACTACTCCAACGCGGGCACTCCTTCTTAAAGAGTTGTTATACGAGTACGTATGTAGGTGCAGAACAGATGAATCTACTCGTAAACTGTGTATCTGCTAACAGATCCGATGAGGGACATAGATGAATCATTCGCTACTACTGCAGTACTAGCTGGGCGGGATAGAATTTATGCTGATTGAGCTTGACACAGTTCCCATGTGGAGCGTTTCTCTATTGCGCGCACACATTCACTATTCATAGACTAAGTCAGAGGCTGTAGTAGCTTGACGTATAGGTGGGTACTTCAGAGATACAGAGATGTTGCTGTTGTGCCTATTCAAGTTAAAGTCTTGATGGACGCATGTAGAATGACTTTACAAACACAACATGACGATGGCCGGTGCGATAGGCCTTTTTTTTTTTTTAAGAAAAAGTACGAACAGCTAAATTGTGCTTGGTTTCGAGTCAAGGCATCACAAAAAGAACCCAGTCCATGTGACCGTAGTCAGTTTACCCAAACTCAATGGATGGATGGGCTTTCAGTCATCCATCCATCTCTGATGTTGTTACCTGAGAGCTGGAGTAGGGTTGGGACAGATACTTAACAACAGCAGCGATGGCTATCATGACGAGATGATGATGATGATGATGTCGTACGAGTACAAGTACGTGTACGAGTTGATGTGTTCTTGGCACAGTTATACTCGTTCGCTTCGTTTTTAGTCTTTCTCTGAATAGATGGAATAGGATGTATGAATGTGCGCAAAAGTGCAAAGAGAAAACGACCTTGTCTCGTGCTGGGCACATAGATACGTGTGCAAGGGGATCACAAAAAGGGTGGCGGTTCCCTTTTGAATGCGAAGTTTAACTGAAAATTGACTTACAAATTCAGAGGGGAGATGGATAGGGCGTACTATGATGAGAAGTGTGTTGATGGTCTATTAAGGATCAACTTGTAAAATGGAAAATTGTGAAAGCAGTTCAAGGAGTTTAGTTCTTTATTTTTCAAAGGATACGACACTTACATTGGCAAGTGTTTGCACTTGAACACTTTTGGTTGGAAATATGGCAAACAATCGTGTGAGAGGCCTTTGAGAGTGTCTTGTTTGATTTGCGAATGATATACAAGCTTGTTCTGATTTAAGACCATTTCCTGCCGGGAGGGGAGAAGCGTCACTAGAGCTTCTACGATTTTTCTGAAATTCCGTACTAGTGAGGCGAAGTCTCAAGCATCAAACATCTAAACCTAACACATTGGGTTTCCTTTTCTGTGCCCTACCTGTAGTTTACTTAATCGAGTCATCTAGTCTAGGCTGGGCAGGCTTTCATCTGCCTTTTATGGTACCTCCTTCCAACATTAGAAGAAAATGTTCCAGACTTCTGCGAGAGTATATCATACTAAGTAGACACTGAGCAGGCAGTGCTGAAACTATGACTACACATCAATGGGATACCTCAGAAATAGGACGTGCGGCAGAAGAGTTCGTGTGACTAAATCTAGACTTGTACTACTACCAAGTTGCAGCCGAAATGAGGCTAGGAATATCTTAGACGCCACAACAACGGAGAAATACTATGAGAACATTGAAAAGTTACAATCGGAGCTAACCGCCCGAACCTTTGCCAATCGCATATCCTTCAACCTCTCGCCGACGTCATTAAGTGCTGAAGATTAGCGGAATCGATGCCTAAAAGCCATCCAAAATGCCACAACTAATGTGCTGGGTTTTACCCGACCACCCGCACAAAACCGCCGGTTTGGTGAAGAGTGTAGCCAAGTACATGCAACAAAGCAATTCGCTTATGAAGGCGCGATGCAAAGAAGAACGAGAGCGACTCGCGCGTTCTATGAGCAAAGTTGGAGTGAAAAACTTCGGCTTCTCCGTAGAACAAGAAAGGCCATGAGAAGCTAGTGACTGAGGAAATGGAGGGATCCTAATCCATGAAGAAAGTTTGTAGGTTTTATCTTAAAGACAGCAGGAAAGCCGCTGACCAATTTGAGAGGACGGAAGGCATTCGTTTGGTCTCTCTGCAACTTGGAGGGTCATTCCATCTGCTGTTATGCTCATACAAGGTGGCGCAAAATTAATCACTCCATCGGAAGATGGTATACTTTTTGCAAATGGCGTCATATGTCCATCATATTTGACATTTGTGAACTAGACAGCCGCAATATACAAAGAGATAAGCAATGGAGCACTATACTCTGCAAGAGCGTAGAATAATTGTGTCGATGTTTTTGACCAATAATCGGTCGGTGGTGTTAGCGCAGCGCGAATTTCGACGCCGATTTCCTAATCGTGTCGCGCCAACTGGGCAGTTAGCGCTTAGCTACTCGAATCGAACAGAGTAGAACCACAGGAGACCATGCAGGGCGTGGCCGCCACCGGACTGATCGTTCGGCCGAGAATATCGCGGCTGTGGCTGCCGATGTCGCTGACAATGAAGAAACATCAATCAGCCGACGGACCACGCAATAGAGCATCACCAGGCGGATCTTTCTGCGAATTTAGTGAAAGACTTACACATGTTCCCGTACAAAGTGCAAACAGTGCATCAGTTAATGCCTCCTGACCGTCAGTTGCGTGTGAATTACTGTAAAGCCATTCTCAATCTCAACAACGAAAAGGACAATTTTGTGTCGAAATCGTCATAAGCGACGAGGCGCATTTCCACTTAAGCGGTTACGTCAATAAGCAAAGTCTTCATTTCTGGGGAACTGAAAATCCGCGTGTGTTGCATGAAGAGGCATTACATCCATTCAAAGCCACTGTGTGGTGCGGCGTTCACACGGGAGGAGTGATTGGGTCGTACTTTTTTGATGACGCCAATGGCAATACGGTCACTGTTAGTGGGGAACGCTACAGGGCCATGATAAATGACTTCGTACTGCCGGAATTGGATGAGCGGGGCTGGGTTAACATGTGGTTTCAACAAGACGGTGCAACCGCACACATAGCACGAGCCGCCACAATGGATATTGAGAAGGAAGCGTTTCCTGGTCACGTAATCTCCCGTTTTTGGCGATTTGGCAGGGCCAGTAAGATCGCCTGATTTAACCATCCCAGACTTCTTTGTTTGAGGCTACTTAAAGTCGCGGGTTAATGCCAACAAGCCCCAGACAATCGCAGCCCTTAAAGACAATATTCGAGAGGAATGCGAGCAGTTATCCCCGGAAATCTTGCGGAAAGGCATGGAAAATACGATAAAAGGGGCACAAATGTGTAACATCAGTGGCGGCAGCCACTTGGCGGATTTCATCTTTTCCACTAGAATCAATTGTAAAGGCCCATATAAACATTTCCATCACTCAAAATAATTTTTTTTTACTTAGTAAAAAAGTAATTCAAAAACAAAATTGGATGATTAATTTTGCGCCACCTTGTATGGGGCAGAACTGTCAATCGAAAGCCCAGTCGTAGTTTCGGGTACTGAAAAACTCTTCTCTAAGCCTTATTGAGCAAGTTCGTGGGCGTTTTTATTTCGAGCGATCCAATTGAGATCGAGGATCCAGACAAGACTCAGTCATTTTGGTTTCAATGGTTACGTTAGCAAGGCTTTAAGCGCAGTTTGGCTGTCGCTAATGATGCAAATGTTTCGCTTCCTCCACCCTATTCTTCACAATATAATTCGAAGCAAGTTTTCCTAACGTGGAGTGAGATCCAACATTGTCGTCCCCCAGAAAGGCTGCAGCGACGCATCCTAAATCGGTTTTCAGGCCCGAGGTGAGGACCCGACTGTATTCCTTTCCTGACACAGATTCTGGCCGAACCATTCCTTTGCATTGGATAAGCCGGTTTCGTATTTTTTCCAATCTTGTGTCATTCGATCATTCCATAATGCCAGAATCAGAAGACAGTTGGTGCATCAGATCACCAAAACTACAGTACGTGTTGTACCAAAGAGCACTTCTCTTTAAACGGAAGATGGTTTTAAGAGTACAACCCATGATATGAATATCAAGGGGAGGGAGATTCATGGAGCTGAGCCAGGCACGCTGGGGAAACCCCCCGTGCATCAGAGGCAGACCATTTGGTGGAGTTTGGTAAACGCAGCAGCGAAGTATCTTTGTGAAAGCCGTGTAGATCGATAGGGCCCTCTTAGAGGACACGCCCCATGTCTGGCGGTAGCTCCTATCCATTTACCAGAAGGCCGACAGAGCCTAAAAAGCTGTCGACGTAACATGTTTATAAGTTTGTGATCCAGGATGACATCCAACTGCTTAACTTTTTTGGAGAATTGGAGGGTAATGCCTTCAAAGGCTAAATGAGTCAGGCTAGTCCTCTTCTCGTAACGCGAGCAACCTCATACCGTGAAGATTAACTGAAAGCCCTATTTCTAGTGCTCCAATCGACGATGTCTGTACTTTAGAGCAAACAGTGGCTGGACACGCTACATCAGCTACATCATCTGCATATCCTTGATCATGGGCGTCAGAACTATTGAGCGCGTTAGATAGTGGGTCGACCAACATGCAGCGTAGCAGCGCAGTCAGCATTCGCAATCAATGTCCTGTTCAGCAGCATCGCTTTTAACCACAAAACTAATCATTTGTCGACGCCGTGTTGTCTGGCCGAGTTACACATGCCCTTCAGAGGCTGCGTTGTCGAATGCGACTTCATTTATGCCTACTAGATTTTGAAGCGCCCTCTGGCATGATCTTCCGCGTTGGTAGGTTGGTGGTGCATCAAAGACAGAGGATCCATTCGCAAGGCAGTTCTGCGCACATGGAGCTCTACCATTCTCTTCATACTTTTCGATGCGAAGGAGGTCTGACGCGATTTTCAGTATAAAGGCTAATCTCATTGTTCTCCAGGGTTTCGGTATGTATGCCAGTGCCAGCAGCTGGTCTATAGCTTTTTGTAACACAACTGGGTATACGCCATCGGTGCCAGGCGGCTTGAAACCATCAAACGATGCAATGGGCTCATCCATCCCGACAGCCGATGAGATATACCATCTACGGCCGGCGTGTTGTGTTATTCAGCTACCTAGTACCTTTTTCAATAGGAGCTCGTTGTGAGCTGGTTCTGATTAGGTTCATTGGTAAGTGAGCCTAATGCATGAATCGAAGAGTCTCTGCTTTCGAGTGCGCGTGCCATCATATTTTCTAAATGATTGCAGGCTATTTGATCTTGCCCTTTTGAGGATCTTGACCGGTCTACTAGTTTCACAGACGGTTTCGACCTTTTCGCAAACGTCTTTATGGGCACTCTTTAAATCAAATGGAAATCAAAACAAGGTCGAGAACTCGAATTCGATTCGATTCGACGTTGGTCTCTCCAACACTGCGCACTTTATCAGATTGACGTCTATCAATGCGGTTTTGGGCAATTGACCAAATATTTACACTGCGACAAATCCTAGAGAAAGCCTAAGAAGTCCAGATCGACACACGAACTCTCTTTACTGATTTCAAGGCTGCATATTACAGCACGAGTGCTCCATCAAAATTGCCAGTACCATTCCGCGCCTTCAACCTTTCAAACTTTCAACCGCAATACCCGCCTCGCTTTGAATGCTCATCAGTATACCCTCAAGCCCACTTTCGGACGTACTCTGAGATATCGTGGTTCGTTCTCGTTCCTAAGCCGTATAATTCGCTTATGGAATGCCCTGCCGAGCTCTTTATTTCCCAGCCATTATAACTTGCTAACATTTAAAACCAACGTGCATCGGTATCTCTCTTTCTAGTCTCCTTAACTTTCTTTCCCCGCGCTGTGTCCAAGCATTTTAAGGGTACGTAATCATCTATAGTGACAATCTATACATAATCATGCCTAGTTGTGGCATCCCTGCCAATCTCTTGAGATTGTGCAGAATAACCGGAGCTTTCGCCGCTCCGTTAAGGTCAAAAATAGTCTCATCGAGGTCTTTGATGTCAAAATCGCAGAGCATGAACGTTAAAACGCACGATTTTTGGTCCTGTTTGTGTTGACGGGCCTTGGAGACTGAGATATAACAATGAACTCTACAAACTGTACAGCAACATCGACCTAGTCAGAAAAGTTCACAGCAGTCTTTAGGACATGTAGAGCGAATAAATATTAACGCTCCGGCCTGAAGAATCTTCCATTTCTAGTCGGAGGGACGATGCATAAGGAGAAGACCTCGCATTAGGTGGTGCGCTCAAATAGAAGTGGACCTCAATCATCTTGGAGTTCGTAGCAGGAAGAGGTTTATTGATTAAAGACCAGTGCCACCCCAGACTGTAAATAGTATTTCAAGACCATGGGATGAAGTCTGTTGCAAAGATAGAAGACACAGAGAGTGAGAGAGAGAGAAATTTGTTCATAGCTCGGCAAATCTTCTTTAGCACGCTCCTTCCATCAAAAATAAGGATACAACGATCTTCCCGGTCCTCGTCTTTTTAATAACTCATCATTGTCGTCTACTCGGCTTCTTAGATTTATAGCATTTGGATTCGATTTTGAGGCAGATTATGCTAACTCTCCAAATCATGGTCTGTCCAAGGTAAGACTTCCCGCCAAGTGTCTTAGCCGTCCAAGTTCTCCAACCCCCAACGTAATTGAATTCAAGCACGACCTCATCGATGTCATATTCGGTGCTTTCTCACAGAAATGAGTATTTGAAAAGACGTTCAGCCTTGAAGGAGGACATTTGACATTTTATCGTTTGGGTAGAGTTAAAATGTCACTGCCTCTCAGCTCGTTAATTCCTTTGACAGGCACAGCGAATATCTTGGCGGCATACATCCACTTATTCTTCATTCCGAATCAGAAGAACCTCATCGTGACTCAGCGGTTTTTCGCGGAAAATTTCACCCAAATTGGCAGCGCTCGATATTGAGTGAAAGTTTGACACTAAATGTCATACACATGTCAAATGCAATTGTCAAACAAAACGTCATCTCCTAATTAAACCGAAAATTACAAGTTTGCCAGAGTTGTAATCGCATTTATACTTCTTCCCTGTTTCTCAGTTTAATCATTTGCATATTCCAATCGAAATCCGTCGTCAGTTTTTTAAAGAAAGAAGGGAAACGAAACAAACAAATTCAATTCAATTGTCAATGGCGAAGTTGGCTGCAGTCCAACAGAACCGAAATAAATATATAAATTCCTTGCAGTCAAATGCAGTGGCGTTTCTCTGTCCGATTCTTCCGAATCGGAATACGATGTCGATTGCGCGATATGACGACGCGATGACTGTTAGCAGCTACAACGCGCAAACTGTCAAATGGACGATGACTACAAGAAAACTTGTACAGCGATTTATTGCTGCATTGAAAGTTTTAAGGGATGTCGAGTCGGCGATATCATAGGGCGAGTAATTATCCAACCCAAGGGCACCCTGAACTCTATTCGGTGCACTCGAACTCAACTAAATTCACTTCATGGCGAGTGTTAAGTGTGCTATTGGCAGGAAGTTCAACCATTGTACTCGTCCGACGAGTATTGTGCTGTGCATGTGGTTGTTGCAGGCGAAACTTTTTTCCCCAAAAAAAAAAAGAAGAAAAAATAAAAAACGGCGCACAAGTGCATTACAAATTTAGGAAACGTCCCTCGAGGCAATGCCTGGATCTGGATCTCAAAGTGGGTCAGTATCTGTAGTTACATGTGGAGGCAGGGCGTAGGCAAATGAGCAGAAAGTTTCGCCTAATTGAAGTCGGGGGATAACAGATAGCAGGCGGATTAGTATTGAATCTGAATAGGCGTACTCGTATGTCATTGTAGGAGACGCCACTGCCGCTCATTTGTGTGCGAGGAATGATTTGTTGCTAAAACTTTGGCAGTACTCGTAAATCCAAGTCATCTTTGGAATTGAGGTT
Source organism: Volucella zonaria (assembly GCA_963966105.1). Classification (NCBI taxonomy): domain Eukaryota; kingdom Metazoa; phylum Arthropoda; class Insecta; order Diptera; family Syrphidae; genus Volucella; species Volucella zonaria. The sequence continues at coordinate 125,669,223 of OZ014533.1, forward strand.
ATCCTTAAACGGGCTAAGGAGGCACACTGATTGTCTGAGAAAGGAGGAAGGTAGATTAGAAGTGTAGGTGATAGTTTTATGATGAACGGCGATTTGCTTTTAAGGAAAATGCTTGCTCCACAAATAAGTTTTCGACAATGATAATGCCGGGCACGGGCATAATTTATGGGTTAATGGACTATGTGGGTAAGGACTTCAGATACCAGTGAGTATTGTCATGACTTTTTTATGAGGTTTGCTCGTGGTATAAGGTTGATTGTCTAATGACTTGGAAATCGAAGCAACTGTATACGGATAGGCGTTATCGAGCAATCGTGTCTGAAATGAATAGAACAAGTTACCTTGAAGAGAGAGGTAGCAGGAATGAGTACAAGGGCGGGTTATGGTAGTCTAAAAGAAATTTGGACAGACAAGGATCGATAAGAGCTTACAAATGACTTGTGGAAAATTGACAAATTTATTTCGATTATACGTGCCCAATTAACTTGGAATTATATCACGTCGTCAAAAGTGTCTACTTGAGGAAGTTCCTCATGCGGAAAGTCTGGTCATGCACATGTCGAACCAAAATTTTTAGAATGGTTAAAAGATCACCGCCGATTGTAGACACAGTCTTGTTTCGCGGTAGTGATTGCCGGTGTTCAAATGCCAATAGTTCAGCCATACATCCGTGGCTTAAACCTCAAATCTTCAAGGTTATTGGCGCAGAGTTGGGAAGCTGAATGCCTGTCGGAAGAAGGTTCGTTTTCAATAGGGGGCTGCAGCAGTTACCGAAGACCAGTATAGAGATAAACTAGATCTAGATGCTAAGAGACGTGTACTCCTTCGTAAGGTAAGAGACCCTTGCAAAAGGTGAAAGGATAGTTGACCTTGGTCCTTATAGGGCCTTATCAAAGCGTTTCCTCTTTATTTTTAAAGGTTTTCTTAGACGGAAATGGTCTATATCATATACCAGGCTATGACAAATGAACCCATTTACACCAGTTACCCTAGCACCTTTTCGGCTGTAACCAACACAACACGATTGTGGTGGACTAGTGTGGTGCTACATCAGTAAAAGTCGGACAAGAAGTCGTGTATACTGGTGGCCAAGCAATAACGAAAATGCTGTGGACATTAAAGCTACATGCTTCGATCAGCTTTAGATCAGCAACTCAAGATTATAAGAAGCTTCACCAGATGGTATCCATCGGGGAGGGTTCTTGTAAAGTTCAGGATCGACACACAGAAGATATAAGAAACGCCATTGAGACATGAAGGTATCTCCTAAGAAGAACTTGAACTACCTTCTCATATCAGTTTAACGGAGCATAGTTTAGGATATTTTCGGCTTCTTTGAGTGGAAGTTTGGAAATGGAAGAACTATCATCGTTATACTGAATAATTAGACTAGACCAAACACTTCAGATGGTTGTAAAGGGTCTTTCATTAAGCTCTTCATATCTTTAATTTTAAATAAAACAAAGTGTGTGTGAGATATCATCGAGATTTTTTATTCGTTTGTGAGGCCTATCGATGCCATAACATCGTTCAAATGTCCGTTGCGGCTTCTCTGTGTGGCGCGCATCCGAAATGTCCAATTTTCCATGACTCTGGTGCATAAATCAGGCTGAATTTGACCGATGGCATGGATTATGTTGGCTTTGAGGGCTGCTGTAGTTTGTGGCTTATTCGCATAGACCTGCGACTTCAGAAAACCCCACAAGAAATAAGTCTAACGAGGTCAAATCGCAGGATCTCGGTGGTCAGTTTTCATCACCTCCACGTAAGATGACCATGCCCTCGAATTGTTCGTGCAGAATTTCCAATGTGGCGTGAGCTGTGTGGCACGTAGCGCCTCAAGTGGGTGTGAATACACTTATAATGCCTCAGCATGTGTTAAGTTTTTTGGAAAATGGGATAGAGAGAGAAAGAAAGATGTTTGGGCTCAATGGTTACTTCGCTCCATGGGTGGCATCCAACATTTAATGGGGAGACTAAATTCTTAGAGGAAGTTGGCTTGATGTTGATTTCTAGTCAACTACTCGTCTTACTTGATTTTCGTTAACTGGAAAAATGGATGAGATGTCTTTCGGGCGAGGCTGGGATTCGAACACCGAGCCTTCTGATTTGGAAGCCAGTCCGCTACCACTGTTGAAACCACATGCCGTTGGTCTCCATATCATCCAATTTAGACCAAAAGGAATTGGTAATCATCGACCTACGAGGGTAAAGATAGTTTCACTCGTTAACAAAAGCTAGTGAATGCTAGTTGTGCGTCTTTTGACAGTTTCTTACCGAAGTTTCAGTCATTTTGGACGCGCAGTTTTTACTTGACAGTCGATGTGAGTGTTTTTTGTGAAAATGGAAAAATTTGAGTATCGAGCTGTTATTACTCGTAAATTCTTGTTTTTGAAAGGCAATACGCCGACGCAAATCAAAAATGAGTTGGATTCTGTGTACCACAGTGAAATTTTGGGCAGCTGAATTTAAACGTGGCCGTAAGAGCTTGGAAGATGGTGCAAGCACTGACGATAACATTGCTAAAGTTCACCAAATGGTGTTAGACGACCGCCGAATTAAAGTGAGAGAGAGAGTAGAGGTCCAAAGAACGTGTTTGTTACATATTAAATCCAGATTTAGGCATGAGAAAGCTGTCCGCGCGTTGGGTGCCGCGTTTGCTTACGTTAGACCAAAATCGTGTTCGAATGAACATTTCCAACGCTCTGTTGACGCAGTTTTGGCGCAAGTTTTGGCGCCGATTAATTACTGTAGATGAAACTTGGATACACCATTATACGCCCGAAACAAAAATTCAGTCAAAAACGTGGACTACAAAGGGCGAGCCGGCTCCAAAAAAAGCAAAAACTGTTTTCTCGGCTGGGAAAGTGATGGCGACTGTTTTTTGGAATAGTAAAGGAGTTATCTTAATCGATTATCTTCAAAAAGGAAAAATTACTTGCCAAGCTGAAGACAACGCGCCGTCCCACACCTCAGCGGTTGCCATGGCGAAAACCCATGAATTACGGTTTGAACTGCTTGGCCATCCGCCTTATTCACCAGATTTAGCCCCAAGCGACTTCTTTTTGTTCCCTCATCTAAAAAGTGCGCTCGAGGACAGAGATTTTCGTCAAATGAGGAGGCAATCACCTTCGTGAACAATTATTTTGCAGAGAAAAACGCCAAGTGCAATACTATTTGGACGGGTTAGAGAGATGGGACCATCGCTGGGAGAAGTGTGTAGAGTTACAAGGAGACTATGTAAAAAAAATAAAAAAATAAATTTGAGAAAAAATATCTTGTATCATTGTTCGGTCGGAAACTTTTCGGACAACCCTCGCATAGCGCCCGCCGTTTACGGTGATGGTGTGGCCAACCTCGTTCTTAAAGAAATATGGACCAATGACGCGGCCAGACCAAAATCCACACCAAACAGTGACTTTTTCGGGATGCATTGGATGCTCTTGGATCTCATGTGGATTGGTATCGTCCCAAATTCGACAATTTTGTTTGTTGACGTACCCATTCATCCAGAAATGGGCCTCATCGTTGAAGATGATTTTCGATGAAAATTAGGGTCAGTTTCCAACTGCTCCAGACCCCATTCAGTGAACACACGTCGTTGTCTATAGTTGTTTACCTTCAGCTTCTGGGTCAGTTAAATTTTGTATGGGTGCAGACCCAAGTCACGATGCAAAATTCGCCAAGTTGTAGTCTGCGAAAGGCCGAGATCTTGTGAGCGACTCGAAATCGGATTCTCCTGCACACGCTCACAGACAGCGGCAATGTTTTCGGCAGATCCTGCGTTTCGTGGACGTAGGGGTGTTGGTTTATCGTCTACTGAACCAGCGGACTCAAATTTATCCACCACACTGCGAATAGTCCTCTCGGTAGGACGATTATGGCGACCGTAAAATGCACGAAGTACGCGGAACGCTGCCCGAACAGAACACCCATTTTGGTAAAACAATTTCATCATTAGCACGTGTTGTTGAACGCTATGTCCGTCCATGGTGATTTTGGCAAAACGGACTGAATAAATGACAGCCAACTGTCAAAATTGGGAAGTGCCTATTGGAAGACCCTGTATAACTGCTTTTGTACTTCTATAGTCGCGTATCGTTTCAGATATGCCATTGCAAATGTAGCACTGAGGATTAGTCGTAATTTACTGATATGCTCTTGCCATATAAAATGATCATCTACTGTGACACCTAGGTATTTTATGGTCTCACTTCTCTGTCTTGCTGGACGGTTAGTATTTTGGAAGTAAACATTTATCCGAACTTTAGATTAGCTTGCTCGTCACCTATGCATTAACTTGGTTTTTTCTGCGTTTATCGCAAGGTCATGGTCGTGGCACCATTCTGAGACTTTGTCGAACTCTCGTTGCGTGATTATAATTGCAGTTGTTAAGTATTTGTGTCCAACTACAATCTGTATATCGTCAGTGTAAGCAAACACCATACTTTCTTGAAACAAATTGAGTAGTTCATGGGGGAATAATATAAACAAAATGGGGCCTAGACTTGATCCTTGTGGAACACCATTATAGCTGCTTTTTTCTTCGTTCTCAGAACTTAAAATCTTGACCTTGCAAGTGCTTTCAAAAGTTTATTGTGACTTAGTGTGTCAAAAGTTTAACCAAAGTCGACAACATAATGAGGATATGGTGATTTTTGTTAGGACTCATGGTCACCTGATTTGAAAATTCTTCCAGCAATCTTCCCAGCAAAATATCGCACTTTCTTCTAAGCACTTTTCAATGACAGGCAATATTGATTTGGCTGATTAGAAGTCTTGTGATTACACTTATGAATAATTGCTGACTCATGTCTTGCAAAATGCTCCACGAAGCCTTGGGCTATAGCTGTGATGTTTGTGCTCATTGAAAAGTTGTGCAGAATTACTTCATCTACTTCGTCCAGAATACTCCAAGTTTTTCTTCGATAATTTTTAGCATTTGCAAATCTCTTTTTGTACAATGTGGCGCAAAAGTTGTCACCGATTTGTGGCATTTTCCATCACTCTTGCCAGAACTCCCGGCGATAGATCCTCGCATTCTTGACGGTTATTCTCTTTGAGGGCTTCAAGAGTCTGAGGCTTGTTGACATAGACTCAAAAAACCCCACAAAATGAAATCTGGAACGGTTAAGTCAGGCGATCTTGCCGGCCAGTGCAAATCACCAAAACGAGAGATTAGGCGACCCGGAATTTCGGTTGTGGCTCGTGCAATATCCGCCTTTTCTCCATCCTGTTTGAATCACATGTTCTCCAGTTCCAATTCATCCAATTGAAGAAGGAGAAAGTCGTTGAGCGTAGGTCTGTAGCATTCGCCATCTACAGTAGTCGTTTGGCCCGCGGCGTTTTCGAAAAAATAAGGACCGATGACGCCTCCGGCTTAAACAGCACACCATGCAGTAACTTAGAGCGGGTGTTATGGCTTTTCGTAAGTTATACGCGTATTTTCGGTGCCCCTGGAGCGATAGTTTTGCTTATTCACATATCCACAGAGATGGAAATGGGCCCTGTCGCTCATGATGATTTTCGACGAAAAGTTGTCTCCCTCATGGTCGAAATTCAAGATGGCTTGAGTGTAGGTTGTACGCATTTGACGGTCAACAGCTAACATCTGACGCACTGTCTGCACTTTATAAGCGAACATCTTACAGTCTTGTACCGAAATTCTCTGTAAGAACCGCCAATTGATGCCCAATTGCGTGACACGTGGCCTGTTCAATACTCCGGGGTCCTCTGTGACATCTTCAACCACAGCTGCGACATTCTCAGCAGAACAGCTGCTCCGGGGCCGGCCAGACCTGGCAGCATATTGTGTTGTCCATACTCTTCTAGGCGAGTGGCTAAACGTCGTAGTGATTGCCCAGTTGGTGTCGGACGACCGGAAAATCTGCACCACCGAAGAATTATTCCGCAAAAAAAATTATGTCTTCTTGACGTGTATTTTGTATCTGTTTACTTCACAAATGTCAAAGTAGAATTGACATTTGCCGCCATTTGCTAAAATCATAGCATCTTCCGATAGGGTGATGACTTTTGTGTCACCTTTTAGAAGTCTAATTTGTTTGCCGAGATTTACTTCTTCAGGTACAGCTCGTCTCTAATAGTTGTATAAACTCTGGCGTTATCTATGGCTTATGTTGGCGGCTTATTTTTTCCTGACTGACTGTTCTTGCTCGTTCGTTCAAGTTAAACATTGTTTCCTCGAATCCATTCGGTGTCCTCGATTCACTGATTTACTTTGCGTTGCTCTATTTTTCCCGACATTCCTGATGTAATAAGTTTTCTTGATCTATTACCTAAAACCTTCGCTGATCTTAGGGTCATGGCGGCCTGTACTATTTGCTACATTTGGAGGTTTCCCAACGACAGTCGGAAAATTCTCTCTGCAACTTTAGGTTTAAACCATAGCCACCATGACGCTCCCACAAGAGGGTCTACCTCTACTAGTAAGGTGGCGGCTTGCCTCTACTAGTCAGGCGGGGGCCTGCCTCTACCAGTCAGGCTGGAACCAAAGTTCCAGGGGCTTCTGACTCCCATTGTACAGAATTAAGCCTCTGTCGGGCTAGTAGTGAGACCCATGCCAAATGCTATGTATGTACATTAGTCGCCACGTTTAATGTTATTTTGCATAAGACCAGCTTTGCTCTACCCCTGTTTGTTATCAGACTACGCCATTGGAACTAGCGCATATTTAGTGGAGAGTTTTTCAGCAGAATTTGATGAGGAATCTTTGACTTCATAAGCGAATAAAACCTTGCCTCGACAAAATATTGCTAATGTTAGCTTAGAACAAAGATCATAGGAATGAACTCCCGAAGAAACATCCCAAGCCTGTTGTTAATGATTTTACTCACAAATTAGGAAAAGACTCTATCTTTGGCTACAAAGTTTGGTGAAATTACTTACACGGCAGCCCCTCTGAAAGTAGATTCAGAGTAGTAGAAAGCCAATGTATCAAAACAAGCGAGACACAAGGCGGCAGGATATAAAAAGAACATCGATTTCTCTAAAAAATGTCCAGAAAAGCATTTAATTTATGCAAACTCTAGCCTCTGCTCGTATATCGTGAAAAGGGAATCTCACTCAGAGCTAGCAACCCTCACTACATTTAAGTAATTCTTCAAATCAACCCTTCAGTACCAGGCGTTAATCCAGACTAAAAGCCCTAGTTCAATACCAAATGTTGCGTCAGGTTCAGCTGATCTCAAGTTTAAACTTCCACTGTGAAACTGGGCCTTTATCGTCAGACAAACGACTGAAGTTGAAGTAGTGCTCCTGGACATCAGGAGCAGATGGGAAGCCGAAGTGGAGCTGACAGCAGATCACCATCTTGTGAGAGTTATACCCCAACTGCATGCAAGTGTAGTTCGAAGGTCTCGCGACAACTCAAATATAACATCGCTATGCTGAAGCATCCCTCAGTGTTCCAAAAGTTTAAGGACCATCTTCAAACATTTCTAAAGTATTGACGGGCTGCAAAAAAATGTTTATCTGGTGCAGAAAACAGTAGTCAATCCTAGCGCAACATTAGGGAGAAATGAACTCGAGTACTTATATCACATGACAATTAGCGAAATAGGCGTCCAATGTGACAGGCGCAACCACAACATCGCACTAGCCAGAGAGGCACGGAAAGTAGCAAACAAGTGCAAAAGAAACTACACAATCTCCAAAGAACTGATTGCTGGAAATCGCTTTGGCCACTACATAGTATAAGCTTTAAACGGTGGTCTAAGTTGAAAGCTATTATAAAGGCCATTTGTGTTTGGTCAGAGTATCACGGATATGGGTATGGGTCACATGCTTAACTTTTCAACCGGGGCCCCCGTGATTTGACCAGTTACAAGCAGCCGGTCGTAGGTCATGTTGAGTGGCAGGACCACCGATAGTCCACACCAAGACCTGAAACACGGTACCGTGTGAATCAGGACCCCTGGGACTTCGGTCTAGGCCTGACTTGTTAAAAGAGCGTCACGGTGGCTGTAGTTTAAGCCTAAAGTTGCAGGAAATGTCTTCCAGTTGGTTTTGACCCGATATAGAGTTGCAATAAGTACTAAACCCCGTGACCCTAAGATGAGCAAGAGGACTAAGTTGCCCTCGGCTCATAAAAAGGATGGGGCTTTTGTGCCCTCAACACAAGTTCCGACTTTGGTATTACTCAAATATGATGAGCCCTGACTAGGAGTAGTATCCAGGCTCCCATGGATATATGGGCATCCTGTGAATTTAAGTCTACACGACAGGCGTTCACGTTTAAACACAAGAGACATCTTACCTACGGGAAGCGGACCAATTCAATGGAATCTAAAATCTAACCTCAAACATCTAAACTACGCTGGTATTATGGATTCCCATCCAATTACATCAAGTGCACATCATCATGTGGCTGAAATTGAACACTCCAAAATCCAATTCAACTCGGAACGGTGTAACATCACGAGTATGGAGGAACTGTCTCGTTCGACGTTGGAATCGTCACCATCTCTGAATCGATCGGCGCAGGACACTTCTCCTGAATTATACATATTTACGTCTGGTGCCCATATACCATATTCCAAGTGGACGATAGACTCGGACTAAGGATATCTCAGGCAACAACGGCGAAGGCCAAAACCTTTCGTCATAGCCTTTGCAACCTAACAGATCAGTGTCTTCTCTGCCAGACTCATCGAATTGTACAGAATGACAGTGGAGGACGCACGCCGCTCAGTAAAGGGCAGAAGCAATGTCACCAAAATCGTAGATTGTCAAAAAAGTATTCAGACAGAGTGATGCGCTTTCGCCATGTTTGTTCAATTTAAAGGTTTTGTCTATGTACATCGGCCCCGATCGTCAAAAATCAAACGAAGAGTTACGCTTGGCAATCGCGCTTTCATTGACTTGAAAAGGCAATAGAGGTAAGAGACCCTCTTGAGATTCTACATAAGATCCTCATCATTGCAGCTATTCGCGATAGCGCTGAAGCGAAGACGGATAGGATAAGGACATCCTTTTTGAACGTAAGATTCATCGAGTGATTTCGCGTTAACGGCATTAGGAGAAGTATATGGTAGTATAGCGACCTAGTCAGAAAAATTCGAATTAGGACCCTAAAATGGCTTTGACATATAGAGCGCATGAATATTAACGCTCTGGCCAGAATTTTCCACTGTCTGTCGGCTGACTTGTCGTGGTTTGCAGCGTAGAGGTCTGGAAAAACCTTCCACCCGTTGACGGGAAGCTCAGAGTTTTGGTATAGCTAAATCGGATATCAGAATTTGAGGGCTCGAGCGGGAAATTGAACTTGGACCTGTCATATATCTACAGCTGGCTCCTAGACAAACCTTGTCTAGTCCATCTACATATAGTAGGCTTGACTAAATTCATCCAGTTACGATCCTGACAGCCCACTAGTTTCAGTCACCTCCCGTGCCAGCATTGAAGATGGGAGTTTTAAGGAAGCATATTGTACTGGGTTCGCAGCAGGACACGCAGGAGTAAGCAGCACTCTACCAGCTGTCATTTACCGTACGTGATTTTCCTGTAAAGATCGGAACTACGAAATTCATTTTCATTGACGCAACAAACATTTCGTAGGGCGTTTTAATTCTCCTCACTTTTTTTCCAGCTTGGAAAAGACGATAGTTCTTAACGACACAATGTAATGAAAACCGCTCACCTGATGTGAGGGTCGACCCAGAAATAAATACACAAGACCGTCGGGAAATAATGACAGTAACGTAGAAAGAATTGAGGAGAACTGCGACATATTGCAAGAAGTCGCACACGAAGAGACCCTATTAACTTCAAGGGGAAAGAAGTATTTAAAACAAGACGTCTTTTAAACATTTCCTAATAGAGACTTCAAAGAGAATGTATGACACCACGCCATCAAAGGAAACCTCCGAGATATCCATCAGGACTACTAAATAATATCTCCTTGCACAGAAAGACATTGGAAGCATGTCGATTATGTCATCAATTTCAATACACTCAAAGGAACTGCATTCAGAGAAAAATCTTTTCCTGAAACATTCCTTAATTTCGATAATGCCCTGCATTTCAATGCCCTGCTCTGATAATTATCTCAACACTATTCATTTTAGGGTCCCTCCTTCCCTTACATTCATCACCGATTACTGATATTTCCTTCAAAGACCGGTCTCTATCCTGGTTCCTATTTTTTATTCAGCATACCTATAACAGTCATCTCTTTGGTTGCAAACATAACACCTCTTCCCAACTAACGTAATGCTCTACTTACTTTCTTTTTGGCGCCCCTTTGACTCACTTTCGAAACCCCTCGTTTCTAGAAACTTTCTGCTGCTCTTTATCTCGACTACAAAATCTGTGTAAACGCTTTGAACGTACGTGCATCTCTCATCGCGTACCAATCGGGCCCAAAGTCTTAATGAAAATGCAAATCATGAACACTCCGAGATGGATTTTCCCTTAATATCAAGTCTTAGCACGAAAACCAAATAGAAGCTGCTGGTTTCTTACCCCACCAGTACCACCTCCGGCGGCTATGTAATCATAATCCTCTACTACTTGTAGTGATTCCCTTTCCATTCGCTTTGAAGGAGAGATGAAGAGGTAGAGAGAGAAATGCAAAAAAAAAAAAAAAAAACATTCACTCATTTGCTGCATGCCTTTGTGTCATAGTTTTGGAGAGTGCAAAAACAGAAATAACTGAACAACAACAAACAACAAACGAGAAACGAGAAACGAGAAACGAGTGCCAAGCAAAATGCAATTTAAATTCATTTCCATCACGTTATCCGCATTCTGTTGGATTACAGTTAAGCCCGACTAGCAACTAGCAACTACCAACTCCCATCCGAACCATGTCCGACGACCGACATCCCTTTGGTAAAGAGGGAAAAATGAAAAGTATCCTCTCAAAGAGAAAATTTCATTATCCGCCCCTCCTGTTAAAACAAGTGACGCCCTTCATTTTGTTTTTCTATTTTTCTATTTTTCTATTTTCCTGTGCCATTCCGGCCCTGCTTTAATGGACGCTCTACATCGGCCCATTTCAGTTTGTTATGCCCAAGTGAAATGTGTGCTAGCGGCGGTCTAGGAGTGTGCGGTAAAACCGTTTCGCCATTGTTCTCCCAACACTCTAAATTACTGGAGAGAGATTTTATGTTAATGGGAAATTTGAAATTTTCCACCTCACCTCACCAATCGAACGGGTATTTTGTGTTGAAAATACACAATTTCACCTCAGAAATCGAGAGATCTACCAAAGAAGATACAATTTCACAAGACGGATACAATGCAAATGATTGCTTGTCATGAGAAACCACAACAATGGCGGACGGAAAATAAGTGAAACCAACAAAATAAAATGTTAAATGTCAATCTTGCCGCAAAGTGGTGGTTTTTACCGTCATTTTTGCACGATACCGCTGGTGAAGAGAATCGAAGAGGAGAGAACTTGTGGTAAAAGATGGGCTAAGCCAGATTGCAATGAATTAGCAAGTGTGGTAGTATCCGTACGGCGCGGTACCTCAATTAGATAAAACGTGAGAATTGTTAGCGCATGACTTTCGTGGGATTGCCTAGGCAATAAAAAATCTACAGCACAAACAGACAAACGGGTAGATAAACAGATAAACAGATAAACAGACAATCAAGCGGAGATAGCCAAAAAGTCAAACAGACAAACAACAGCTGGTACAGTGACATTTTGTTTTGTGTAATGTAGTCATAGTCGGCACTCTGAATGACATTTCTTTGTTGGTTGACAGTAATGGCGGCAATGGTGGTTGCGGCTATTAAGCTTCATTTGCAATATTGTACGACGACTTTGTGCCTGTAACTGTGGGCGTGTGATGTGAAAATTTATTCCCGACTTCGACAGATGAGCGGAATATTTAAGCTAATTGGACAATTATTACTGCTGTTGGCCGTTTTCTTCTGTTTGCAGTGTCACGCAAAGTAGAGATGCCAGCTAATTTGTCAAATACCATTAATTTGTCAAACAAATCGAAGTTTGGATTAGATTTTGTGAGTTGTTGCCTATTTTTCCAAGTCTAAGATACTGGTAGATGCCATATATTTGCTTTGTAGACCACAGGTTCTGTGGTGTGACGTTTCTTAAGAGCTTTTATATATGAAATTGCTTTGACAAATAGTGAAGTCATTCTCAAGGTTACATGTAAAATTCAGTCAACGATCCGAGTTCTAATTGATCGCAAACAAAGAACAACGACTGTAGGCTGTGGAGAGTCTCTGCGTCGACAAGGTAGGCTGTTATCTCGGGCACATTAGTTAAATTTTCAGCTTTTAAGTGGATCTTTGATGCGGTTTTCTTCTTATCTCAGGCTATGAGACAGCACACCTATAGATCATCATCGTTGGAGCCTTTGAGAGTTCACTTGGTCATTGTGGCATGGTCGATGGACCTGTTACTCGCTGAAGTCGGCCGAAGATATCATGAAACTGAAGATATTACACAAATTTATTGTCAAGTTTTCAAGTGGAACAGATTTGTAAAGTTCTCCGTAGATTCCCCCTTGTACAGACTAAGACGATCAACGCCATGATGCGCGACTTGGAATTCGTTGGTCTTCTACGAGTATGATAGGTTAGGGTAGGCTAGAGTGGCTGCTTGAAAAATCAACCAACTTAAGCCTATTGGCCCATTGTAATGCCACGCGAATCTGTGATCCTCCTACTTTTGGAACCAATTGGAACATGGTTTTGATCGCTTAAGTCATTATAAAATAAAGCTTCTAAGTGGAGATTTCATTGGGAGAGAACTGGGCATGTACAGAGTACACCGACTTTCCGTTACAGCTGTAGACAAACGTCGTGGATCAATTCAGATCGCATATATCATATCAATCGGTCGTTCTGTTTCAGAAGAGAGATGATGGACTTATACAGGGTCTTCCAATAGGGACTTCCGAAATTTGACAGTTCATAGCAACAGAAGCTACATCTGTCAGATTGGATGTCATTTATTCAGTCTGTTTTGCCAAAATCACTATGGACGGACATAGCGTTCAACAATATGTGCAAATGATAAAATCGTTTTCTGTTCGGGCAACATTCCGCGCGCTTGGCCCATTTTACGATCGCCATAATCGTCCTACCAGTCCTCTCGGTGGTGGATAAATTTGAGTCCACTGGTTCAGTAAACGATAAACCCATACCCGTATGTCGACGAAACACCAGATTTGCCGAAAACATCGCAGCAGTCCGTGAGAGAGTGCAGGAGAATCCGAGGCCGTTGATTTCGCGTCGCTCACAAGAACTCGGCCTCTCGCAGACCAAAACTTGGCGAATTTTGCGTCGTGACTTGGGCCTGCACCCACACAAGATTCAACTGACCCAAGAGCTGAAGGTAAACTACCATAGACAACAAAGTGTGTTCGCTGAATGGCCTCTGGAGCAGTTGGAAACTGTCCCTAATTTTCATCGAAAAATCATCTTCAGCAATGAGGCCCATTTCTCGATGAATGGGTACGTCAATTTGGGACGATACCAATGCGTCCCGAAAAAGTCACTGTTTGGTGTGGATTTTAGGCTGGCGGGATCATCTGTCCATATTTCTTTGAGAACGACGTTGGCCAGGCCATCACCGTCAACGGCGAGCGCTGTCGGTCGATGATTACCAGCTTCTTTTGGCCTGAATTGGATGATATGGATACCAACGACATGTGGTTTCAATAGGACGGCACAATGTGCCACACACCTCACGCCACATTGGAAATTCTGCACGAGCGATTGGAGGGCATGGTTATCTCACGTGGAGGTGGTGTGAACTGGCCACCGAGATCGTGCGATTTGACCCCGTTAGCCTTTTCTTGTGGGGTTTTCTGAAGTCGCAGGTCTATGCGAATAAGCCACAATGTGGCTTATGGACCATTTATACCTGCAGCAAACTGAGCAGAGTCCAAAGAACAGCATGTCTACGCATAAGCGGAGCCTTACGGACTGCTGCCCCTGACACCCCTCGATATCTTCAGCAGACAAGTAGCTGCGACTGTAGCTATTCGTCTGATAATTAATTTGGCCGCGCTAACATTCTGAATACATTAGGAATCCTCACAGAGAACATTGATTACACCATACCTGAACTTTGGTTTTACAAAGACTTCCATGTAAGCTTCCCCTCTATATCCTTCTGGGAGGAAGATCCTTTCATGAAGGACAAGTCAATCCATCTCTACACAGATGGATCTAAAACCGATAGCGGAGTTAGTTGCGGCGTTTTCTCCGATACGCTAAATCTAAGCCTCTCTTTCCGTCTTCCAAATCACCGTAGCGTGTTGCAGGTGGAAATTTTGGAGATTAAAGAACCTCTGTCCTGTCTCAAGAAAAACGTGATATCTGCAAAGGATGTCCGGCAGCTATCAAGTCCCTGGACTCAGTCCCATTAAATTCGAAAACCGCCCTTGAATGCCGATCATCTCTTATGGTGATAGCAGAGCAGTTCCACCTTCACCTTTGCTGGGTGCCGGGCCACAGGGACATTCCAGGGAACTGTAGGGCTAAATGAACTCGCCAAAATTGGAACCATTCTACCAATCGCTACGTGCAAACTAATATTAAAACTGGATGCCAATAAAAAAGACAGGCATTAGGTGGACTGTTGGATCAAAATGTCTATCGACTAAACAGATCTGGCCAAAGCTAGATCCGAATTACTCTAAGAGTCAGATCTTTCTAAATAGGAAGCATCTCAACGCCGTCATAGATGTCATCACTGGACACTGCCTCATAGGCAAGCGCGCAAGACGACTTCGCGCCTTTACAAATAATTTCTGCAGAAGCTGCATGGACGAGAAGGAAGAGGAGACAATCCTCCACCTTGTCTGTACCTCTCCAGCTCTCTCCCAGAGAAGAAAACTTCACTTAGGAGCTTTCTTCCACAATGACCTAAACGATCTAAATAATATGGACGTAAACAGTCTCCTACGCTTCATCGTAAGCTCAAACTGGTTCCATTAGTAAGAGGATCATAGATCCACGTGGCATCACAATGGCCCAATAGGCCTAAGTGGGTTGGTGTTTCCAACAGCCACTCTTACCTACCTACCTGGGTTCTTCTTCCAAAACGGAGTCCCTGGTGCGACGGATAATGCCTCCAAGTTTGGTTTTTTTTTTCAAAATTTGAACGTTTATTTCAGAATAACATGTACAATAGTATTATTCAAAGTGTTGCCCATCTGAAGCTATGACTTTTTCCCATCTTTCTGGCAATTTGTGGATCCCATCCCAAAAGAACTGCGTCGACTTGGCAGCCAAGAGTGAATCAAGCTAATTTTTGATATTCTGCTCTGATGTGAACCGTATTTCAGTGAGGGCGTTCTGCATCGACCGGAACAAATTGTAGTCAGAAGGGGCAAGGTCTGGGCTATAAGGCGGGTGGGGTAAGACTTCCCATCCAATGTTTTCCAAATAGTTTTTAACCGGAATAGCAACGTGGGGCCGAGCGTTGTCATGATGGAAAATTATTGCCTCGTGTCTGGTTGCATATTCCGGACGTTTTTCGGCCACTGCTCTCTTCAAACGGATTAATTGTGTTCGGTAGCGTTGTCCACTGATGGTTTCACCCGGTTTTAGCAGCTCATAATACAGCACACACATCTGATCCCACCAAAAACAGAGCATTACTTTCGCGCCATGGATATTCGGCTCTGCCGTTGATTTGGCTGGTTGGCCGGGTTTCACATATGATTTTTTGCACTTGGAGTTGTCGTAATGGATCCATTTTTCATCACCAGTAACAATCCGATGCAAAAATGACTTCCTTTTGTGGCGTTCCAGCAGCATTTCGGAGATGCAAAACCGCCTTTCGACGTCTCTCGGCTTGAGTTCATGTGGAACCCAATTTCCTAGCTTTTGAATATATTCAGCTGCTTTTAAACATTTTGAAATGGCTGCTTGACGCCCAAAGAGTCTGCGAGCTCTTCTTGTGTTTGGCAACAATCTTCATAGAGTAATGCTTCCAGTGCCCAGGACGTTCATCGTCTTCCAAGCCAAAATCACCACTTTTAAATCGTGCAAACCACTTTTGGCACGTTCGCTCAGCTAACGCATGTTCACCATAAACTTCCACCAAAATACGATGACTTTCGGCAGCAGTTTTCTTCATATTAAAGTAATGAAGAAGAACTCCCCGCAAAAACACTTTTTCAGGCACAAAGTTCGACATATTTGAGTGAAAAAAAATTATTGTTGTTTACGCTTCAAATGAATGACATATACTGAAATGACGTACAATGACAGTAGCTTTCCAACGCATCTTCCAATGGAATAATACAAGTTACGCCATCTCTTAGCAAACCGCACAGAAAAGTCAGAGCTGACCAAAAGATTGGAGAAATGTGGATCTAAGGCCAAGCCTGCCACAACAAACCCAGGAACATAAAAGTAGAATCGTAGTGGATGCTGAAGACTTAAGAATCATTTCTGCAGACTGAAATGATGAAAACGAATGTCAGAATACCCTTGTCAGGCAGAATGAACCATTCAATTTGGACGATGATAACCAACAATTCATGCACGACGGAGTACCGATAGCCATGTCTTAACTTGCGTCAATCAACTATTGTAAACCCGAAACCCTCTCTACAATAGAGAAAGCAAAGGTTCTTCCATCTGCGAAAAATTGCATTAAATTTTGAAACGTGAAGGCTATGAAAAGGAATAACTGCTCATAAGATATGGAATCCATCAATTCACACATAAAAAATTCCCATCACCATAGAATCAACATCTTTGCTGTTCCCTAAGTTTTTCTTCGTCCATTCTATCCCTCGTAATAGCTTCCGCATGGAGTAACCAACCATCATCAACTACAGTCCATTGAACTTTAACATAATCCCAAATTGATTTTGTAATCCAAAAAAAGAAAAAAACTGCTCTCGGTGTAGGAAGGCTCCATAAAACTTAAGCCCTTCGGAAAGAATTCGTATTCGTATTCGTACGAACAGAAAATTCGGTCATAACCTCACTCTTTATGCGAACCCTACAATGGAGTGAATGCATCACCAAGTCGAATGCAATTCATTTCTCCCGCTGCCCTTCCTCAAATGACAATCTGCATTCATTCTGTCATTTCTATGATTTGCATGTTGAAATGGAGCTTTGAAAGAACCACCACCAGGACCATGGTATCGTAAAATCCTTCTGACTATGGGACCCGTCAGTGCTACTCGTAACATCATTATTGCAACTTGCGTTCGTTGTGCTGCTCCACATGGGATCCAGAATTCCAGATCCGAATACCACTACAAAGTATACCATATCTGTAGTCAGGAAGGACAACGTTCTTTTAGAAATATTATCCTCGGAGAGTAATAAAATCAACACAAAGACAGTGACAAAGAAAAACTAAGGGAACAGAGAGTACTCTCTGGCAATCGGGAGCAGCAAACTTGGACCAAGCAAACTTGGAAACGTGGGGAGAAAAAAAAACGACAACGGTCCTTTGGAAACATAAGCCAATTTGAAATAAAAGTTTCATTCCCCTCAAGATATCCCTTAACCAGAGAGCTCCTAGAGTTGTAATCAATCTTTTGTTCCGAGTTGTCCGATTTTTCTTTTTTTACAAAAAAAAAAAAAAAAAAGAAGGCGCCATTGTCTTGTAAATATACCAGGAACACTGGAGACCATGTAATCTGACAAAGAGCTAGGTCTCCCTGTCATCTTTCATCAGAAGGCGACCTACATACATACCAGCAAGGAACAAGAACCCCACCAACGCATTTCTGTGTGAAGTAATCCCCTACCATGTCCAGTTAAGGAATGAAGGAATGGTCGTGTCGTTACTCTGGGAATTCAGTTTTAATCTTGTTAAAGTGGGTGAAACCGATACGCAATTTATGGATGGCTATAAACTCTGGACACGGATAAGGTGGAAATAAATAAAAAAAAAAAATCGAGAACACCCACAGTCACAAACAGGATGGAAGAGATTATTCAGGTTGGAAGCTGGACAAAGTAGAAACAGAACCAATCCAAGTAAACGAGGATTAACTTACTCGAATTACAGAGACATAAGTCAAAGAGGATTTCCTCAAGATGCTCTCGTAAGTTTAAAGGGGTTAATCGATACTGGGAGAAAGGATGACAATTCAAGAGGTCCGGAACGGAGTTGGGACTGATGTAAAAAGATTGGAATGCAACCAGGAAAAAGATGTATGTGAAGGGAAAGCGCAGATGATAATAAAAATAAAAGGAACTGAATGGGACACTAGCGGGTGGTACGTAAATCTCTTCGATTAAAATCTCGTTTGCAGGAATGAAATATGATCCCAGGCGGACGGATAAATTGTGAGACTGGATTGGTCGTATGACTTAAGTCATGTAGCTGATGATGATGACCTTTTTCGAAAAAAAAAAAGAAGAAAAATCGCAGTGTCATTATAAATTATGCGAGTGACAAAAGTTCAGAGAAAGTCCCAAAGTTGAGTGTGGATGGCTAATGGAATGAGGGCAAGGAGTCGCAGTTAATGATGTTTTATGAATGGATTCGAGAATGCAGTCCTCTGTTGTGGTTCCTTGTGGAGTATAAACAGTCATACATCATGAATTGGGCACAGGGAAACAACTGAGTGCATAATCTTCGCAATATGTGCCACTAACGGATCTTTAACTTTCCTGGATTCAATCACCCACTTTCAAAGCCGTTGTTCTTAATTTGGATATCCCGAGAGACTTATCACATTTAGGCTTATTCTTTCTTTGTACCATTGACCATTCATTTCCTTGAGAAAACGATTCGAACGCTGGTGATCATGTTCCATATGTGTCCTAATCTTCTAAACTATGGGACACAACTTGACCAAGTCCGCTTATACAAAGTATTGAACTAGCTTTTGAAAATTTATTGACAAATGAATGCCAGTCTCACCCACTAAAAACCACTTTAACCCCTTTCATCTTGCCACCATACACTCCGGAACCGCTTTCGCATTACTTCGGAGTGGTAACGTTTTCTTTCATTTTTTGGGCCGGCTTTTTCATATTCATCTTCTTGTGCAGGTTTATTCCATGTTCCCGAGGAGGCTTTCATCAGTCTGTTGAAAGTATATTTGCGTCTTACAGAGCGTGACTCCTACGAAGGACCAAATTTGGCTCCAGGTCTGGTTTTCTGGGGTGATTATGCCGATGCTGCTTTCCAGCTCCTGTCGTTGAGCTTCCCACCTCTTGCAAACGAAAAAAGTGTGGTTTGCATCGTCTACTGGAGAGTTCCCGTACTAGCAGCCTGGAGGAGTGTAGTGTTTGCTTCCCGTCCATTCCATTTAGCCACGTTCTTAATCAGATTCACAGTCCATCGTCTTTTGCTTTCCGAGATCCAACGCTCTTGCCACTGCCGTTTCGTGAGCTCCTTTGCTTCCTCGATTGCCCCTTCCATTTCAATTTCCGCTTTTTTTTTTATCGATAGGGGTCACTCCTGCGACTACAAGGACAGCTGGTGCTTGCCACAAGCAGGGCTCCACCTCTCTGCACTTCTGCAACCTGCTTCCAGTACTTTTCTTGTCGGAGTGCGCCTGCCACAACCTCTCACAAGCATATAAAATAATGTCGTGTTTGATTGACATTAGTAGCCTTCGCTTGCTGGCCGTAGGGCCCCCTAAATTTGCTACCCGTGGACCTCCTTATTGAAATTGCGACCTTCGATGCTTGTTCCGATGCGAATTTTATCTGTTGCCAGAAGGTAAGTTTCGTATTCATAGTCAGCCCCAAGTATTTCACTGCTTCCTTGCTTGTTACAGTTTCGGACCCAATTTGGAAGCTAACGATGGTCGGGGTCCTTTTCTTGGTCAGAGGGGCTATCTCGGTTTTTTCTGAAGCTAGGCTAAAACCCTCTTCATGAGTTCACCCGTCTGATAACCTGATTCAGCTTTATTTGCGCCTTCTCCGCATCTTCTCTCTTACAGTATTCATTGCAAGAGGTAGCTTCACTTATGCCTATCACACCTAAGTGGTTCGCAAACGCATAGTGACTACCAAAGGACAACTAACATATTTTCATAGAAACGTCTGAAAGCATTTGTATGCTCTGTTTGCAACCTTGGACAATCAGACCACCTAACATTCTGCTTATAAGAGACCCAACTGCGGACTGCGGATGAAAGTCCTAACTAACGCGCGAACAGTCTATACACGGGTTCAGGTTCTGAGACGTCCTCCTCTGAGACTTTCTTATCAAATTTGTCGGCATTCTAATTTCCCGTAGTTCCATTGAAATCTAAAACCTCCAAATTTCATTCCAAGAATTAGCATTTTCGGGCTACCTGGCGGTAAATGAGACTCAATAACGCCCAATGCGCAGCTTGGCTGTCTGCATCTGTACAGAGACTTCGCCCTTTCCACCTGTGTTTCTTATAACTTATTGGAATCTGGGTTGCGTCTGTCTTATTCTGGGATGAAGCTTACGGTTATCGTCCTTCACAAAGATGGTAGGATAAAATCCTCGTATATTACTGTGATACTCGTATATTACTTTCCTGAATTTGAATCTGGTCGAGGTCAGTAATGAAAACTGGAAAAGTTGACTTTGCATTCTCGGAGTCATTGTGTTATTGCCTCAGGTGACATATACCTAGTGCCAGAGTCAAATAGCAGTCGGTACGAAAGTCTGCAGTCGACACTTTAGTATAAGGTGTACATAGATACCAAAGACCACTTTTTTTTAAATTGAAGATGAGCGTGGGACTGTAGTACGAGGGCTGTTTGATGAGTAGCCGGATTGGAAGATAGATGGCGCTATTAAGCCAACATTTAGTATAACCTCTTTTAGCCCTCCTGTCAAAATTTGGTGACAATCCGACGCTTAGTTTTATTTTGACGCCCTTTTCAAAACATCGTGTTAGTGTTTTTCGCGATCATCGAAAAAGAGCAGAATCGCTCCGTGATCCGATTCTTGTTTCTGAGTGGCAAAACTTGCGAAGAAATCAAGCCCATTCTCGATGGTGTGTATAGGACCCATTCACCTTTCCGTACAACCGTTTACCATTGGTTCGCAGAGTTCCGCCGGGGTCGATTTTTGATGAACCATGCCCAGGTGGCCCAAAAACGGTTACCACAGAGGAAACCGTGGACAAAATCCATGATCTCGTATTGGCAGACCGTCGCGCCGAGTGAAATTTCACGAGTAGGCTGAGATAGCGGGCATGAACGCGCAATCGTAAGACCACTCCAAAGACGTGGTTGGCCCTGTTTATTCGAAATCCAGAGAAGTTTCTGCGTCGTTTCTTGACCGTCGTTGCGATATGGATTCATTGGTACACACCAGAGATCAAAAAACAATTGTAACAATGGGTTTTACCCGGTAAACGTGCTCCAAAGAAGGCAAAGACGGTGCCTTCGTCCATGCTTTGAATATCTGAGTATAGACAAACATGTCAAATTCCTTCTTCTCAAAAAGAGAAAAATCTCTGTTTTGGAACGATTGTCTCAAAGCCCATTTCTAGTGCACAAATCGTCGATCACGCATAGAGCTGCATTGGCTTTAAAGCAGACAGTCATTAGACATGATCCAACAGACAGGAAAGCTACAATACATCATCTGCTTATGCCTGAAAGTAGATGTTAGAACTTTTGAGCAGGGAGTCGATCAGCATGCACCATAGCATTAGAGTTATGAGCCCGACGATCGGACAACACTGGTTCAGCCCAATAGTATAAAAGCCGCAGTTAGCATTCGCAATCAGGGTTCTGTTCTTCAATGGTGCTCTAATCCACCAACGCACGCTCAATTTCGATGAAATGCCCAGCTCGTACTCTTTCTTTCTGGGTGTGCCTTCAATTCAGCCCACCAGATTTTAAAACAAAGAATTTTTCGCTATGGTAAGCATGCATTACAGAGCAATTTTGAACAGGAAGAAGGTCCCGCCGAAAGAGCTGGCTAAAGCTCTTAGAAAGTGAGTAGCTATCTTTGGTGATGCTGCTCTCACTATTCACCAGCGGTTCGATATGTAAGATAGTGCTGATTTCTACATCTTTCCAGCAAAACTGGGAATGTGTCGTCTATGCTAAGCGACTGGAAGCCATCAAAGAGGCAAGAGAATACTTAATACTCGGATTCGTTGTCCCAACCGATGCCAGATACCAGTTATGATGAGTTCTATTTTCAATTCAGTGTTGATGCCATCAGACTCCTTTACTGCTTTCAGTCTCCCCTATTTACCCCCCGATTTGAGGACTTTTGATCTCTTCGAATAATCCCTACAGAAGGCACTAACCGAGATTCAAATCGCCATTTTAAATTCGTTTTGCTGTGATACTCGTATGTATAGATTCCAATTATCTTCCAAATTAGCCTTTAGCCATCATTTAAGAATGATTCTGGTTTCCTTACACAGTCACTGCAGCTCTGCATTGGTAGGATACGTCTGTTCAAAGTTCTTTATTCTACTACCCTCTACCTCATTCTGAGCTTAGTTTGGATAGATTTGCCAAGCTACTCGGCTCAGTTTACCTCCGTTTTACCCGTTGAACGAAGCCCGCCAGAAAGATTGCGTCAGCTTGATTGCTGCGAAGACCTCAAAAGTCAAGGTTTCCAGGGAGATTTTTCGGCACAGAATTGCTTAGCTTTAAGAGTTTATTGCGTGAAACACTATACTTTGAGGGGCTCGTTTTGCATGTCGTAACCCTCCGTTTGAATGTAAACATACATAGTTTGCACTCTGCATCGTTCCAGCCTCTAAAATATCAGAAATTCTGCATCATTCTCCATCCCAGCTGTCAGCTGTTTTGACAAGGCCAATCTGCTTTCGCACTCGTGTACTAGTAAGAGTACTTAAAGATCTTAACATTCACAAATCTGCTGATCCAGATGGTGTCTTTCCTCTTCAGGATGCGTAAGCTTTTTCATCAATTCTACTCTTCAGGATTCTTTCCGAGCACATGGAAAAAACATTCGTCCAGCCCGTCCATAAAAAAAGGCGAATCTTCTCTCTGCTCCTACAGACCCATTGCACTTAAGTCCCTTCTTTCCAAAGTCATGAAAACGCTGATAAACCATCAGCTCATGAAATATCTCGAAATACGAAAACTTCTTAATGACCGGCAATACGGTTTTCGTAGCAATAAGCCCACTGGGAGATGGCGTATCTCCCCGAAGAGTGGAACCAAAGTCTACACCAATCTGGCGAAAGCAAGATAGTTGCACTTGATATTTCTAAAGCATTTGACAGAGTTTGGTATCAGGCTCTTTAGTCGAAAATCCGTGCTCTTGGGATCGACGACTCTCTTCTTCAATGGATTAGAAATTACCTTTCGGAACGTTCTATTCAGGTTTCAAGTCTGAAATTCACAAAATAAATGTTGGTGTGCCGCAAGGCTCAGTTCTGCCTCCGACACTCTTTTTAATTTTCATCAACGATCTCTTGTCAGCTACTTCTAATCCAATACATTCCTTTGCTGACGACAGTACTCTCTGCTTTTCATATTTGTTCCCGGGCTCACGTCCCTGCTCTTCGGCTGTAGAATGGGAACGGCAGCGTATGTTAAGCACATTAAATTCCAATATTAACAGCACAATCGATTGGGGAACTATTATCAAGGTGGAATTTAATGCTTTCGAAACACAATACTGTCTGCTGCTGTTAAAGCGAAAATTAAACACCCAGCCATTATCCATGAATGGCACTTGCATCATTTAAACCGAAAAACTTTGAATTCTCGGTATGTATGTCAATGATAACTTACATTGGAATGTATAGGTTTCCTCAAGCGATGTAAGAAACATGTACTCTACCCCCTTTGATCTGGCCCCAATATGTAAGGCATTCATCAGCCCAAAATTAAAATACAATACAAACATCTGGTCAAGTGCCCCCAAGCCCTCTTTGCACCTGCTAGATAAGATTCAAAACCGAGCGATTAATTTCATAGCTAACGACAATATTGCACAGCAATTTGACAAGCTTGAACACCGACGTAACTTCTCTTGTCTCACGTTGTTCGATCGCTATTTTCGCCACCAGTGCTCCGCCTGAATTGCCAGAAGCAGTCCGCCCCTTCAAACCTGAATGCTCATCAGTGTACCCTCAAATCCACTTTCGGACGTACTCTAAAATATCGTGATTCGTTCGTAAGACGCACTACTGGCTTATGGCATGATCTGCCGAGCTCTCATTATAACTTGCAAACATTTAAGACCAATGCACATCGGTACCTCTTTTTTCTTCCTCCCCAAGCAAACTGGAAGCGTCAGAATGAAGATGGCGGCATCCTTATGCGAGTACATTAGCGTTTCATGCTTTTCACGGAAATGGATTTTCCCTCAAATCAGTGGTCGTGGAGCCGTTTGTTGAGTACTAGTCATGTCCTTAATCCCCTTAATTGACGGTCTGTCAGCATTTTACTGAGCAAGCCGACATCGAATCATCAGATACGTTGGCATTTTCAATTGACTCGTATTTCATGCTTTTAGGCATTTTGTTGTGCGAAAATTCGATGCCGACTCTATGGGATGGGCATCTATAGGATGTCAGGGATGTCACAAGTGGAATTCACAGAGCCTTCCCACTGTGGAATATGAATGTAATCTAAAAGCAAACAAGTACAAGAAACCTGGCTCTGTCATCTACTCGTACTTGTACTTGATCAATGTCTCTCTCAAAATTGAAGATTACTCGTGTATTCGTGTTACTGGCACGTGTCATCGCACTCATCTCACCCTATCTGCATAACTTTTTCTTAGAACAAACTCCACTTACCGAAAGGTCTCCTCCACGCATCAAGGTTACAAAGTCGTCCTCGAATTTAAACTAACAACATCTGCATAGCGAAGTTGTTTCAAATAAACTTCCAATGGCAACATGTGCGACACGTGTTCCAATTCAATATCCTCCCGCAATAGCTGGCCAAATAAGTGCTTACAATTCACAATGACAAATTACATAAGACACCTTGTTCGCCCTGTCCACCCCCACCATAACACCAAGTCAAAAGATCAAAGAACTCTTGTTTCGTTGTCGTTGACGTAGAATTCTCCGGAAAACCTGTACATCATCCCATTTGCCTCACCATACCGTTGTTGCTTGTGTACGAATGTACGAATGTACGAATGTACGAATGTAGGAATATTGCAACGGAGCACCACGGGACTCTGATAAATTGAATATTCACCGAATGTTGCGCTTCGTCAAGAGGGTAATTTAATTTCCCTTATCGTGACTTCGTGAAGTGCATTTTTATTCACCACCTCAATAAAATTTTTTTCGAATCTATAAAATGTGGGACGTGCTGTACACCACACCCCCCCCCCCCTCTCAATAAGGAATTCAGCAGTAGTTACCACTTTCGGTAAGGGTCTCTGCCCTTTTATATGCCACCACGTGATTGACATTACCACTAACCAGATACTTTTTTTTTTTCTTTGTATTTTACAGTCGCGGTCTGACGCCACCACATCGTGTGAAATCAATTTCAATGGCTACCTTCACCCCAGAGGAGATTGATTTTCTTAAATCGCATGGCAACGATACTTGCGCCAAAACCTGGCTAGGTCTATGGGATCCAAAACGTGCCGTGCACCAGGATCAACGTCAACTGATGATAGACAAATATGAGCGCAAACGCTACTTCTTGGAGCCGGCTAGTCCACTCAAGTCACTGACAAACGCAGCGAAATTGACACCTTCTTCGAATGGGTCGGCGGGATCAGCGGGATCAGCGGGATCAGCGGGATCGCTCAGTCTTAGCAACAGTAATAATAATTTAAATGGCAGCGGTAGCAATGGTAACATCGCAACGATGAATCAAAAGAACAGTTCACTGGACAACAGCTTCCAGAATATAACATTGACACCGCCATCGTCGCGCTCCAACGGAAATGGTAATATTAATGGCTACGGTCCGTCGGCCATCAGTAGACCAAATCATCAACAACCACATCATCAACATCAACAACAACAGCAGCAACAGCAACAACAGAACGGTCATCATCATCCCTATGATGCCTTCTCGAATGGCTTGAATGGACTAAATGGTTTGAATGGATTCAGTGTTATGAATGGCAATTCCAAGTCAGCTACCAACTCGGAGACCAGCAGCTGCAACAGCAATGGTTTTACGCCAGAGTCCGATTTCGTGGCCGACTTTAGTTCGGCGAATATATTCGATGCAACGTCAACTAATTCAGTGGCCTCTTCGGGATCTGGATCCGCTTCGTCGGCGACAAATGGATATGCAAAGATACAACCAATTACTGCGGCCCAACTGATGAATGGTAATGCTGCTCCGTTGATGAATGGCAATGGTAAAATGCCAAATGGACTTGGAGCAGGAGGTGGCAGCGGTGGTTTTCCTCCATCCACAAATGGCAACTCGGAGAATTTTGCTGATTTCGATCATGCTCCGATCTTCAATGCAGCTGGTGAGTACAAAGTGGTTTGTTTAATTTTTTTTTTTTTTTTTTTTTGTGTTTTGTATTTTTTAGATTTGCTCAGCTTGTTTTGAAAGTGATTTATCATCGTGACCTACTCGTATTAGCGGCCGCTGTTCATTTGCACAGAGTGTGATGATGTCATAGAGATGATTTAATTGAAACTACGATGAGCTGAAAGGCGCTGTCTATGCAGTTTGTGACTTGGAAAATGCGATTTATTAGCTCTGGTTGCACTGCCTTGTCATAGAATATATGAGCGCTTCGCTCATGTCCACCTTTCTGGAGTTGACAGCATATTTTCTTCGACTATTTACCCATGCCGTAGCCTTATACCAGCTGTGTACTTTTTATGTTTTCTTGCGCCAGCTTAAAATATTTCCAAATGGGCCCGAGCAGACATCTTTGTGGAACACCACCAAAAGGTTACGGTGGTGAGATAATTAGTTAAAACAAACACAGACTTTTTGATGTTTGCTGACTGTAGCAACTCGATTCTAACAAATACTCTGGGCTAAGGAGTACTTTCCTCCGAAGGTCCATACAGATCACCTGTTTTGATATTTGCAGATATACAGGAAGAAAAATCGGATCACTTTGATCTGAAACTTCCTGGTTACGGACCAGTTCTACTTTCATCTAGTCCTCGCCAAATTTAAACGCGCGTAATGATTTATCTTACCAAACTCGACCACAATGCGTTTTCTGTTCGATTCCGGAATTCGACTTCACGTGATTAAATTTGCATTGTTGATGGGGCCCCAAAACGCTGCCGAAGTTTGACAAGCTGTCTAACCCGCGCTGGATCGCTGTGTCCTCATACTGAGATTGTAATTCGGGCGATTTCAGTTGACAAAACTCTGCGTGGTTTCGGCTGATTTTTAACTCTTTGTGTTGATAAGTACACCGTTGATGTGTTCGCCTCTCTAAACTCGTCGGATTAGATGATGCACGACACAGTTAGAGAAACGATTTCTGAAAGAACCAGATGGCTCCTGTTGGAGCGGACGTTAAGAATTTTAAGTGATTGCTGTGTTTCCTCGATAACGACGTTTATACTGGTGTAGTCACGAACACTATTTATTGTCTTTGGAATGGAATCCTTCATCCTAAGCCATGGTTGTTGGAAACACCAACCCATTGTGATGGACCGAATTGTAAAGGCGCCAAGCCGTCTTGCGTGCTTGCTTATGAGGCAGTGTCCAGTGATGACACCTATGATGGCGCTGAGATGCTTCCTATTTAGAAAGATCAGACTCTTATAGCGATTTGGATCTAGCTTTGGCCAGATCTGTTGTCGCCGCTAGACATGTTGGTCCAACAGTCCACCTAAAGTCTGTTCTTTTATTGGCATCCAGCTTTAATATTAATTTGCACTTAGCGATTGGTATACCTGAGCTACTCTTTTCCGGTAGAATAAGTAGAGTGGTTCCAAATTTGGCGAGTTCATCGGCCCTACAGTTTCCTGGAATGTCTCTGTGGCGCGGCACCCAGCAAAAGTGAAGGTTGAACTGCTCTGCCATCTCCAAAAGAGATGATCGGCATTCAAGGACGGTTTTAGAATTTAGTGGGATTGACTTCAGGGACTTGATAGCTGCCGGACATCCTTTGCAGATATCACGTTTTTCTTCAGACAGGACAGAGGTTCTTTAATCTCCAAAAATTTCCACCTGGAGCACGCTACAGTGATTTTGAAGACGGAAAAAGAGGCTTAGATTTAGCTTATCTGAGAAAACACCGCCTCCAACTGCGCTATCGGCTTTAGATCCATCCATCCATCACAGAAGGCTCTAGAGGGGAAGCTTACATGGAAGTCTTAGTCAAACCAAAGTTCAGGTATGGTGTAATCGATGTTCTCTGTGAGGATTCCTAATGAACTAAGAATGTTAGCGTCGCCAATGGATTATTTGTCCACTGTATAGTCGCATTAAGGCGAATAGCTGTAGTCACAGCTACTTGCCTGCTGAATATATCGAGGGGTGTCAAGTGAAACAGAATGTCTAATGCCGGAGGGAGACATGCTGTTTTTTGGACTCTGCTTAGTTTGCAGAGTTGACTGCATTTTCTAAGGCCGTCCACCAGACGAAAACCCCGTAAATGAGCATCGTTCTTATGACCGAGATGTATAGCCAGTGGGTTATGCGAGGTTGAAGTCCCCATTTGTTCCCAATGGCTTTTTTGGAAGAAAATAAAGCTGATGTAGCTTTTTTGACCCTTTCTTGAATGCTAGGTTTCCAGTTTAGTGTTCGTACCGGTCTGGTACCGTTTTTTGAGAGAGGGTATATGATTGGAATTTTGTATTTCCTGGAAAAGAGGACAAGATCAATTTTATGGGGGTTTACTCCCAATCCACAGAGATTTGCCCAACTGATTAATCTGTTGACATTTGGTTGAAGGAGTTCTTTAATGGTATTAAGATGCTTAAGTGAGACGTCTATAGCAACGTCATCCGCATAGGCAATCATCCTGTTACCACCCGCTTCCAGGTATATCAGCAGTTCATTAACCACTAAGTTCCAGAGAAGACATTGCCTTGCGGCGTACCTCTGCTGACACATTTTTTAGCAGAAGCCTTACCCATTTTGGAGTCGATTATCCTGCTGTTTTGCATAAGACTGACCCCAAGTGAGTCGTCTACCTGCAGAGTTGACAGCGCAGTCGCGATTGCTGATGCGTTGACGTTGTGAAAGGCACCGTCTATGTAGGGATCGTTCGATGTTGTTAGTCAGTCAATGCAGAGCAGTTTCCACCAACTTTTCTTTACAGTAGGCATGTTGAGCCGTTTACAGAAGTCTTGGATCAATTTTAGCTCGTCGTTCAAGAGTTTTCAGAAGAAAAGATGATAGACTTATAGGTCTGAGATCCTTTGGGACAACATGAGAACATTTTCCGGCTTTGGGAATGAAAACTATCTTGACTTCTCTCCATGACAGTGGAATGTACATCAGTTCTACACAGCTCCTCATGATCTGTGTGTATCTAAGTAGTCCCAGTGCTGATGTCCACCAGTGCAGAGTTTTCTTGCCTCTAGGTTGAATAAGATGTCAGGAAGCGGCCATAGCCAGGGTGAATTCCCTGACTTTCATGTCAAGCTCATCGGTGTCGCGCGGGGGACTTGAGAGTTCAAAGGATAGCGTTTCTGACAGTAATCCTCTGTATTTTGGCCAATCAGTTTTCCGATAATTCCGGAATGCTGGTTGGCTGGGAGGAGCATCACTCAGGCTGAATTGGAGGTAGCTGTGGTCTGAAAAAGAGTGTTCAGACGATACCATATAGCTTGTTAGCATGTAAGTGATGCTGTAGGAGAGAAGAGTGATATCTAGAACTTCCTGTTGGTTGCAGTGTTGCAAAAAATGAGGTTAGTACTTATTGTATAATCAAAAAGTAACTCACCTCTGTCGTTGATGGCGGTACTGCCCCATACCGTGTGATGAGAGTTAGCGTCGCACCCGATGAGGCCAGTTTTTTGCCTTCCAATTTCCAGTACCACCATTTCTAGGCTATCACCAGGGAGGGGGCCCACAGGATCGTGGCCAAGATATGCCGATGCCAGCCAGTAGGAGCCTTTGGCAGTCTCTAGTCTGCCAACGGTTAAGTCGGTTTCGCTGAGATTAGGAAGTAAAAATGCATTAAGGCTACGTTTCACTAATATTCAAGTTCTAATCTTACATTTGTCTCTTTTATAGAGCGCAGCGTATACAGGTGTCCTAAGTCCACGAACCACGCCTTCTACAATCCATGGTTCCTGGATTAGGATAATGTCTTCTGGGTTTTTGGAGAGACGCAGAATGAGTGCGGCAGAAGCCTTTTTTGAGTGATGGAGATTAATCTGGAGAAAGCGTATCATTGCTACAGTTTCCCAGAGTGTCCTCCACCACGGTGATCCTAAGGCAAAAAGGCTCCCAGGGTTAGGAAATATTTTTTGGTCCCCAGCATGAGCTTAATATAAAAAAGCCAGGATTAATCGCAGCGTTTTTCGAAAAAGTGCGATTTTTCAAAATGAGCAAAAACTAAAGCAAAATATACTACAGAGTTCCAAAGATATTAGACATTTTTGGTCCTTAAGGACTCTCTCTGAGTAGATGGAAAGCAGCATAGTTAACGTCCGGCCGATAAAAAAGCGAACGATCTTCTTCCTCTTTCTACAGAGCACCCAGTAAAGATTTCGAAGCAAAGTATCATCTGGTGAATTAATGGCATGGCTCACCAAAAAGTAGAAACAATGTCTACACCAATCCGGAAATCCGCCCATTTTGGATCGATGAATCTCTTTTTCAATGAAACCGAACGTGCAGTTCAAGTTATTCTTTTGCGGTTTCGGGTCTGATATCTGATATCGCAAAGCTGGTATTCCACAGGGCTCCATTACATCTCCGGCTCTCTTTTAAGTTTTCATGAAATTCTTGCAGAACTGCAGTTTATGTAGAATTTACATGTGTTCTCGCTATTTCAATTCAGTGGAAGGAAAATTTGGCATGTGTTTCAGGAAATACGCGATGTAAGGAAAACTTTACCCCAACTAGTGGCTAGCATGTGGTCCAAAGACCTGCTAGATAGGCCCGAAAACCGGCTTCACCTCTTTTTGTCAGTTTTTATGCCATCAATGTTTTACCCAGGAGTTGGGTGCTGTAGTAGTAGGGTAGTCACTGAGAGCTGTCAACTTGGCGGTGCTCAGTGTTGTAACTGTTTCTACACATCAATTGTGCTTATTTTACCTTCAATGGTAACCATCCGGTACTAGTCGATATTCGGACTCGACATGCTTCGGTCTAACCCAACCCTCATCCTAAGCGTATCTATAATGGAACTGACTCTTCAGGTTGAAGGTTGTGCCGTCCGGGTAGCTGCACAGCCATGTTACGAAACAACTACAAGCCTCGGATACGAACGGGACTACGGTTGACAACCACTGCAATTGAAATAAGGACAACGAACTTCGGATCTGTACGTGGAATGCTAGGTCGCTTAACAGACCACGTGCAGCCGAACAACTAGCGGAGGTCCTGGACTGCTGCAAATCATATTTTACTGTCATCCAAGAAATGCGATGCGATGAGCCGGATAAAAAGAGATGAAAAACTGCGACATTTACTAGGGCGATTGTTATCGAGGGCAAAAGCAGCGTCTATTTGAAGGCAGGCTTAGGCATTAAGTCTTGACTTTCCTCGTAACAATCCGTATTAAGGTTAAATTTTCCAACATTAGAATTATAGACGGCATCTACGAGATATTTTACCAGACCTACGAGTAGTGCCTTAGCTACATTAAATTGTGCAGTAATACTGTCGGAAAGAATAGCTTGCACGATACCGTCTCCGATAATGGATTAAAGCTAATCGTCTTTACGGCGGAGCGAAATATTGTCGCAGCTAGCATTTATATTTATCTCGATATTTATAAGCGGACTTGAAGAACTCCTGATCAATCAATTGAGCACATTACGATCGACGCTAGGCACTTCTCCAGTATTATGGATATCCAAACGTTCCGAGGGCCAACATCAACTCGACCATTACCTTGTTGTGGACAAGATACGATCCCGAACATCACAAAAACAAGCTATTAGCTTTAAATCTGTAAAGAAGTGTGACTTTGGACGGATCAGATCGAGTCTGTCTTATCAAAGACCAGTGACAACATTTCCAAATAGCCATCTGAGATGCCACCTCTGATGTACTGGATTTCACACGGCCACCACAACGAAACCCCCGGTTTGACGACTCGTTACATGCAGCTAAGCAAGATGCATACAAAGCGGCGCTGCATAGAAGGCCAGAGCTGCTCGCGAGCTCTACGAGCAGAAGAGGAGAGACGAACAATGACTTTTTAGGAGGAAAAAGAAAGGCGCGGTTAAGGACATTTCAAGTTGCTACTCTAGGAGTCAAATTCGGAAGTTCTATCAAAACACAAACACAAACCTCGAACCAAAGCCTCGTAGAGACGAACAAAGGAACATAGTAGTAGAGTCGAAGTCAATGATGAAGATTTGGAAAGAACGTTTCTGTAAACTGTATAACGGCGATGACGAACTAAATAGCGCTGTCAGGCAGAATGAACCTTTCAACCTGGACGATGTAGACCAACAATTCCGTCCACTCGATCTAGATGAAGTGAAAATAGCCATATCTAAGCTTAAGTCCAACAAAGTTGTTGGAGCAGACCGCCTGACTGCCGAGCTCTTCAGATCTTCTGCTCTTCTAAGCAGAGACTTACGCAAACCTGACGGTTGTGAAGAACCGGTGAAGGAGGCGAAGCACTTGTATATGTAGCGACAGCCAACTGCGCTTATAGATTTGCTGAACCCTTTTACGATATCTCAGCTAGTTCAAAAATCCAAGACTTCACTATACGTCGTGCACAGAGTCTTGTCCGGGTCCCGGGTCACAATATGATCACGGGAAATTAAATCTCTGATCAACTTGCTACGCAAGGCTCAGTGGAGGGAGTTTTCCAGGATTCGAATTTATGTTAGGTCTGCCTGCGTCCACGGTTACTTTCGTTGACAGTTGGGTTTCATATGAGCATAACTGCAGATGGCATGACTCTCCATGTCACACCAACGAATGGTTCCCGACGTCTATTAGAGTCAGCGGCTTTTCTACTTTCCTTCAGTAGGAAAAACTGTAGCCTGTTTACTGGCGTCGTGGGGCATTACGTTTTTGTTAACCGCTTAAGTGTGCTGTGCATACGCGATATAGCATACTGCAGAAGAAGTTATTGCCGTTGTGGAGCGCAGTATTGAGGAGAATTCGAATGATTCGATTCGCCATCGTGCACAGCAATTGGAGCTATGCCCGTCCACTTTGTGGAAGATTTAACGGAAAAATCTTGGCTTAAAAGCTTATAAGATCCAGCTTGTGCAAGAGTTGAAACCGCGTGACCATTGTACTCATCGTAGGTTCGGTGAATGGGCCGAAAACATGATTCAGCTTGATCCTCATTTTCAACGCAAAATTTTGTTCTCCGATGAGGTCCATTTTTGGTTAAATGGATGTGTAAACAAGTAAAATTGCCGAATTTGGAGTAGAGGAAACCCAGAAGCCTTTGCCAAGACGCCCTTACAACCATTAAAACTCACTGTTTGGTGTGCTTTATGGGCTGGTGGAAACATCGGCCCATATTTCTTTATGGACTATGTCGATAAACCAGAGGCGTTGGACGATTTGGAAGTCAACATTCGCCGTGTTGTTGCTGATATACGGTCCCAAATGCTCGGTAAAGTTGTCGAAAATTGGACTTCACTATTGCGCTTCATTCGAGCTAGTAGTGGCGCGTATATGCCAGATATCATATTTAACCACTAATGGCATAAAATTATCTATAAAATAAAGCTAATATCATAGACATTAACGTTAGCTTTAAGTGCTTTATTTCATATTGAATTTGTATAACTTCAAAAAAAAACACCATTTACATGTGTCTACTTCGCACATGTCAAAGATGACATTAAAAAAAAAGTAGCGTTCAGAGATAATTGCTCACTACTGACATCTAGGCGCGACTTTAGAAAGACTCTTTATTATTGTTTTCGTAACTTGTTTTATGTTGTTTTACATTCGTGTAAATAAATTTTGGAAAAAGTTCAGTTGTGGAATGATTTTTGATGTTAAATTTATTTACAGGGCGTGGAAACTTATTTTTACAACACACTGTACATAGAATTGTGAACAGGGATGCCTGTTTTAATTCCTATGAACGAATAACTCTTCTCAATCTGTGAGACTCAGTCTGCCGACGGATTGTGAACAGTAAAATCCTGCATTCTTGAACTAATTTCTTGTTTACGAACCCATTGAGCAAGGCTTTTACTCGGTTCAACATAATATAGCTGATGGCCATTATAATTAGCAATACAGAGCTCCACGTCGAATTTCGTTGTATCTATGGCCTGATGTGGACACTTTTGACAGAATTAAAGGACAACTAAATGATTGAAAATTGCTAAAAAAAAAACCTCCTTCCGAAACTTTGTCACCAGCCACAGTATACGAAGTTGCATCACTTCTCTAAAAAAAAAAAAAACACAACAACCAACCAAATCTAGAAATTTTGAAAACAACAAACTGGATACTGTATACTGAATTTTTGAAATAAAATAATCTTTTTTTACGATCCATGATAGCCGTGCGATTACGTGTTACTCATGGTCTGAGCTCATCGAACCGCAGATTACGTCAACGCTTAACCCATTCCTCTACTCATTATCTAATTCGTGTTAATTCAGTTTTATGTAAATTCTTTTATTTGTTTATCAACAAAATAAAAATATCTTTGCACTTTGCCTCTACTTTAGAACCTCCAAAAAGCCAGAATCTGTTTCTGACGTGATCGGAACGACTAACATCTCTGCTCGACCACTTTCAAATGGCAAAAGTTTTTTTTATTTCAAAAAAATTAATTCAAAAAACAAAAAAAAACATTTTCTTTTTCCAAAACTTATAAACTTTAAGTAGGATATTAAAAATTAAAATGTTGACACATTTAGTTGAATCTAGTGGAACAGTTAAGCATGCAACTGGAGCGAATTGTTTGCATTAAAATGCACTTCTTGCTGCCAAGGACCAAGTTGTGTCTGAAAGATTTTGAAGAAAATCTCATCCAGACTTGAAGGGTGAGGTTGAATGGAAAACTTTTGCCCACAGAGCATGTGTTTTTAGCAAAAATTGGAAAAGGAAAGCAACTAAAACTCCATGTTTCCTGTTTCCTAGAAGCAAATCTTAAAGTTTCCTGACAGGAAAAGGAAAAGAAAAAAATCGAAAGACACCCCCCCCCCCCCATGATGGGTTGCTTCATATTAAAAAAAAAAAAAAAAAAAGAAACGTCCGGTCTCCCCTCTCTAAATCGAAGTCATTAATTCCAGTGTCCGCTCATGGATCAGTTATGACGTTTCATTATATTCAAATCAAACAAAAGCAAATAAAAAAAGAAAACGGCAGGACGAACTTGATGTCATTTTTTTTTTTGTTGATTGGAGCGCGATTTTAGCGTCCTCGTTGAAAGTTCTCATTTAACTGGAATGAATAATTTATTTGAAGGGACTATGGATGGGTCTTAGCCCATAAAGATTTATTTTTAAAGGAAACATGGTGCTGCTTTTCGGATCACATTGGAATCCTTTTAAGCTCGTTGGAGATATAAATTTTTATTTCAGTTCCAAATGCAAATTGTATAGCTCTGCGTTTTTGTTTTTTTTTTTTTTTTCTGTTGTTAATCTAGGAAACGTGATATTTGGAAGGAAACAGTCTTTCTTGGAGGTAGGAGGAAGTCATGGTATTGATGCCAAGGCAGACATTTTGCATCGTGATGACCTTTTTGGAAGAAGGATTTACGGATATCTCTGGCACGTGGTGTGAAAAAGAAAAATCACTGAGTCAGCCAGGTAGTCGTTAGAGCTGAAAGTGCTTAAAATTGTGCCAAACGTGTTGTTTTCAATGGATTATGTGATGAAGCGCTTTTTTTGTATTCAAAACCAGTTATCATTGACAACTTTAGGAAAGGTGTTTTTTTTTTTTTTTTTTTTTATAGGAATCCTCATATGCAAATCGTGGGTAACACGAAATGGATTCGGTGAAAAGGATGCTTCCAAAGAAGAGTAATATATTGTCTGCCTTGAGTCGTCGTACATACTCGTAGGTCTGTCACTCGAAAGAAAAACAGTTCTTACTTTGAATAGAATGTGAAGCATGTTCATACTCATCGAAGCAGGTAAAAGCGTAGGATCTCGTTAGCGAGGATTTGTTTTGTATCACCATCTAAGGCGAGTTCTTTATGTATCCCAGCAGCATAAATTGGGAGACACTCTCGCACGTAAATGTGATGTTCATCCACTCAGCATGTCCTTGCCATAAAAGACAGTTCATGGTCTTTCTGACAAGACACGAGTAAATGTCATTGCAAAGGCCATACAGTTCGCTGTTGTATCTTTCTTTTAAAATTTCTTTGTTTGGGAAAATGGTTTGTCCACAGGATGATTGCGAGCCTTGTAATGTTCTTTTAAGTATTATATTCATGAAATCACAGGACAGTCCTCAGTAAGGTTACTACCGAATCTAACTTAGCAGCGACTGCTCCCCAACTTTACTATGCTCAATCTGAAGAGTTAAGCAGGGATGTCGAAGCTAGATATAGCTTATGCAGCCAGGTGATAAGTAGTAATCTGAACTTTCTCTAGGATCTCCCACAGTGTAAATTGAGACATACAGTGCCTAATAAGGTACTTATAGGAGTCAATCAGTTCGTCGATAAATGGCTTCAGACATTCACACAATAGACTGAGGCCTTACTACAGTAAAAGTGTCTTCTTTCTTGTGGATTGAACAAAATGTCGGGGTTCCATTCATCAGACATACTTTCCTCCCTTTAAATTTTCGAAGCAATCTGGTGAACAGGGGTGTTAAATAAACAACTCCTTATATCTTCCTTTTACTGGAACGTATCAGTCTTTTGTAGGGAGATGCGTAAAAGCTTTAGTGATTAACTGAGTAACATACAGTACCGGTATCAAGCGTGGTGCTCCGAGTTGCTCTTGTATTGTAGCAAGCCTCGCAGGATGTTGTCCCACTCATGCCTAGCATGTATTTCGAAAAAGTGGCAGCAAGCAGTCTACAATCTTTCCTACTGAGACAGAGCAGTAAAGGGGCTGATCATTTGGTCTGTCGGCATCCTGGAGAGTCACACCTGCACTGCATTTATGCGCACAAGAAACCCAACTCTCCATGGAAGCCGTAACGGATGACTCAGGCAACTCTAGCGTAGGGCCGGTTCCTGAGAAACTCCGCTCTGAGCGTGTCTTGCCAAGCACGTCCGCGATCTCATTTCCCGCAATTCCATTGCGACGTGACCGCTAAACAAAACTCAGTAAATTCAGCTCTCCAACTGCGCTTAGAGAAGCCTTGCATTCTTAAGCTAGCTTGGCGTAGATTTGCTGTCGCTACAGATACTTTCCTTCGTCTGCCAATTCTTCGCAATTTAGTTAATTGCCATCGGGATTGCTTCCTTTTACCCTTAGAAGAAAGATGCAAATTTTGCTAACGAGAAGTGGAGTTTAACGTCATCGTCTTCCAAAAAGACACAAGCTCCACCCTAGGTCGTTCGAAACTATCGAAACTATTCGTATCTGTGAAGACTCAATTACATTCCTTTCCTGACTCAGATTCTGTCCGAAACCATTTTTGAACGAAGGAAAAGACGGCTTGGTATTATTGGGTTCGATGTCATTGCAGAGTTAAAAAAAAGTCCCCGCGCAAGATCATTGCAATTGCTTTGCGAATTAATATTTATTTGCAACCGGAATGGTCTTTAGAACTACGAGTATCTATGATATGAGTATCTAGGAGAGGAAGATTCATCTTTATATTTTGATCGGATTCAAAAGTTTTGGAGAGGTCTTTTAGCTGACAAATCGTTGTTTAGAGCCATGTGCATTCGATTACCCATGGTGTTAGGTCAAAAAACTTTACTTTTTCCCTTTTTTTTGAGACGCGCGCCGAAGTTTTTCCCTGCACTTGCAAAGTTTGCGAAAAGCTTTCATCCGTCTTTTCAACGCTACCTTGTACGCCTCTTGTAATCCTGCGTGCTTTTGCCGGCACTCTTCAGGGACTCAATCAGAAGAGCTTCTAGCAATTCCTTGTAGTTGCGGTCAAATTTTCGCCCAGTAATTCGGAATATTCGTATTCGAACTTTGACTACAAAAAGGTAGTGTTAGTTGAGGTTGGTTCCTTGGAACACCCGGCATATTCGAAACTCATTTTACGTCTTTCGTTTATTGAGATTGTCAACAGTAAATTCATCCCTATCCGAGTCCGTTTGTCGCTTCACAACATGTAGTGTTACGTAGTCGGCAGTTAATCCACCGAACAATCCCCAATCTGAAAGGCAAAGTCCTGTAGAGAATATGTTCACAAATCCTCAGCGTCGAGTACGTGTTTCTCAAAGGAGCTGACATGAATTTATCGCTGAATCTGCCCCGACGTCGTCATATAATCTTTTCTAGGAATTCGTCCGCCGAAATGTCCGCACTAGTTACATTTGCACTGTCAGACTCACCAGGTGGTGGTGATTAATCTTCAGCAGCGCTCCTCCTTTTTTCTCAATATCTTCTCGGGACCGCCTATAGTGGAGACAAGCTTGTTAAACCTGCTTCCTAAAACAAACTTTCCGAACCGGATGTATCACACCGGCGACCCACTAATAGGCTGTTGCTTTGCACGTTTCTATTATTGAGTAGACGATCTACGCATCAAAGATGGAAGTGTATTACCACAGTAGCGCGGCTTATCGCAATTAAATATTCTAAATGTCTGACTCACTATATTTTCGGAATAAGACCGTTCACCTCAAGAGGTAACGTGGATAGCTGCAAAAAAAAAAAACAGGTTTCCCTGTTTTCGTACCAAGAACAGTGCACAGCAGTATTTATTTTTAATTAGCAGAGACACTCCTTGAAACAGTTGATTTTCACATTTCTGGTCTATTTAGGTAGCATTGGTTAGTTTTAGTCGATGAGTTCATCTTCCTTTGTTGCTATTCTGCGGTTTCTTATACATATGTATAGTACGTGCCTAACCTGACCACAATGGTTTGTTGTAGAGTATTTTCGTTTCATCAATGGTAGTTTTGGGGGATAACATGCACTGCTTCTTCTGCTTGGCTGACACTGCAACCGACGATCAATCTTGGCCGCATCCAAAATACTGCGCTATTCGCTGCCACTCCGCGAGCGGAAGATTAAGACATCCCTTTTTACATGTTCCACCAACACATTCCGAATAGAATGTTCTCTTTGCGGCGTTGAATCCGGTTGACTATGCCAATATCGGCAAATAGCTTAACCATATGTCTTGAGAAGAATTTTTCTCCCGACAGCTCCTTTCATCGTTGTTCGTCCACGATTCAGCCTAATACAATGCGAAGTATAAGTGTTTTTGTCCGTCGTCCGTCCGTGAGCACTCTTCACATTTCCAGATGCTGGCTGAGTGCAAATACAACCTACTGGAAGCAGTAACTCCTTTTAGGGCTGACCTTATTATTTAGCTTAATACTCAATCCAAGGTAGACAAAATCCTTGAACAAATGAAAGTATGGCTGTTCAAAGTAAAGTGTTGCCCAAGAAATAACTCCTTGTTGACAGAAGATATTGGGTCTACAAGTAAGTTTCCAGCGTTTGTCAGAGATGGCGCCACCAGTGGATCCCGGGCAGAAATGTCAGATCCCATGTGTTTTATTTGTAGGTTTTGTATCTGTCAACAACTTTGCAGCGTTATATTTGAGCAGTTCTATCGGTGTCGTACATTTTATCGAGCAAAATCATGGCAAGTTTCCAGCCAAATAAACGTCATTTGCGTTAAGCGCTGCTTTTATTCTTTAATATGAAGAAAAGTGCGGCTGAGGGCTATCGTTTGCTTTCGGAAACTTATGGGGCGGAATGTATTGGTGAATCGACGTGCTGCGAGTGGTTCAAACGGTTCAAAACTGGTGATTTTGGAGTTGAAGACAAAGATCGCCCCGGAAAGCCGAAAAGTTTTAAAGACGAGGAATTGGACGCTTCATTGGATGAGGATCCGTGTCAGATTCAAGAAGAACTTGCTGCATCATTGGGCGTCACGCAACAAGCCGTTTCCCTGCGCCTAAAAGCACTGGGATTCATTCAAAAGGTTGGAAACTGGGTGCCGTACGAATTGAAGCCAAGAGACGTCGAACGGCGATTTTGCATGTCCGAAATGTTACTGCAGCGGTATAAAAATAAATCATTTTTGCATCGTATTGTCACTGGTGATGAGAAATGGATTTATTATGATAATCCTAAACGCAGAAAATCGTATACAAAGCCCGGCGAGCCCGCCCAATCGGCGCCGAAACGAAATATTCACGTGACTGAGGTCATGCTCTGCATATGGTGGGATAAAAAGGATGTCGTATACTACGAACTGCTTCCGAGTGGTGAAACCATCAAAGGACCATTATATCGAACCCCACTAATTCGTTTGAAGCGGGCATTAAAAGAAAAACGGCCAGAATATGAGACCAGGCATGAGTCCGTCATTTTTCATCACGACAACACTCGGCCACATGTTGCGGTTTCGGTGAAAAACTATTTGGAAAATAGTGGATGGGAAATTCTGCCTCACCCGCCTTACAGTCCAGACTTGGCACCATCTGACTATCACTTGTTTCGTTCGATGCAGAACGCTCTTACGGGAATACGCTTCAGCTCAGTAGAGGAAATCAAAAATTGGCTCGATACGTTCTTGGGCTCGAAAGACGAGAAATTTTTTTGGTCCGGAATTCATAAATTGCCAGAAAGATGGGGGAAAGTTGTAGCTTCCGATGGACGATACTTTGAATAAAGCATTGTAACTATGTTTTCATAATAAAACTTCAAATTTTGGAAAAAAAACGCTGGAAACTTACTTGTAGACCCAATATTTTTTCTCTCTCTCTCTCTCAAATCTGGAAAATGCTGCGGTGACCCCAGATGACAATGTTTGCAGCGCGATTAGTCTTTTCCGCCATTAGATCAAGAAAGGCCCATAAAAGGGGAGACAAAACCTTGTTCGAAACCTCGCGCTGATTCAAATGACGCATTTTAAATATCTAGTCGTGGGCAGACTTATCGGATCTAGGCCCACTCTAATCAGTTTATTGAGGATAGACCTCAATCTTTCACATGAAATGCTTGATAGAACCTTATAAGCAATACTAAGGGCACGTATTCCTCTTTCTTTGGGCGTAGTTTTCGGGATCACTTCGCATGCTAACATTTCATCAGACTAGTTTTCGTCTAGATACTGCTTGGATGACTTAGTATGATCAGTTGACCCACAAAAGTTGCTCCAGGGGTTTCTTTTGGCAAATCTTATTTCTCTCTTCAGCTACTTTGACACCCTCCTTTTGGGTGGAAATCTCTGTGGCGAGGTTCGACTCTGTTCTTGGATATATTGTATTTACACCCTGAATGACTCGAACTGCAACCAACTTCAGACTGCTATAATTTCCAAACCGTTCGTGATAGTGAGCTCAAATTTTGACACATGACAGATAATTTTATTATTTACAAGCCTTTTAAACTATTTGCGTCTTAGTTGTGTTGAAAAATTTTTATCCGCGATGGAATTCAAACGTGATAGTGTGATTGCTTTATATGTGGCTGGAAAACCACAAGCAGCTATCGCTAAAGCCCTCCAGCACCTCAACGTGAATAAATCATTTGTGTCTCGAACCATAGCTCGTTACCGTGATACTGGCAGCGTTGCAAAACGCCATGGAGGTGGTCATAAAAAAACAGCAACATCGCCAGAAATGGTTCGGAAAGTGAAGGCTCGAATTGAGCGAAATCCGCGTCGAAGTGGAAGTAAAATGGCTCGTGAGCTCAACATATCGTTGGAACAGATGCAACACATACTGAAAAATGAGCTTGGGCTCAAGCCATTGAAGTTCCAAAAAGCACACGATCTTTCACCGCAACGGAAAAAAGTTAGAGTCGAAAGAGCGAAGGAGTTGCTACGCTTGCACGAAAGTGGTGAGTTGTCGAATTTGGTTTTTTCCGATGATTCGCCATTTGTTATCGAGCAATATGTCAACAAACAAAATGACCGAGTTTACTTGCCAGAAAGGTGTTTCGAAAATGTACACCTTCGAACGGCCACTAGAAAGCGGGCAGCACCGATGGTGATGGTTTGGGCCGCCATAACCGCCGATGGTCACTCTTCGCTCGTATTTTTGGACCGTGGCGTCAAAATTAATGCGATCGTATACCGTGAAACTGTCTTAGAGGCAGTATTGAAGCCTTGGGCAAACAATCATTTCGGTCGGAGACCGTGGACATTTCAACAAGACTCGTCACCGTCTCACAAAGCGCGCGTGAACCAAGATTGGTTAAAAAACAATGTTCCACACTTCATTTCTTCAACACAATGGATTGCAAATTCTCCGGATGCAAATCCGTTTAATTTCTCTGTCTGGGGTATTTTGAAGGGGGATCACCTCAAACAAGCACTTCGCCGGGAATGGGCCAAAATACCGCAGAGCCACTTGCATGCAGCGTGCGATGCTTTCTTCGGCCGTCTCAAGGCCATTATTCGCACCAAAGGTGGACATACTGAAAACTACTGATACAATTTGAAAATTGATGTATTTTCCAACATTTTTTGCTTTGGCACAATAAAATTTATCAAAAAATAAAAAAAATATCAGCATTTTAAAAAGTTGGAGTTCGAGTCATTCACCCTGTACATTCTATCTGCTTCGACTGCATCCTCAATCACTTTTCTAGTGGAAGTGTCCTTAATGGAATGTCCTCTACAACCCACTGATTTGCCCAGTTGTCTATTTTATTCAGTTCATCCTACGGGTAAAAATCCAAGCCTCATCGCTGTTGGAACTGAGTTGCAAATTGAAGAGTACGAGTAGATATGCAGTAGTGGTCAGGTACGCTTTCTCGGAGACCCCGCAGTCGATAATCTCAACAGCCTTAGACTAAGTTTCTTTTAAGGGAATGTCGGTGCCATCGTCATAAGCAGTCGGTAACTTACCAGACCTGAAACTAGCACCTAAAAGCTACTCTAAGCCACGATACAACATCTAATTTGCCGATGTCGGCTCTGTAGGGGGTTTCGTAATTACTTCATTCAAATCCCATCACGCGATTGAT
The DNA here is from genome assembly GCA_963966105.1 of Volucella zonaria. Lineage (NCBI taxonomy): Eukaryota > Metazoa > Arthropoda > Insecta > Diptera > Syrphidae > Volucella > Volucella zonaria. The sequence goes on from OZ014533.1 coordinate 125,712,215, forward strand.
ATGAATCAATGGTTTCGGAGTCAGAGTAAAATCCAGCCTTAAGTATTCTGTAAGGATCAACCTCAAGTTTGTCAGAAGTGGCTGTGCTACTTACATTCGTTGTCTTAAACAACCCGCATAGCCAGAGACACTCCAGAAGTCTGCTTTATGAGTTTGGAGTAGCCCCTCCAGACCAGAACCGTAAAACACATATGAGTCTGACTCCTTGAGCTATATAAGCCTTACTCATTAGGAGGATAAACCTCTTCATGCTGCGACTAGTACTCTCTCAAATATGGTCCAACATTGCTTTTGCCAAGACCCTTTTCAATCAGCAGAGTGTGTTCAGGGAAACATTAACGCCGTCTACACTTTTCAAAGTCTACCACAGCAAGTGTGCACTTCGGGTTGCCTTGCTGTAATACCCCAGCTCTCATTCTTTTGTAGAGATTTACAGGCCTCAAACAACCAATCCTGTCCGGCAGTTCTCATTTCGGCAGCGATTCTTGTCGTACATTTTACCATCGACTTACGTGGCCTTTCTCTAGTATTGTAGCTGTCCTACTGGCAGCTGACGTCGTGGTTGTCTTGTCTTCTTTAAAACCCTCATTTTCTTTTTCACTGCAGGCTATGTAGTTAGGCGCAGGATTTAACAGTGGATTTTTGGGTATAATGTCCTCAGCCCAGGCTGAGACGAAGACGAAGACGGGTCATTTACATCCACGGCTTTCTTGATCTATGCTGTCTTCAGGTGGAAAAGCTAGTCCTTCACCCCTTTCAAGATCTGAACTGATCCCACTCTTGTACGGAGGCGCTCAGGGATAGTGTTCTCATTCGGATGATGAGTAACTGCCCATTTCTATGCCTCACTTTTTTATTTCAAAATCTGTTACTCGTCTCAACTATGTCTAGAGATTGTTTGCGTTCTGTCGGTAATTCGCTTTTTGACGGTGTTCACGGTTGAATTTCGAAATATGTATCTTCAAATATATGTCTGGACATACATACGAGTACATACACCCTTTTAGAGTTCAAGTTATTCTGATCAACATATTCATGCATTCCTTCTTCAACGTTCATTTATACACTCACCGTTCTCACCCCCTACATATACGCTATTGTCTCAAAAAAAAAAAAACTCTGATTTTCTAAAAAACCCCCCCTTTTGCAGAATTCCATAATAAGCCAACAATAAATAGGAACAATCAAAGCAGGACTACCAGCAATCTCTTCTTCAATAACCAGCAACAACAACAGCAACAGCAACAAAAACCACAGCAAAACCAAAGCAACTTATACTCCAATACAAATGCAATATTTGACCTAAGTAATGACCTCAGTTCGATATCGCTGTTCAATAGTATCGGTTCCAAGGAGGACGATCGAAGTACTTTCAACCAGGGCGCAAATATTTTCAATAATTGTTCAAATAGCAGTTTCATGACGTCTCCCTATTACAATGGAAACCTTCCTCCAAGTAGCCTTAGTAGCAGTAACAATCCTAGCAACCCTTACACTGGCCAATCCATGGTGCAAAAACAACAGCAGCAGCAAAAGTTTACCCCCCTAGCAATTGCAGCCCATGCCACGGCTATGGCTGTACTAGGCCATAACAGTAGCAGTTTAAATAACAACAACATTAGCAGTCCGTTTAGTGTTCCAAGCCAATGGGATGGAGAAGATGTCTGGCCACAGCAACAACAACAGCAACAGCAACAGCATCATCAGCAGCAACCGCAGGACCCGACAGCATTTATCCGGCAATGGCCAGGATTGTCAAATGTTTCGAACAACGGCAATATAAACAATACGTCCATGTCGTACAATCATCCCCTGTCGATAAATGTTGGTGCCATTTCAATAGACGGTGCTCCAGAGTCGAACTACCATTCGAATCGAAACAGTTGGAGTAAGTTTTTTTTTTTTTTTTTGTGCTCTCTTTGTAGTGTTCCCGATTCCTGGTTCCTGAGCATGTGGAACTACCTTACCTGGATGTGTTATACTTTGTTGTTTGAGCCTTGTTTGCATTTCATTTGCGAAGCTTTGTATCCCAATTTTACCCAATTTTTCAGTGTTTTGTTTTTTTTTTTTTATTTTTAAATTCCATTTGATACTCCCCCTCAACCTACAAAATAGAGAACCCCAGGACTGTTCCTACCGTCTGTAGTGTCCTGGTGTTGTAATAAAAGATTCACTAAATTGAGTACGAATTCGAGTTGTTTTCGATTTCGCTTTTGAATTGAATGGAATGCCAGTTTGTTGTTGTAATCCCGTTTGACTTTGATTGAAATGATTTCGTTTTTGAAGTTTGTTTTGTTTGCCAAAATTGTCCTGTTCTATAATCCGCTTTAGTTTTGCAAATAGATACATCTTGTCCTGCAAATGAGTTTATGGGGGATAATGGCCTGGCATTTGGGCCACCTGCTATCCCGTAATTGAGCTATTTGTTAGGATCGACGTATCTGAAGTTGCTTTTGTTTAAGTTTTTGAATGCATTTTAACAGTGATTTTTCAGTGAGTTTTTTGTTTGTTTTGTTCCCTCTTTTGAATTGCTTTTGGATATTTGTTTGTTATTCTTTGCTTTGGGTTTCTTTTTTTTTTGTCTTTTTTTGCTGTACAAAATGTATAGAGCTTTGTGAATACTATCTTAACTAAACTGTACAGAAAGAGTTTTAATTTGTAAAGCAACGCTCCTTTGGTCTTAAGACTTTAAATGCCGATACAATCCGGCGTGGATCTGGACCTCAATCGCTAATATGAGTGTGATATTAGCTCTTTTTTCTTTCTCGTAGAATTCGTTGAAATAAGTCCGGTCAACCGATGCGGGACCAAATCGCACTTGATGAATTTCAGTCAAGGAAATCTTCATCCACTTTCACTAACATATATGCTTTTCCGTCAAAAAGGCGCATTGATGGTGATGATGGCGTTATAAAGAGCCTCCTTACATGGCCTTATTACTCAGTTCCCTTCTAGCCCAAAGAAACAGCGATTGGCAAGTGTAGCCAGTCTGTCAAGTGCCCACCACCAGAATAAATACACATACGGACTTGTTCCACAGCATTTTCCATGGCACTTACTCTAAACTTGTTCTATAAATTCTTTAGTTCTTGTCGGATGTTCATGTAGCCCTATGGCTTCAAAAAGTGCAAATCCTCAAATAGAAAAATTAAGCACTGCAGGACGGTGCTAGAACCACACATCCTTTAAACCCAATTTGTTGATTGGCGGCACTACTTACATTGGATTTAAGCTCCATAAACATTGCTTGTAGGTAGCCTCTCCAGACCAGACCCGTAGAACAGACTCGTATCCCTTCCAGATTTTCAAACTTTGTGGTTTGACCTTCCGGAAATCCAACTGCATCTAGTCTTTGTAGTTCAACTTCGCGACTTTTCCAACACCACTTAAGCCTTACGAAGCTTGGAGCGGTAATTTGGATTCTTTCAAATAGCTTTTGCCAAGACCTACCAATCAACTAAGTGCATTTAGGGAAGTATTGCCCGCTAGACTTCTGAAAATCTACCACAGCAAATTGTAGTGCACTTTGGCTTGACTGGCTGTAATGCAGTCTTGCGTCGGCTTTCATTTTTTTTAAAGAGATTTACAATGTCTTGGAGGCGTCTATTACCTCTGCCTCAAACAGCATATCCTGTACAGAAGCTCGACGTTGCGATCTGGCTTAATAGCAGCGATCCCTGCCATAACTTTTACCTTCGACTAAGTGATCTTGCTTTGATATTGAAACTGCCTTTGCGGCCGCAGGCGTCCTGGGTATCTTGCCTTCTTTAAAAACCTAATTTCCCTGTTCACTGCGGACTGAACTAGTGACAGCGAGCTTGTGATTGATATTGTTGGTGTCAGTACTTTGTTTAGGGGCAGGTCTCATCAGTCCATCTTTGGCTTTATCCTCCTTAGGCCAAACAGATGTCACTTGTGTTTAATATAGGTGTCTGCCGTGAAGGTTCAAACCCACGGTGTATCTTCGCATGAGATATCAAAACAATGCGTTGGTAAGCGCCCTTCGGGTAGTACAAGTACTACCACCAGTACCAGATTCGAAGTCGTGTGTAAGGCACGAACTTCCACTTTGGTGAAGGGTTGAGGTCTATCTAATACCTCAGCCAGCCTGTGGGTTATGGCAACCGGTTGTAGTGCAACTCCACATCGAGCAGCCAAATCGGTTCCATAGCAATCAAATGGTTGAGCACAGGTCGTAAACTACACCGTTCGATCTACTCTCCCCGCGTTTTGGGGTATAAACCGACAACCACCACGATACTCCCACAAGGGGGCCTACTCCTAGATCAGGCTGGAACAGAAGTTCCAGGGGCCCCTGAACTCCCATGGGACCAGAATATAGCTTCCGATCAAGCTTCGCAACCTTGCGGTCACTTCCAGTTAGCCACCTTATAGCCCAGGCAACCTTTAAACGAAATTCGGCTATTCTAAAAATCCACCCGCTAACTGCCTACTGCGTCTCCTATTAAATATTCCTTTTGCAAAACTACGGGTTCTTTCGAGCCGTACAGTGTCAGTGACAACTCCACTGGTATCGTAAGTCTCACCATCAAATATGATGCCCATAGCCTGCAAATCCCAATCGTCTGAGTAATTGGGGCACTCGCATAGGACATGAAGCCAGTCCTCGTAGGTAGCTCCACATGAGCAGCTCGCAACCCCGCTAAGCCTTCGCTTATGCAAAAATGCATTAAGAGAGTCATGCCCGGTTAACAAAAAGAACAGGCTGAGAGTAAAACGCCGTTCAGGAAATACTCTCATGGTCAGCACATCCCTTAGGAAGCCATAAGTAACCCTGACGTTTTCACCAGCATCCCATTTAGATTGCTATCTAGATAGAACACATGCGTGTACCACTCCCTTAGGGATAAGACATCCACTTCTGCAGGGGAAACCCAATCTCGCTTCATTTAGAGGGAAATCTTTTCCCTCACTTCCAGATCAAGAGATGGCACTCCCAACAACACCTGCATTGCCACCGTGGAGACAGTGTGGCACACAGATATACATCGAAGCAAGGCGACTCTTTGGCAAGTAAAAATCCGAAGACGTGCCTTAGGCCAGACAATGAAATTCTTCTCCTTTGCACAGAGCGAATATGGTTCTTTTGCGTCCAGGATGTTCTTGACTTGTGCTGCCTTGGAGAATAGTCGCCACTTCATTTATCCTAGCACGACCTTCTTTACCTTGCCTTTTCGAAAATTCTCAGGTCGAGATCCTTCACCTCTTTTTTATAATATACATATAAAAAAACGAAGCATAAAGAAAGTTGTCTGGAACGGTTAAACCGTCCGATCCTTCAGGCGAAGCAACCGGATAGAGCTTGCTACATATATGCATTGAAGAACGGTTCAACCTCACACATGCACCATCCTACTATAACGAGATATAATTTAAACCGAATTCGTTAATTGGCGACAGAAAGAAGTCGTTCATCATGGCTCTGCAGCGCTGATCACTCACAGTAACAAAGTGTTGCTTAAAATAATGGCCAATTCCAGTTCCTCAGTAAGCAGTGCATTGAATATTCACTTGAAGAGTATACAATGCATAGCCCTCGAATCGTCAATACCTCTAAAGCGATCCGGCTCGTCTCTCATGATGATTCTTAATCTCACGCGCTTGAAATTTAAGGGGGCGTGACTGTAATTTAAACAGACTACAGGTAATAGTTGATGCACTTTGTCAGGAAAATTATCAACCCATGCACTAAAGACGGTCTATTGATGCGCAAATGCATTGCCCGTCGTTATGTTCATGCAAAAGGATTCTATCTGCTGTTGAACCAGCCGAACTGCTTTTCCGAGGCCGGCCACATCTGTTACTATCTTATCTTGGGTGTGTCTACTTCAAGCGAACTTAGCAGTTATTGTCCAGTTGGTGACACACAACCAGAAAATCGATGACAAAATTCACATTGAGCTACAATAACTGACCGATTACTTGTCAGTTTATCTACGTTAACATCAATTCGGTTTCTATAAAAGATCTCCCCTTCATGGGCGTTGTATGTCAGTCTGATGGAGACTTATGCCTCCGTTCTATTCATCAGGCATACTTTCCCCCAGTCAATTTCTGAAAATAAGTTTGCTATACTCTTTACCAAGTCATCTCCTGCTGCCTTAAATAGCTTGAGAAGTAGACTGCCTACCAGCAGGGCAGCCTTATCATGCTTAATTTTATATATTACTGTCCTTACTCCATTTTGGCCGGATGGGCGGAAATCTTAGCTTTCTTCTTTAAGGTTGAATGGTTCATACTGTATTTGGAGTCATTTCCACCATCAGCTCAAGTGGTTTCTCCACGACCTAAGCACCAACTTTGGTCATCTCCAAAGGTATCTATTCGGGTCGCATTGCCTTGACACGTACTACCTTTTGATAGAAAATCCTAAGATTGTTTGAGTGGCATCTCTCTATTTCCTTGATTGCTCGCTGCACATTTTATTTCCGTTTTTTCCAGAGAATCCAATGTACTTCCCTCCTCCTTTGCTCGTCGAGCAATCGAGCATAGCCGTGTCGTCAGCGATTTGGGTAAAACCCAGTGGTAGAAACCCGTCACATCAGTTGCGGCTTTTCTGCAGGTTTCTTAGAATCGATGCCACGGTTCTTCAACATTTGATGCAGACGAGGCAGATTGCGGCATTTGCGGTCGGCAAAGGTTTTGGGGGTTTCTGCGAATGTAGCCGTTCAATATTAAATCTTCTCATAGTATTTCTCCGTTGTTGTGTCGTCTGTGATATCCGTAGACGTGGTAGTGGTCTGAATTTACCTTAGCTTTTCGGTATCTATAATGCTGGAAGAGTACCTTGCGTCACCGCAAAACAATCAATTTTATGACCTGGTAATTCTCATGTTCCTTTGTGAACATTGAGGTGAGAAAACCATGTGCCTGCCCAAGGCTGTTTCCAGATGTGTGATGTCGCTAAAGCTAAAGATATCCTCCTTTCTTATTTTCTCGTTCAAATCACATAAAATTTCAATGACTTCAATGGCATACTTAATGCATTGCTCGTAAGTTTCGTCAAAGAGTTGATATTCTTTGGTAGCATCATCTATTTCTACTGTGGGGCTCGTGAGCGCATTGATGCGGATTGTCACAACGTTTACTTAGATATCTGCCACTTAGAACAAATCTCGCTTCCACAAAGACATGATGCTTTTGTTATCTGTAGCAGTCGCACTAGTATATATCAACGTTTCTCATTTTGTCCCACCACACCACCTGGATGGCAGTGATATCTACTATATGACAGTATAGGCCCTCTGCTAGTTGTTGGACTGCACGTGTTCTGTTCAAAGTCCAAGCATTCCATGTGCAAGTCTGAACGTCGTTCTTATTTTTTCGTATTCCAGGGTCTTCAGCAGTAAATCCGCCCTTATCCGTGGGTGTTGGTTACTTCCAAACGGTAGGATTTTTACATGACCGGGTAGTTTGTTTCATGCATAACCCCCAACCGGAAGAGCCAAGCCCTTTTTGGATCCATTGGGCAAAAGGGCCCGTGTATAATATTAATAATATTTTGAAGCCAGTAACCCGCTTCATGGATGTGAAAACTGCCGTTGACCCATTAGGGATTCATCCCCCACAATCTCTCTTTAAATACCCTAACGAATGTTCGAAAATCCTTATTGACTTCAGTTCCAAATAAGTTGACGTAGCTCATACAAGGAGTCTGTTGACGCCATCGGTGAAATTCATCCTCCTTACAGCTTAAACATATTTTTCTACTCAACACTCGTACTAATAAGGACAAACCCGGTTGGATGAGGCCTGGATACTACCACGGGGTAAAATAAATACAATTGTTGTGCAGTCAGGAGTCAGTTGTGCACTGAGCATCGCAAGGTTGACGCCAATCGATGCATAACCTAACTATGCATATGCAGCCACTAAACGCAACAGCTGCCGTTCGGAAATTCACTAAGCAACTAGATAAAGATTTACGTTGCTCTGGGCTTTCATTTGATATTCTTATTATTAACGTTAGACCAATTAACCTCCCGCACAAAAGCAGTCCAAGTGTCCTTAGCAAGAGCTCCATCCGATCTGGCTTTCAAAATCATTTTTAATGAATTAATCCTTATTAGCAAAATGTATCAAAAGCTCCAAGCACTTGTTTGTATTTAAATAATCCCAAAGTGCAAGAAGGTCATGCCTTGTTTATTTTTTTATTTAATTTAAGTTGATGGCTTTTTATACGCAAACGTTTTTTGATTGAATTCGCACCTTTTCGTAGAGAGGTCCTTGAAATAACAATCCAATTAGTTTAAAGTCTCATTGAAACCTTCTTCCTTGCAGGTCTTCCAATATCAAATTCAGCATCAAATAATAATCACTTATCAAGTGGCACATTTCAATCTTCACCATCCGTAGACAGATATGCAGCGCTTAAGGATCTCGATGAACAATTGCGTGAGAGTAAAGCCGTAGCAGCAGCCGCTGCAGCAGCTGTAGCCACATCAGTTGTTGACTCATTTGGAGGTGCACACAGTAAGATCAAAAACATTTTCCCTAATCCGATAGATTAAAATTGAATTGTTCTGCTTTTTTTTCTTTCAGATAACCCCTCCAACGCCAATCCATTTAAGACTGCAGTCAATTCACAGCAGACACCTCAAATCGCTAATCCCTTCCAAGCGAACCAATCACTTAATCCAGTTGCGACGAGCCTCTTTGGTGGTATGCCACAAAATCCCCAACAAAATGGGCTTACAAATGGTTTTGTTGGAGGTGGTATGCCCGTACAACAACAAGCATTCTACAATTACACCAACGGATTTGGTGCACCAACTACGAATATGTACCCATCCGGTCCAAATGGTTGTGGTTTCGGTTTCGGTACAATGCAGCAACCAATTGCAACTGGTGGCAGTGCAGCATTCAATAATCCATTTGCAGTAAGTATTACAAATTGTTTTCCATCATCTTTGTATACAACAAGAACTAATTGAATTGTTTCTTCTCTAATTCGCAGGCAACCGGCAATTTAAATTCAAATAATCCATTCTTATGAAAGCCCATTCAAGAAAGGTCATCTCGAAATTAAATTTTAAGTTTTAACACCGTAACAGCTAAAGCAGAAACATCGACTAAGCGAAATTAAATTTAAAAAAAAAAAATAACTAATTAAACAGAAAAATAGACAAATAGAAAGAAAAGGAAACAATAACCTCACGGATACACCATTTGAACTCAGATGTGTTTGAGATTAAATTAAAAAGAAAAAAAACAGAAAAACATGAAAGGTATTTGAAAACGAGATTCGAACGCGATATATTTTGTCTGGCTACAACTTTGAGTTTGTCAAAGTTTTGATTTCGGTTTCAGAAAGTTTCAAAAAATATAAAAGGAAATAGTTAAAATCTTCAGCAATAGAAATTATGTTAACCACAAAGAGAGATTGTTTCAAATTGAAACATTTTTACAAATATTGCCACGAGTTCTTTTGTAAATCTAACTTAAATTTTAGGGTTTTACGTTTACAATGACTGCAACGATTGATAGATTAAAATTTAAACTAAAAGACAAATAGAGGACAGGGATTACAAATGGGAGTTATACATAAAAGACAAAAATTAAAGTGCCCGTTTCGTTAGATTTTTATTTTTCTTTTCTTTTCCAGGTCACCTCCTGACCTGTAACCTCTAAAATCTTAATTGACTAGCCTCAATCTAGTTTTTGTGCGTTAAAGTGCCTGGCTGTAAGTAACTCGATCGGACTCGGTCTCTACAATTCATTGATTATCCTTAATTTGAAAAGTCGACGTCTTCTTGTTCCTCAGTCGACTCCTCTAATCACTCTTCTACGAACATTGCAATTACTTCCCTTGGCAGTGTTTTTGTTGAAGCTCACGGAGGTTTGAAATAAGAGGATGTAACGAAATCAGCATTAAAACGGCTGCTCATGAACATTTCCTTGACGTGATATACTTTTAATGTCTTAGCTATGTTACATTTTCGAATTTCCGTGGCCAGGTTTTGCTTCATTTTTGTTTTACGACTCACGAGTGCGGCTTCATAATCGCACTCATATAGATATCGATGAAACAGTTGCATACGCCTCAGAATTGAAACTACCTTGGCATGCTCTGGGGTATGAGATGAAAGGATGTCATGATGTGGGCTTGTATCAATTGCAATTGTCACATTGCACGTAGGTTGATCTCTTTTGGGGAGCAACAACTTGGAGCCCTGGATCCGATTCACAGGAGGAGGGTCTGGCGCTGATCCCGTATCCACCATTGCTGGAAGTTCAATAACTGATGCGGCTATCTCGGTGAGGGTTGGAGCCTCGTTACCTAGATGTGGTGTCAGATTTGTGCCCTCATGAGAAAACCGAAAAACCTTCCATCCCTCTAGATTGACTTCGGTTAGTAGGGCATTTATAGCTGCTATCAAGCAACTGGACCCAGAAGGGTTGAGCAAAATTTGAACAGTCTTAGATTTGTGACTAGCCTGGCTTCTTGGACAATATTTATTCCAAGTTCTGCAGCCTCATCCAGCATTTGTTTATCAGGTGTTATTTGGCAATCGAAAAAATCCGAGCAATCAGCAGAGCCAATTGGTGATAAAACCTGCCCTGTGAGTAGTTCAAGTCGCAGTATTTCAGCCTTCTGAGGCAATACGACAAGGGGAGGAGGCCGCCCAGGAACCTGTGTATTGATGTCTAGGTCATCCATCATATATTGGTCGCTAGCTCTTGTGTATTGTTCTACTGCCTCAGTCAATCTTTCGTAACTCATAACTCCACTTGACACCATTCTGTCGCGGAGATCTGTGGCAACGGATCTGGCACTACTCCGGGGAGTGGCTGATCATGTGGAGTGCTTAGCTTTTTTTAGAGTGCTTACAGGTGTATTGTCCAAATCAAATTGAGAGCGTTATGTGCTCCGCGAGGACTTTGAGTTGTGTTGTTTTGCCACTATGAGTGTCAGAATTCACACAAATAAGAATCAATTTGATTTTTTTCGGGTGTCTCTCTGCTCCTGATTATTCACTCACCATCTATGGATAGTTTGTAACTTATGTACATAATAGACATTCAAATGGATGCAACACAGATATTCCAAAACGAAGATTGTCGTCATCTACTTTTACTTTGTCCCTCGTTTAGTTTATGCATTTAAATCATACAAATGTACGATAGGCTGTAGATACGGTTCGACCCGAATGTCCATAGGATGTTGTGTATTTATTTCCTGACAAAATTTTGGAGCTTATGAGCTGCTTCGTTAGAAATTTTCTAGAATACGAGCATCTTTGCTCTTTTATATTTTGGATAACGGCTTTTTCTTTTGTCATTCTCCGGACCAAATCGAATTCGCTACTGTCATCGCCTGCCTATCGTGTCCTCAGAGATCATCAGCGTATTCAAGATGTTCTGATCCTGGTGTCATTAATTTTAGTTCATGGCCTTTCGTCTTCAGAACTATCTGAAGCATATCGCTTTTTACTATGAGAAATATCAATGTCACACTTCGTTTCATACCACAAAGTCTTCTGGCATTTTAACTTCAATTAAGCCTTGATAATGGCTTTGAGATTCACGGGATACCGGTTAACGTTGTCGAATTTATTCTCTCTTATTCTCACGGATTGTTCTATAATGATCCGCAGAGTGTTTATGTTGTTGATGCAAGAGCATATGGCGCGTAAACATGCTTGGTCAACGTCGAATGTTGACTCCATTGTTCTCTGATAGGTTCCGCACGTAGAAGAAAGTTTCGGCACTCCATTCGATTTTCTTTCTTTGGGAGTTTTATTATTATTCCATTCTTCCACTCGCCCGGAAAAATCCATGTTTTTCACACTAGTGTATTTTATGTGTAATGACTGTTCAGATCCCTGTTTTACTAGACATATTTGTGTCTAGAGCCACGTCACTATCGTCTTAACGGTTACGTGCTGCGGCGAAATATTCCTTCCGTTTCCTGAGTTGATCCACATTCCACGTTGTCAGAGTTCCATCTGTTTAGTAAGGCTTTGATCCGTGTATTTTACCTTCTCACAAAAACATTTTTTAGCTTTGTAATGCTTCTTGGCTCTTCAACGAGGTAGTCCTGGCGCACTATGGGATCCAAAAGCCTATCGATTTTATACTTGGGGATCCGACGCATGTTGGCGTAGTTGTTTCAAATCGATGTACGATCAACATTGTGTTGTTGGCACTGGTATAAGCCTGTTAATTTTTATTTTTCCATTAGCCAATGTAGAAAGAAAATGATTTAGGATTAGAATTTCAGTGGAACTAAAGTTTTTATGTCCTCAAAATGTTAGTTCTCCTGCGTTTTGTTCGTTCGCTAGCTTTATCAATGTTCAAACGAAGACTACAAACTGAAAACTAAGTTTATTAAGGCGCTCAAAAGTGTCAATAGTGTGAAGGCAGTCCCCAGATTTTGTAAAGAATGTTGCCTTTGAATACTCAGATTGCGGATATCTACTTTGAAGCGCAAAGTTCGGTATTTGTTTCATTAGCAAGTTAAGGTTGGCAATCCATTTATACATGCGTAGTGCACTTTAAGTGTTTCAATCGAGAATGTCAATCTTTTGCTGGGTAAACTCATAGTGATAGTCCACTAACCGCACATTGTAATCAGATGGAGGTATAGTTGGACCAGGAGAAGTTTCAGATAGTATCATGGCATGTATTTAGGATCAATTCATTCCAATTCAAATTCCTTTGACTTGGTTCTTTTAGCTAGTGAGGCACAGGTCTATGAAAATGTTTTCTTTGGTATTTACTCGCCAGATAACCACTCATCAGCTATATGCTACGCCTCATTGTCATATATATATAATAAAACCTATTTGATGTTGGAAGATGAGATAAAAATACATTACGTTGAATTCGGAGAAAAAAGTGGGGCTCTTCATTTGTGTTAGACTTTTTAAATGTCGTAACCAAGTCGAGGATACTTGGTTACGAAATTTCCAAATCTCAGATTGCTGGTCAATCATTTCGTATAATTTTTTAATTTAATTTTGATTCGCCGACAAAAATCGGTTCTACATTTTAATAACTTTACAACGACTGCCACTTTTAACCTCTGAGCCTTTTGTTTTATTTTTTTTTTGTACATCTCCCATAAACTATTATTCACGTAGTCTGTCGAAAAATTTTTATAATTTGTATGTCTTTCAATTGTATAAAACGAAAATTGTAAAATATTTGTAATTTTTCTAAAATAAATACAAAACAAACACTGACTTGTAAACGTAAATCCTTTGTCCTTGTAATAGTTACAACGTTTAATCGAAGCAAAAATCAAACAAAAAAAAAAACTTTAAATTTGTGTATATTGTGATAGAGTAAAATTAAACTCTTATAGTTTTCTTTTTTATCTCATGATAAATAATATAAGCTTCTCACAGTATCTTTTGGAAGTTTACATAAATAAATCTCAAAGATAAGTACATAAATGAATTTTATAAAAAACTAAATCTCTGTATCTACTAGAATTTAAAAATAAAAACAGAAGTTTCATACGGACTACGTATTCTAAAGTTGTTAAGGTAAAATTGTTAAAACATGTGAATTTATAGGAAAAAGATTATTAGAGAATATTTAATTTTATTTGTCCGTAGTGATGCTAAAAGAATTGTGTGTAACGAATTTTGCAGGTTTGGAAACAAGCGACTCGAAATGGGAAGCACAAAGGCACTGTTGTACGAGTAAGTGCATTGGCTAGATTCTCCATCAGTAGTAGTATTTTCTTCAATGGCATCTTTATTTATGATCCTCTAAATAGGATAAGCAGCAGAACGTACCCGTGGCAAATATAATTGCCAATTTTGAAAGATTTTTTTACACCTCCATATCTCCATACGTTACGTACAGCTTTTGTATATAAAAAAAAAAGGAAATAGCAAAATACTCCTGGATAGATTTCGAGAAACTTAGGTGGCCCAAAGTTATATTTGCTGTCGTTGACATATTTACCAAAGAACCACTCGTGTCCCCAGCCAGGAAGTTCATAGTATTGCACAGATTTACTCCTGTGAACGACCCATGTATCTTGCTTTTCTGAACGGTGCGTGGCGATTGAATTTTGTCGACAAATATTGTCCAGTACACTTTCAAGAAAAAATGAGTTAGGCTGACGCAGTTCTCAAATAATTATTCAATAGGATCCTCTGGCAAACAAATATTTAGGAATTTCCGATCCAGAATTCTTAGCTTTCCATCGGCTATTTGATTCTCGCACATTTTGGACGATTTGCTAAGGTGTATATTGCTTTCAACAACTACGTGCTGGGCTATTTTCCGTATTTTCTTGATCTAGGTCGCCGCCGCCCAACAATTTTTCAAGCTTGTCTTGAAGCACAACGTAATTGGGTTCCCCATATATTTGAGCAGCTGCTTTGTATGCTACAGTAGGTCCTACATTATGCTGTTGAGAAATGGAAATCCTCGGCAATAATTGAAGCAAACCTCTGGTGTCGTTAATTCTCCCATTGAAAAATCTATCTCGGACTTCCCTTTGTAGCTTGTTCCAGACAATACCATAACAGAACCTCCTCCCATTTGATGGGGACTTAAAATCCGTTTGTTCTTACGCAGATCATAAAAACAGTAATCCCACCCATCAGGCCCATCTATATTGAATATGACTTTTCACTACTGTGTGCGAACAAACTTTAAACGACAAGTTTTATGAGTGGCTTCCGAAGAAGCAGCTTTCTCCTTGTTGGTGATGCTCGTGGAAAACTTTCCAATATTTGTTGGTTTTATCTACCGCTTTAGCTGCGATTTGACGAGCCACTTAAAAAGAATTTGTTTGTTTCTCTCTTAGAGTTAATGCTGGTAGTCTTCCAGGAGACCAAGGCTTTTGTTATTTCTGTGCGACCTCTTTTTACTGAAATCAAAATTGTTTGTACTTCAGCTGATTTTAACATTTTCCACTTCCTATATTGTTCTTTATATTTAACACCAAGTTATAATGTGTACACGGTTTATTTACATAGTTCGCGACAGATTTTTTTTTTAAGAATATTAAATTCACGGCATAATATCATGCCCTCTTTATACACATTTCTAACCATTCCTAGAGCCTCGGGAAGACTGTCGAGGAATCTTCTTTCAGAATTCTTCGCAGCACCTTCGTTACATTTCATTGAAAAGCCCCCATGTAATCAAAACCTCCTTTCATGACTGTCTTCCGCTTACGGAATAGAAAAAAAGACAGTCGGTACTAAATCCGGCGAGTATGGCTAGCGATTGATCAAAGAAATAGATTTTTTTTAAGTCAAAAACTAGATTACTATTAACGATCATTGCTCAGGAGCATTATCTCGAATTAAAAATCAGTTGGGCGTTCGGTACAATTCCAGTCGCAGTCGCAGTTTCAATTTTAAAAGTCGATCAGACGAAATTTTACTCGTGGTTCGTAGATTAGAATACAGAACGAGCCACATGCGTCCCCCTTTTATCGTGTTTCAACGATTGGCCGTTTTCAAACATTGGATACAGGACATTGCTTCGACTCAAACACGTTTCAGTGGCTGTCGGTCCATTGTCAAAAACGCGACGCTTCTATACTACTCAATTGCTTTCTAATCATAAGCCCAAAAAAGCAGCAGCGATTAGGAAGAGTGATTCTTCGCATGATTTCCGCGCTGGTGTCATTGTCCGTATTGATAGCGGAGCCGAAATAGATAACGTCCGTTAATACCTCAAATTTATTGCTGCCTATCGCGAAGTCTTGTCCTATTCGTCGATTTTTTACGCCCCTCTTTGTTGACAGCATATATGTACTTTGTTTTTCCATCGTTGGCCGCTAAACTCATCTTTGCATCTTCTCCTTTAATAGTCACAGCTCAGTGAGTTCTTCCCATTATGGCAGTGTTGTCTGCATATGCGATAAATTGAACAGACTTTTGAGAAATGCTGCCCATGGAGTTGACTTTGAATTCTTTCAAGAACGATGTTCAGAAAGTCACATGACAACGCGTCGCCATGTTTAAGTCCTTTTATGACTTTGAAGGTATCGGTTTTGTCATTACCGACCTTGATGGAGCAGCGTGAATTCTTCATCGCCATCCTGAATATTCGAATGAGCTGGGCAGGGATGCCAAAACCAGACATGGCCGTGTTCCATAGATGCTGCCCTATGCGGGTTTGAAATTGATAAAGAGGTGGTTTGCATCGATTTGGATGTCCTGGATTTTTTCCAAGACATATTGCCACAAAATGATCAACATGTCATACCTTATTGTCCAGTAGGTTTTCGGTCTAAAAACATCTTATTGCCTAGTGATGTAATCGGATTTGACAAATGTTTTGCACAATTATTTTTTTTTAAGGATTTAGGGAATGTTTTACCATTTCATCCCAGAGGGTAGTGCTTGATGCTAAGTCCATTGATTGATGTTTCTGTCTATCCGGCCGATCCAGTTAGTGTTGCAGAATTCTAGTAGAGGGCTTCCTATCTTTAAATTTAAATAAAACAACGTGTCTGTGAGATATCATCGAAATTTTTTATTCGTTTGAAAGGCCTCGACAATGCCACTATGTATGGAATAAAACATCGTTCAAATGTCCGCCGCGGCTTCTCTGGGTGTCTCGCGTCCGAAATGTCCAATTTTCCATGACTCTGGCGCATAAATCAGGCTGAATTTGACCGATGGCATGGGTTATGTTCACTTTAAAATCCCGCTTTCAGAAAACCCCACAAGAACAAATCTAACGGGGTCAAATCGCACGATCTCGGTGGCCAGTTTACATCACCTCCACATGAGA
The DNA here is from genome assembly GCA_963966105.1 of Volucella zonaria. NCBI lineage: Eukaryota > Metazoa > Arthropoda > Insecta > Diptera > Syrphidae > Volucella > Volucella zonaria. Next base: position 125,728,955 of record OZ014533.1, read on the forward strand.
TGACCATGCCCTCGAATCGCTCTTGCAGAATTTCCAATGTGGCGTGAGCTGTGTGACACTTAGCGCCGTTCTGTTGTAACCACATGTCGTTGGTGTCCATATCATTCAATTCAGGTACCAAAAGAAGTTGGTAATCATCGACCTATAGCGCTCGCCGTTGACGGTGATGGTCTGGTCAACGTCGTTCTCAAAGAAATATGGACCCATGACGCCGCCAGCCCAAAATCCACACCAAACGGTGACTTTTTCAGGATGCATTCGACGCTCTTGGAACTCATGTGGATTGGTATCGTCTCAAATTCGACAATTTTGTTTGCTGACGTACCCATTCATCCAGAAATGAGAATCATCGCTGAAGATGATTTTTCGATGAAAATTAGGGTCAGTTTCCAACTGTTCCAGACCCCATTCAGTGAACACACCTTTGTCTATGGTCGTTTTACCTTCAGTTCCTGGGTTAGTTAAATTTTGTACGGGTGCAGGCCCAAGTCACGACGCAAAATTCGACAAGTTGTGGTCTGCGAAAGGCTGAGTTCTTGTGAGCGACGCGAAATCTATTGCCTCGGATTCTACTGCACAGTCTGACGGACAGCAGCGATGATTTCGGCAGATCTTACGTTTCGTCGACGTACGGGTGTTGGTTTATCGTTTACTGAACCAGTGGACTCAAATTTATCCATCGCGCTGCGAATAGTCCTCTCGGTAGGACGATTATGGCGGCCGTAAAATGGGCGAAGCGCGCAGAACGTTGTCCGAACAGAACACCCATTTTGATAAAACAATTTTATCATTTGCACGTGTTGTTGAACGTTATGTCCGTCCATGGCGATTTGGCAAAACAGATTGAATAAATGACAGCCAATTTGACAGATGTAGCGCTTCAACAATATGGCCGTTTTCAACTCTCAAAATAACTAACCATTGTCATTTCGACCGCTAAGACCATAGCACACTTATTCGAGGCTCTTGCGATGGCCGTCTTCCTTGCCCTCCTAATAATTTCCTGAATCCTTTACATGTAACTCATTTGCGTCGCTTGTTATCCTTTTTGTTTTTTTTTTTTGAATCCCCGCTGCGAACGCCTTACTGCTTGTTATTAAACTTGAATTTCATTTATTACAAATTAAATGCTGATTCCTTCGTTACCTTTACTGCTACCTGAGTTCAAAAAGAAACTAAATGGAATAAAGAAAAACAAAAAACAAAACACCTATGTATATTAATTTGTTAAAAATATATTTATGCTTGTGGCCTTATTAAATACATCTTTCAGTAAAAAAAAAAACAAAAAAAACAAAATAAGAACAAAAGCTAAAACAAAAAAAAAGACTTAATAAAAGAAATTAAATCATAAAAATATATAATTATTGTTTTAAATTTAATAAAAATACAAATACATATATATTTGTTTTGCTGCGATTAAAAATAAAACTGATAAAGGTTTGCAAAAAATAAAAAAATAAAACAAAAACAGAAAAGTAAAAATATATTTTATAGTTACAACTAGATATAAATTATATTTTTTATATACGCGCATATGAATATGTTTACCGGGCAAATGAAAAAAAAATTATTCATAGTTATATATATACACACATAAAGTATAAAACACAAAACAATATATATATATATTTTGTAAAAAAAAAATAAAAATAAAAACAAATACCAAGCGGGAGATAAAACAAAAACTAAGCATCTTTTAAACGATCAAAAACAATTGAACTTTTTCTATCATATTATAAAACTATCTACTCGTAGTGTGTATCTTTTTTATACCTAACACATCGTCAAAATAAAAAAAAAAACTGATTTAAAGAATCCTTCTTTACATATACATATATATTCTCATTGTACATAATTATTTAATCCAAATTTTATGACTACGTATCAACGAACAAACTAACGAGAGATACCTTTCAAATAATACTCTCGTAATATTTTCTATTGATTGTTCTATTCATTGATTGTTGTTTTCTTTTTTGTCTTTTTAGTTTTATATTTATAGAATTTATGTATTTATTCAAATATTGGTTTTATTAGATTTATTATAAAATTCCTTAAATTAAAAAAAAAGAAAATAAGTAAATAAATTGTTTTTATATTGTATTTTAAAATTTTTATTTTTTACAAACTCAATCCGTCGAGAAATGAGAATTACTATCTTATTGGCTTTTTTTTCTGTACATAGAGGAATATAAATAAATAATTATTAGCTAAATAAATAAAAAGAATTACTTGTAAGTTGTTAAATGGAATGAATGTGCGGCGCGAAGGTAATTGCGTTAAGACAAGAAGATTCGAGAAACAAAAAAACAAAAAAAACAGAATTTAATCTTAAACGTAACGAGAAAATTTATTAGGATATCTTACTGTCTCGTCATGATAATATTGAATGGATATTAAAATTATATTGTATTTAAACAAATGGATATGTTAGAATATTGTATCGTCGTGTTATTGCAAAGCTGAAAAGTTTCAAAATAAAGAAATAACAATTTTAAATGATAATAAAACAGAGGAGATTCTATATATATATATATATATGTATACAGTATACACAAAACTAAAAAAAATAAATGCAAAACTAAAAATGTAATAATAAAGTAAAATAATTAAATTTTAATAATAAACTAATTTTTAAAATTTAGATTATTACCACTACTATAAAAGTAAATAAATATATAATTGATTTATTATATGGATAAACTTGTGAGGAAGCAAATCAAAACATAAATAAATAATATAATATATATATATGTATATACATGTATGTATATATATACATATACTTGAGGTAAATAATTATGAAATATTGTTCGAATGATACCTTCGTTTATTTAAAAATATATTTAAAAGAAAATAAGAGTATTAATACAAAATGTCGGCGTTTTATTTGACATAAAATCTGACAACAAAATCTTAAATTCTTGTCCTTTTATAAGAACAGAGGTCTCATTCAAAGATCCCGCTTTGTTCTCGCAGTGCAGGTGTTTTTTCACTTTTGGGTACAATAATTCGACACCTCGGGATCTTCGCTGCGATTGATCGGGAAGCTACTGACTGTCCTATAACTTTGATTGGGCCAACAGCGCAACATACAAGTATGTAGCGTAGTATCATACTTGCCTTATCTCCGAGTGCTGGTCTTCCGTAACAGCATCAGTAAATCCTTAATCATACAAGCTGGGATGGAAAATGTGTTCTCGACCAGTTGCATAATGCTGGCCTTCGTCATCACAGAGCTCGCAACCCTATACAGGAACGATAAAAAAAATTATGACGAACCAGCTAGATTCCTCAGAAGAAAAAAAACGAAAGACCACTCAAAGCGCTCGATCGAGGCCTTGGAAATGTGCAACGATAGTATGATATGAAATCCACAAAACTGCGCCAAATGCAGTCTTCTCAACATCGCATATTGAATCCTGTTTGCAGTGTTATGTCTGACCGGCCTCTATCATTCTGGCTGACAGAGTACACCATAGATGGAATTTTCACATTACTGCAGATGTTTTTTTCGATCCTTCAAGACCAGGAATGACTGTACCGTCTTAAGCGTGTGAAATTTCAATACGACCAAAGGTTGAGGCAAAAAATACTACAATGTCCCAAAGTTAGAAAAGCCTTTGGTCGTTTCCATCCCAACGCTCATTCACAATGACATTCCAGCTGTCACCTCTTTAGACAATGCCAATCTGCTTGGTGCACACTTTGCGGCCAGCTCAACACTTCCAGATTGTGCTTTGTCTCCTCCTACACTTGAGTGCGTCGAACCTTGAATCGGACTAATCCACTTTCGCACTCGTGTAGTAGCAAGAGTTCTTAAAGATCTCAACAATGGTCCAGATGATATATTTTCCCTCCTTCCGAAGAGGTGTTTTTCCTCGCTGGCAAAACCACTGCGTAAGCTTTTTCATCAATTCTACTCTTTAGGACTCTTTCCGAGCAAATGGAAAACAGCATTTTTTCAGCCCATCCCTAAAAAAGTCGAATCTACTTCTTTCTCCTCCTACAAACCCATTGCACTACGTCCCTTCTCTCCAAGGTCATGGAAACGCTGATAAACCGTCAGCTCATGAAATATCTCGAAACACGAAAACTTCTCAATGATCGGCAATATGGTTTTCGTAGCAACAAGTCCACTGGTAATGGAACTAAAGCGTACCTCAATCTGGCGAATGCAAGCTAGTTGCACTTGATATTTCTAAGGCATTTGACAGAGTTTGGCATCAGGCTCTTTTGCCGAAAATGCGTGCTTTTGGGATCGATGACTCTCTTCTTCAATGGATTAGAAATTACCTTTCGGAACGTTCAATTCAAGTTGTCTTGGACGGTTTCAAGTCTGATATTCACAAAATAAATGCTGGTGTGCCCCAGGGCTATGTTCTGTCTCCGACATTCTTTTTAATTTTCATTAATGATCTCTTGTCTGCTACTTCTAATCCAATATATTCCTTGGCTGATTGCAGTTCTCTCTGCTTTTCATATTCATTCCCGGACTCATGTCCCTGCTCTTCGGTTGTAGAACGGGAACGGCAGCGTATGTTAAGCTCATTAAAATCTGATATTAACAGCATGACCAATTGGGGAACCACTAACAGAGTAGAATTTAATGCTTCCAAAACACAATACTGTCTGCTGTAGTCAAAGCGAAATTTAAATACCCAGCAATTATCAACGAATGGCACTTGCATCGTCGAAACTGAAAAACTTTCCATTCTCGGTATGTGTGCCAATGACAACTTACGTTGGAATGACCACATATTCGGTATCATAAAAAATGCTGCGAAATGTTTAGGTTTCCTCAAACGATGTAAGAAATATTATACCCTCTCTGATCTGACCTCAATATATAAGGCATTCATCCGCCCAAAATAGGAGTACAATACTCACATCTGGTCTGGTGCACCGAAAACATCTCTGCATCTGCTAGAACGTGCGATAAAACTCAGTCAATGGACACCCTCGAACACCGACGAAATGTCTCGTGTCTCACTTTGTTTTATCGCTATTTCCACTACCAGTGCTCCATAGAAATCGCCAGTTGCATCCCGCCCCTTCAACCTTGCGGAATGCCCTGCCGAGCTCTCTATTTCCTAGTCACTATAACATTCACACATTTAAAACCAACGTACATGGGTACCTATTCATCTTTCCTCCTTAAATTTCCTTCGCTCGCGCTGTATGCAAACAATTTAAGGGTACCTTAACCGCTTGTGCGCGCGCTACTTTATAAAAAAAAAAACAAAGACCTTGGAGAAGACCCAGGCTCTGGGACGCCGCGTATGTCAGCATCTGACATCTATAGGGATGATGCAGGATGACAATGGAGAATACACGCTGCTCCATTAAGGTCGGTAATTACAATACCGAGCCCTTCAATGTCAGAAAAGGACATAAACAAGGCGATGCGCTGTCAAGTGATTTTTTTCAATAACGTTCTTGAAAGAATTGTGCGAAACTCGTTAGTCAACTCCAGAAGTGCCATCTCTCAAAAGTCTGTTCAGTTGCTTGCATAGACAGACGATATTGCTATAACACGCAGCTGTTAGTGGAGTGTTTGCGACTGAGATGCGTTTAGCGGTCAACGAAGGAAAGCAAAGTAAATCTGGTCAACAAAGAGGTACAAACAACAGTGACGGCCAGGATAAAATGTCACGATAGGCAGCTACAACTTAGCGGTAGTAAGGAACTTTACCTGTCTCGGCACCGCTATCAACTCGGACAACGAGACCAGCGCGGAAATCATGCGAAGAATTATTCTTGCTAATTTTGTTGCTTCTTTTAGGCAATTGAGCACTAAAGCCCTCTCTAGAATAACCAAAAAGATTTTACATAAGACACTGTTCATCCCAGCCTTGCTCCCTGGCGTTTCGAACGAAAAGCTCATGATAATTTTCTGTTCCGTTTGCATCAATGGAGAATGGAGGAGCCGTTTCAATAGCAAATTGTACTGGCCCTCCTCAAGCGCATGGAGACCAGCGTTTCAGCTCGAAAAGTTCTCGAACCCGACCTAGAGGTGCAAAGCAGTCGAAGACGACCTCATATTAGGTGACGCACACAAGTAGAAACGAACCTCAGCCAATTTCGTGTACTCAACTGGAGGCAGCTGGCAAAAACTTGGTTGGAGAGGCATGTTAGCTGAGTAGTAGACGACCCATCTAATAACCTCGGATAATAACGAATCCGCTGTTGACGACTCTGGTGAACGATTGATGGACAGCGACCTTAGGATCTGTGCTTGGAATATTCGTTAACAAGCCACATGCTGCCGAACAATAAGCAAAAGCCCTTGACTGCTACCACGCAGATATCACCGTCATTTAGGAAGTGCGATGGGATGGGCCGACCACAAGGAGGATGAAAAACTGTGATATCTCTTATGGTTATTGTTATAGGGGACAGAAACAGCGCTTATTCGGGTGCAGATTTGTCATACGCAGCAGAAGGCTTGAGCTCCCGCAAGTGAGCGAGCATCTTATAGCAATCTGCACCAAGGCTAAATTCGCTAACATAAGCCTAATATGAGCCCACCAAAAAATGTTTTTACGGGCTTCTCGACAAGACAAATGAATAATGTCCTAAATGTGACGTTCAAATCGCACTAGGCGGCACGAAGTATCACTATAGCAAAACCCACGGTTTCCATGGCGGTCTACGGATCATCAAAAGCTAAATCAAATTGATAATTTTCCGATCGAGATAAGGCATGCCTTCAGAATTCTGGACTTCTGAACCTTCCTATCACTACCTTGTTGCAACCAATGTACGAATGTGGATCTCCAAAGTGCCCCACTAAAAATAACTGCTATGACAATATATAACGAAGAAAATCTGCCAGGATCTTCGCCGAACGTGTATTGCCAATTCTCTCAACAACTCCTATATTCCAACTGATGTGGTGGATTTCTCCCGACCAGCGTCAAGAAATCCCTGCTTTGATGAAGAATGCAGGCAAGCACATGCAGCTAACCAAGAAGCGTACAAAGCCGTGCTGCAACGAACGGGGAGAGGCGCTCGTGAGCTCTATATGAAAAAGAGGCGGGTAGAGCATCGGGTTCTCCAGAAATTGAAAAGAGAGCAATAGAAGCGCACATTCGAAGATAAGGGCTATTCCAAAATCAATCTCCGAAGTGAAAAATATTTTTTTAAAAAAACAAAAAACATTAATTTTTTGCACAAAATAGTATTATTAACATCTCAATTATTTTTCTACATAGTCTCCGTTTAAATCTATACATTTTTGGTAACGTGGGACGAGCTTTTGTATACTCTCCTTAAAAAATGGCACCGCCAGTGCGTTGAGGCATTGATTCACACTGTTCATAAGTTCCTCTTTACTTCCAAAATGTTGCGATGCAATGGATGATTTCAATTTTGGTAAAAGTTGATAATCACTTGGTGCCAAATCAGGACTGTAGGGAGGGTGATCAAAAATATCCCAATTGAACTTCTCCACTAAAGCTGTTGTGCGTGCAGCAGTCTGTGGTCGTGCATTGTCATGCAGAAGCACCACACCCCCTCAGAAAGTAGCAGACGACCTTGCTGCATTCGGCCACTACGTTCACTCTAAACGAGTCTCACACCTACAGTGAAGCCGAGCTGACCACGATAAATGTTTTCGTCCATAACGTGCCTTCCTCGTCAGCACTTAAACCATCCCGCCATACATCTCCACCCCACAACATTCCTCTTACATTTTACTACCAGAATGTAAGAGGTCTTCGCTCTAAAACCAATGCTGTCCTACGTCAATCGCATTCTCTTCCCTTTGATATTTACGCCTTGACTGAAACCAATTTGATTCCCGACATAAAAAAACAGGAATTGTTCCCCCCTACTTTTAATGTTTTTTTCGCGACGACGATCCTACCTGCCCACATGATGATTCCCTTCTCGAGGCGTCCTACTGGCGATTCACAGCAGCCTTAACTCTTCTCCCATTACCATCTCTTCATACTCTAAAGTCGACTTTGTCGCTATAAAAATATCACTTCCCTTCAAGTCCTTTTACGTTTTATGTTGCTACATCCTGCCAGCTCAACCTACCGAATCTTACCAACTTGTTGTCGATGCGATCGACTATTTAATTGACCTGTCTGACTCTACTGACGATATCTTTATTTTCGGCGACTTTAATCTTCCTCAGCTTCAGTGGATTCCATCAGACGATCAATCATTCTTCATCGCTTCAAATGCCAACTCAGCTAAGGAATGTCTCTTCTTAGATCGTTTAACAGACTCAAGTCTATGCCAAGTCAGTGGTGTATCCAACTATATGGGCAGGCAATTGGACCTTATTTTCACAACAGATTCAATTAACTCCTCAGTCTCACATTGTCCCCTATCTCTCTCTACAATCGACAACTACCACCCCCCCCCCCCTTCTACTTTCATTTTTTCATAACTCTTCTTTCCAGTCCACTCCTCCCACAACTCTCTCATCCTACGGCTTTCATAAAGCAAACTTTCACAAAATCAGTGACTATCTTAGCAGCTCCCACTTTAGCTTTCACAACCTAAACGTAAATGATGCCTTATCCATTTTTTATAAAGAAATATTTAATTCTTTTAGCCTTTACGTTCCGTTTTCCCGAATTACAACATCATCTACTAGTCCTCCCTGGTATAATCGCAAGCTTCGTTCCTTACGAAACAAGAGAAACAAGTTATGGGCTGTTTTCCTGCGTACCAGATCCTTTTCCGACTATTCCAACTATCTGGTGCTTATCTTCATTTTACCGAACTTTACGATTCCCTTTACCAGCGTTATCTTAATAATGCGCAAGTCAACCTTATAAATGACCCTAAGTCCTTTTACCAATTTGTTAACTACAAAAGAAAGTCCGATGGTTACCCTCCTTCCCTCTCTTTCAACAACAAGTCATCAACCGATCCATTCACCATTGCCAACCTATTTGCTAGCTTCTTTAAACAATCCTTCACCAACGACTCCTTTGTACCAGATCCATGCTATTTTCGTTACCTACTGAACTTCTTCAATGGCCCACTTCTCTCTCACATCTTGAACCCCTCCTATATCGAATATAAATTACACCAACTCAATGACGAATTTACACCCGGTCCAGATGGCCTCCCTGCCATATTTCTTAAAAAATGTTCTTCGTCTCTTTCCCTTGCCCTTTCTGATCTCTTTCGTCTATCCCTTTCACAAGGAGAATTTCATCAGGTTTGGAAAACCTCCTTTATAACCCCGATCCACAAAAAGGGATCAAAGAACGAAATAACAAACTATCGTCCAATCGCTATACTCTCCCATATACCCAAACTCGTTGAAAGTATTTTGTATGAAGCTCTAAGCTTCCAATGCAAATCACTTATTTCCCCTAGCCAACATGGCTTCCTAAAGGGTAGGTCAACCACCACAAATCTTGTTGAATTCGTATCCTTTGCCATCTCTGCCCTAGAGAACGGCAACGAAGTCGATGTAGTTGCAACCGATTTTAGCAAAGCCTTCGATAAAATCTCTCATCGATTAATACTCTTCAAATTGTCTGCCCTCGGCTTTGAGCCCATACTGTTAAAATGGATATCCTCTTACCTCGAAAACCGTTTTTGCAGTGTTCGTTTTAGGTCAGCCCACTCCGCTCCATTTTTGGCCACCTCAGGAGTTCCTCAAGGTGGCCATCTCGGTCCCCTTATTTTTACATGAACTATAAATGACCACAATAGGATCATCAAACACTCGTCCGTCTCCCTTTACGCCGATGATACCAAATTTTTAAAAACCATTTCCTCTCCCCATGACTCCTTCCTTCTTCAACAAGACGTTGATAGTTTTTCGATCTGGTGCCTCAAAAATTGTTTGGAACTTAATATCACCAAATGCCAATCAATCACCTTTTCACATAAGCGGCACAAATCTCCTCCCCGACTCTACCTTCTCCACAACCAACCTATCTCCTCCGTTGAATCTCTTCGCGACCTCGGCATTTTGTGTGATAGGGAGCTCAACTTCCGTTTGCATATGGATGGGATAATCCTTAAAGCCAACTCTGCACTAGGTTTTGTAAAACGATGGTCGAAAGAATTCACCAACCCATACGTGACCAGGTCCCTCTATATTTGCTTTGTTCGTCTCCTCCTAGAGTACGCCAGGCAAGTATGGTCCCCATATCATCGCGTTCATAACTCGAGAATCGAAAGCATCCAGCGCCGTTTTCTTCGATTCGCTCTTCGAGGTTTGCCCTGGGATGATCCTTTTACTCTGCCCCCCTATCAAAACCGTCTCAACCTTATTAACCTAAGCACACTTCATTCTTTCTGTTTTTAGTTTTGTTTTGACAGCTGATTGTTGTTGACGTGTTTGGCATCATGTTGAGTATGGACAAAAACGATTTTCGTTCTCTCATAAAACATTATTTTTTGAGAGGCAAAACGGCGAAGGAAACAAAAGAAAAGTTGGATAAATATTATGGGGCTAATGCTCCGTCAGATTACACCGTCAAATATTGGTTTCGAGAGTTTCGTGGTGGTCGCAACTCGACTACCGATCAAGTCTGCAGCGGCAGGCCCTCCGATGCGGTTACAGAGGACAATGTCAAAAAAAATACATGAAATGGTGTTGGCTGACCGGAAAGTGAAGGTGAGCGAGCTAGCAGATACCACGAAGATTAGTACTGAGCGCACACGCCATATTTTGGTCAATATTCTGCAATATGAAAAAGTTATTCTGCCGCTGCTCACTCCTGATCAAAAACACAAACGCGAGAGCACTTCGAAAGAGTGTTTGGACTTGCTGATGCGGAATCGGGCGGACTTTTGGCGTCGATTGGTAACTGTTGATGAAACTTGGATCCAGAGAACAGAATGAGTGCCCGGCAATGGACTGCAGCCGGCACGAGTGCTCCGAAGCGGCCCAGGGAGGCTCGATGGGTCGGAAAGGTTATGGCGTCGGTTTTCTGGGATTGTCATGGCATACTCTTCGTGGACTACCTCGAAAAAGGAAAAACCATCAACAGCGAGTATTACTGTGCATTATTGGAGCGATTGAATGCCGAAATCGCTGCAAAACGGCCTCATATGAAGTGAAAAAAACTTTTATTTTTGCAAGACAATGCGCCGGCGCACAAGAGCATCGCAACCACGGCTAAAATGAATGACTTACGGCTCCAATTGCTGTCGCATCCACCGTATTCGCCATAGATAAACTAACTAGATGTCAAACTCTACTAATACTTTTGCACAGACACACTGTAAGTGAATTCCAACACTTCTGCATCTTTGTAACTTTGGCAAAATTTGCTAGAAGGAGAGCAATTTACAAGTAAAATTGTTAGAATGAGAGCGATTTGCACGAATGTGTGTAATGGAGACGACATTTTTTTGATTAAAATGGGCGTGGTTTGTATAAAAGGAGAGGGAAATTGCCTTTGATGACAATTTACACGTATTCACAGATAGGGTCTCACGGACAGGGGCGATCAGTTGAAAACCGGTTTTGATTTTCCAATATCTGGAAAGTTTGCCATCTAGGTTAGTTTATCTATGGTATTCGCCCGATTTGGCTCCCTCGGACTATTATCTCTTCCCAAACCTCAAAAGATGGCTCATCAATAAAAAATTCAGCTCACGCGAGGAAATCATCGACGCCACGGAGGAGTATTTTGCAGACCTTCTGGAAAATTACTTTTCGGACGGGATCAAGAAGCTGGAAAATCGCTGGAATAAGTGTATCAAACTTAAAGAGGAATATAGTGAATAATATAAAAAAACATTTAAAAAAAAAAAAAATTTAATTCTCAAGGAGGTCACTTTTCACTCCATATAGTACACCATTTAAATTGTACCGAACCATCACTCATCACTGTATTGCCGTAAACAGCACATAACCGACGATGAATTTGAGCTGAGCCATTTCCTTCGGCTTGCAAAAAACGAATTAGACTTCGTACCTCACAGGCGGCGGGAGATGAAATGTTAAAACGGCTACTATTGGAAAAATACTGAACGAAAAGGGTCGAAACTTGGCATATTATTAGAGAATAATGTACTGGTTGCGACATGCAGAAACACGTCACCGAAGTGCACGTATGCATTGAATTTTAACACATCGGAGGTTGATTTTGGAATAGCCCTCGTATCCGACAAACAACGTCAACGTTTTATCAAAAGGTAACACGAATGTATCTGGGCAACAAGACATGTACAGAAGATTCTATTGAGATGAAGATGGAAGGAATATACTATTGAACTTAGACGACGACGTTAGCCGAAACGTTCTCTGTATTTTTACGTATGAAAACGTCATGAGTGTTATCAAGGTCCTTTCATGTGCTTTAACAGCTTTATCTGTACACAATTCCATGAGATCCTCAGGAAAAATTTTAAAAATAAACACACGACCATCAGTTATTTTTGTAATTTTTATTTTTAATGTTTTATGTATGAAAATTGTTTTGAAAATTATATTATTATTTATATATCGTAATTTGTTTTGTATAATTCAACTTATTTTTCTTTTTTCTCTTTCGCTAAAATTTCTTTTTCTCTTAATGTGTAAATTAACTTAAAATTTACATTCATGTCTATATAGTAGAACTTACAGTTTGTTGTTTTATTTTTATTTCCATTTTAATTTTTTTTACTTTTATATCATATAATTTTAATAAACATTATTTGAAAATTTATACATTTTCAGCAAATTAATTACTAATTATAAAAAAAAAAAACAAAAATTAATTTCTAAAGTAAAAGGAGACTAGCAGGTAGTTTTTTTTTTTCCACACTTCTTTTCATAATTTTAAACTATATCATTTGTGTACCCATAATTGTTTATTTTTAATTTTTTTTTTTTTTTTATATATATAATGTATAATTATTGTTGTTTTGCTTTAATAAAATTACTCTTAGAATAATTTATATTTAATTATCTTCGTTTTTATTGTATAAAAATTGTGCCATATCAAAAATTCGAGAGAACAAGCGAAAAATTAATTTTTGTATTTAATAATTGTATTTTGTTTTTATGTTTTTTTGTCATAGCAGCGTTCAAATAATTTTTCGCTTAAAAATTCAAAAATATTAATTTTTCATTTGGTTTTCTTTTTTCTTATGTGAAAAAATAAATTAAAATCAGTTTTTCTTTTTCTAATTAACGCTGTTTCCAGAGGAAGAACAAATCACAACTTTTTCTTAAGCAATATTCGCATTTCATTTAATTTCATTTTAATTTTTCTTTCCGTTCATTTTTAATTTTAATTAAGCAAATAAAAATGTTAAGTGTTCTTTTTTTTTAATATTTTATATTGTTTATAATTCTATAGAAAGAACTGTAATTAATTGCCCTAGAAAGGGGGATAACGAAAAAGCGAGATATGTAGGCATGAATTCGCAAGTTCAATTTATTTTTATATATAAATTAAAAATAATTGAAGGCAATTTAATTAAATTTTAAGATCGATTTTAAAAATGGAAACTACTGCCTCCAGCTAATAGCGTAGTTTCGGAATTTATCTAGAGGTATACTGGACCATAATACTTCACACATTTATGCGGAACTAACATTGAGTTGGACATCTTTCTGGCAGGTTATAGAGAAGAAAAAGAACAAGGTTTGAACAGCTATCAATGAAGGTTTTGCACACACTGCCCGACTCGAACTGCAACCAACTTCAGACTGCTATAATTTCCAAAAAGTTCATGACAGTCAGCTCAAATTTTGACACATGTCAGATAATTTTACTATTTACAAGCCTTTTAAACAATTTGCGTTTCAGTCGTGTTGAAAGATTTTTATCCTCGACGGAATTCAAACGTGAGTGTGGTTGCTTTATATTTGGCTGGAAAACAACAAGTAGCTATCGTTAGAGCCCTCCAGCACCTCAACGTGAATAAATCATTTGTGTCTCGAACCATAGCTCGTTACAGTGATACTGGCAGCGTTGCAAAACGCCATGGAGGTGGTCATAAAAAAACAGCAACATCGCCAGAAATGGTTCAGAAAGTGAAGGCTCGAATTAAGCGAAATCCACGTCGAAGTGGAAGAAAAGTGGCTCGAGAGCTCAACATATCGTTGGAACGGATGCAACACATACTGAAAAATGAGCTTGGGCTCAAGCCATTGAAGTTCCAAAAAGCACACGATCTTACACCACAACAGAAAAAAGTTAGAGTCGAAAGAGCGAAGGAGTTGCTACGCTTGCATGAAAGTGGTGAGTTGCCGAATTTGTTTTTTTCCGATGAGTCGCCATTTGTTATTGAGCAATATGTCAACAAACAAAATGACCGTGTTTACTTGCCAGAGAGGTCCTTCGAAAATTTACACCTTCGGACGGCCACCAGAAAGCAGGCAGCACCAATGATGATGCTTTGGGCCGCCATAACCGCCGATGGTCGCTCTTCGCTCGTATTTTTGGACCGTGGCGTCAAAATTAATGCGATGGTATACCGTGAAACTGTCTTAGAGGCAGTATTGAAGCCTTGGGCAAACAATCATTTCGGTCGGAGACCGTGGACATTTCAACAAGACTCGGCACCGTCTCACAAGGCGCGCGTCAACGAAGATTGGTTAAAAAACAATGTTCCACAGTTCATTCCTTCGACACAATGGATTGCAAATTCTTCGGATGGAAATCCGTTGGACTTCTCTGTCTGGGGTATTTTGAAGGCGAAGGTTGGCACTAAAAAATACCAAAGGTTGGGCCACCTCAAACAACCACTTCGCCGGGAATGGGCCAAAATACTGCAGAGCCACTTGCGTGCAGCGTGCGATGCTTTCTTCGGCCGTCTCAAGGCCATTATTCGCGCCAAAGGTGGACATATTGAAAACTACTGATACAATTTGAAAATTGATGTATTTTCCAACATTTTATGCTTTGGCACAATAAAATTTATCAAAAAATAAAAAAACTATAGCATTTTAAAAAGTTGGAGTTCGAGTCAGGCACCCTGTAGATAGGTAGAAGAGGCGGTTTGAATCCGAATTGCCTACGTGGCTTACCTAGTTTTTGAAAAGTGTTATAGAGAAGTCTCTAAGTCCATCCTGTGGAAATAATGATAAAAAGAAGTATCCTTTACTGAGGTCTCTTCAAGTGACTTCAAGAATGGCTTGCCATCGAATTAAGGCTTCTCTCTCTGTTACTGACTGGGCGCTGGGTGTGCGATTAGGATAGGCACTAACCCGTGGTGTAACTAAAAATAAACTAAACTGGATGGCAAACTCTAGCAATACTTTAACAATAGAACGTCCCCATTCACAATCAATGGAAAGGAT
Organism: Volucella zonaria; assembly: GCA_963966105.1. Classification (NCBI taxonomy): domain Eukaryota; kingdom Metazoa; phylum Arthropoda; class Insecta; order Diptera; family Syrphidae; genus Volucella; species Volucella zonaria. The sequence continues at coordinate 125,744,190 of OZ014533.1, forward strand.
GTTTTGTAAAGGCTCTGGAAAATACCTTCTCGTGGTGACCACCGGTTATGTTGAGGAACAGGAAAAGAGCAATACCATAATGCTCTGTCGGAAATGACTAACTCTCAGAAGTGGGTCGTACGGCGAACAAATTTATGTTATTGAATGAGCTATGACTTCAATATTCTGCTTTAACGTAACTGGAGTTGAGATCAAGTATTATGCAGGACTAGTCAGGATGCTTTAATAGGGATGGATGGCGGCCACTCTCATACGAGTATACTCAAAAGGATCTTATGTTGTGCGTGGAATACCCGTCCACCTAAAAGCCTCATTGTTGCGGACAGCGACGGTTTGACTGTTGTCGACTCTGCAAAATGAAACAAATGAAAATAACTCTCAGATCCGCACATTATATAGGGTGCGGCAGAACCAATCTAGCAGTTTGGCGGAGCAAGTGTTCGGGCGGTGGTGCTGGTAAGCAGCTGCACTAGGTTTGGACCGGAGTACATCTGTGATTGCGACGCAATGAGCTTTTCGGCGACGCTTTAACTTTCCGCGCAATAATGCTGTTCCTACTGCGAACACTGGATTCAGCAGTTGGTGGAAACTGGTAGTACACTAAGAACAGATATACATGGCCGACGAAGATCCATCAGAACACCAGAAAATGTGGGGCTAGTGAGAGCAGCACTCGAGCAATCGCCAAGATGTTCTGATCGAAGACACGCTATTGCATTGGGGGTTTTAGACCGCAGTTTGAGGAGGATTCTGCATTTACATTTGAATTTCCATCCCTTCGAAATAATGATGGTTCAAGAATTGAACCCAGCAGACTACGTCAACCGTCAAAATCTGTGTGAAGAAATGCTTGCAGCGATCCCTTCTGAGGCAGCATTCTTCAGCGGCGACGGGGCACATTTTCACGTAAGTGGGATTGTTAATACAGAAAATTTTCGCTACTGGGCTGAAAACAACCCCCAAATTGTTCACGAAAGACCGGTACATTCTCCTAAACTATTGCTGTGGTGTGCCGTATCACAATTTGGCGTTATTAGTCCGTACTTCTTTGAAGAGGGAGGCGTGACCGTGATTTCCGGGCGTTGTGTTTCAATGTTACAAAATTTTCTGCAGGTCCGACTGGAAGTGGTTGTTGAAAAAGAGGGATTAGGGGATGTTTGGTTCCAACAGGATGAGGTTACAGCCCACACAGCCCGAAATTCTTTAAATGCTTTAAGAAAAAGGTTTCTCGGACGTCTAGTGTCTTTGAGAGGTGACGCAGGGTGGCCTGCGCGGTCGCTGGATTTAAGCATAAGCGGCTTCTTTCTTTAGGGATATCTTAAGGAAAAAGTGTGAAAGTGAAAAAGTGCGAATTGTTCAAGAAGTGAACGCGACACCCCTCGAAATCTGTCAACGGGCTGCTCAAAACTTTAGAAATCGGCTCCAGCAATGTATTGCAGCTAACTGCCGCCATCTTAAAGACATTATTTTTAAAAATTAATGCGTATAAAATGGTAAGTTCTACGGATTTTAAAAAGAAAAACATTTATTTCATATACGAGTATACCCTGGTTTTTTTTTTATAACTCTTCAAAACTGCTCAACTGTTTCTGCCGCATCCTGTAACTCGTATCATAGAATGCGGCAAAGTTTGTTAAGAAATTTTGAATTTTCTGTTCGCCGGATAACGCCTTGTTACAATTCGCACATCAGCCTGATATGCGCTCACGCTCCCACAGAAAAAATAGACGATGCTACCAGGGACTTTTTATATGAGCTCCGCGAGCAAACCAAGGAGCAATGCCCTAAATATTATGCTAAAATTCTTTGATTCATCCAATTACTTATCATGGCTCAATTGACCTAAGACACTCCACAAGGTGTATAGATATTTCAACAATGTAAACCTTAGAACCACTAGATAGTTGCAGCATTATTTCTACCCATTAACCACCCGTCTACGTCGCAATGACCTGCACCAAATGCTGAAGTGACATCGATTCCAAGAAACCTTCAGAAATGTCACGGGTGGGCCGAGTTCCACCAAAAGAAGCCCGCAAAACGCCTACGTTACATCCAAATCGCCTACGAACCAGCGCTGCATAGAAGGACCACAGCGGGACATACGCCTTGGAAATAGAAGAGACAAGAAGCGTATCGGCCTCTACGACTAAAAAAACAAAGCATGAGAAGCGAGCGAGTTTTACCAAGAGGTAAAGAGAACATGTCAAGCCAAAAACATTGAACAGAAACTTATAAAGATGAGTTGAGGTAGAAAATCACTTTTGCCGACTATTAAACGGCGTGGACGACTCTATCTTGAAAGGGAAAATTTTTGCTCATCCGACCAAAATTAAATGAAGAGAGCAATATCGAAACCAAAGCACAGCAAGGCTACCAGCCCGTGCCTATTTGGAGCACCAGTTATTTAAAGCAGCAGGAGTCATGCTTTGAATGCCTTGTCGCGCCAGATAGGCTTAAAAGTCAAAGATTCTATGGTTCTAGAATGAGCCCAGGTGAGGCGACAAACTAAGCGCCTAAAACGTCCAAAATAGACGTAAGATGGTTCTCAGTACGGAGGTGAACCCTATGGATATTATGGTACACGCAATAGCGATAATCCACTAGTGGTTTTCTCGACCTCGGCCGGGGCACAGATTCTTGAGGCCCCAATAAAAATACTCAAGAAAACCCAGGAGTTGCTACATCACTTGAATCCGATGACTCCTGCGGCTCTTTCTACGAGACGATGGGCAGAATACCGTAGAGCCTCTGCCTATTACGATTAAAATCCATCAGAATAGACAAGTTGAAAGAGGCTAATAACTTATATGCATTGTTAGTTAGGAAGTGTCCAACAAAAGAAAAAAGAAGAGGAAAAGAAGATGTGAGGGAAACGCACGGCTAAAACGGCAAGTGCTGTCGAAGACGCGAGTGCTAAAAGTCCATTCCTTCAGCGGCAACAGAAACAGAAATATGTCGGCGGTAGTGACACCCACTGTAACCAACCAGCCGGAACTGAAACTACATCCTCTTCTTCCGTCCTGAACTCTTGCAAAAAGAAAAAAAAGTTTCTAGCACTCCCTGTGTTGATGGATCTTTCCGCGCACGATTCCCGGATGAAACCGGTGTTGCGTCCAACAAAGGCTCCAGTTTCGGTGTACGGAAATCGAATGAAAAGGCCAAACCCGTCGATGAAAACTAAACTAGCGGTAGTTTTGCTGGTGCTACAATCAGCAAAAGTCGTAGTTCTGATTCGGTGAAATCCACGCTATGAAACAACTCTTCCTGGTGCCCTTCCACTCGGATAAGATCCGGCTGCAACCAGCAAAAGTTACAGTTCGGGTGAACGGGGGACGTGACGGCCGCACCTATAAGGATGCCGCTATCACCTCTCTGGCGCTTCGAATTAAGAAGGATTGCAATGAAAACATTCTGAACGCAGCGTGAAACTCTGTGTTGATCAACTGTGGGAGCAGCTAGTCCCAGCAGACATAGTTTCTTTCAAGCAGAGTACTGCGATATGGAAAACAGAACTCTTCGATTGAAGTACTCCATAGATGGGCTGATGCGCCTTCGTACCCAGAACCCTGTACTCGACGCTGAAAAGTGGAAAGGCTACTCTCACAAGGAGAGAAAGAATCGGGAAAACAAAGCCGGCTCTTCTCTTGTTGTAGGCTTAGGCCACTAAATCTGTGTATAACTCACGCCGTTGTCTTCATCTTGGAAGAGCTAATTTCCTCTTCGTTTCGAGTGTAAGCGAGAGTCGAAAACCCCAGTATTATCTATTATACGGGTATCTACTCAGACCAACCTTCAACATTTCAAGTCCGTCACTACATTCCTATATAGGAGGCTTTCCATATTGAATCCAAAACAGCACATGACATCCATACAGAAATCATAGGTGTGGAATTAATGCATCTATGGTTTCGAATGTAAACGGTTCTCAATTAAGAATTATACATTTTAAATGTGAACGCGCCCTTAATGTTTTTTGTGAACTGTCATTACTATTTTGCTTGTCAATGTCTACCATGTTTCAATACTCGTACGAGCAACGTTTACAAATTATTGATATTGATTATCAAAATAAAAATGTATAGTCCTTAATGGAAAACCCGATGTACATAAGGAGTTTCACCACTATACGACGGGCAATCGGAAAGACCAAGAACTTGTCTTTTGTGGCAAATTCAATCTCACTATCTACTGGTAAACTTCAGCAATTTTGAAGGTAAGCTGCGAAACGAATGGATAATGGCACAAATTCGTAGTTGCATCAGCATATTTTTTCTATGATTCGGAACTACCGTCACCACGGAAGGCAGCAGCTGAACTCATTCAATACTATGATTCCGGAGAAATGGGACTATGCTGCGATCAGAATATATTTGTTCCGAAAGTAAGTAATCGGTAAGTTCGAGAATTCTATCGAATGCGAGTTCTCGACCTGGTTGAGGAGAAGGAATCCACCGAAAACCAACTGAAACGATTCAAGGCAAGTCCAACAGTACTTTCACTAAGCTCAGGACAAAAGAAATCTAGAGACAGCTGTTCAGAACCCGAACGGTAGCTTCACCAAGTGTTTTGAACTGGCATGTCCAGCTTGAAAGCAATACTGCAGATCGCCGGTTCCTTGGTGGAACGCAAATCTGCAGCGTCTACGTAGACAAACCAGAAAACTTCTAAACAGGTCACTTAAGACTAATTTGGAGTAAGACTGAAGTCCAATACGAATTTCGAAGAGTGCCTCTTATAAAGACTTTTGCGAAAAGATCGAAACCTCCCAGTTAAGGTCCTCAGAAGTGGAAATCCAATATGTGAGGCACTTGCATCTCACCAATTTTCATGCAGGCTCGCAGGCTTTGCTTAATTTCGTGGGGGATCGGTTTTGGATCGGAAGAAAGTTGTTTAGGCAAGTACAGGCCGAAACGTTCAGAGCAACTAATGGGAAATTTGCCGATCCTAACTTCATGGAAGAGTCGTGGAACGCAACCCTATAAAACCTACATTGCAGTGTTTGCCTGTTTCTCCACCAAAAGCTGTGCATCTGGAGTTCGTTGTAGATCTCACATCCGACGAACTTACTGCAGCGCTAAAGCGATCGATGGGTCGAAGTGGTTCTCCAATTAAAATCTATTGCAACAACGCAACCAGCTTTGTGGAAGCCAGGACAAAACTGTTGGAATTCCGAAACAAGTTTTTTGCAAATTGTAGTAAAAATATAGTTTTAAATTCCGCTGCAGAAAAGATGATTGAGTTCAACTTCATCCCTCCCCGAGCATCACACTTCGGAGGGCTTTGGGAAGCTGCAGTAAAGTCAACAAAGGGAGCGATGTACAAAACCTTGGATAGCGCGCTTTTGACGTTTGAAGAATTGGCGACAGCACTGGCCGAAATCAAGGGAATTTCAAATTCGAGACCTATTACTACAATGTCTTCAGACCCTGGTGATGTCAGCGCATTGAGTCCAGGACGCTTTTTGATTGGATCTCCTATTAACTCCTTTCATGAACCAACTTTTGTATATGATAATTTTTCTTATCTTGCTACCGTGTATCAGAAATCAAACGGCCGAGTACATAAAACATCTACAGGCTCGCTTCATGTGGTATACTATGCAGCCCAACATCAAATAAGGAAGTCTAGTAATAGTCCACGAAGATAATCTGCCTCCTTACAAGTAGGCTCTGGGCCAGAGCAATAAAAGCCATCAAGAAAGACGACGTCAATGTGCGAGTTGGCGAGTTCAAAACTGGTTCCGGAATCTATCCACGTCTCATCACAAAAGCGGCTCCTCTCCCAAGTGAAGATGATTGATGGGTACGGCGCGTCAACGTGGCCGGAATGTTCTCGCCAAATATTCAAATGAGCTTTAAAAATAAATATGGTAATTCGTCTAAAAATTGTGTGCTTCCTTTTCCCCTCCACTTGTATTCACCACACCCACAATCGATCCCACCTCAAATCCATCCCATACATTCAACCAATTTTATTCGATGTGCAACCTTCAATGCGTCCACTCATAAATTCAAATAAAATTTTCAGCCAACATACAACATTCACCAAACCAACAACAGTTGGTGTAACTGTTTGCTCACCCTTTAGGTTTAACTTACTGAGCCAAGCGAACAGGTTCTTCCTGACAACCTGAAACTGCAGGTGGTCCCGCAGGGCCCTCCAAGGAGGTAACAGGGTAGCCAAAAATCTCTTTTTATGTTTTTGGGCTCGCTCAGGGAATTTAAGTACTCTTAAAATGCTTGCACACAACGGGGGCGTAGGAAAATCAAGGAGGATGGAAAGAGAGGTACCGGTGAACATTGGTTTTAAATGTTTGAAGGTTATAATGACTAGGAAATAAAGAGCTAGGCAGGGCATTCCATAAGCGAGCTGTATGGCTTAGTAACGAATCACGATATTTCAAAGTATGCCCGAAGGTGGGCTTGAGGGTATACTGATGCGCATTCATAGCGGGGCGGGTGTTACGGGTAAAAGTTAGAAGGGGTGGAATGCTACTGGCAATTTCGGAGGAGGACCGGTGGTGAAAATAGCGATAAAACAGAGTGAGACACGAGACATTACGGCGGTGTTCGAGGGTGTCCATTGCTTGAATGATATTAGTATCACCTATGAGTTTTATCGCACGGTTTTGAATCCTATCTAACAGGTGCAGAGATGTTTTGGGCGCACCCGACCAGATGTGGGAATTGTACTCCAATTTCGGGCGGATAAACGCCTTATACGAATATATTGAGGCCAGATCAGAGGGGGTGAAATACATCGCTTGAGGAAACCTAGAAATTTCGCAGCGTTTTACACGACACCAAATATGTAATCATTCCAACGTAAATTTTCATTGACACACATACCGAGAATGGAAAGTTTATCGGTTTCAACGATGCAAGTGCCATTCATGGACAACGGCTGGGTGTTTAAATTTCGCTTTAACGACAGCAGACAGCATTGTGTTTTGGAAGCATTAAATTCTACTCTGTTAGTGGTTCCCCAATTAGTTATGCTGTCAATATCAGAATTTAATGAGCTTAACATACGCTGGCGTTCCCGTTCTACAGCCGAAGAGCAGGGACGTGAGTCCGGGAACGAATATGAAAAGCAGAGAGTACTGTCGTCAGCAAAGCAATATATTGAATTGGAAATAGCAGAAAAGAGATCGTTAAAAAGAGTGACGGAGACAGAACGGAGCCCTGGGGTACACCAGCATTTGTTTTGTTAATATCAGACTTGAAACCATCCAAGACAACTTGAATTGAACATTCCGAACGACAATTTCTAATCCATTGCGGAAGAGAGTCATCGATCCCAAAGGCACGCATTTCCGACAAAAGAGCCTGATGCCAAACTTTGTCAAATGCCTTGGAAATATCAAGTGCAACTATCTTGATTGAGGCACGCTTTGGTTCCATTTTTCGGTGAGAGATGCCGCCAAATCACCAGTGGACCTGTTGCTACGAAAACCATATTGCCGGTCATTGCGAAGTTTTCGTGTTTCGAGATATTTCATGAGCTGACGGTTTATCAGCGTTTCCATGAACTTGGAGAGAAGGGACGTAAGTGCAATGGGTCTGCAGGAGGAGAGAGAAGAAGATTCGCCTTTTTTAGGGACGGGCTGGACAAATGCTGTTTTCCATATGCTCGGAAGTGTCCTAAAAGTAGGATTGATGAAAAAGCTAACGCAGTGGTTTTGCCAGCGTGGAAGAACACCTCTTCAGAAGAAGGGGAGATATACCATCTGGACCAGCGGACTTATGAATGTTAAGATCTTTAAGAAATCTTGCTACTACACGAGTTCGAAAGTGGGTTAGTCCCATTGAAAATTCCTCGCACTCAAGTGTAGGCGGGGACAAAGCACAATTTGGGAGTGTTGAGCTAGCCGCAAAGTGTACAGCAAACAGACTGGCCTTGTCTAAAGAGCTGACAGCTGGAATGTCATTATAAATGAGTGTTGGGATGGAGGATGAGGCAGAATTTCTAATATTCTTGACGAACGACCAAAAATTTTTACTAACTTTGGGACATTGTAGTATTTCCTGCCTCAGTTTTTGGTCGTATTGGAATTTTACACGGTTATGTACTATAAGACGTTGCAGTCATTTCTGGATCGCTTAAACATTTTTCGGTTTTCCTCTGTTGGGTTGGTCTTGAAGGACCGAAAAAACATTTCGCTGACCCTGACAGCCTCCTTACAGCTCTTCATCCGACGAGGGATAAAGGATCTCATTTCAAAGAGAATAGTGTCAGTGATCATATCAGTAGCGGCATCCACGTCGTTATCGAGGAAACATAACGACCGGTTGAAATTCCTAAAGAAGCTGTTAAGATCGCTCCAGTTGGCTTTCTCGTATTGCTATACCGTTCTTTGAGGAATCTTTTCTCTAATTGTGTGGTCGGTGTACGAGAAATTAGCTGATATAATACAATGGTCCGACGAGTCTAGAGGTGAGAGCACATCAACGATGTACTTATCAGGGTGAGAAGTTAAAAACAAGTTCAGGGTGTTGGCGGTATGACTTCGCGTGGGCTCATTTATAATCTGCGTTAAGTTGTTTTCTGCAGCGAAGTTCTCAACACACCGTCCTTCGGGTGTTGTTTGTCCAGAATGTCGAAGCCACCCAGAATTGTGTGTATTGAAATGGCCTGCAATAACGATTTCAGTATGGGGGTCCAGGGATACAATTCTTTGAATGGAGTCAGATAGCGCATCAAACTCGTTAAAAGTCGAATTGCTGTCCAGTTTAGAGCTTCTGTAAATAAAGCAGTAGTGGATAATTTGCTTACGGATATGGAATGTTAACCACATGAAATTGAATTCCGGGTTGGAACAGGGACTATATTGTGGTGGAATTTGGTAAGCCACATCAAAACGCACGAGAAGAATAATGGCACTAGCTCATAGCCAAGTAGCTTCAGATCAGCGTTATCTGTGTGGTGTGGGCGGGGATCTAGCTGTGTTTCACTAAGTGCCAAAATAGCTGGTCTGTACTTACAGACGTACGCAGAAAAGTGATTATTTTTAAGCGCGCGTATATTGGCAATATCCACTCTGAATTCCCGAGTCATTATAAAAAAATACGAGAATTGTGTAAATTATAGTACTTGTATGAATATTATAGTCCGATACCTACTTGTGGAAAAATGTTTACTAAATCTATCTAAAATGTTAAACTTTTTTTCCTAAAAATGAGGAGAAAACTAAGACGAAACCTTGCAACCCTTTTAAAAATTAGTAAACTAAATTATTATAATGTATTTTAAAATATTTCAAAACTTATCGCGGTGTTAAACTCTATTCGTGTTTCATTTAGTTGAATACTCTATACGAGTAGGTAGTATAGTATTTCTCTTTCCATTTTCTTCATATTTGTTGTCATTTTTTCAATAATTCTTATTTTTAATATTTTCTTTATGTTTTGTTGTATTTTCATTGGTAAAAAAGTATAAAAATGTGTGTTTCTGTTCAATTGTTTTCAGTTTTATTTCGATTTGTTTGTTTTTTTTTTTGTTTTTTTTTTGGTTTTGGAGTTTTCTTATTTATTGAAAGAATTAAACAAAAAAAACAAAAAAAACATTATGGTTAACGGTTTACAAATGGTGGATTCGAGGAAACCACTGTTTCGACATTTACATTTTGAAAATTCAAAGTGAAATTGGAGGCAAAGTTGAGAGGACACATATTGGCTGTTGCTTACTTTTTATGTTTGCTTCTTTATTTCGATATTGAGTAGAGCTAATTTTTAGGACAATGGAATAAATATTGTTTCTTGTATTTGTTTTATGTTTTTTTTTTTTGGTTTTTTTGGTTTTTTAATTAGTGATTATGTTTACACCTATATGGAGAATTACTGATATTTCTACTTTCGTTTTAATTATTTATTATTTTTTTTTAATTTTTTTATTTTTACAGGAATTTTTTAACTTAAGAAAAGAGGCAAATTTAAATGAAGGAAAATTTTTACTTTTACCTGAAAATGAGGGTTTTGGAATTACATATTGTATATTTGAGAGAAAAAATAAAATTATTCACATTTATACATGGTAGAGAGTTTCGGGTCATATTTTTGTTTTCTTTCTTTTCGCATCTTTTGTATATAAACTTTTTTTTTTTTTAAAATATTACTCGTACTTTTCTGTTTTTAACGTTTTTCTTTCGAATATTGTAGTGTTTTTTGTGTTTTTTTTTTTTTTTCGTTTCTAGTTTTTAATTGTTATTTGCAGGTTTTCTATAGACTCTATATTTTGTGATTTCTACTTGAATTTCTTAGGACCATTTACGATTGCACATGATTCGTATTTGTTATGTTTTTTAATTTCTTTTTCTACTAATTTATGCTATGTACCATTTCCACTTAAGAGTTTTGCTATCTATCTATGGGTGAGTGGGTTACAATTTTATTCGTTTTTTTTTTTTTTTTGTCAATTTTTTATCGTTAATTCTATTTTACTTAAAGCACATTCAAGACAATCTATGTATATGTATGTTTATTTGATATAATTGTTTCTGTTTGAATTTTATGTGGGCTTGGTTGGGGTGATAATGGCACAGCTATTTAATTGTTCACAATTTATTTTAATTTGTTTTACGTAGTAGCTATAATTTTATAATCTTCATTTTATTAGTGAATACTTTCTAAAAAAAAAATACAATAAATTAATAAAATGCTAAAACAAAAAAGAAAAAAACAAGTGTTAAAAACAACGTACACTTGGCAACACCATAATATATTCAAATTATTCGTTCTGATCGGGGCAGACCTAAAATGACACTTATTGGAAAACCAGCGTCTTTGTAAAGAACAAGCTTACTAGAGGTGAATGGTGTTCAAATTCCGCAAACTGTAGAGGAAGGTGTAAGTAGTGGATATTTCCGTCAATGCAGAAAGAATCATAAGTTCACTTACCAGCTGCAGAGGATGTCATTGGTTGCAACTGAGTGTACAATGTAAAAAATAAAAATGGAGGACGGCGTTGAATATTTTAAATCTCGTCTGGTCGCAAGAGGCTGTAGTCAGCAATTCGGTGTCAACTACTCGGAAACTCTTTCAATTGTCATTCGCATGGTTTTTGCCCTGGCTTGCGACCATAAGTTTCATCTTAACCAGATGAATGCGTCTTCGGCGTACCTGAACATTGAACTCCACGACAATGTCTAAATGAGACAGCCTGAATATTTTGTCAACAAAAACTCTCCAAATTGTGTTCCTTTTTTTTATAATTGGCGTGCGCTCAATGGACTTTGCGTATCCTTAAAATGTTTACACACAGCACAGGCGAGGGAAAGTTAGGGTGGAAAGAAAGAGTGATACCGTGATACCGATGTCATAGGTTTTGAATGTTTGCTCGTTATAATGACTAGGAAATAAAGAGCTCGGCAAGTTATTCCAGAAGCGAATTGTACGTCTTCTGAAAGAATAACGATATTTCAGAGTACTCGTATGTCCAAAAGTGATATGATGCGCATTCATCGCAAGACGGCTTTTACGATTGAAGGTTTAAAGGGGCGTCGTAATTTCGATGAAGCACTGGTGCTTAAAATAGCGATAAAACAAGGTGAGGTAAGAAACATTATGTCGGTGATCGAGGGTGTGACTTTACTGTGCAATATTCGTGTGACCTATGAATCTTACCGTATCACTTTGAGTCCTATTTAGGAAGCGCAGAATTGTCTTAGAGGCACCTGACCTGATGTGGGCCTAGTTCTCCGATTATATATTGCGTCCAGATCAGAGGGGGTAAAATATTTCTTACATCGCTTGAGGAATCTAGATATTTCGCAGCATTTTTGCCGACATCGAATGTGTGGTCATTCCAATGTAAGTTGTCATTAGCACACATACTGAGAATGGAACGTTTTTCGATTTCAACGATGCAAGCACCATTCATGGATAATGTTTGCGTGCTTAAATGTCGACTTGACGACAGCAGACACCATTATGTTTTGGAAGAATTCCACTTGGTTAGTGGCTCCCCGTGTAGTAATGCTGTTAATATCGGAGTTTAACATACGCCGTCGTTAACGTTCCATGGCCTATGAGCAGTGTCGTGAGTCCGTGAACGAATATGAAAAGCAGAGCGTATTGACGCCAGCAAAGGATATACTGGATTAAAAGTAGCAAACAAGAGATTATTGATGAAAATTACAATAAAAAGAGCCGTGGAGTCAGAATGGAGCCCTGGGGCACATCAGCATTTATTCTGTGAATATCAGACTCGAAACCGCCCTAGACAACTTGAAGTGAACGTTTCGAAAGGTAATTTCTAATGCAGATTCGTCGATCTCAAATGCATGCATTTTTGCCAAAAGAGCCTGATGCCAAACTCTATCAAATGCCTTAGAAATATCACGTGCAACTATCTAGCTTTCGTCAGATTGGTGTAGACTTTGGCCCCATTTATCAAATAGCCAGTAGACCTGTTGCTTCGAAAACCGTACCTTAGCTCATTGAGAAGTTTTCGTGTTTCGAGATATTTTATGAGTTGACGGCTTATCAGCGCTTTAAAGAACTTGGAAAGAAGGGATGTACGTGTTCTGAAATTAAATAAGGTGCTTTATGGGTGGAAGTACAGTAGGCGTAAATGGAATGACCAGATTCCGTTTTGAAGCTTTTCAGCGTGTGCGTTAGTGAGGTATGTGTCTCCACAAGTATTTAAATCCAGTCGCTGTCAACGTTGATGATCTTATTTTAGCTACAATAGTTCCAATTTGAACGAGTTATCCAAGATAAAAACTCAAAAATACCAGATTTCCTCATAATGGAAACTAATCGTGAGGGTGATGCAGGTGCTATTGCCGTCTGTACATGCGGCAGTACTTGGCTAATCTTTTGAAACAATAAGACATAGAGAATTGTTCGAACGGTTCGAGGGTCTCAATACGATCTGACATCCTGTACTCAGTTTGTAAACGATACTCACATTGATCATAAAATGGGTGCAAAACGTATACATACTACGTTACCTGAACGGAACAATGGACAAAGAGCTGCATTACTACGAAATTGGGAACCCTATCGAATGTTACGCTGATGCTGGTTAGGATGATTATGTCAGCGACAAGAAGTCATACCTTGGATGCGTATTTATTGAAGCATCAAACGTGTTTTCATGGGAATTCTAAAAGTAAAATATAGTGACTTCTAGCAAGCTATTTATATAAAGAAGTTGCTTAATGAAGTTGGTTTTCGTGACATAACTCCTGTGATAATCACAGCTCTCAACATTTGGAAAAGACCCCTATTTGCCACGCCCATATCATATTGACATAAAATAAACTACGGGCTAAAACTCCAAGAATTCAAATAATAAGACCGTACTTTGATCAATTTAAAATATAAAATTTGAAAGCTTGCCTTAAAAATTTATTTCCTATTTTTCGGAGTACGGTCCAGGGATCGAACCCAAACCTTTGACATAGAAGTTGACGAACTTAGCAACGTGCCAACACTGTGATGTTTCAATTGTCATTATCTCTTCTCATGATAGAGAGAGCGGAGAATCTTAAAAAAGAAAAGAGGATCGACAAAGGCAACCAGTAAAAGTCCCCTTTTAAAGGCGCCGTAAGAGTAATCACTGCTTTGAGACTATACTCGGAGAAAGTGAGAAATGAACAACTGTCAATGTGGAAATACTTTCAGTCCACTTACAGGATTGTGTGAAGAGTTCTGCACTGATTTCAAGAATCACGACGAATATAAAACACTGGCTCTGAGAAACAGTTTGTGGCGTTTTTGGGGTCAGATCCAAATAATTCTAAAACGGCTGATTACATTGGCAACTGTCACTCGTTTGAAAGGTGACAGTTTAATCTTGAATTTGTGTATATACACATTTTTTTTTGTTTTGTAGTGGTTACAAAGAGAGCCTTTTGCTATACACGCTACTGCTGTTTATGGAGAAAGAACTTTATCGGAATCCACATCTCGGAAATGCTGGTTCGCTTCCGTTCTGGCAATTTTGTTTTTAAAAATAATTCAATAAGCCAAAAAACTAATGAAATTGTGGGAAAGGTCCAGTCAGACAGGTATCTCAGTACTGTCGATACTGGTATGGAGCTAGGCATTGACCTTTGTGGTCTTAAGCCGTTTACAGAAAGCTGTAATTCAGCGTGAAAAACATGATGGACAGAGTCACAACCAGTGATGGAAAATGGATCATGTACAAGAATCAGAAGCTTCAAAGATCTTGGTCAAACAATAGTAAGCCGTCACAGGCTTTTACGAAGCCAGGATTGAGAGGGCAGAAGATGATGCTGTGTGTGGTAGGACTGGAAGGGAATCATCTACCATGAGGTGCTTCCAAATGGTCAAATGGTTAATTATCAACTCTACTCTGAACAACGCGAGATATTACACCAGGCAATAGAAAGAAAATGGCCCTAATTGATCAATAGAAAAGGTGTTGCCTTTTATCACGACAACGCCAGACCACACACTTCTATGATGAGCCGTCAGAAATTGCAAGGGCTTAGATAGGAGGTTTTGATGCAACCACTGTGTAGTCCAGACATAGTGTCCTCTGATTAGCACTTAATCCGATCTCTATAGAACTCTCTCAAACCTTCTCGGTATTTCAAAAGGTCGGCTCCACATGAATAAAGGAGCGTAGTGGAGGAATCATTAAACGAAAATGGTGGTAAAGAACAAGAACAAGCAAGCCTTTGAAGCGTGGACTAAGTACCCCGGAAATAACCAAACCGATAAAGTGGGTCTTGAGTTAGACCATGAATTTTGCAAAAATCGTTGCAATTGCAGTAGAGGCTTTATATCGGGAACTAGAAAGGGTACCTTCACAACATATAAGCAGGCGACAAGCAATAGAGGAAATGCAACGTCGAAGAGAACTAGAAAATGACCATTTACATTTTTAAGATTGCGGCGCAACGAAGAAAAACCTCCCAAGAAATTCAATCGACGAAATGTATTGAAGATGAACAGGGAAACCTTCTTATGAGGAACAAAATAATTCATAATAGATAGAATGAGTACTTTAACGCCTTACTAAATGAAAAATTTCGGCGCAGTTCCATTCTCCTGGCTGTCGGGCACGAAGCCGAAGTTACCCTGTTAGAAACCGGGGCGTAGAGTCGAACCGGATAACATACCCAGCGAAGTATGGGAGACAATCGGAAACCTGGAGTTTAAATAGCTCCTAATTTTACTCAAGAATATGATGAGAGGCGATAGAATGTCTAACTAGTGGAGAGAGAGCTTTCTGGTTCCACTGTATAAAGGCAACGCGACACTACAAATTAAAATATGAATCGACCGGTGAAACTAATGTCGCATATGTTACTACAAAAATATAAGAGGCGGTTCTAGACGGTCGAAAAGAGAATATTGTTAAACCCCCCATGGCAGTCAATGTGGCACGAAGCAGGCAGATCGACATATGACGCGATTCAAAATTTACGAATAATGATGGAAAAACAATAAGAAGCTTCGAAGGATCGTCTTCATCGACTTGGAAAAAGCGTTCGACAGAGTTCCCAGATATCTACTTTGGACGGTGCTAAGATCTCAAAATGTACCCGAGACGTACATACGCGAGATAATGTTAAAACGAAAGTTTTAGCTGGAATAGCAGAAGAATTTGAAGTACTCCAAGGCAGTGTGTAATGTCATCTGCTTTTTAATTTTGCGTAAGTTTTTCTATTGAAGCCGCACACCAGCGAGTGCAGAGCACCTTCTCTCCTTTTTGCCGTGGAAAGTGATATTATAGACAACGAGCTGGTATATCTCTTCAAGCAATGCTTAATAAT
Organism: Volucella zonaria; assembly: GCA_963966105.1. Classification (NCBI taxonomy): domain Eukaryota; kingdom Metazoa; phylum Arthropoda; class Insecta; order Diptera; family Syrphidae; genus Volucella; species Volucella zonaria. The sequence goes on from OZ014533.1 coordinate 125,759,944, forward strand.
TGGAGAAAGGCGCTAGAAGAAAATGAGTTTTAGAAGAAGTTACCGTGCCAAAATGCCAACAATTTAAATACAATACTTAGGCCTTGTCATTAATCACCAAAGAAATTTCGATGACGATGTCGCGTATAGATTCAGTGTGAAGCGGCCCGAAAACTCCAATAGTAATTTCTAACAGAAAAATAGCGCATAAACTCAAAAGATTTGTTATACCATATACGGCAGTCGTTCTCCCAGCAATATTGGACTTTGTACCAGAAAAATGGATGAAAAATGACAACGGCAGGAATGAAATGCTAGGAAATGTTGCTAGCGGAGCTCCGCATTAAAAAATCGATAGTAGAAAAACTGACCGGACAAATGAGCTACCATGTTCAAGATCGTCAGGAAATTTGGTACAAAAAGCAGCCAAAAATCGAAAAAAAAACCGAATTTGCATTACTCGAGTGCAAAAATATCAGCAAAGTCTTAGCTTCACTGATGAGGTAATCCAAAATAGAGCGTTACAAGAAAAACATACAACATACTAAGATTTCAAGCTTATCGGGGCTGTGGGGGTTCAGCGACGTACATAATTACACATCGTCGCTGCCGTACCTATTTTGTGACTTTCTTAACCAAACTACAACACCAGAATCACCAAATATTCTCTCTGCGGCAGTTCTCAGAGAATAGCTGATGCTCACTATTTCCTTAAGATGAATTGTATTGCTTTTTGGCATCACTGCAAAACTCGTTCGGTTTTGCGGGATATCGATGGAGAACTCATACTGTTCTAGATCACCGAATCTTTTGGTGGTGGAAAGGTTCAGGACGACGCGGTACCATATGACTTTTTTTATATCGTGCTTGAAGGAATTGTGCGCCACACTAGAGGCACAGTGTTTAAAAAAAGTGTCCATCTTCTCGCATATTGAGATGACATTGACGTAACTAGGAGAAACCAGCAAGATATCAGTAGAACATTGAGGCAAAAACAGCAAAAATACGTCTGGCGGTCAATAAAATCAAAACAAAACGGTGTCATCAAAAAAGCACAATCAACACCGACGCGATAGTTACAACGTAACATTCTGCAATGAACTCCAGTAACGACATAAACGCGGAAATGTAGAGAAAATTGGGCACTTAAACTGTTTAAAGTAGCAGGCGATGATTGGATACGGAGTACACAACAACCCATCTCTAAAATCTGAGTCGACGCAAGTATGCCGAACGAATGGTACCTCAGTATTGTTTGTCTAATCCTAAGGAAGGGAGATCTCCTGAACTGTGACAACTACAGAGGAATAAGTCTTCTAATCGTCGCATATAAAATCCTGTCTGTCATATTATGTGAACGTCTAAGACCCATCGTAAACAGCCTGACCGGTCCTATCAGTGCGACTTTAGGCCAGGATGGCTCACCGTACTCGTAGATCAAATTTTCACATTACGGCAGATCTTGGAAAAACCTAAGAGTTCCAAGTCGATACACATCACCTCTTAATCGATTTAAAAGCCGCATTTAACAGCATACATACAGGGTCATGTCTAGTTTTGGCATCTCTGCCAATCTCCGTCAAGGTCGGTAATGACATAACCGCGACCTTCAATACCAGAAAGACGGAAGCGTTCCTACAGCAAACTGTATGGGCTACACAGCGATGCCGACCTCGTCAGAAAAGCTCCCGGCCTTAATGGTTAGCTCACCTTAAATGTGTGGATACTAGCGCTCCGCCCAGAAAAGTTTTCAACTCTAACCCAGAGGTAAAACGCAGTAGAGAACAACCTCGTCACACAAATAGAAGGGGACATCAGCCAAGTTCATGTGCGCAACTGGACGCAGCTGGCAAAAGACCCCCTCAGCTGAAGAGACATGTTAGCTGAGCCCTGATCCACCCCAGCCCGTAGTGCCATCTAATTGGTTTAATTTAATACAATAATACAAAGAAAACCTTACGTGAGGCATAGGGAGGGTAAAGGACAGTGTTGAGAGAGAGTTTACTTATATAGGGGAAAGTATAAGATGGAAGAGTTAACTTCGCGTAGAATATGCAGAATTCGTTCCATGATGCTTGATACGGAAGAGAGGAACTGATTTAAAATTTCGTGGGGTTAACATTCAATCAGATGAGTTGCAAAAGAGCGGAAGAATCAATGTTACCAGTTAAAAGCTGGTGAACAAGAGTATGTCACTAACATCACGCCATGTTGTAAGGGGTTGAAAATCTATCAGTTTAAGGCGATCGAAATAGGGTGACAGGTTGAAACTGTCAGAAACGGATAAGCCTTCGCTGTACAGATTCTACGCACAATATACATATAGACGCTATAATAGGGTGACCAGACTCAAAATGCGTATTCGAGTATTCGAGAAGAGGCCGAACAAAGGTTATGTAAAGGGATTTAGTAACAGTTGACTAGCGCTTGCCACAACCGAGAGCTTAAATTGGCTTTCCTTATAATGTTATCGTTGTATTGTGGGCACGGAAGTTCAGTTCTTTGTCACAGGTGTCATCTGTGCATTTCTGTTTTTATGGGAACCGAATCGTTATCAATAAAGTAGGTTCGGGGTAAAGTTGTGAGACGTTCTCGAGTGTATGTTATACTCGTAGTTTGGCATTTTTTGATGTTCAGCTCGAGGAAATTCTTCCAGCAGCGGTAAACATGTGCAGATGATAGCATCTGCATATATTGATACAAACGAATTTACAAAGATGTAGTTAATATCGTCAATTGTCAGGATGAATAACAGGGGACCGAGATGGCTCCCCTGAGGTATGCCGGAATGGGTTTTTATGGCTTTAGACACTGTCCTAATAAGGACACATTCGTTTCTTTGTTTTAAGTAGGAAGTAATTTCTAGAGTGATATCAGATTGAAAGCCAAGAGTCTTTAATTTGAGAATAATAACTTTATGCACAATTTTATCGAAAGTTTTGCTGTAGTAAGTAGTGATTACATGAACTTCTTTGTCATCTTCTATAACGCACAGAGTACTTGATATGAATTCTGTTAGCTTTGCGGTTGTTGATCTATGATCCGTGTTTGTTATTCGAAAGGGTGGACTACATATAGTATAATGCTCTCGAAGAGCTTTACAATGGACAGTTTTGCGATGAGTCTATAATTTAGGATTTCGTCTTTTCTGTCTTTTTTATGGAGAGAGAATATGTATGAATTTTTCCAGGAATTAGAAAAATAACCATGTAAAATGGAGAAATGAAAGAGATGTGAGTAATACACACATTTTTTATAAATGTTAAAATGTGATTAAGTAAAAAAATAAAATACATCAACGTTTCTGTTCTACAGTCGAAGAGCAGGAAAGTTAGTTCGGAAAAGAATATGAAATGCAGAGAGTACTGTCGTCATATATTTTCTGAATATCAGAATTGGAACCGTGAATTGAATGTTCTATGTTACAAGGCAATTTACAATCCATTGAAGAAGAAGCAGTGGTTCATGTGGCAGTGTATTGGCTTTCAAATCGGACGGTTCGGCGTTCAATCCCTACCTTTTTTTCATGCAACTAAAATCATGTAAGATGAGTCGTTGCCTATAATACAACAAGTCCAATTACAGAAATAATTTAGTTCCTTCATTAAATGTTTGAGGGAAATAGGTGCGGAGCCGAAACACCTTTCGAAAAACTTAACGCATTCTTTGGCATCATAAATGTAGTCATTCCCACTTCTTTCTTGCTTTCGCCAGATTGTTGTACACTTTAATTACACTTACAAATCACACCAACCTCACTGGGGGCGAAAGAACAAGATTAGCGTTTTTTAGAGACGGACTGTTTTCCATCTACTCGGAAGGAGTCCTAAAGAGTAGGTTTGATGAAAAGCTGGAAGAAGACCCCACAGAAGAAGAAGGGATATACGAGTACCATCTGGGGCAGCGGATTTGTGTTCATTCAGATTTTAGAGCGGTGGCCAGCAACCGTTGGCCCTTCAAATGTTTTTTTTAAATATGCCAACTACCTATTCAATTCAACTATGTACATATATTTTTTATAACTATCCCACCACTCATACATTCAACACCCATACGTGCACCAAACAACTCAAAGCATGTCTGCTTTTCGTCGTAAGCTGGATGCTTTTGAAAAAAATATGGCTAGACAAGAATTTATTCATTTCCCAACAATTCTTGAAGGCAAAAAGGAGAACTCTGAAGAAGAAGACATTGTTTCGAAGTTTTTATCCCATCTTAAAAACGAATTTGCTGTAAGATTCCAAGACTTTGCAGAGATTGGGAAGCTATCTCAATTCTTTAAATTACCTTATGAAGTCGCTGCAGTAGCAGAATGGACTGACGTGGCTGCGAAGCTATTCGGTCTTTCTAAGGCTTCACTGCAAATGGAATTAATTGACCTGCAAGAAGATATTTCCTTGTTTCAGAAAATCAAAATTGCAAAAAACTAGCTACCAACTTGGGTACTATGTTTGGCTCAACATATACAGTACTGTGCAAAACCTAAGCAACCATCTGGAGTCAGCACTTCATAGTAAATCCTTTCAAGTTACTACCTCACCAAATAAAAAGAAATGGATAAGTAATGATGTGTAATAGAGTGTATTTTGAAATTCACAACTTTTTTATAAAAGTAATAATACTTCAGATTTAAAAAAAACGCAAAAACAAACAAAGTAGCCAAATTGAGCTGTGCAAAACCTAAGCAACTTTGCAACCCACTGTAAAAAAAAAAATAGCTAACAGTACTTTTCCAGCTAGGTTACACATGAAATGTTGTAAGCTCTTTGGCTTTGATCTTGATTGATTGTCTTTGATCAGCTTTCTTTTAAGTTAGTCGCATAATTGACATATTTTTAATAATGTCGCGACAAAGTTACTCTTCTTCTCTTAAACTAAAGATTATTGATGAATTTAAGTCTGGAGATACTCAGACAACATTAGCTAAACGTTATAACATTAATAAATCGATTTAGTCACGTTTAATAAAAAAACATAATGCAACAAGAGTCGTTGAAAGTCAAAATGTCGGTGGTAGGGCGCGTAAGACAACATGTCGAACGCATAGAAACATCTGTGGTGTAATTAAAAACCAACCGTACATAAGTTTGAATGAAGTCGTAAAATTACTTGATGCTAGCACGGTGCGAAGACGTGCAATTGAAAATAATCTTCGAAGTTACAGGCCGTGCAAAAAACCGATGCTCACAAAAAGACATTTAAGGAACAGGTATTACAATGAAATTCTTTAAACATAATTCAACCTAAAATCTTTTTTCATAGTAGGCTAAATTTTGCAAGAAAATACCAATACTGGTCTTCTGAAAAATGGAAAACAGTCCTTTTCAGCGACGAGTCAAAATTTAGGTTAATTAATTCTGACGGGATTTATTATGTGAGACGTCGTAAAGGGCAGCGACTCAATCCTAGATTCTGCACTGTAAGCATGGTGGGAGTAGTGTGATGGTGTAAACCTGTTTTTCGGCAGGAGGTGTAGGTCCATTCTACGAAATAAATGGAATCATGGATCGATTCAAATATAAATCCATTCTAGAATCGGTAATGCTACCACATGCTGAGTGGGAAATGCCACTTCGATCCGAAACACACATAGAAGTTGGTAAAGGAGTGGTTAGGGGATAGTGGGATTCAAGTCCTTGATTGGCCGGCCAAATCACCCAACTTGAATCCCATCGACAATTTGTTTGGTATCCTTAAAAACCGTGTCGCTTGACAATACTTTTCCAATAAGTCTCACCTATTCAATGCTTTGAAAGTTGAATTGGAAAATATACCAGGATACACTTTCAAAGTTAATTACTTCCATGCCTCGTCCTTGCACCTCTGTTATTTAAAATAAAGGATATTACACAAAATATTAAAAAAGTTGCTTAGGTTTTGCACAGCTCAATTTGGCTACTTTGTTGGTTTTTGGGTTTTTTTTTTTAAATCTGAAGTATTATTACTTTTATAAAAAAGTTGTGAATTTCAAAATACACTCTATTACACATCATTACATATCCATTTCTTTTTATTTGGTGAGGTAGTAAAAGTGAAAAGATTTACTATGAAGTGCTGACTCCAGATGGTTGCTTAGGTTTTGCACAATACTGTGGGTGAGTTCATAAACGTCAAACTAACTAAGAATTGCATTATTAAAGTAGATTTCCGATCGAACTAACCTAGGTCAACTGCAGTATCTACTGTTCATAAACGTCATTATATCGTCGGCGTCGGGCAGATTGCGCAGCAATAATTTTTTGGCTGCAGAAGAAAAAAATGTAAGTATTGGAAATATTTTATTTATGTTTTTGTACAAAATAATCTAAATTATTGTCTTTAAAGGGAGGACGAAGGGTTCAGTCCGGAATAAAAATCAAGTAAAACTTTTGATTGATAAAAGAATCCATATGGAAAAGGAATTTAATGCTGGAAAGAAGAAAAAACTTTCATTGTGGAGAGCAGTTATAATCGATATAAAGAAAACAGATCCTTTGTTTGAGTTTAATGTTGATGCCAAAGAAAATATTTGAAAATCTGATAACAACATATAAACGAATCAAGAAACGTAATAAAGAGTCAGGACGGGATGCAACAACGTGGGATTATTTTGAAATATTTGGCAAAGCCTACGGTGGGAGACACAGTGTATGTTCCCCACAAAACGCAAAATGATGAAAATGTATCTGAACCTCAAGAAACCGAAACCGAAAGCGTTTTCAAAACCCCAACCAAAAGAAAGCACACTACAAAGGATGACGAACTTCTTACGTTTTTAAAAAAGTTAGCAGAGAAGGATGATGTGAAGCAGCAAGAACTTATTGCAATAGAGAAAGAAAAAATGGAAATTGAAAAACGTAGATTGGAACTAATCAAGAGTCTCCAAGATTCATTGAGCAAGAAAAATCTTACATTGAATGCGGATCTTGACATCCTAAAATGACTATGGAATACATCGTCAGGATACTGTGAAATCAACTTCATGAAGAATGGATTTTTTGGCAAATCCTTTTCTCCTTATAATTTTGTTTCTATTTTTTATTCGTGAGTTATTTCCGTAAATTATGCTTCTATTTTCTTTTTCTGTAAGCAAATCAAAAATTAAACTTAGTAAAATTTGTTTCTTCTCTATTTTTCTTCGACGTTTACATGAGAATTGTACTAAGTTAGGCCTTCCTGTTAACTGCAAATATTCTGCGTAGTGAGTGCGTTCAAAAACGCATAAGAAAAGAAATACGATTGTACTTGCGTAGATTTTTGAACGTTTATGAATACACCCTGTATATGCGAATTTTTTGAAGAACAAATATCGTTCGAAATTATCAGACGCCCACCTTGACGACACTCTTCGCATTTTCAAAAACTGGCTCAAGACCGTCGTTGTAATTTCTCTCATTAATTTTACCTATTGTGTTTTCTACAGTTACTTAAATGAAGTAAAGTAAAAAAAAAAAAAAAATACAAAACATTACGAGTTTTTTTTTCTGGACCTCGATAAAAGTTTTCAACCGTATCTGGATTCTGGACCCCACTTAAAATTACTTGCCGACCCCTGTGTTAGAGTAATCTTGATACCATATAGTGCAAAAGTGGATTGATTCCGTAGAATGGAATGTTTGACTTGATCTGGTGTAGATGAAGACATGACACAGCCGTTGAGTTGGCCGCGACGTACGCTAACAGCTTGAATATTATTTTAAATTAATGTTGGGATGAAGGATGAGGCAGAATTTTAATCAAAACCAGAACTAACTAACCAACCATTTGAAAAATAAAAACTATTTCAAAAGTTTGCGACTCTATTTTCACGCCGATTTGTGTGAGAATGCAAGACAATTCAGAAGTCAGATCAATTTCAAATTTCTTACTGAACTGGTAAACTCTGGGATCGAATCTCAGTCAGTTAGTTTTGAGTAAAGTGTAAAGAAAAAATGGGGGGGAAAAGAAAAACATAAACGTGTAAAACGAAAAAAAAAAAAATACAGTTGACCTAGTATTTTGTATAATTGGAGTTGCTTCATAGAATTGTGAAAATGAAAATCAAATAAAAGAAGAAACGCATGTTTTTAAATTTTTGTTTATAAGTGTGTATATTGTTTGTAATTACAATTGGTTTTTTGTTTTCGATTTTGTTTTTGCTTTTGTTTTCCCTTTTTGTTTGTTTTATTTTGTTTCTTGTTAATATTTATATAGATACTTTTTAAATATATGTATTTGTTTTAACATTATATTGTTTTCACTTTCTTTTTCTTTGTTTTTTTTTTGCATTTAAAACCTTTTCCTTAGCTCTTGCTTCATTGGAATTAGAGTGGAGGTTTTGTTTTTTTTTTTTTTTTTTAATTTTAAACTGCAATTTGTTTTTTGTTTGTTTTATATTTGTAAATTAAAAGAAAGCTTTGCATACACAAAGGATTGTTTTGTTGTATTTGAATTTATTTTTCCTTTAACAAAAAAGCAAGGAATTTGTTTTGTTTTGTTTTGTTTTCATTTTATTTTACTTTTATTTACTGAGTGATAAGTTGTTTTGTTTTTATGAACCTTTTACTTAATAGATTTTTGTTTATTTCCTATACTTTATCATATATGTATTAATAATTATAAAATGATATTCACTTCTTTTTTGTTTTGTTTTATGTTTTTTTTTTTTTCATTTCATTTTACTTGTTTTGTTCTAATTAAAAAATGTAAAGCAATTTGTATTAGCAAAAAATTTACAAAAATATTATTTACTTTGCATTATAGAGTATGTTTTGTTGTAATTGTATTTTTCCCTTTTGTTTTAATGAATAATTGAATATATATAGTAAACGTATATATATATTTATATTTATGTATAAAAAAAAAAAAAAAAAAAATTAATAATCACACTACAACAACTTAAAGGGATGATAAATTGAGAAATAAAAAATAAAATAAAAATTGCATTTCACTAAGTTTCACTCCATTTGTTGGTTGGTTGATTGGTGTTGTTGCACTACTCTCAGTCGGGGTAGTAGCGAATACATATTTCACTTTCGTTTCAATCCATTTATACAGCACATTTCCGCAACTTAAGATTCTAATTTGAGAATTTGTTCCACGAAGTTTTATTTTGTTTTGTTTTTTCTTTGTTTTTTTTTTTTTTTAAAAAAAAGAGACTAACTTAAATTACAGTTAATTTGATCGCCTAACACTAGATATAAATAAAATATATTCTAACGTACGTGTATGTCTAGTATTTCCGTTGCTAGTTGAGGGTTGATGGCCATTTGAGGAGGGTAGGTCTTGGTATTTTGTTTCTTTTTTATCTTTAGGTATACTTAAAGAGAGATACGAGTACAGACAGAGAGAGAGAGAGAGACAGAGACAGAGACAGAGATAGAGGGAGAGAATTTGAGAGAGTAAAATTAGTTTTCTTTTTTTTTTTTTGTTTTGTTTTGTTTTGTTTTTTTTTTATAATAAAGTTATGTTAATTAGTATTGATGTGGATATTAATTAACGCGTTTACTTCTACTTCTTCTTACTGCTGCTGCTACTGCGATCGATCCGTATGTTTACGTTCCATTGGCTTTTGGCAATGGTCGTACTAGATAAAGTTTCTCTCCCTGTTTATTTGTGTAGATGGGTGCTCTTTGGTAGTGATCAACTAATTGGTCTAAGGTATGGAATTTACGCTGACCAATGCAATACATGTTGTTTTCGACATGGACGCGGAAGTGCTTATTACGGCCTGGTGCTTTCAGGGATACTGAATAGTCACCCATCTAAAAAAAAAAAAAAAAATAAGAATTTTCAATCAATTTTACTCTCTTGTGTCATTTACAACAACTTACATTAGTCTCGCTGTCTCGTATAAGGAAGTCGCCATCATGACCGTGTTGATTTAGTACGGTATCACATTGACTACGCGTTATAGCGCCATAGTACCAAGATTTACCAGCTAAATTGGGCCGTTCCATTGGTGGCATTGGCGGCGATGATTGCGGTGGCATATTATTGGGCATACCATCATTTCGTCGATCAATTGAATCACCACCACTACTACCACCGCCAGCGCCGTTATTACCACGATACGGCGTAGCTAGATAATCATTTAGCTCTTGTAGATAATTGCGTGGAACTAAACCAACTTGACCAGCATTATTACGTGCTTTATACCAATCGGGATCCGAAGACGGTCGATCAACGATTTCTAGACGGTCTCCCTTCTCGAACGATAATTCCTGATCGTTATTGGATGTAAAACTATAAAGCGCAACCTAAAATGAAAATGGATGAAATATTTTAAAAACGTTTCATAAAATTATAAACCTAAAGCCTAATGTTCAATAAAAAATTAGTGCGTTCCCTAAAAAACACGAAGTAGCAACGAATTAGGTAAAACTCTCTAAAACCTTGCCAACAAGGTGCGCAACAGATTACTCTTCTATATACTTCATCTCTGCAGCTTCTGCAGCAATCGTTGTGAGGATGTCTTCCAATAACACCACGGCCTGTGATCATTTATTTGGACTTTTCTGTCCTGAGATTGACAGTTCTCTTGTTCGCTTATCGTCGAATATGGGCCATATAAATCTAGATATCACACAGTTGTCACGATAAGTCCACCTATAACTGGCCTTAGGAGAACACTTGAATGTGTGGGATTTTTTGCCGCCTTTCGTTGTCATTTTGCCTACTATTTGTACGTAGGGTCAGAGTCTGTCCAGTTGATCACCGACGCAATTCACTGGGATGTCGAAGTGTCCCGGAATCGAACAGGACGCGATATTGTGCTTCTATCGGCTTCTTTTTGAAAGACGCACGCAGAGACTTCGGCTTGGAAAACGGTACAGTATTAGTGGGTAGACTAAAGGTTTTGTGTATGCAAAGACCCTACGGCGCAAATTCCTACGGCTGTCTTAGGGTCGTCTTTGAAGAAAGAAATTGACTTAGTTAGACAGATATTTGCGTTGTTTGCATTCATTTCTTTCTAAAATCAAGTGATTGAAGTCAACTTTGAAGGTGGGTTGATTCAGGTAGGTCATGTCCCTCTGAGGGCATTGTAAATTCCGAACATGTCTATATGTAGTTAGCAAATGGTACAAAATTTGAAGCGGCGGTTGGTCTCAGAAACACGTAGGAATCGCAAGCGGAGTGATGCGGAGTAACTTGATTTTTCTCTCCAAAATGATCAGCTCCGTTTTGGTCGGCTTTACCTGAAGATGTTAACGATTTGTTTCATTTTTGATGTATCATATGGATTTGAACCTACACTTATTGCGTAGTAACCACCGATGAATTCGGTTATGTTGACACATGATTTAAATACTTAGCGATGGCATATAGTGAGCTATACTGCAAACAGATGTAGAAATGCTGCTGCCAATTTTGAGGAGCATTTTCACTTCTGGACTGGCATTGGTCTATATACCAAATCTCTGACAAACAGAGAGAATATCGATTTACCAAAGATTGACTCGTCAAATGTTTCAAACCCACAAGTCTGCCATTCTTCTGATTTAGTGGGTTGAGAAGTATTGTATAAATGTTAACTTCTATAAACGCCAAACAGTTTCGCGAATACATCATCAGTCTAAGATACGAAGCTAGTCCCAGAAGTACTTGACGTATAGATGGCGGTTGTTGTTTAAAAAGAATGACAATTGTAGAGAGTACCAACCTTATAAAGCTTAAATTTGAAGTTTGACGACGCTATGGAAACAATTGATCATCGTTATGTGATACAATACTTTCATTTGAAGGGCCTCAATCCAACCAACATCAAAACGGAACTGAATTCTACTCTGGCGGAGTTTGCTCCTTCATTTGCAACAATAAAATATTGGGTAGCAGAGTTTAAGCAAGGCCGTACGAGTTGCCAAGACGAACATCGCAGTGGTCGACCAAATGAGATGAGTTCACCAGAAAAAAATTCCACAAAATGGTATTGGATGATGCCAGATATGGCAGGCATTTCAAAATGCGCTGTAGATCGCATGTTGACTGAAAAATTAGACATGAGAAAGCTGTGCGCAAGATGAGCGCCGCGATTATACACAATGGAACAATAACACTGTCGTGAGGATGTTTCAATCTAGTGTTTGGCGAAGTTTCACAGCAATGAAACCAAGTTTTTGGGTCGATTCATAACCATTAATGAAACATGGGTCCATCACTTCACACCCGAAATGGAGGAACAGTTAAAACAATGGACTCTGCAGGCAAAGTCATGGCGTCGGTTTTTTTAGATGAGCGTGGGATCATTTTCATTGATTATCTTCAGAAAGGAAAAACAAACAACGGCGTGTATTATGCAAACTTACTGCAGCGTTTGAAAGATGAAATCAAGAAAAAACCGCCGCATTTGGCAAAGAAAATAGTTTTGTTTCATCAAGACTACACCAGTTTACTCATCCGTCATGGCGATGGCCAAAATCAATGGGTTAAAGTTCGAATTGCTTCCTCATGCACCCTATTCGCCAGATTTAGCCCTCTCGGATTATTTTCTGTTTCCGAATTTGAAAAATGGCTCGGTGGTAAAAGATTTGTCAACAGTAAAGAGGTGGAGTCTGCGGTTGATGACTATTTTAAGGAGCTCGACGATTTTCACTATAAACAGGGTATCGAAGCTATTGAGTATCGCTTGGAAAAGTGTATTGGCCTAAAAGGAGACTACGTAGAGAAAAGAACATATTTTCTTACAATTTTTGTCGTGTTTTCTTTGTTAGATCAGTTGCTTCTGGGACTGCTCTCGTACAACATGCTTACCAAGATAGTTTGTGTTGGGCACTTACTTACATCAACAAAGCATCTCTTCAGGACATGGCCAACTCAACCAGACAACAGAACGCAGACAAATCAGTAGCATTAGGGATTTAAGCACCGTAATAAGAAGAACGTTGGTGACGTATGATAATTGCGGCCAACACTCTGTGGTAGGGCACACCGGGGTTGCCCGCAAAGTAAGAGTTTGTCTCCACAACCGTGGTACATAATGGTCTACTCTCTGCTTTGTGTCTTAAGAAGCTTTAACATAGATGATGTAGCTCAAGTGGTAGTGTGTTGGCTTCGTAATCGGACGGTTAGGGGTTCAATACCAATGGTTGCCTAAATACAACATCGAGTCAATTTATACTAATAATTTAGTCTCCCCATTAAATGTTGGATGCCACCCATGGAGCGAAATAACCATTGAGCCCAAAAATCTTTCTCTCTCTCTCTATCCAATTTTCCGAAAAACTTAACACGTGCTCCGTCATTTTAAGAGTAGTAATACTCTTTTAAGTTCTTCTCAAGCAAAAAAAAAAAAAGACAGAGGTTGTCCTGTGCACGAGAAATATGAAGTTGAGTGGTTTGACTCGGCTATTTTAAACGGCGTCGCGGTCGGTCAAACTAAGTATTTGGGCAGTAAATTCATCCAGGCTAAACAGCAGTCAGGACAGGGCCCGAAGTTAGCATTGATGCATGCAATTGGGATGGGTTACTAAAGTGTCAACCAGGACTTAGGTCAAAATTTGGAGGATTTTAAATATGATGAAAAATAATGTTGCCTAAACCGAATTCAAAAATACGACAACGTTCTCTTAAAGTATGCAGTTAACACGTTAGAAAAACTATTTCCTCACCAGATATCACTTAAGAAACATGGCTTAGTAGAGCACCAATATGTGCAAACTTAGAAAAACTTGTTTACAGAAAGAAAACCTAAAGGAAATTGAATAGAAAAGTAGTGTACATCAATGTACAGTGGTGTACATGTTCAATCTTTCGTTGTAGTAAGCAACCAAACAATTGCAGGTCAAACGAATTTTTGCAAAATTGATAACACGACTAATACAAAGGCCATGGCCTCACGTGAGCATACAATGCCGCCCCATATTTCATTTCATATTTATATGACATCGACTATGGCACAAAGCGGTGTGTACATTGTATAACGTCCATTAGTTTCTATGCTGGTGAATACAAATACCGGAATACAATATAGTATATGACGATGTCGACGTGTTTAAGTTGTAAAACCTAATGTCGTCAGCAATACCAGGGTGATGCCGGAATAGCAGTTTCTATACTGTGGAATACAATGCATGGTTACGTCGACTTGTTTAAATTTTTAATTGTTATGTAGTCAACAATGGTTGATTTCGTTTTACAAAAAAGACCTATTATGATAGTAGAAACGGCAGATGTTGGTAGAAACCACCCACCAGCAGCAGAGTAACGATTCAATTTTTTAAAGAAACAGTTTGTGATCCTGCTACAGTTTTAAAATCAACGCTTACGTTCATTTGTATTGAAAAAATTCTGATTTTAGTCCTCGAAGCAGGATCTGCAGTAGTCAGCCGACAGGCAAGTGAAGCTATTCATTGCATTATTAACGATCAGTTTATCGATGAAACTGCAAAGTGAATAGAGACAATACCAAAGGTGTATCCTAAAATTACCATTGCCAATGCAGTTTCGTGAAGAATGTTTGAACTTTTTTCAAGCTTAAAATATGGAATATAGCACCATTCCGCCGGATCCGATGATGGCACTCAGCACTTTCGTGAGTGTAATTGAGTCTCAGAAGACTCTTCTGAATTTGGCTTGTGTCCATAAGCCCAATGAGCGTCTCTATCGGCGTATTGGAAAGGTAAATTTCAACGTTCTTTTCAAATACGTGCAAAGATGCGTTATCTATTATATTTACACAGATGAACTTTCAACATTCCAAGCCTGCTACTGTATAGCTATGTACTCGTAGGAGGTAACACAAGGACCATGGGTGTGGAATAAACGCCTATGTCATTGCGGATATTTAAGAGATTTCCCACCACAAAAAAACGCGCGATCGGAAAGGCCGAGAACTTGTCATGAGGATGGAGAACGGAGAGTGGCATAGATTCGCATTAGGCTGATTTGGTAATACCGCCACCATGAAATATAGTAACAGACCTCACTACATACTGTGACTCCAAGAAGATGGGGCTTATCGTTGCGATCAGAATTCTTTTTTGTAGAAGTAGCAAATACAACGTTAGAGGCAATCATTTCATATTATCGTCTGACCTGGATCAAAGCCAACAATTGTTACGAAAGTGAGATAGCAAATAGCCGACTTATCCATATCCAACAAGAATGCTTAGAAGATTGCTGATACTATAGGAGACTTCCATCAAATCTCGGTTTTGCTGGAGAGGAGGAATCCGAGAAATGTTTAGGTGGCATTAGTCACAAAGACTGGAATCTTTACAGATCGAAGCATAAAAAGCCTCGAAGAGAGCCTGCTATAAAGACTTTTGCGAAACGCTCTGGAAGTTTGACAACTACCTTTTGAGTCTGGTCTTGAGGACATATCGTCTGATACAATTCCCCCAGAACTATTGTTGCTGCGAAAATACGAAATTGACTTTCACTGTGTCCGGGAATGATCTCGGGTAGAATCTGGGTCAAGAAAGAAATGTATTTGGGTCTTCACGGATGGTTTTTAAACCGACCTAGGTGTCTTTTTGGGGCACGACAACGTTACATTTCACTTCTCGTTTGGAAAACTTGCGTCCGTTTTCCAAGCGCAGATATATGCAATCCTGATGACACTGAACTATATTATGAAGAAGCTATAGAGAGGAGAAATATCAAGCTCTTGTTGAACTCTCTCACTACTTCCACGCCAGTTCGAGAAAACAAGGCTTCTCTGAACGCAATCGGAAATGTGAAATCAGAATCTTCCTTGGATCCCAGGTCACAATGAGTCGATAAACTTGCCAGGCAAGGGTCAGAGGAGAGATTCTCAGAACCCGAACATTTAAGACTGCCTCTGTTCTCGGTTGGGTTTACATTGATATTTGGATTTCATAAAAGCATAGTGGCGGATGGCATAACTCTCCAGAATGTTGCCAGATCAAATGAGTGCACTCCAACGACTCTAAGAAGTAAGCTGCTTTCCTGCTATTCTTCAGTAGGGAAGAGTGTAGACTTCTTACTTCTTACGGGGTGCTAAGCGTTTGTTAAGCATATAGGTGTGTTAGCATCCTCCGACTCTTGCTGTGAGAGTAAAAACGACACAGCGGAGTACTATCTCTTTGTCTGTCCGGCCGCATCATGCTGCATGTACTCGGTGATAATGTGATGGATGCTGGTACTGTAGGCACTTAATTACCAAAATACTCGTATTTACTTATCGTTTTACGACACACTGGGAGATTCCAGTAAAATCAATTTACAATAGACTAGTTCCTTGTCTGAATGCTGCTGTTCTTGTTCCGACAGGAAAAAAAAAACAAAAACATTGAGCTAAAAGTGACCCTTGTCACTAAATATGATTTCAATATCGAATTTCTGTACTAAGGCATGGTCTCATGGCTTTGGTTTCTGCACCAGCTGGACCGCATGCGGCTGTAGGCCACACTTTCACTAACAGTGGCACAGTTTCTTCCGTACGCACATTAGCTGAGGAATCGTAGTCGTTCATTCTGTGTGTCAGATAGAGTGTATGTGATATGAAATTTATCTACAACGCGGCCAATAGCGAGCTAAGTTGGTCGATTATAAAGGCAAAAAGCAGTTACTTAATCTATTACCCGTCTGCGAATGAATAGAAGAACAATTTACAAAATTATTTAATTTAAAACGTTTTTCCGCTGCAGCACTAAACATGAATTTCAAAGAACTGTTGGAGCATCTTCCCAATTGAAAGATCTAACAGTCCGTAGACTCGAAAATTCCGAGACCAACAATACATTGCACATTTTCCGTTCTATACATCCCTGCTGCAGACAAAACCTAAGAAGACGTGAGCAAAACTTAAAAAGTCTGTTTGGAGGAATAAAAAAAAAAAGCTAGAAAATTAATAAATTCCATTACTTACCACAATATCAAGAACATTCTCGGCCATTGCATACGTATGAATTTCACCATCGTTATCACAATCTTCGGTTGTGTAATTACTGGGAAACCACCCAACTGCATTACCACTCTGTCCTCGCCACCAGCCATCGTTGGATTTTTCCAAAATCAGGATACGAGTACCTTTTGTTAGCGATAGTTCATCGGCTTGTTGTGCCTGATAATTGTATTTAACAATAGCAGTACCAATGGCTTCCGATGGATCGGGTGGTAATCTTCTTGACATTGTTGGACTTTCAATTTGTCGTGAGGGCGAACAATTGGGTAGAGTCTTTGAGCCGGAACCTTTTTTCACTTTTTTCTTTATGCTACGAATATAAGAAGAAATCAAAACTCGTTTAAATGGTTTATCTTTAAAATGTTGAAATTTGTTGTTTAAAATGTTGAAATGTACAATAGTAAGCAAACGGTTAACAGTAACTAGTAACAAGAACATAGAAATGGACGGATATAGATACGAGTATGAAGTTTTTACAATGATATGAGCGAACAGCAGTAATTTTTATGAGTAAAGCTTGCCATGAGAAATGCCGATAACAGCAGCACATACACAATCTTTATGGATGATCAGTGAGTAATTAAGCAACAGCTTTTGATAAATCAACTAAAGAACAAACTGTCAAGATACTTACTTACCTTTCAAATGAAAACACAGAGGTTCAAAGCAAAATTTAACTTTTAGCAGTTCTTAATTTAACAAAGTGAAGCAAGCATTAAGGATCATCGTATCCTCAAAGGTTTGAAGAATATATTTCTGAAGGGTACTATTCAAAATTCAGTGAACAAAGCAACGCTTCGGGTATGTACGAGTAGCTATGTACGCTTTTCTAATACTCATGAGAACACGAGAGTTCTGTAAAATTTTGACTCACTTCACTTATAAGAGCTTGCAAAATAATCTTCTGGATAAATCACATTTAAACAGTAGTCTACAGATACGTGAGTTGAACATTTTCTACAAAAAACGACAAAAGTACTGAGAAGTCTTCCATGGAAACATGAACTCAATAACCATTGAGCATTCATGTGATTTATCAAAGAGAAAAAAGTGTGAGAACAATCGTTCCTAAGGCCTGATTATACAACGAAACAGTCTCAGTTTCCCAATTTTGAACTCAGAAATTGAATATCATTGTGTAAGAATCGGCAGTTCGGATCTAAATCCACGAGAAATGTTTCAAAGTATATAGATAAGAGTGTTTCTTTGAAGAAACAGCTAACTTTTTTTCAGTCGGAACAGAGCACTAGTGAATTGTACTCCTCCAACAGATTGTAGGCTAAGCAGTCTTAAATGCAGAAATTTTGGACCTACAGAGTTTTTTTTGTTCTTTCCTTGCTGCATTTTGAGCCAATCAGATGGAGAAAAGTCGTTTCTTCGACACTTTTTTACGGAGTCTTGATAACTTCGATGGACTCTGACATCAATAAAGAAAGGTACAATCATCAATTGGTTATCGAAAAAGGAACGTGTATGTCGGAATGTCTCCTCCAAACATGGAAAAATACAGACAACCGATTCAGCGAGTATTGTCCAAAATATGGAAAAACAGTGCTATAAGTTTCAGGACTAAGAATTTTCTATTCAACGTTGAATCCATACGCCTTTATGAATTATGGTCTTCAAAGTAGTTTTCGAATTTTCCAGCCCAATCGGATTACAAATGCTACTCATGAGGGAACGTCAAGATCCATGACGAGGATCACGGTGCTGCATTTCTTATCATTCGATGTAATAAAACCCGCTTATCCAGAACGCACCGAGACAAACATGGCTCAATGGTCCCTTCGGAAAAACCGAACCTTTTCTTGTATTTCAAGTAATGAAACAAGCTGTTCCAGAGCAGAAGAGGAGTACAAGAAAAAACAGTCGCTTCGGCATAGGCCACAGCTCATGCGATGCAATGGAATTCGCTTACACAGAACGGAAGAATAGCTGGTCAACCAAATAATAGTCATCCATGCACCAGAAAATTGTTAAAGACGAGTCTAATGTTGTGGGCAACAGTTGGTTACAGCTGACACATGGCCAGTTTATGCGAGAATGCTGTTAATATGTTAAATTTAGCAGCACGCCATGAACCAAAGAACTCAACCCGAAGAATATGGACGATCAATGGCTATGAGCAGAAAATTGTTAGGAAATCTTCCATCACTTCACTAGAATCAATATTGCAATTATTTAAGCCTGAAAAGTTTGGGAAATGTACAAAAAGTCATTGACGCACGTTTTTCGAATTCCGCAATGCAATTAGTGAAATTGACATACGCTCCGATTCGCATTCTACAAGCGAAGTGGAGGAACGAATATGAGAAGCAGACAAGAGATTATTTGCAAAAAAAAAAAAAAAAATTCGGAGACAGAACGGAGCCCTGGGGCACACCGACATTTATTTTGTGAATATAAGACTTGAAAGAGATCGAAAAAACTTGAATTTAATGTTCCGTACGCCAGACTCCACCAAATGAATTTAAAATATCAAGTTCAACTATCTTGCCTTCATCAGATTGATATTCACTTTAGTTTCTTTTAGCTTTGTGAGACATGACATGATAACTACCAGTGGACTCATTGCTACGAAAACCGTACTGCCGGTCTTTGAGAAGTTTTCGTGTTTCGAGATATTTCATGAGCTGACGGTTTATCAGCGTTTCCATGACCTTGGAAAGAAAAGACGTGGGTGCAATGGGTCTGTAGGAGGAGAGGGAAGAAGATTCGCCTTTTTTAGAGACGGGCTGGACAAATGCTGTTTTCCATCTGCTCGGAAAGAGTGCTAAAAAGTAGGATTGATGAAAAAGCTTACGCAGTGGTTTTGCCAGCGAGGAAGAAGATGAGATGAATGGTTGCCTAAATATAACATCAAGTCCAATTTACACTAGCAATTTAGTCTCCCCATTAAATGTTGGATGCCACCCATGGAGCGAAATAACCACTGAGCCCAAAAATCTTTCTCTCTCTCTCTCTCTCTATCCAATTTTCCGAAAAACTTAACACGTGCTCAGGCATTTTAAGAGTAGTAATACCCTCTTGAATGTTAAGTTCTTTAAAAGATATACCATCTGGACCAGCGGACTTATTTTACTCCGGTGGAAACTAGACGCAAGTTGGTACTAGCATAGCATTAATAGTCTCAATCGTTATGTACGCTGATGTTGTCTACAGCGCCCTTGACTCACTGTCCCAGCATAAGTTATAAGTAGCATACAATGATGCGGTGCGCTACCGTAGATATGACCATATTTCTGAACACTCAAAAAAGCTATTAGGCTGCAGCAATTCATCTACAAGAAATTGTATATTCCTACATAAAATCATTAACAATAAATGTTAGTCCTACTTATTTAACAAACTCGTCTTTAATCGTTCTGTAAGAAATTTAAGTATCGTTCCTTTCCACCACCAGTATTTGAATTCAAGCCGGTTGAAGTGAAATTTTAATATCATGGATGGAAAAAGATCATCTTCCTCTGTTTCGCGAAATTTACGCAAAAAGCAGTGGAAGGTAATTGCAATCAAAACTAAAATCGAGATTTTGGACCGCTTGGATAAAGGCGAAAAGCCCGTCGACATCG
The DNA here is from genome assembly GCA_963966105.1 of Volucella zonaria. Classification (NCBI taxonomy): domain Eukaryota; kingdom Metazoa; phylum Arthropoda; class Insecta; order Diptera; family Syrphidae; genus Volucella; species Volucella zonaria. The sequence goes on from OZ014533.1 coordinate 125,780,320, forward strand.
CACGTTCCCTAGAACTTCCCCACTCAACTTTGCTCAATATAAAAGTAAATGCCAGTAAATTACGAGAAGGCGCTTCAGCAGGAGTTCCTGTATTGGATACCATCGTCACTAAAAATAGACCTAACGTTCTAATTAAAATGGAAAAGCTTTTATTTATGTGGATACAGGACTTGAACCGAAGAAAGATTCCTATGAATGCTAATGTTATTCAGACAAAAGCGCAGAGTACAGTTGATTCCATCAAAGCGCGGGATGAACATTTTACTTTTAAAGCTAGTCGAGGATGGTTTATCAAATTTAAAAATAGTCATTATATTAAGTTAACTGGGGAATCCGCAAGTGCAGACATTGAAGCAGCAACTTTGTTTCCAAGTAAACTAAAAGCATTAATTGAAGAAGGTCAATATAGTCCTAGCAAGATTTTAATGTGGACGAAACAGGTTTGTACTGGAAACGATTACCGACAAGAACTTTTGTTTCCAGAAATGTAAGCACAGATCCTGCTTATAAGACAGCAAAAGATAGGTTGATAGGTTGACTCTTTTGTTAGGTGGAAATGCTTTCGGTGACTTTAAACTTAAGCCGCTGTTAATATACAATTCTCTTAATCCAAGGGCTTTAATAAACATAGCCAAAAATAGTCTTCCGGTAATTTGGAGATCAAATAAAAAAGCCTGGGTAACTTCATCAATGTTTACTGATTGGTTTAAGAAGGAATTTTGCCCAGCGGCTAAGGAGTACTGCTTTAAAAATAATATCTCAGAAAGGGTTTTTCTAATCTTGGACAATGCTCCCGGTCATCCTCACTGTCTTGATGATATTGATGAAAATGTTAAAGTACTTTTTCTTCCTCCGAATACTACATCGATCCTTCAACCCATAAACCAAGGAGTAATTGCTTCTTTTAATGCGTATTATTTGCGTCGAACTTTTCAACAGATAATTCATGCTCTGGATATGTCCCTCGAAAATGAAGAAAAACAGAAATACATAAAGGAAATTTGGCAGAATTATAATATTCACCAGGCTATTAAAAACATAGCTGACCCCTGGCAAGATGTAACAGCTTCTAACATGAATGTAGTTTGGCGACAAATTTGGCCAGAATGTATTCAATCTCCACTTAGTGCTAATGTTGACATTGCGCAAAGCGATAACGATGAAATCCTATCAGAAATAATTCGTCTGGCGGAGGAAATAGGATTTTCCGACATTAGTGAAGACGACATAACAGATTTAATTCACGTTCAAGACGAACTAATAAGAATTTTAGAAGACTCAGAAGAGGAGAATACGAGCTCTGACAATGCCGGTACAGAACAATTTACACCAAAACAGTTGGCAGAATTTCTAGATTACATGGAAAAGGGTTGGATATATTGAAAAAATAATCCAGATCGAGAGAGAAGCGAGAAGGTCTCATTTTTGGTTTCAGAAAATGTATCATGCTACAAGGATCGGGTGCAGTTCTTGGAATTTAGGAGAGCTACGGGGTTTTTTGCACTAGGTAGCAAAATGTCGTTCAAATAGTACATAAAAGTTGATGTTATTATGAATAAGAGGTGCATTATTTAGCTCGTGATATCAGTCCGAAACGAACGGAATTAATTTAATGAAAAAAAATGGGAAAAATCAGTTCGGAGTGCAAAGCTAATATTTTGTGTCTGTCACGTCTCAATTTGACAACACGTAAAATTTCTAGATTAAATGTTGCTCAACAAATTGTGGCATGGAATATCGCGAAACCGGTGCTACCAGCAGAAAGAAAAGCTCAGGGAGGCCAAAAAATACGACCCCAGTGGAAGATCGTTTTTTGGTGTTGTACCAGCCGCCGGCATCGGTTCACGACTTCGGTGGATCTTGAAAACGATCTGTGTCAAGCTACGGGAAAAATAATTTCGTCAAGCTCAGTGAGGAAAAGGCTCGTGGAACTCGACTTAGAGCACTCAAGCCAGTACTGAAGCCGGATTTTCCTAAAAGAGTCAGAGAACAACGATTGCTATGAGCTCCAGAGCATCTTAATTGGACTCAAGACATATCCAACAATGTTATCTTCTCCGACGAATCAAAGTTTAAGCTGAATGTTGGAGATGGGAGGATTCTTGCGCGAAGAGAACCAAAGGAAAGACTGAGCTCTGAATGTATCTTACGGATGCCCCCCAAAACTGATGGGGTGATGGTCTGGGGATGCTTCTCTGGAGATGAAAAAAGTAGAATGGTTTTCCTAGAATCGAAAGTCACGGCAGAAGTTTACCTACGGGTACTGGAAAATGTATTAGAGCCCTCTGCGCTGGAGCTTTTTTGGTGACACTTGCAGATTAATTTTTCAACAGGACCATGATCCTTACCATGCAGCCAAAATTGTAAGTATGACCTTGTTTTTATTTTTTAAATGAAAGGCCAATTATCAAGCTTTTAAATAAGCTATAACTTTTATGGCTAAAAGTTATATTTGCATTTTTTTTTTCATTTCTTAAATTAAAAAGTACTTCGAGGAAAATAATGTCGATGTATTAAGTTGGCCTCTCTACATTCCAGACCTCAATCCAATTTAGAATATCTGGTCAATAATGAAACTTAAGGTTGCGAAGAAGCGTCCAGATTCAATTGAGAACTTAAAAAAATTTACTTATCCGGATCTGGAATACCATACCTATTTCCACATGGAAAAACCTATCTGAGTCAATGTCTCGCCGATGTGCAGCTGTAATAAAAGCAAGAGGCGGTCCAACAAAGTACTAATTAGATAGAGAAAACAAAAACACTGCACCAGTAAAGCATTTTTTTTTAATCCCTAAAAATGAGGCTGGTACCTAAGAACCCCATTTTTCGGTGTTGTGACCGTGACCGCGTGTGAAAAATGTTAACACTCTAAATGTATCATGAAAGGAATGAAGCCGCATAAGAAAACAAATTTGACAAAATTCGAGAAAAAAAGTTTGACCAACATTTTTCGAACGGCACTGTATGTAGGTCAGCCTGGAGAATGAGTCCAAGGTCTGGAAATGTAGCTAACCTCACAGGCGACGCAGTAGCAATGTAGATTAGTGAGAGAGAACTTGTGCGCACTACACATTTTGAGTCAGTTGCCTAGAGAAACTGACCAAAAATGAGACAAAATTAAGAGCACTTTCATATTAGAAGAGAGTGAACAAGGTGGACGCGAATTGAAGATAAAAATTTAAAATGGCTCATAAATCCAGCAAGGCTTAGGGTAAAGGTAAGTTTAGGGTAGTCTCTCGTCAATACAATGATGTTCTATGATCACATTTTTACTGTGGATATTAAATCGAGTGCAACAAAAGAGAACTGGAAATCTACAGGAAATACTTTTCAAGGGGCATCTCAACAAGGGTGTTCTACAATACATTCTAATGTGGGATCTAAGTGTGTAAAATAAAATAGAACAAAAAAGAAAAAAACAACAAAGCAAGCAACTAAACCATTAAGTAATGAAAAAAAAAAAACAGTTGAAATAACAACTAAAAACTAAGAAACGAAACTAATCTACGAAAAGTTTTTTAACAATGTAAACGATGTAAATAGAATTTTTGTATAAATTAGTAAGATAAGCTTTGAACTCGATGTGACATCGACTTACCTATCGAATAGTGATGGCTTTTCTTTTTTCACATAATTACTAGGGACATAGCCAGATTGATTTCTACTATTTTGAACACGCCACCAATGTTTGGAGTCATCCAGCAGCAGGTAGCGTTCATTTTTCCTTAAGTCTAACTCTTGTGCTCCTTGAGCTGCATAATCGTATTTGGCTACTACGTAGCAAACGTCTTCCTGTGATTTTCCTGCGAAAGATAAAAGCGGCAATTGAATTGATCGTTTGGATTGGATTGAATTTGTGGATTTAGTTTGGTTCTACTTCTATTTTTTTTTTTTTTTTTTTCATTGTACTACGAGTTATATTGTGTGTAAAGCAGTTGTGATTAGAATGAATATGACTGATATTGGTATTTGTATACGAGTAAATGATGGATGGATGGTTGGAGGATGAGGTATGGCCATTATTGAACTTTTTTTTTGTTTTTTTTTGTATGGAACATTCATTCATTCATCTTTTCCGATTGATTTTTTTTGTTTTTTTGTATAGTTTTAGTTTGGTTATGTTTTTATGGTTTATGAGATTGGGAATTACCGTGTTTCATGTTGCCCGCCATTGATTGTGGACCACAGCCGATGTTGCCACCAATGCAATCACCGCCGTTCGAATTTGAATTTGTATTGCTGCTGAATGTCACACTTTTGTGCGTGCTACAATTGGACGCTGACGACAAGTTACGATGATGGTGCTGATGATGGTGTGGAGCCGGTGAACCGGGTGGCGGTGGCACTGGATAGTTTTGTTGCTGTTGCTGCTGCTGTTGTTGTTGTTGTTGTTGTGAAAACGGCTGATATTGTGTAGATGCTGGTGTAGATGCTGTAGAGTGCTGCTGTTGCTGATGCCATGAACCAGTTACACCAGCACCGCCACTTGGCAAATAATGATTGCGATTTGTTAGCGCTGGAACGTTTGAATTCGTTATTGCTGTTGAGGAGGAATCGGGGATATTGCGTGCAAATCGTTGGGGATGCTCCAACATTCCAGCTATAGAAAGGTTGGGATTTTTATTTGTTGGTGTTTTTTTTTCGGTTTTTGTTTTTGTTTTTGTTTTTTCTGTGGTTACTGTTGCTGGCTTTCGTGAAAAGGAGAGGCTCTTGTGACTTTATATTTTTGTTTTTGCCTTTTCAAAACTATGTTGACTCCTTCTTTCAGTTGCTGCTATTTTTTTTTCTTTTTTTTGTTTTGTATTTTCTCTTTTTCTTTACTGGAATTTACTTGGATTGGTTCTGTTTGGTTTTTTTTTTTTTTTCTTGTTTTAGATATAGTTTTAGTTTTACTGCTTCTCTTTTATTTTAGTCGCTTATTGTCTCTGAAAACCCTATTGGATGGCATTCGTGGTCGATGAGAGCAAATTGTTATGTTGATTAGAAGTACTCGTATTATTTTATTGCGCTTAGGTTTCAATGAAAGTGGTCGACGACGATGTGACGACTTGCTGCATGTATCCATGGAAAATCATCTCTAAAAGATAGATGAAGAGAAAAGAAAAAAACGGAAAAAAATCAAATAAAATAAAAGCCAAACAAAATAAAGCACAAAATCGATAGCGCAATTGTTTATGCAACTCAAAAAAAAAAAAAAATGTTCACAAAAAAGCTTGTTTTAACTATTGTTGTGAGTAAAGTATAACTTAATCCTGAGAGTTAAATGTTTCTTTTTCTGTAGTTTATCATTCTATGTAGCAATTTAATTGGCTAAACAAATGAACGATTAATTAAAAATTAACAGAGGTAACAGAGAAAATGAAAATGATAATAAAGACATTTACAACTTAACAGAATTGTGTATGTGAGTATGTGAAAGTGAGTATTAGTTGTATTATACATAAGTTTATCATTGAGTTGAGGATAAAATCATGTAAAGGCCAACAACAAAGACACCTTCTTCTGGTGAATTCAACCTATTTTCACCTAATTGAATTTATATCCACGATTTTATTGTGAACTCTGTAAATATAGAAGTATCATAAGCACAACAAACAATAAAATACATTCACGACAAAAACAAAGAAGATAAACTCATGGTGTGTAAATTGAACAAGGATTAGGTAACTCAACCATGGTAATTTCATTGTGTGAGAAAGCATTTTAAACAGTCAAACATTAAACATTCAATTAGATCAATAAAATATGGCAATATTGCTCTTTATGAGTACTCGTAGGCCGGTGTAAACGTCTTTATAGGTCGTCTATATTGTAATCTTATTAGTGGCAGTGGTACCCTATTCAATATTGTTTTACGAACTTGTAACATTGAATACGTTTAGACAGAAGAACGGATTACATTTCTAATTCTCGCAAAAGGTCAGTTCACCTCAATGTATATCTGTACATCCATATAACTTAGAATTGTCTTGCGATTTGTGTCAGTTACCTTGTTATCTGTACCTTGAAGCAAAGGTTATGTGCCCACATTCAACTTAAGCGGTTTTAATCAGGGACAACCGTGAAGCTAACAGATAAGAAATTTCACGGTCTACCTTATCTTACTGAACATATATTTAATAAGAATCTGCGCTAAAACATAAAAACATATAAACAAAAGCATTTCCCTTATGTTACTATGGAATCTAGAAACCCTAACCGCAGAAGGCTGTCCATCTGCCAAAGTTGAAAAATCACAGTCTCTGAAGGAGTATACAATGGTTGAATTCCTTGATATATAGGAAGATTTTAACAATATTGAAACTCTTCAATTATCACTCCAAGAACTTGGCATAAATGACTATATCCGCAGCCTGCTGCGGACAAGAGCACGGCAAGCACACCGAACTCTGTCCTTAGACTGAGACACACCCAGCAATGGAAACAGCTAAATGTAGGCCATGTTAGTCTACCTAGTCCTGCCATAAGTTCTGTTACACAATTTCCAGCGCTTATCGTTCAAAACTTCTTGCGGGAATAGAACCGTTAGCTTTTTTTCCGGACACATGCACTGATCAGTGAAGAATACTAGTCAGTTTGGTTTCAGTTTGCAAGCTATTAACATTCAGTGGGGCGTTAAAGAGAATCGAGTCGCAGTAATAGCGTTGCATAAGTGCGGAAAGAGTGCTGGCCAAATTTTCGAGTTGTTAAAACCGAGAATATTCGTTTTTTGGGCTATTTCTCGCTTCGGTGAATTGTCTGGAGTAGAGGACAGGCCAAGAAGTGTTCGCCCGCGCGTCGTCCGTACGAATGCGGTACTACAGGCAGGCCGTGAACGAATTCGGAGAAATCCCCTTAGCAAGCAGAAGATCATGTCCAAGGAATTGGATATATCAACCAGATCCATGTCTAGGCTGATTTGGGATGATCTGCATATGAAAGCCTATCGTCGGTCCACGGGTCATTTTCTAACTCCTCAACAAAAAAAAATTAGGCTGGAAAGATGCAAGCGACTTTTGCAGTGGCACGCGAACAATGGCCATGAAAACATTCTGTTTACGGATGAGAAAATTTTTACCGTGAAAGAAGTTTTCAATAAACCAAATGACAAAATTTATGCCACTTCATCTACAGAAGCGGAATAAGTTGTTCCAAGGGTTCAACGTCGACATTATCCCACTTCCGTAATGGTTTGGTGGGGGGTCTCTCACCATGGTGTCACATCCCTCCATTTCTGTGAAAAAGACGTAAAAACTGGTGCAAAGGTTTACCAAGAAGATGTGCCAGAGGATGTTGTGAAGGGTTTGACCAATACCCTTTTCAGTGGATACAGATGGATCTTCCAACAGGACTCTGCTCCAGCGCAAAAGCCAAAACCACGTATTTGTGACTCAGAGTCAATATTCCTGGCTTTATAGCAGCAGAAGATTGGCCGTCGAGGAGTCCAGATCTGAATCGACTGGATTATGGTTTGTGGTCAGAATTGGAGAACATTGCCAGCAAGACTCCCCACAGAAATTTGGAAAGCCTTAAAGCAGCATTAACCAGAGCAGCGTCCACGATCTCCATGGAAACCATACGTGCCGCTATAGCCCGATGGCCACACCGTTTGGAAGCTTGTGTTAGAGCAAAAGGCAGTCATTTCGAGTGAATGCAATTTTTTTTAATAATCAATATTGTGGTCTAATAAATGGAACAATTTTGAATACAATATGTTTACTGTTTTTTGTTTTTATAGCGTTTTATATTTGTAACAGAACTTATGGCAGGACTAGGTATATTACTCCCATAGACCGACGTTCAAAATACTGAAATTGACTTCACCACAGACTTCAATTACACGCTTTCAGAAGGAGAATGGAGACAACACAAAGTCATTAACAATAAACCCATCTCAAATGTTCACAGACGGCTCTAAAAAAGATGAACCCTTCAGTCTACCCCCACACTCTGGGGTCCGGTACTTTTCATGTATATTGCAGCACGCATAGGCAATCAAGCAAATATCAGGTCCCTTATCTCGGACATCGACGATGGTGAAACGCTGCCGTGTATCTCTCAGCAAGATAGTCAGACAGCATAGAGTCAGACTCTATTGGTTTTCGGACCCTCAGACGTGCCAGCTGAACCAGCCGAACTGAGATTCCTAGGAAAAAATAGCAGAAAGAGAGGTACCGGTGAACGTTGGTTTTAAATGTTTGAAGGTTATAATGATTAGGAAATAAAGAGCTAGGCAGGGCATTCCATAAACGAGTTGTACGGCTTAGGAGCGAATCACGATATTTTAGAGTACGTCCGAAAGTGGGCTTGAGGGTATACTGATGAGCATTTATAGCGAGGCGGGTGTTACGGTTAAAAGTTTGAATGGGCGGAATGCTACTGGCGATTTCTATGGAACACTGTTGGTGGAAATAGCACTAAAACAGAGTGAAACAAGAGACATTACGTCGGTGTTCGAGGGTTTCAATTGATTAACTGATATTGGTATCAGCTATGAGTTTTATCGCCCGGTTTTGAATCCTATCTAGCAGGTGCAGAGATGTTTTGGGCGCACCCGACCAGATGTGGGAATTGTACTCCAATTTCGGGTGGATAAATGCCTTATATATTGAGGCCAGATCAGAAGGCGTAGAGTACACATTTCGTACCTCGCTTGAGGAAACCTAGACATTCAGCTGCATTTTTGACGATATCGAATATGTGGTCATTCCAACGTAAGTTGTCATTGACACACACACCGAGAATGGAACGTTTATCGGTTCGACGATGCAAGTGCCATTCGTGGATAATGGCTGGGTGTTTAAATTTCGCTTTAACGACAGCAGACAGCATTGTGTTTTGGAAGCATTAAATTCTACTTTGTTGATAGTTCCCCAATTGGTTATGCTGTTGATATCGGAATTTAAAGAACTTAACATACGCTGCCGTTCCCGTTCTACAGCCGAAGAGCAGGTACGTGAGTTCGGAAACGAATATGAAAACAAGAGAGTACTGTCATCGACAAAACAATATATTGGGTTAGAAGTAGCAGACAAGAGATCGTTGATGAAAATTAAAAAGAGACAGAACGGAGCCCTAGGGCACACAAGCATTTATTTTGTGAATAAAAGACTTGAAACCATCCAAGACAACCTGAATTGAACGTTCGGAAAGGTAATTTATAATCCATTAAAGAAGAGAGTCATCGATCCCAAAAGCACGCATTTTCGGAAAAAGAGCATGTTGCCAAACCCTGTCAAATGCCTTAGAAACGCCAAGCGCAACTATCTTGCTTTCACCAGATTGATGTACGCTTTGGTTCGACTTTTCGGTGAGAGATGCCGCCAAATCACCAGTGGACCTGTTGCTACGAAAACCATATTGCCGGTCATTGAGAAGTTTTCGTGTTTCGAGATATTTCATGAGCTGACGGTTTATCAGCGTTTCCATGAACTTGGAGAGAAGGGACGTAAGTGCAATGGGTCTGCAGGAGGAGAGAGAAGAAGATTCGCTTTTTTTAGGGACGGGCTGGACAAATGCTGTTTTCCATTTGCTCGGAAGAGTCCTAAAAGTAGGATTGATGAAAAAGCTTACGCAGTGGTTTTGCCAGCGTGGAAGAACACCTCTTCAGAAGAAGGGGAGATATACCATCTGGACCAGCGGACTTATGAATTGTTAAGATCTTTAAGAAATCTTGCTACTACACGAGTTCGAAAGTGGGTTAGTCCCATTGAAAATTCCTCGCACTCAAGTGTAGGCGGGGACAAAGCACAATTTGGGAGTGTTGAGCTAGCCGCAAAGTGTACAGCAAGCAGACTGGCCTTGTCCAAAGAGCTGACAACTGGAATGTCATTATAAATGAGCGTTGTGATGGAGGATGAGGAAGAATTTCTAATATTTTTGACGCACGACCAAAAATTTTTACTAGCTTTGGGACATTGTAGTATTTCCTGCCTCAGTTTTTGGTCGTATTGGAATTTTACACGCTTAAGTACCATAAGACGTTGCAGTCATTCCTGGATCGCTGAAACATTTTTCGGTTTTTCTCTGTTGGGTTGGTCTTGAAGGACCGAAAAAACATTTCGCTGACTCTGACAGCCTTTTTACAGCTCGAGTCGTACCATGCTTTTTCTTTTGATTTGATACTTTTCATCCGATGAGGAATAAAGTTTCTCATTCCAAAGAGAATGGTGTCTATGATCTTCTCAGCAACGGCATCAACGTCGTCATCGAGGACACATAACGACCAATTGAAATTCCTAAAGAAGCTATTAAGACCGCTCCAGTTGACTTTCCGTATTGCTATACGGTTCTTTTAGGAATCTTTTCTCTAACTGTATGGTCGGTGTACGAGAAATTAGCTAATATGACATAGTGGTCCGACGAGCCTAGAGAGAATAGCACACTGACCTAGTATTTGTCGGGGTGAGAAGTTAAAACCAAGTCCAGGGTGTTGGCGGTATGACTATCAACGCCTGGTATTCCTGTGGGCTCATTTACAAGCTGGGTTAAGATATTTTCCGCAGCGAAGATCTCAACACACCGGGTTTTGTCTGTCCAGAATGCCGAAACTACACAGAATTGTGAAAAACCGGCTACATTTCCCTGCTGGCTCAGATTCTGGCCGAAAACCCAGCAATTGGAGTTGCGATGTCGTTGCGTTTCACAACATGTGCGTAAAATCCGCGTCAAATGACTCTGGGTACGCTTGAACAATGAACTTCCAGTGCGAGTTATACTAAGGCCTACTTCACATATCTTTGAACGGAAGATAGCCTTGGGAGCGATATGAATATCAAGCGAAGAAGTTTTATCTGTAAGGCTAAAACAGAATAAAACACCTGGGAGGTGTTCTACAAGTTTGTTATCCAAGCAAATATCCTAATACATACATAGAATGTATAACTCCCACCTTGTCGTGAACAATACCAGTTTTGAGAGAAATGGATTTGCGCTAATCGTCGTTGACGTCTACGTAAACTTGTGAATCAGAGTAAACAGTCGTTAAATATGATCCGACAGACAACGGAGCTATACCATTCGCATATGCCTGAGTGAAAATCTGTTGAGAGGATTAAACGGAGAACAAAGAATCTAACAATATGACCTCAAGCTGCGGAAAGAAGTCGTCACTCCTCGGACAAACCTCGTTCACCACCGCCACAAGATATTGATGCAGACAGCATCCGGAACCAAGATCCTGCCAACAAAAATAGTGGCTCGATCCGCCATCTGGGCGAGTTACACAATATGATAAAGTTGTGTTGCCGAAGGCAATCTCATAGTCGATGAAAATTATGAAACGCAGTCTCACAACACTCGTATTTTTGGCGTTGGTATGCATGTTGGCTGTTAAACAGAGGATACGCAGAAGCACATTGCACAGAAAAGCTTCTTTAAGAAAAAAGAAGTCGGACTGATAGGCTTGAGGGGGCCCCCGCCCAATTATCAAGGCTTCGCCCATCGATGACGTTGTCTAATAATAAAGCGGGGGTAGATTATTCTATAACTGGTCTTATCGAAAACATCCAGATTTTTTTGCATGAATGGATGATACGATTTGACCAGTTACAAGTTGCCGATCATAGGTCTTGTTGGTAGGCTTGACCACCGGTAGTCCATACCAGGACTTAAAACACGGTACCATGGGAGTCAGGAGCCCCCCGGACTTCGGTCCGGGCCTGACTTGTTAGAGGTAGGCCCCCTTGTGGGAGCGTCATGGTGGCTGTGGTTTAAACCCAAATCGCGGGTACGGGTTTTCTTTTCTGTTTACCCATTGTAGAGCAGCAAGAGGTTTTAGGTCGGCCTCGACTCATACCAAGGGTGGAATTTTTGCCTCCAACACAGTTCCGAATTGGTATCAAAATTTTTGTGGCGAGCGATGGCAAGGCGTATCCTTGCTCCCTATGAGTGTATGGGCACCTCGTAAACATTAAGTCTTACGGCAGGAGGTTTAAGTTAAAAATCCAGGTACGTTCTGATAGGCTTGAGGCACTCACTACGTCGTCACCTCGTCGCTATGATATCTGATCTCACTGTTCAGCAAGATTAGAAGTATTTAGTATGGAGAGGGTTTATTAGACACTGAGAGCAGAAAATACATTTTTGGAGATGGAACTGGGAACCTGGCGTTTTCGTATTTCAATACATCACTCGACATCCGACTACTGCAATGATTGAAAAGGAATATTCAAAGACTGGACAGAGCGAATGCTGGTGAGTGTGGTTAGGTTTCCAACAGACCACTGAGGGTGAATTGGAGCTTCATGATAGATGAAGCATTTTTGGGATTTAATAATCAAATAATTCTAAATAAATTGAAGTGGAAAAAGTCATTTCAAAAAGAAGAATAAAACTGAACGCGTTAAATAGCTTTGGTTAAGTACAGAATGAGAGACGTTGATTTAGAAAAAGTATGCTTTTTAAGAAAGAAGGCTTGGCTATATCGTTGAACGATCGGTCATTGATAATTATTCCAACTCTCACCTAACCTCATGGAATTCGTTGGTGGGAATATGATTGTCAGGATTTATTACTCTTCCCCAAGCACTTGCTCGGCTTTCTTTACTTTTTTATTAAATTACTATAAAAACCCATCTGCAAGCTGTTGTTCTCTAATTTCCCATTTTAACATCTCTTCCAAAGCATATTTCATTATGAAGTCTTTTAGTTTTTCGTTTTTCTATTTATTCGTATGTATCTTGAAAACTTTGGAAAACTTTAAAGTGTTCCATACATAAACACCATCATGGGACTTGAAGAACAAACTAACAGCCATTATCTCGTTGAAAAATTAAAACAAAACAAAAGCGAGTGCACCAAACTATGTTGAAGTGACTTTGCACTTTCCTAGCAACATCCCAAAGCGGGATCCCAAGTAGGGAATGAAAAGGTGACGGAGAATAAGGAGGATTTATAAGTTTAAAAGTCCTTACCCAACACTACGAGCATATGGTTATAAAATGCGGAGTGGCTAAGCTGAAGAGTCAGTACACCCATCAATTTCCATATTCATAAGATTAAAAGTGGATTTCTCGAATTCGCTGTGTCACTAAGATATCGCCTCCAGTTTGGGTAATCCCCATGCCACTGGCGCTAAGAAACGGCTCAACATCTTCGAGCAAATTCACAGCTCCACCTCTGAGAATCAACAACGAAACAAAAAAAAAATCAATTTTCTTAGCTCGTACGTTGATTTTGTATCGCCTCTCTCTAGTCGCAGTTCAAATTCTTGGCCCGAATACAAGAATTTCTCGGTGCCTCAGTGTTATTTTCTCGAAGTTCAGTGTCAAAAAGATTAGTGCAACGCGAATACACGCTCGTCGTCGAGTAGAAATGCCTCAAGTACTCGTATGCAACATTTGGAGAGAAAGTGCTTCACCAAAGGGAACAATCGGACAATTATTCGTTTCAAGTGTTTTTTTTTTTGTCTTTTCAATTTAAAAATTCCAACGCATTCTCTTCTCACGTTGCAGTTGCAGTGTCGATTTTCGATTACTATCCGGAATTTGGCCTCAGTACTAGACGAGGAGGGGAACCCTCCAATCATAAGTGAAAACTTTGTTCTGAATTACTCACAGATACGCAGATGCGGTTACGGTTATACGGAAGATGGTGATTGGACATCAGTGGAACGATCTTTGAAGTGACACAGCAATTTATTGCGCCAGAAAAACCTAATACAACTTTACGGTTGAAAATCTTCAATTAGAACCCTGGGATGCATGGTCACGCATTGGTAGGGTTAAATGAGTAGGAACACTTTTGCCTTTACGTCACTACGAGACTGTCTGTAATTCATAAACATAATATTTTTTGAATAACGAAGTGTTGGGTCCTATTTTGAGTGGAACCTATGTACATGTGTGCCTATTCAAGGCATACATTGATAGCATGAAACCTTTAAAAAATCAGAGCACATAACCTCAGTCGCATAAACTTTTTTTTATCGGTCGTTGCCATAGATAGCAACGTGACACATTACGTGCACCACGGATGTAGGATAGTAACTTCAGACTTTTGATTACGTTTACTGTACAAAATGGAAACAAAATGATCTGAGTAAAGGTGCTATGATGCAAGCAAATGCCAAGAACTGAGTACATATCCAATATGGATAACAGTGATGTTGGTTGCAGGTTGAATATAAAACTAAAGCGCTCCGACTCAACCAAACACAAATTCAAAGACGAACCAAATTGCAGTTTCGAGTGAATAAGAATGTTATGGTGATAAGGTTGAAGGGGATGACAACATGGAATTGCTAGCGAAACCGTTGACGATCAATACTCTTCGTATTGTCTGAGAGGAACATTTTTCTATTTTTTATTTTTTGCACTAGAAGTCCTTTGAAAAATATTACTCATCCATGTGTGTATATTGCATAGAGCTCTATTGTATACTTGCTTATTACTTCAAATTGAAAAATGTAAACAGAGGGTAAAGATTGGGAGATAGAAAGTGTCCTTCTTCGGTGGTAAGATGGTTTGTACAAGGTTTATGAATTGATTAGAAAGACAACTTCAAATACGAGTAAATGGATGATTGAACAATAAATTTAAAAAGTAATTTAAGCAGTTGTCGTTGTACAAATTGTGTGTAGGAAGGGCACAGTGCCCTAACTATGAGTACCTATCAATTGCAATTATTTTACGCTTTTGCGCCCTTGTGGTAGACACCAGGCCTGAACTGCCAAATTTATAACTGCAAGTGTTGCGCAGCGTTACTGCATGATTGAACCGAAAGTTTTAACGAAGAATGAACATAGACAACTAGTAGTAGAGTCGCAGTCGGTAAAATACTACAAAGTCATTGTGGGGGTCTCCCACAGGTATCGGTTCTAGGGTTACTGTTATGGATCGTAATGTATGGCAGAGTCTTACGACTAACGCGGCTAAAGGGATTAATGATACTTAAATTCGCCGACGCCATTGCCGTCGTGACAGTAGTTAAACAGATTGATGAAGCAATCGCTCAGATAAAAGATTGGCTTATTTCCGCCAGATTGGACCTGGCCGAACATAAAACTGAAGCTGCCCTCATTTAATTCGCCAATTTTCAGATCCGGAACCAAACCATCACGTCCAAAGAAGCAATTAAGTTATGTTGACCAGACTGCAGTATAAAAAGCACTTGGGTTATATACAACCTTGATCAAGAAGTTCCCGCACCACACCACCGTCGTGTGGCGCTCCCTCCAATTGTTCCGATTTGAGTTGTGCTTTTTTTGTTAAGTTGGTAAATCTGTTGCTGACATTCCCTTTAAATCTTAGCGTCATAGCTTGACATTCGCAAAAGTTACATAGCCAAGAGTACATCTATCTCTGTGTGTGTTGGCGATTTTTTACAATTTTAGAAATGGATTTCAATTTGCAACAACGAACTTGTACTCGTATTAAATTTTGCGTAGAAAACCGATGTAATGGTGCGCGAACGTTGGAAAAGTGTTTCGGGAATGATTCTCTAAAGAAAACGGTCGTTTAACAGTGGCACGAGCGGTTCAAAAGTGGTCGTGAGTCAATCGAAGATGATGAACGCAGTGGCAGACCATCGACATCGAGAATCGACGAAAACATTGATGAAGTAAAAGAAATGTTGGTCAATAACCGCAAATTAACCATCAGGGAGATAGCGGAGGACTTGAACATTGCCTATGGATCCGTCCCAGACATTTTGGTCAATGATTTGGGTTTCCGTCGTGTAGCAGCAAAGTTTCTGCCAAAAGACCTCAATTTCATGCAAAAAAGAGACCGTGTTGACGTCGCAAAAGAGATGATTTGCGAGGCTGAATCCGATT
This sequence comes from Volucella zonaria, assembly GCA_963966105.1. Lineage (NCBI taxonomy): Eukaryota > Metazoa > Arthropoda > Insecta > Diptera > Syrphidae > Volucella > Volucella zonaria. The sequence continues at coordinate 125,796,077 of OZ014533.1, forward strand.
CTACATTCATCAAAAGGATCATTACTGGAGACGAGACGTGGCCGTGGGTTTATGAGTACGACACGCAATCCAGACATCAGGATCAGGCAAGTGAATGGCGTTCACCAAATGAGCCGAGATAAAAAAAAAACACGTAGTTTTCAGTCAAAAAAGAAGGCAATGCTCACGGTTTTCATGGATTACAACGGTGTAGTGCAACATGAATTTTTGCCAGAAGGCCAGACAGTAAACAAAGAGTAGTATTTGAGACGTTTGCGTGAAGTAATTCGCCGAAAGAGACCAGAATTGTTGGCAGAAAACTCGTGCATTTTGCACCATGATAACGCACCGTCGCACAGTGCCGTCTTTATTCGTAATTTTTTGACGAAAAATGCAACAAATACCATCCAACAGCCACCGAATTCACCTGATTTGGCTCCCTGTGACTTCTTTCTGTTCAATCGAGTTAAAAAACTACTACGGGGAACGCGTTTCAGCAGTCGAGAGGAAGTAATGGAAAAATCGCAGGAAGCACTGATGGACATACCGAAAACCGAATATAAAAAATGTTTCGAGGATTGGATCAAGCGCCGGCATAAGTGTATTGCAGTCGATGGGGATTACTTTGACGGGACAATATAGATTTAGATGAATACTCGTAAACTTGTATTTTTAATTTTCTGAATAAACTTTTTGATCAAGGTACGGGCAGTTCTGTCGCGAATATTGCGTAATATCGGTGGACCTGCATTTTACTTTCCAGAGTAACAACATCAATCTACCTGTATGCGGCCTCAATCTATGCAGATTGCAGACTAAGAACGAACGAGTCTAAAAGAAAACTATCGCCAACATACAGACTCTGCGCGCTAAGGACAATCAGCGGTAATCAAACCATCTCAGACGAAGCCGTCTTTGTTATAGCTGGGATCGTCCCCCCCAGAATATACAAAAATTTTGAAAAATTTTGAGCCAGCACGACGGCAACGATCAAGACGATTAAAACTGAAGATAAGGCCGCGTCAATAACTATGTGGCTGACTCGTTGGACTAATTCAACAAAAGACAGATGGACGTTTAAATTAATACCGACAATCCAATCGAAGAAACGGGGATTCTACCTACCACCTAACTCAGTTTCTATCTGGTCACGGTAGCTGTCAGAAATATCTACACCGCTTCGGATACGATAGCTCACCTTTTTACCCAGACTGCCCAAATCAGGAGGCAGACACAGAGCATGCAATATTCCAATGCATAGACTTTCTGGATCGAGAACTAACATACCAATCCCACAGTCAATAATAATTAACGCGGGGAGAGTGGTCGAAGTGTGTAGGGTGCGGTTTAGTACGTAGGCGTATTCCTGGAATCAAGCAATTGGGCTAGCGGATCGTACTTGCTGGTAGCCCGGGCTACTGGTAAGTCTTTGAAGATTGCACACCCTTTGGCGCAACCAAATAAAAAAAAGAAAGTCAGCGCTGAGAATATGGAAAGACTATTTCTGCCGCTCACTTAGAAGATTATGGGACAACACGAGATGCCGCCAAGTCTAGTCGGCCCCGAAGCAGCCGCTCTGCTGAGAATATCGCAGCTGTGGTTGAAGATGTCGCAGAGGACCCCGGAGTATCAATCAGACTACGTGCCACGCAATTGGGCATCAATCGGCGGTCTGTACAAAGAATTTTGGTGAAGGACTGTAAGATGTTCCATTACAAAGTGCAGACAGTGCATCAGTTTGACCGTAAGGCTTGTCATTTCATCACGCATCGTTTTACGCTTGTTGAACGTGCGGAAATTATTAAAATACATTATCAGTTGTAAATACGCAACGTGAATTCCGTCGTGAGGCCGGTCGTCATCATGGCTTCAGTGTACAGGCAATTCGCCGTACCGTGGAAAAGTTTGAGCGTGAGTACACTCTCTTGGATCTTAAGCCACCAATTATACAGAGATTTGTCCGAAATAAAGAAAAGCCGAAGTAGCGGCCAGTATTGAAAATGACCCAGAAATGTCTATGGGCATCGCCAGAGAGTCACCCCGGCTAATTTTGCTGTTGAATTTGGGCCTACATCCGTATAAGATAGTGCAGGCGCAAGAATGAAACCGGACGATCATAGACAGCGCCAACATTTCCAGCGCGACTGGGTCATCTCACGGCGAGCGTTCATCAATTGGCCGTCGCGATTATCCGATCGATTACTTTCTCTGGCTAACAAGCCAATCACTTGGGATGAGCTCGAGGCCAACATTCGACACGCTATTGCCGGAATAACGCCGGACATATTGGGCCGAGACATCAAAAATTGGACCGAGTCATCAAAAATGGCCAGGTATTTGAATGATGTGCTATTCCACGCATAATGGCACGAACGTAGCTTCGAAATAAAGCCAGAATCAATTTTATATCTCATACCGTTGTTGTTTTATTTAAATTGTTTTCCCTATCGTTCTTATCTGGTCATTCTGTTTTTACGGCACAAAGACAGTGACATTCTTAAGAACGGACGAAAACGCTCTTCGCTGCCTTGATCGACAGATTTTCCATATGATATTCAGTCCCGTTTACGTTGATGGAGTATGGAGGAGAAGGCACAACAAAGAGCTGTACCGCCTACTCGTATATAGCGTATCTGGTCGGAAGATTTTGCCTATAACGACTACTCCAGCCCAAACATTTTTGAATTTATTTCAGTGGGACTACGTATAGAAAGACCTCGCCAATTCCCTATGAGTAGCGACAGGCAACTAACTAGTAACTCGCTGAAGAGACATGTTGCTTGACACACAGAACTGTCCCTGTCTATTAGCTTTCATCAGAAATAAAGTAAGCAACGCAGGTATGGCTTACCCTGCCTTCGTCTGTCTTCAATTCACAATCAAACCCTCTTCGTTAAAAAATAGAAAATAAATCTTGGCACGTTCACAATAGAACCTCATACAATATCTTGGCAATGAAAAACATATAAATAATCATCACCCACATCGGTGCGTATTTAACATCTATCCCCTGAACCAATTCAATATCCAGGCCAAAAGTTCAAGAACGCATTAGAGCATTTCCATTCAATTAGGCAAAGCTTTGGAAAACAAATTCACTAATCCCCGAAGTCAAAAAGTCGCCCTCTTCTTCAACATAGAAAAGATGAGTAGGCAGCAAAGCCATTACAATTGCCGGTCATAATGATCTAACTGTTTAAAGCTCAGCATTTACTACTAACTTACATATTCCGTTTAATAAAATCAACCATTAAAATTTCACAAAGCATCCATTGTGCCTGTTAAAGACCCCTAATACTCATACAGCACCCTCAACTCACCCCCTGGCCTTGTTATATGTAGTCGTAGGTATTTTTTTCATTTCACAGCTCTTTTCATATTCCGAGAAAATGAATAGCACTTTTCCATTTATTCAACTACGAGTATTATACATAAATCGCTGCCCTCTATCCTCTAGCAGTCGTCGTTCTCCTCCAGATCTGGCAGTGGCGTCATGGCACCACAAAATAGTAGATCCCTCCATGCATAGGAGTTGTTCCCATTTTCCACTTTAGAGAGTGAGAAGCGAATCAGGTCACCATATGTCATAAGAGGGGTTTAGCTTCCATGCCCTCTCGCCATAGCCATCACTATCGTCATCAAGCCACCAAGGCTTCTTCTCTTCTTCTTAAGCTCCTCAATGAAATTTATATGCTCACTCCCCGATATGTACGTATGCGATGGTGGTGACCCAGTTAACAGACTTAAGGGTGGCTGAACTTTAAAAAAAACAAAAAAGAAAAAAGTTGGACAACTTAAATTGTCCACCTAGCGTATAACTGAATAACAGAACACAGACGACAAAACAAAAATTAATGCGCTCTTCGTGCTTCGAAGCTGGATTGGTGGTGGTGAAATGGATACCGAAGGAGCGGGATATGCAGGGTGTATAAGTATAAATGTTCACAAATTGCATCCTGCGGGCGAAATGAAATGGAAAATTCCCTTTTCCTCTTCATTTTAATTGGGAGGAAAAGAGGATAACAGAAAAAAGTTATTCTACGATGCGCGGTAGACCTAAAAATAAATAATTATCCCATTCTAGGATGACGATGGTGAAGGTGGCGATGCCGGTGTTGACGGAAAAGAAGTGACTTCCACCTCTGGGCGGCATTCGCCCGATGATGACGATGACAACGACGACGACGACGACGACGACAACAACGACGGTGGAGACGATAGCGGTATGTGTAATTACCCCTTAATCCTGTTGAGATTACCTCCACTTATGACGGCGAAATTGTCATCAAGCTATGCAGACGAGAACAAGAACGAGATGTGTATTAGAGCATTAAGCCCCCGATGACATTCGCCGTGATGAACTGTAGATTAAAGACAAAGACGCAAAGAGAACAAGAGGAAATTGTTTTATAGAGGTGGAGTGCGGCCCCACAGTCCGCTAGAGACACTAAACATGGTTTGAGAATGTTTTTATTAAAAAATGGCTGTGCATCTGCAGCGATTTTCTTTTTTGGGGTGAAGATATTCGTTGATTAGCTGCGAGATGTTTGCTTTCAGTATTTTTTCTTCTTTTTGTCAGTTAAAGTGTACAGAAATAGATAAGAGATGAGGTGCACGTTCTTTTAAAGTAAAAAAGAATTTCGGAATGTATTAGATAGCATACGAGTACGAGGGCGGGTCAATAAGTCCGTGACTTTTGGATTAAAACTGATTTTTTGATAAAAAAATAATTTTATTTTTCAACGTAGTCTTCCTTGAGCTCTATACACTTTGTCCAACGCTTCTCCAATTTTTTTATCCCTTCCAAAAAAAATGATTTGTCGAGGTCCTCAAAATGACGAGATGACTTCATCATTGGAGTCAAATCTTTTTCCACCAAGCCATTTCTTCAGGTTTGGGAACAAGAAGTTGTCGCTCGGAGCCCAATCTGGAGAATAGGGTGGATGAGGGAGCAATTCATAGCCCAATTCATGGATTTTTGCCATGGCAACTGCACATGTGTGCACCCTTGCATTGTCTTGGTGGAAAAGAACTTTTTTCTTGGCCAAATGAGGTCGTTTTTTTTTCAAATCGTCATTGAATCGGTCCAATAAGTTGGCATAATATTCCCCATTGATTGTTCTTCCCTTTTGAAGGTAGTCAATGTGGATTATCCCGCGTGCATCCCAAAAAACAGTCGCCATAACTTCATTGGCTGACAAACCCACCTTGGCCTTCTTTGGCGCCGATTCACCCTTAGAAACCCACTGTTTTGACTGTTGTTTGTTGTGATGGATCCATATTTCGTCCACGGTTACAAAACGGCGCAAAAACTCCTCCATATTGCGATTAAACAACGCCAAACCTTCCTGTGAAGTTGTTACACGATTGCGTTTGTGGTCGACTGTGAGCAAACGCGGCACCCATCTTGCGGAAAGCTTTCTCATGCCCAAGTGATCATTCAAAATTGAAACCACTGAGCCATGCGAGATCCCTACGGCTTCCACAATCTCTCGCACTTTCAATCTTCGGTCGGCCAACACCATATCGTGAATTTTTTCGATTGTTTCGGGTGTAGAGACCTCAACTGGGCGTCCAGGAGGTTCGGCATCTTCAGTGCTTGTACGGCCACAACGAAATTCAGTAAACCACTTTTTTACCATTGAAATCGATGGTGCAGTATTTATCAAGCTTAGCCTTGGTCTGGGTAATGGTTTTTTTTCGCAAGAAATAATGCTTAATAAGCACACGAAATTCACTTTTTTCCATTTTCTCCTCAAATTAGTGAGTAGTCTGATAAAAATAGCTGTCAAACACAAACTAACTGACGCAGCAAGTTTAAATTTTGACAGGAGTCAACTGACAAATGCCTGTTGACAGGAGCAGTGTTGCTGTTTCAGTAAAGAGGTCAGAAATTCAAAAATGCACAGAATTATTGACCCGCCCTCGTATTATTTGCTGAGTGAGGCAATGTTCGAGTTTAACAATTCTGTTCATTGCATTTAAGTGCAATGGACGATGACTACCGATAGCAAAACCAGTAAGTAACATTCGTTAATTTATTTGGTATGGCAGCACAACCATAAGCATGAGATACGTACCTCGAACGACACTTTTGAATTCGGAGTCATTGCTCCATCGGCTGCTATAGGAGCTGAGCTAGTCATTGTATTTTTTGCTATGAATGTCATCTCAATCCATGTATAGGAAACATACCTTCAGAGATTTCGAATACAAGCGTCAGTTGGTCATAGGATCGTGTAGGTTGTTTTTTAATTTAGGCAGAGACATGCATATGTATGACTCTTAGACTCAAATTACGAAATAACTTAATAAAAACGTTGCAGGCAACGGCGGCGTGAGACACCCTTTCGCTTAACAGACTATTCAGACAAAGTGCTAGGCCCTGCAATGGACCCGTCCAATTATCCAGGCCACGCCCATCAATGACGTGGTCTAATAATAAACGGATGAAGAGCAATACAGGTCTTATCGTTAACGTTTATCGTTACAAGCGGTCGGTTCTTTTGGGTATCAGGACTATCCGTAGGCCCTCTAATGGGAGCGTCATTATGGCTGTGGTTTAAACCCGAAGTCGCAGGAAGGGTCTTCTACTAGTTGGTTGACCCGTTATGGAGTAGCAAATAAGTGCTGGGTGCTGTGACCCTAAGATCGGCAAGGGGTTTTAGGTCGGCCTCGGCTCAAACCAAGAGTGGAACCGTGTCCTCGACACAAGTTCCGACTTACTTAAATCCTGTCACCCTTCGAGGGGCATAGGGCGTCAACAACGCCTGCGCGCCATCTTGATCGGACTTCAGCAATGCGTTTCAACTCACTCCAGCTCTTTCCCAGTAGTTTCGACTCCTCTTCGACTATTCCTCGCCATGTTTGCTTAGGCCAACCCGTTCTACTGCCTGACTAGATGAGTGGATTGCATTGCATGGCACATTTCGCATAGGACCGTTTTCACTCCGTAAAGTGTGACCAATCCATTCTTGACCAGTTTTCAAATAAAACTGTTCGTTGGAGATGCGGTTCGGCCAAAAAATCCGTAAGATGTTACGCATACATGTATTTACGAAGGTTTGCAATCTTCGAGTGACAATGTTGGCAACCTTCCAAGTACTACACCCATATGGTAGTGCTGAACCTACATTGGATGTTTCAGCTAAGTTTTTGTGCTGAGAACATTGCTTTTCCAGATTTTTGATAGCATTCCAAACGCAGCTTTAGCTTTTCTGATTCCGCTGCCCATATCAAGTTCGGTGCCACCGTCGGCCGATGGTACCTAATTACAAAAAGTTTTCGACTTTCTCCACCTGTTGTCCGGCAATGTTAAGTTGAGCGTCGAAGTTTGAAATGCTAGGGATCTTTGTTTTTCCCGCATTTATAACAGGAGACAAACATCGTCAGAGTAGTCCAAGTGTTTGAGGTAAGATGTCATTGTCCACCTCAATTCTTGATTTCTTTCAGTTAGTGCTAGTCGAAGTACATCGCTGATGACTACCGGGAATAACAACGGTGGAAGTATACAGCCCTGAGGTACTCCACTTCAAAGTCATCGGACACCTTACCATTGTCCAGAGTGTGACCTACAAGGGTGGTAGTAGCCTTGATAATAGATATAAGTTATCCCCAGATAACTCTCCTGCGTAAGGCTATCCAGGTATCATCTCTATTCAAACTGTTGAAAGCCTTTTCAAAGTCAATGAACAGTAAATGTAGCGAACTCCTAAACTCAATGCATTGCTCAATGTAGATTCGCAAGGTATTGATGTGATCTACTCCGAAATCCCGCCTGTTCAGCATCGAATGTTGAGTCTTGATGCTCTGTTATCCGCTTTAGAACTATCTTTGCTATTATATTGGCTACGACTGGCAAAACGTACTCGTATATTCCTCTCCAGTTTCCACACTGCCTTGCCCTTTCCACTCCTCCTGGAACAGCTCATTTGTCTACGATATAAAAATAAGCGGTTGGAGTAACTCTGGCGAAGTAATTGCCGTCACTGGAAAAAGCTTGACAGGAATACCATCAATGCCTACCGCTTTATCTGATAGTGACCACTATCTCTGTATTGCTTGTAGACCCGGTTCGAATTTGCTGCTGCGGCACGCTCGTTGGAATTTAGGACTACGACGCTGTCGCCTAAATTATTTAGCACTAACGCGAAAAGTTCCCTCCATTTGCTGATTCTCATCCGAAATCAGCAGACTGCCATCTGGATGTTGATTAAAACTCAGACCAGTTCTTTTGTTTTTAGCTTTCGAGACCAGTACATTGATGGATGAACGCTTGTCACGTCTGACAGTACGCTGCACTTCCTTCCTTTTCATACGGTACTGGGCTTCTAACTCGGGTTTTTCTACTGCTTATGCAGCTGCAATCCGAGCTTTAAGTGAAATACGCTCATTAGTTCGTCTCCAGGTATCTGCTGATAACCATGTGCTGTGACTTTTCTGCCTTATACCGATGTAGGCAACTGTCCCAGATTCCAATGGTCATCCATGTCTTCATACGTTGAGCTGCCGATTGTTTCTGCTTCTGCGGCAAGATGGTCCCTGGATTTTTGACGCACTAAGGGATCCCAAAGTCTGTCGGTATTATAGTGGCTAACAAAAGATGATGGATGTCCGCTCTACGTTTGTTTCAGACGTTTAGGACGCAATTTCTGGAACGTTGACTTATCGCAAAATTGTCAATTTGGTTTGACGTTCACTGCCTGTCAGATGAGGCACAACTGATCTTGTAGAAAGCCTTGTGATCGAACAGAGTGCCTCTCATGACTATCCGGTTGGTCTTGTAGAAATCTACAAACCGTTCCCCATTATGAGTAGCTTCAGTGTGCAGGCAATTCGTCTCACCGTGGAAAAGTTTTTGGATCTTAAGCCACCAACCAGACAAAGATTGGAGCGAAATGAAGAAAACATAGCAGCCGTAGCGGCCAGTACCGAAGAAGACCCAGAAATGTCGATTTGGTGCCGATCAGCTGAATTGGACATCACCAGAGTCAACCCGGATTTGAGCCTACATCCGTATAAGATTGTGCTGACGCAAGAATTGAAACCGGATGACCATGGACAACGCTGTGATTTCGAAACGTTGGTCGGAGATCCGGATTTTCACCAAAAAATCATCTTCTCAGTCAAGGGCCATTTTTGGTTCAGAGGCTATGCCAACAAACAGAATTGCCTTCATTGGAGAGAACACAATCCAGAAGTGTTCGGCCGAGCATCAATGCATCCACAAAGACTGACTGTTTGGTGCGGTTTATGGCATGGCGGCATCATCGGACCTTGTTATCGATGTTAACCGACTTTCTGTAGTCAAAAACATCGATACATACGAACTGTGGTTCCAACAAGACGGCGCTACATGCCATACAAGCGGCGCAACACTCGAATTTGTGAAAGAGAAATTTGGCGACTGGGTCATCTCACGGCGAGCGTTCACAAACTGGCCGTCGCGATCATGCGATTTGACACCACTCGATTATTTTCTCTAGGGCTACGCCAAGTCCTTAGTCTACGTGAACAAGCCAACCACTTTGGACGAGCTCGAGAATAACATTCGACATGCTATTGCCGGAATAACGCCACACATATTGGACCGACCGCTTGAAGCGCTGCCTGAAGCCGAGGCGGTCATTTAAATGATGTGCTATTCTACACATAACGGCATGAGCGTAGATTAAAAATGAACCCAGAATCAATTTTATATTTCACATCATTGTCGTTTTATTTAAATTTTTTTTCCTATCGTTTTTATCTGGTCAGCCTTTATAAAGGAAAAATGACAGTGACGGAAATGAAAATATTATGAGTATTGTGTAAAAGAAGTACCTATAACATATTCGCGGAAGTCTCCAGTTAAGAAACCGAAAGTGGACAAGTGCAGGTCAAGCATGTCAGTTGATTTTGTAATGTTCAAGGATGTTCGTAAGAAAGCCCTGTTCAAAAAGCAATATAGGCTTAAGTTTCAGCCAAGGTTCGATGAACGACTCGAAAGAATAATATGTAATTGGATTATTCAAAGAGCCAACAAACTCTGGTCACACGGCCTAAGGAATCGTACTAAGATTCGCAAATGTAGCCAACCCTCAAGCGCAGCACTAACAATGCGTGGAAGGAATATTTAGCATTAGATGTAGTCATACGAGTTACATTCGTCAATGGTTAATAAAAACAAGAAGAAATATTTGGTTAGTGCTCCACAAAAAAAAAATACTTTTTTTGTTTCATTTTATTGCTCAATAGCAACTGTGTGGATTTACTTTTATTTATGCCTCATCTGACTCATCTGACTATTATTTTGCTACAGCGAATAAAGAAACATAAACCAGTTCATTGTCATTTCTGTAGAAATACTTCTACTGCAGGGCTACAAATCAATTAATAACGCTTAAGCCATCTCTAAAACCTTAATGATTTATTATCGTTCTTGCTGGTGAAAAGGCAAAAGTACTTCCACCTGAATTAACCGAGCGAAAGGTAACAATAATGATTAATCACTCATGAGAAGTAATCGGAAATAATTGAAAGAACTCATCTATAAATTAAAAAAACAATTGTATGAGTGTCGATCTGTAAATCTTTATTTAATAGAAGAAAATAATCTCCATACGGAAAAGATGCCGCACACACAAATTGAAGAAGAACACTAAATTTTTAAATTATCCTCAAGTCAAGACCTAATTATGCATCACTTCAAGCAAACAATTGTGTTTATTTCACATTCAAAAACTCAGTCACTGTTCTAATTTATCTATCCGGTATATTCAAAGAACAAACACTCATTCAATTACCTGTCTACACCTTCGAAACAAAAATTATCTCAATCATAACACATATGCATTCACACATTCGTCAACGATCAAGTGTAACAAAAATAAAAACTCAAAGATACACATTCGAAGTCATATGGTATACTCGCACAAGAATACCGATATATTACGAGTATCTGTCAGTAGTTGGTTGGGTTATTGATCACGAACTATATACATAGATCATCGTGAGGGTACAAGTAAATATAAATAAATTTGTTAGCGTATTATTATTAGCCCCACCACACGTGGGCGTGGGTTTTTCTATTTATTTTCCCTCTCTAATATCTAACACCAAACAAGTGGGCAAGTTCATTTTACGATTTTCAAGTTAATAAAATGATTTTTCAGAAATTTACATATAATACACCAATCTAGATACATTCAATGATAAATCGTTTTCATATGTTTGCATATGATATGGTTCTGCTGACTCTGTGACTGGGACAACAAACTTCAACACTGGATGCACTAGACTAGATATTGACTTGCTTATTTGATATGAGGGGCAAAAAAAAATCTTGCGAAAACACACATTCAGATTCTTGTGAACAAATTAATTGAACAGCCTTGGTGTTGTCGTTGATGTATGATAGAATTGAAAACACACACTCCCCCTCCTGACATACTCAGTCCGGCTAGTCTGATCATTTTTATGCATGCATAACACCCGTTCGTAGGAACAAATACTCGTACTTTTCGCAGCTGAACATAGATATTCGTACATTCGTACATGTGTAATTATAATAACGACATAATTGTTTTTGATATAATTTCAGTTAAATACCAAATGAAACCGAGAAGATAAGAAAGTATCTGTCCCATTAGGCTCACACAGTAATCTACATTTGTATATGTACTCGTACAATGTATATTGGCATGGTTGAGCGTCGTTAGCTTTAACTCTTTCATCGACATTTTAATGATAACACTCATCAAATTGATAATTAGCGATAGTTGATGACATGATATGAGTCCAAGTACGACTACGAGTACCAGTCCAAGGATGGATATGTGCATGGCGCACTCTTTCATGCCAAGTGAAAGTTTTTCTTTCTTTTTTTTTTTCAATTGATTTGGCTTAGCCTCGTGGAGAGGGGCAACACAATTTAACACGATGTGTGTTTAATTACAATTTGTTTTTTTTTTAACAATTTTTCCATGCAACTTCAGCTGTATGCACAATGAATAGTGCCCGACTTGTGAATTGAAAGGAAAACCTCATCATTGAGTCGATGACATTGATTGTCTTCTTGTCTCTTGGCTGTCGGCTATCAGTTGTTGGTAAAATAGACAAGTGGATGGGTTTTCCACAAAAGAGCTCACATAACCACATGTCGATTTTCTTAAGCTCGACTGTTACTTCTATTACCAATCCTCTTATGATTATAATTCTTCAAGTGTACGTTGACATTGAAAATATCTTTTCTCCCTTCAGCCATGCTGGCTGGGATTACAATATGCTGGCTGGGAGTTGGCTTTTACTTATTTTGCACACGTTTTTTCTAAGCACCAGTGAAGGCAGACAAAATATTTACAGTTGTTGTGGCGAGATGACATTCCACGGTATAAACAAAACTAAAAGAAAATTAGAAAATTTGTTAATAGGCTTTGGTATTTAAACAAAAAAAAGGAAAATACTTGCAATACCTCTTCAAAGGTGATACGTACGAGTATATGTGAACGAATCCTTCAAATTTTTCACACTGCCAAATCGGTTTATGTACCCTTTGGTTGTACGTCATACAGTTGGTTGTAGGATTCGTACTTCGGAGATCTCTTATGCATTGTGCTACACTGAAAACATGGTTTACCCGTTCCAGATACCAAACATTTGCGTGTTTTTCCAATTCTACTAACTAACTCAACTATGCCAAGTTGTTGATTAAACAGTCCTATTGAATTTGAATTCAAAGTTGATAGAATTCTTGTTGGTTTCCGATTTGTTTGTGTCGTATCTCCCATATGCCGTTGCTATACTCGTCGTATGCTGTATTTAAATGAATCCTTGGGGGGAATTTTATTTTCCCATTCAAATAACGTCACTTCTGCTGGGAGTATATGAAGACTTGAGACATCTCCGACTTAAGTTTCTAGGTCATTTAGTAGAAATGAGATATTTATTGTTTGTAGTGGAAGTGCCTCCTCACTATCATAACACCAAGGCTTCCGGAAACATTATCATCAAGACTTGTTTTCATTAGCTTTGTTCTATTAGGAAGAAGTACATACATATTATGAAAAGTGTATTCTCTAAGAGTGCCTTAATGTTTAGAGTCACTTGGGACTGTGTTCCCCCTATTTTTTACGATTATGTAATGGAAAAAAAGAATGAAATAAGAATACTGAGGATTATGGGAGATGGAGACAGAGAATTAAAGATCACTGGTAGTTTTGAAGAGCACTGTATACGAATACCATCAACATAAAAATGCTAACTTTTGTTTAGTGTGTTCGTGGTGATTTCGATGGTGAAATTGAATTTCTTCCCTTCTGAAATTTTGGGACTTGCATTGGGCTACAAAATGAGCTGTACAGGTCCCTACAACAATTCTCCTTGGGTTTCGATTGTAGGATTTTGGATGTTGCGAATAGAATAATAACAGTGCTCGTTCAAAATAATTTGTAGACGCTTAAAAGAGCAAGTTTTTCTCACCTCATTTGGGAAAACACACGTCAGGTAACGGATGCCCGAAAGAGAAGAGGACACTAAAACTAGAAACGAACCAAGTTACAGGAAAAGACTTGACAATAAGACGCTTCATTTTGGTTTTTATTTTCATCCATAGGAGACGGCTAAGAAAACCAAATTACCTCTACGTCCTCTGTTAGTAGTCATTACAATTTCACACATTTGCGATTTCATTTCATCTATAATAGCGTAGATGTTGGCTATGAGTGCTGCAATTCACTGGGGAGCGTTAGCATAAACCTATTCTTTCACTTAGCTCCAAAGAAAGAAGTCGCACGGTGTTAAATCGCTTTATTTTGGCGACCAATTTCAATCATCATTTCTAGAAATGACTCGCCCAAGAAACTTCTCACAAAAGAGCTATGGTTTCTGATTTGATTTTATTTGCGACCCAGGTCAACCCCGGACAGATTTATTAAGGCTTATTGCAAGCATATTCTTAAAACTAACAATTTCTCTTAAAACTAAAGGGTAGGAGCGGTTAAAGAAAGTTAGGACGTGAGACATAGGTGGAAATAAGAATGTTCTTGAGGGAGAGTTTGCTGAGGTGGTAGTCGAAGAGAGGCAGAATATCGTTAACTTCACGGAGCACTATAGACACTGGCTCCAGGTATCCGTAATTCGTTCTGTAAAGATTGAGCCGGAAAATGGGCACAAACCTAAGATTGCGTCGTGGGTTTGTGTTAAAAGAAATATGTAAGTTGAAGTAAAGGACAATCGATATTACCAAATAAAATTTAATGAATAAAGAGAATATCGGCAACTTTGGGGCGTATAGAAAGGGGTTTTAAATTTTGATTTGGCTGTTATCCCAGGGAGGGTCACGTAAAGCAAATCGTAAAAACCTTCGTTGAACAGCTTCAATCCGAAAGATGTGAGTTCTGTAGTAGGATGATCAAACTATCTTTGCATATTCAAGAAGAGGTTTAACAAAGGTTATGTAAAGGGATTTGTGTGGAAAAACTCCTTAGACCAGCGCTTGATGAAGCCAAGGGCAGAGTTGGCTTTTTCTTATTACTATATATTATCAATGTGAGAACGGAAATTGAGTTCCTTATCACAGATAACACCTAAATCAAGCAACTCATTCACTAAAGGAACAGGTAGATTAAAGATTTGATAGTAGCGAGCTGAAGTACACCCACCACACAGTTAGAGAAAAGATTCCTAAAAGAACCATATGGCAATACGAGACAGCCAATTGGAGCGGACATAACAACTTCTTTAGGAATTTTACTTGGTCGTTATGTTTCCTCGATAAGGACGTGGACGTCGCTGCTGACATGATCACAGAAACTATTCTCTTTGGAATGAGATGCTTTATCCCTCATCGGATGAAGAGTATCAAACCAAAAGGAAAGGCATGGTACGACTCGAGCTGAAAAGAGGGTGTCAGGGTTAGAGAAATGTTTTTTCGATCCTACAAGACCAACCCGACAGAGGAAAACCGAAAAAAGTTTAAACGAGCCAGAAATGACTGCAACGCCTTTCTTAAGCGTGTGAAATTCCAATATGACCAAAAATTGAGGCAAAAAATACTGCAATGTCTCAAAGGCAGTAAAAAGTTCGTCAAAAACATTCTGCCTCATCGTCCATCCCAACGCTCATTTACAATGACATTCCAGCTGTCGATCTTTGGACAAGGCCAATCTGCTTGCTGCACACTTTGCGGCCAGTTCAACACTCCCAAATTGTGCTTTGTATCCGCCTACCCTTGAGTGCGTCGAATCCTCAATGGGACGAATTCACTTTCGCACTCGTGTAGTAGCAAGAGTTCTTAAAGATCTTAACATTCACAAGTCCGCTGGTCCAGATGGAATATCTCCCCTTCTTCTGAAGAGGTGTTCTTCCACGCTCGCAAAACCACTGCGTAAGCTTTTTCATCAATCCTACTCATTAGGACTCTTTCCGAGAAGATGGAAAACAGCATTTGTCCAGCCCGTTCCTAAAAAAAGGGGCGAATCTTCTTCCCTCTCCTCCTACAGACCCATTACACCAACGTCCCCTCTTTCCAAGGTCATGGAAACGCTGATAAACCGTCAGCTCATGAAATATCTCGAAACACGAAAACTTCTCAATGACCGGCAGTATGGTTTTCGTAGCAACAGGTCCACTGGTGATCTGATGGCATGTCTCACCGGAAAGTGGAACCAAAGCGTACATCAATCTGGCGAAAGCAAGATAGTTGCACTTGATATTTCGAAGTTATTTGACAGAGTTTGGCATCAGGCTCTTTTGTCGAAAATACATGCCTTTGCGATCTATGACTCTCTTTTTCAATGGATTAGACATCACCTTTCGGAACGTTCAATTCAAGTTGTCTTTGATGGTTTCAAGTCTGATATTCACAAAATAAATGCTGGTGTGCCCCAGGGCTCCGTTCTCTTTTTAATTTTTATCAATGATCTCTTGTCTACTACTTCTAATCCAATATATACCTTTGCTGACGACACTACTCTCTGCTTTTCATATTCGTTCCCGGACTCACGCCCCTGCTCTTCGGCTTTAGAACGGGAACGCCAGCGTATGTTAAGCTCATTAAATTCTGGGGAACCAGTAACAGAGTAACAGAGTTCCATTTTAGCACTATAATCCTTTAAGGGCATATTCCCGAAGATCCATCGAACAAGAAATTTGGAACAAAATTTGTCCAGATCTTACTGCAGTGGTAGGCTGTCTGAGGAAGATGATATGTATCTAAAGATTTTCATATCATCTGCGTAAACAGATAGCCGCAAAGTGTGCAGCAAGCAGATTGGCTTTGTCAAAAGAGCTTATAGCTGGAATGTCATTGTAAATGAGCGTTGGGATACAGGATGAGGCAGAATTTCTAATGCTTTTGACGAACGAGCAAACATATTTACTGCCTTTGGGACATTGCCAGTATTTTTTGCCCCAGTTTTTGGTCGTATTGGAATTTCACACGCTTGCACGTGGCCGATCCATCTTAGTCTTTAAGCTTTGATATGTCGTATTATCTTTTCAGCTTGTATTAGAACGTCGGTTTTGTTATTTGTTCTTATAGTGTATGAACCAGTTTGTGGATGTTAGTTTGTTCTCGTCAGATGTTGCCATGGTCCATGTTTCTGCGCTATATGTGATTAGCAGCCTAATCAAGGTTTTATATAATTTCAGATTCAGCCATAGACAGCCATAGATTCGAATTATGGGGACTATAGAATAATTGTTAGAAAATCATTGTTTTTCTCATGTTCCTTACGAGAATTGACTGTATACGAATCAGGTGTCTAACATGCTTCTGTCAAGCACCTTAACCCGAAGCGTTTAAACAAGCAAATAGCTGATCTTCCTATGAGCAATAGAATCAACCACCCGAATAGATGCATATGAGACTATGATGCCTTATCACTGGATTTGTATTGCAGAGGTTCGGTGAAAAAAGCGACTGTTAGAGAGACTGCAGCTGATGTCATGATTCCTAGGCTGATCTTTGACCATGAGGTTTTCTTTTAAAATTTCTGTGGAGGAATGAACAAAACACCAACATGGAGGAATTGCCCTTCTACACTTACGAATTTTTAAATGGAACTTGGTATGAAGCTGGGGTCCTTTGCTAGCCCTTCTTTCAGAATAAAGCATGGATACGGTGTATTCAAAGTCGAACTAACCAGGCCCCAATAATTATTCTTAACGTTTATGTCGCCGGGAGGTCGATTGATGTTTAATTTATCAATTCGACTCTGGAATCTGCAATCAAGGATTGTAGAGACAGGAATCTGAAGTGACAATACGGTAACTTTAGTCTGGGTACCAGGGCACATGAACATCCCAGGCAAGAAAATAGCTGGTGAGTTGATGGAGAATGGGTCGACGCTGCATAGTCCACAGGCCCTTTTCCCCACCAACGTTCCATTAATCATTTAGACATCGTGGTTAAGGCCATTGGTCCATCAAATGCACGATGTGCGTTTGCCCAACTCATAGATCGAACTCTTTAAGTATACGAGGGTAGTCCCAGAAGTGCCCGACCTGACGTATAGATGGCGGTTGTTGTTTGAAAAGAATGACTATTTTATAACCTTATAAAGCTTAAATTTAAAGTTTGACGACGCTACGATGTTTGGTAGGCAGCCATCAATAGTGAACGCTCTAAATGAATTTTTAAATATGGAAAAAATTGCTCATCGTTATGTGATACAATACTTTCATTTGAAAGGCCTCAATCCAACCACCATCAAAACGGAACTGGATTCTACTCTGGGAGAGTCTGCTCCTCCGTACGAGTTGCCAAGACGAACAACGTCGACCAAATGAGATAAGTTCACCAGAAATGTTGAAAAAAATCCACAAAATGGTATTGGATGATCGTCGATTGAAAGTGCGTGAACTACTCGTAGCAGATATGATAGGCACTTCAAGAAGCGCTGTACATCGCATGTTGACTGAAAAATAGGACATCGTCGTGAGGATGTTTCAATCGATTGGCGAAGTTTCACAGCAACGAAGCCGAGTTTTTGGGTCTATTCATAACCATGAATATAACATTGGTCCATCACTTCACACCCAAGACTAGGGAACAGTCAAAACAATGGACTCAAAGGGGAGAATCGGCTCCAAAGAAGGCGAAGACAGTTCCATCTGCAGGCATGGTCATGGCGTCAGTTTTTTGGGATGCGCGTGGGATAATTTTCATTGATTATCTTTAGAAAGGAAAAACAATCAACGGAGTGTATTATGCGAACTTACCGCAGCATTTGAAAAATGAAATCAAGTAAAAACGGCCGCACTTGGCGAAGAAAAAAGTTTTGTTTTATCAAGACAATGCACCAGTTCACTCATCCGTCATGGCGATGCTTCCTTAGGCACCCTATTCGCCAGATTTAGCCCCCGCGGATTATTTTCTATTTCCGAATTTGAAAAAATGGCTGGGTGGTAAAAGTTTTGCCAACAATAAAAAGGTGGAGTCTGCGGTTAAGGGCTATTTTAAGGAGTTCGACGATTCTCATTATAAACTGGGTATCGAAGCTATTAGAACATAGCTAGCAAAAGTGTGTTGAACTAAAAGGAGACTACGTGGAGAAATAAACATATTTTTCCCCATTTTTTTTTGTGCTCTCTTTGTTTGATCGGGTACTTCTGGGACTATCCTCGTACTCGGACTGTCGTGCATCCATACTCTGCATGCTTGGATGTGCATAATAACAACTTTTGCAGAAACTGCAGAGACAAAGAAAATTGTCACTTGTTCACAGGGATAGAGGATTTACATAATATCGAACTAAGGAGACCCTCTATCTCTACGGTTGCAATCTAGTGGTTCCATTTCAAAGATTCAGGAAGTAATTCAACTTTCTTATGGGCACAATGAATCCATTACTAGCCTGAGTTAGTAGTGACCATTAGTCACAAAACACCGATCAATCTATCTACAATACCTCCCTTGTGTCGTCGGCATCGTCGCACCTTATTTCATCCAAAAGAAAAAAGGTGATAGGAATCACTCTCATTCGACTGGCAATGGATCCGATAAACGAAATCTGACAAGCAGAACCTGACACTTATTGCAGAGAGAGTACATCTTACGAGGAATTGAGATATGTTTCCGAATGAGATTGTGTGATTTGGGTGGTTTCATTCATTCGTTGAGGCTTCGATAGATCTCTTGTCCATGCCACTAGGCCCCAAAGGCAAGTAAGTAAGATATGGTATCCTTGACGAAAAGGCACAATAGACATATTTACAGCCTGAAACATTATTTAAATCGTATTTTGCTCAATGTTCACAGGCCACCATGAACGTCTACGATAAAGATGCATACTTGCAGATTTACTAGAATTATGATAGATCTAGACAGATATGTTTAAGATGATGAGGCTCGCACAGATTGAAAGCCCTTTTGCACTTGCCCGGAATATAAAGAAGAATTTGGATGACTTCCCAATGGGGAGTGGAACTAAACATAGAACTTTTGGTATACAACTCCTCAAGGTTGACAGATGCAATTCGTTTCTAAAAAGTTGTAGAACATAAGATCTCAAATAGATTTATGTTTTCTTTCAATTGTTAGCCGGCATATTTATTTCTCTCTCACAGTAAAGATTACACTTCAGCTGGTCGTAGACTTCTAGAATGCATCATCCAATTGTTCTGCTCTGGCTTTAAATCAAAATGACTCCTCCAGTCGTCTATTCTGTTCTCTCTTTTACCAAAACTCTCATTCCATATTAATTACTTTTCATTGACAGTGGAGAATGAAATTCAAATTTCCATTTGAAAAGTCTACCCGTAATTGTCAAAGCACAGACGAAAAGACTAAAAGAAAACTTTCCAATTAAAACGACTTCTATTTTGGATAGAACGACTATTCATATCCGTTTCCATTTCATCCGTGACACAGATAAATCAACAAAACAAGTTCTTAACCATTTACCTAACTACCCACGAAAACATTTTTATTTTTATGGCCAAAATCATCCGGAATGTTTATTCCGCACGTCTCGAGCTTATGTTTTGCCTTAATAAAAGCTAGAGTAG
This sequence comes from Volucella zonaria, assembly GCA_963966105.1. Lineage (NCBI taxonomy): Eukaryota > Metazoa > Arthropoda > Insecta > Diptera > Syrphidae > Volucella > Volucella zonaria. Next base: position 125,816,045 of record OZ014533.1, read on the forward strand.
GTACTTCTACCAGATACTTTTGGTTCTGGTTCTGGTAATGGCTCTGATTATGGTATGATACCACTACCAATGGCATTCCTTCAAAAAAAAAAAAAACGTGCGTGAAGAACTTTATTTTCCCCCTTTTCCCCCACGAAACGAATTTTCTCACAAAATTTTGTTATACGAGTATATTTCCACTTAAGCATTTGAGAGTGGTGCGGGCGGGCGGTTCTGAATATCTTATCTCATCGTACCAAGCAAAGTATCTATTTACTATCACTGAATTTGTACTTCCTACAAGTATCTAATTTGCATATTATGTAGTCCACAACCAACGAAGATACACTCCACTTGACGGGCATGAAGTCTCGTGACTCAATATCGTTGTTATGGTATGTGCGGGGGGGAATATTCAAATATTCCTTTCATTTGATTGCTGACTAAGAATTAGAATTGTTGTTTTTTTTTTTTTTTTTTAACCATCAATGCGACTGGAAAATTGATTATTTTTCTCTGTTTCCAACTCCCTTCTATTGGTCTCGAAAACAATAAACCAAACCAAACCAAACCAAACCAAACATACAGAACGGATACAACACCATTGCATATCCCTGATACAGGAAGGAAGAAGAAAACTTTCTACTGCATTCAATTGCTGGCGGCGTTATGGCTTTTAGGGCGCACTGCCAAGAAATACAATAAACGCTGTGGTCCCTCCGTCCCTGGGGTAATGACTGAATGAGTATCTCGAAGACGACCGACAACACAACAAATTAACATGGCCCTAACAATGATGCCGAAATGAATATTCGAAATATTTTTACTTCACCCTCCACCCTGTCCCACTCTGCCACATCGTGCTGGTTGTTTTGCTTTTTTTGGCATCCGTTCCAGGTGAATAAATTAAACAGAGCCATCATCCAGAGCACCTAGGAACACAGGCAACCTGACCAGATTTATCTGGGCTATACGAGAACTACTCGTACTTGGAACCCGTAGTTATCAATTAGTTTTATGGTGTTTTAACACTTAACCCAAGGGAGGGTAGTATTATATAAGTTTGGCGAATTATTTAGTTGACTTCATAGACAGGGTATTTATAGAAATGAACACATTCGAAGGAGAAGATGAGTTTGCCAACATTTATTCGTACTTACGAAGGGGTGGGCTTGTTTTATTTTGAATTCTTATCTAATTCTTGTCTCTACTGTAACAGATACGGATAAGTAGATGGAATTTCAAAAATTTATTTGTTATCAAGCAATTGGCACTAGAATTGTGGTAAACAATAATTTTCTTGTTTAATATTTAGCCAAAAACCAACGGAACCTGTCGAGTCCTTATCTAGTATTCATCCACAACATCCTAGTCAAGTGGACTTTGAAAAGAATTACAAGCTTCCAGATGCTCTGGAAACGCTTCTGCAACTGATTTCTGGTAACAAATTTGGGAAACTTCAACTTTTACTGGGGTTAGATTATAACAACACTGCAATGCATATAACTATAAGGATAAAGGCTCACGGACAGTGGCTCTTAAAACTCTAGAATTGGCAACAATCCAATTGAAATTTGGCATGCAATCTTGGGAATGTCTAAATGAGATTCGTAACGATAGATGCGCATTATCTCTATGCTGGCTTCCAAGACCCGGAGATATTCATAATCCTTGTCCATGATCGGATCAGAGTTTAATCGGAAAAGAATGGAGAAACTATTTTTATTTAGTGGAAAGAAGATTATTTGGCTGTCTCACGAAGCTGATGATTGAACTGGTAAATTGTGGTTTACTTGTCATTAGACTAAAGTTAGTCTAAGCCTATTTATTTAGCCCCTGCGTGACTACTCACCTTTTCGTGGTACTAGGGCCTACGATTTATGGCATTAGATTGGCGAGCTGATCGGAATAGAGCTAATTAAACCTGGTTCGGAGGTCCCGGAATCAAAAGGTAGCCACCCCAGTGGTGTTGCGTTAGTGGGTATAAGCCAAGCCAACCATGAACGAGCTTTCGCAGATGCCCAGGAGAAGTGTGTACGCAATCAATGAACACTAATAATAGAAAAGTTAAGTTTATAGTACATACAGAGGATAGCACAGGTGGATCAGAGGTCGACCAGCTTTCAATGGCGATCGCTGCCTTCGAAGAAAACATCTTAAAACCTATACGAACAGCTCTTCGCACGTTCCTGACTTGAGTCGATGAGAAAATAAAACAAAAAAGGTCGCGCCGGGTCAAATGAGGCGACTGTTCTAGAAGGCAATGCAAATGAAGAAGACCTTGAACGATAAAAACCCCTCTTTGGAAAAGGCAAAAAACTTCATTGCCTGGGCTAAAGTGATAATAATCAAAGTTACACTGACGAGGTTTACGGAAAGGCAGAGTAATGTTACCTCTAAGGTCAATCACAAGGGCGCAGTTTGAAAAGAAACAGCGCTTTTTGGAAGTGGCAATACAACTACAATGCCCGCTGCCGCTAAGTTAGGTCCTAGTAATGAAAGGCCACCTAAGTCGAAGGCAAAAGAAACGAAGATACTGCGAATCCCTGCGAAAACGTGTTATATATAATAGGCAACTCGAAATTTGTATATAATTACGACGCACTTTGGAAACAAGATCAGTTCATTGAAAAGATAATCCAGGTTTTCCGGCTCACACGGCCGGGAGAGCCAAGTGGCACACGGGGAATTACGTCTCTGGATTGCTAGGACTAGATGTCGTTTGATTTCTAAAAGGGGGCTGCAATACAAGTAGTACCTTCCTAATGGGAATCTCTGTGTATTACACTAAGGATCAGAACCTTCAACTGAAAAGAAGGGTTGAGAAGTCGTCGGCGAGGACGAGACCAAGAGCGACATGGAGATGATTATCATCATGATTTTAATTCAACAGGCAGAAATCTGGGCACATTTTGATTGTGAAGCGTATCGTCAAAGGAAAATGTTGAGTGAGACTATATCGCTACCAGGAAAAGCGATGGCTACTAGGGTGATTGGCTGATGAAGATACACTAGACGTTCTACAAAAATAGCCCTTCCATTCCAGAGAACATGCCTAGCATGGATAGGAACGCTGTAGATAAAACAATCAAGGAATAAAATCAAATCAGTCAATCAGTCTAATAATTTGCAGTGATGTTGCAAAGCTCTGCAAGTCTGCATTGAATGGTGACTTTCTGTTTAGTTAGGTTAAGTTCATAAATCTTGGGAGTAAACGCATAGTATATAATGTTCGTCCCTAAAGCCGGAAAGGCAAGCCATGCGACTTATTCTAGAAATTCTAAAAAGGCTGTTAAACTCGTACATACGAGCGATACGAAACGATTCGTTATAAATTGCAACAAAATGGGTAGCCAAGAGGCATACCGGTAGATAAGGTACTCCATAGGTCATCATCAATGATAGGAAGATCACGGAAGAAAATTCACCACCGGTGTTTCACTCGACATCGAAGATGCGTTTAACAGTGTAAGTACGAATGCTATGCAGCCAGTAAAGAGCTCAGTTGGACACCGGTCTTTGGATACTGGATTGGCACAACACTTAAGTAGCGAATGATCAACTCGAATTTGGGAGAGCACCAATCTGGCTTTAAGTCGACGACCTACCCTGACAATCAACAAAGTTAGACAAATTCCGCTCAGTTCAAAGCGAGAGGCTCAAACACGCTGAAGAGAAATGTGGTTCCTTGCAGAGAGCTAGGAATTAAGCCTTCGTAGGCGGAGATTATTGAATTAATCAACAAGAGATCGATATCCACCTTCAAGTCTCCAGACATTGATGAACTGACCAAATCAACTTCTAGGTGGTTTTATATGTATGTACAAGCTGGCCAAAATGTATTACCCACTCTATTTTCATAGGCTTTGTCTTTGGAATGAAAAGAAAAAAAATTAACGCGTTTTGAAAATGATATCATTTAAGCGGTCGCCGCAATTGTTGATTACCATTTGGGTTTTTTCTATGGCACTTTCCATGGTGTTCTTCAAAAACGCGATATCAGACGACCGGGAAACGCCTGCTTTAGAATATCGGTTGTGGCTCGTGCAGTATGCGCTGTTGCTGCAAGAACCATAGTCATCCAGTTCCAATTCACCTAATTGAGGAATGAAAAATTCACTGATCATGACTCTCACCATCCCCAGTGAGCGTTCTCAAAAAAAAAAAAAAAAAAAAATGGTACGTAATGACTCTTCGTACCTCTCGGGTTTTCAGTGCCCCAGAACCGCAATTTTTTTTTCTATTCACGTATCCACATATGTATGTAGATGGGAATGGGTCCCGTCCCTCATGATTATTTTTGACGCAAAACCGTCCACTTGATGTGATTCAGGAGGGCCTGAGCGAAGATTAGACGAGATTCACGGTCAATACCCATTAGCTGATGGACTGTAATGTAAGGAAACATCTTCAAGTCTTTTATCAAAATGCGCCGCAGAGACGTGTGTGGAATGGCCAATTGCGTGGCACGTCGTCTGTTGGATGTCGACGGAGCCACTATGACATCTTCAGCCACGGCAGCGATATTCTCGGCCGAACGAGAATTTCGAGTCTCTAAGAGTCGCGCGGCTAAACGCCTCATTGAACGACCAGTGGAAGCCGGGCCGTCAGGAAAACGGGCACAAAATGTACGTTGCGCCACAATCACTGAAGAATTGTTCATCAAAAACATCGTGACGATTATTCCGCGTTCTTCATTAGCACAGCGTTCCATAGCTTATTCGCACAAATTCTAATTCTGTTTGCTTCATAAGTGTCAAAACCGAATTGACATTCGACGCCATATGTCAAATCTATGGCAATTTCCGATTGGGTCACACAGAAAAGTTTTATACTCTTGGTAAAAAAGGCATTAGCACTGACTGGGGGTTGTGAGGGTAATACTTTAAAAGTCTTAGAGAAACACTAGCAGCTCTCAAATCCCATCAGGATCGAGACAATCGAGATCCCATCAAGACTGAATGCGCAAATAAAGTCTGATATGCTCTCAAACCCCACAAAGGAGAAGGTCGCCTTTGCGAAAGAAAGATCCTCGTCTAATATGATCTTTAATTGTTTAAAGGCGATGGCCATGCCTACACCCAAAGAACATTAGCAACAAAATGCAAAATGCCCCAAAATTATAGTCTGACTGGTGAGTTAAGGAAAATCTCTAAATCAATGCCGGAAAGGCTGTGCTAGCCCCCTTCGATCTGAAAAATTTTATGCTTCGACAGGAGGTTCAACACAGTGATCCCAAATCGACAAGCATGGGACTTTCAAAAAATCAACATTACACCTTAAAGGTAGCAAGTAGTATACGGATGGATTCAAATTGGACACCTGAGTATGTCCAAGGTATCCATGGTCGACATACAAACGTTGCAAGGACACTGAAAACGTTAAGCTTAAACTATTGTAGTTTAACTCGAAATCGGTGCTACATTGCTAAAATACTCATCAGGACTTATCTTAGCAGGGCACAAGAGTATGAAGGAAATGAAGTGAGTTGACAAGAAAAGATTCAGCTTTCAATAGTCCACAGCCTTTCTGCGGTATAATGTATTCAGAAATAAATTCCACGATGAAATGTTTGGAGAAAAATGTGTCCCTATCCCATTGGGAGAATATACCGCGTTTTCGACAGCTAAAAGAGCTACGAAGCCCTTCCAAAACAAACGGGATACTATCAAAAGACGCCGGCTGACACAAACTCAGTATTAGTTAAGAAATTGAATGTCCCCTTTTTATGTTGTAAACGCGTGGCTATATGCGTCATAAGGAGACAATACTTTCTCAGAGAAACGTCAGTGACTAAGGAACTGCACAGTATCTCTACCAGAGTGATCTTTCAAGTTTGTGTAGAAAGTTGAGGTTTAACTGGCATCGTAAACTGACTCTGTAGCATAATAGTTCTTAGGTGCTTATAGGCCACAGTGTGGGTCGGTAACCCTACGCAAAAAAAAACAAGATTTTAACGTGAAGACAGGGGGGCGAAATCTGATCATAGCTAGAACACTTCTCCAACACCTCAACATCCAGAAAGGGAACTGCCAATTACGTGGTCGAATAACCACCAACCAGATCGATGATATTGCAGTTGCTAGCACTGCTCCAGTATTTTGGGTGTTCGAACTTTCGTAGAAGCCAACATCGACAGACCTTTTTTTTATAATTAGTTCGCGCTCAGGGGTTATTAGCACCCCTTAAAATGTTTGCCCACAGCGCGGGCGAAAGAAACTTAGGGAGGAAGAAAAGAAATGTACCGATGTACGTTGGTTTTAATTGTTTGGAGGTTATAATGACTAGGAAATAAAGAGCTCGACAGGGCATTCCATAAGCGAGTTGTACTCGTATGGCTTAGGAAAGAATCACGATATTTTACTATACGTCCGAAAGTGAGCTTGAGCATATACTGATGAGCATTTATAGCGACACGGGGGTTACGGTTAAAACTTTGAAGTGGCGGAATGCCACTGGTAATTTCGGTGGGACACTGGTGGTAAAAATAGCGATCGAATAAAGTGAGGCAAGAGACATTACGTTTAAGTTGCAATTGGCTGCGCAATATTGAGTTTTATCGAACGGTTTTGAGCCTTATCTAGCTAGTGCAAAGAGGTCTTGGGTTCACCTGACCAGATGTCGGCAGTTCTGGACGGATATTTCTTACATCGCTTGAAGAAACCTAAACATTCTTGTATCCATGGTGCAAATGGACACCAAAGTACCGAAGAAGTGTTGTGACGACTACAATCGTAAGAGATTTTTAGAATCCATTCAGGGGAAACTCCCAAAGCCTCACGAAAAATGCTATGCTATAGGGGATCAAGCGTAGAAAACCAGCGGTCAGCAAGCTATTAAAGACATCGTATCCCCTATGTTAGGTTTCACCTGACCAGTGGTGGTGACAAGCTGTTGTCGTGTACACGAAGAAAGCGACCTACAATTCCTTGCCGACTATGAAGATTTTGCTCTCAGATATTTGCCACTTCCTGCCGAAATGATGGTGACGTTTGAAAATCACTTTTTTTATTTTTGTTTATTCTGCTGCGTTTCGAACCCGGACGCTCTGGCGTAGTAGACGACCACCGCCAACATGGTGGAATGGCAGTTAATTCAAAGATTCTTTACGAACAGCTTCGAGTCTTATGTCATTCACTATCCGTTCAATTGAATACAATTTTGTTGCTTTGCTAATGTAAGTGATACAATCAACCCAATCAAACTTAAACAAACAAATTTCCTCCTTCCAACCCTGAGCAGTTTGTTTTTGTTTTCTCTATTTTCGAACTTAGTCAACTCAACCCACTTTATTGCACAATCACAAACAAACCGACAGACGAAAAACCACAAAAGCGCCAAAAGAAGTCAATTAAGACATTCAACTTGGTACTCCATTGACTTGACATAGGCCAGAATCGACTTCACTATACGGGATTATCCCCCCCGTACAATCAATTTCAGTTTCATTATCCGTCTGGTCTAGGAGTAGTGCCATAAGTGGGAATACGGCCAGAATAAAAAAAAAAAAAAAAAAAAAAAAAAATGAAAACCCAAGGAAATGACTCATTGCCAATGGTGTCACATTTGATATATCCCAAAGATATCCGACATCCAAAAGACTGGCCTCCAGGTGCGAATACTCACTCACTCACTCACTCACTCACTCCACTCGAATGTCTGACTACGCACGTTTTTTGTTTTTTTTTTTTTGCTTTTGGATTCAAGAGGTTAAGGTCGCCTCTGCTGGTCGTTTGTTTGTTTTAGCAAATTGGCTGACTTTGGGGCAGCGTTGGAAGGGGGTAGCTTAAGTTAGCTCATGCTTATCTTTATTTGTCATTCACTTTCACCGAAAAGCGCTGTGTGTGCTCGATTAAATATTAAATGAGAGTGAGTTCACTCGCATAGCAAAGCCTTATCGGTTGAGCTTCTGCTGATGTAATCAGCGTATGAATGTTTACTTAAGTATTTCCTTCCCGAAATGAGGTTAATCTAGGTCGTCATGCCAATTAATTTAGCTCCTAAATCCACTCCTTACCATGGCAACTCTACTTTCACAAATACGATTACGAATACGAATAGAATTGAGTGTACTCGTATCTGCATATGTAACCATTATCTTTGTTGAGTAGAAGCGCGCTACAGCATTTGGTAAATTACTGTCAATTGTTGTATCTGTTTGTCTGGTGGTTGGTCGTCGATCACACACCCTCGAAACACGGCTTCTCTAAACGGAATTCCATGTTAGGTTTGCCTGCATGTAGTACAGCGGGCGGTGGTTAATTTTTATTGCAACACCACTAGATGCATGATATGCGACTATTTCCATGTCATGCACTACGAATGAGTGTGAGTTCTCTCAGTATCGCCCCAGCTATTGTAGCCGTGATAATTTATTCGCCCCAACTAATGCAACACTCTAATGGGAGAGTACTCTGTTCAAGGCCGTTTCAAGCAAATTCCCAGAGCGATTTGTCATTGATTGTGAATGGGGGGGACGACAACGATGTTGACGCTGGTGCTCCATTGTTTTACTGTTTTGGGTGGCAATCTTTCTGTTGGAAAAGATACTCGTTTCTTCGAAGAATGTGAAGTAATAGTTCTAACTATTTCATACTCACGCGCGATAACGATAAATTTGAAATGGGAACTGCTTCTACATACGAGTATGTATGCCCGCTTAACTGACCATAAAAGCGAAACGTTTACTCATCGCTTTAGGAAGACGATTTATCAGCGAACCAATCAGTTTAAATTTGTATGCCCACATCTGAACTGATAAATACAAATTTATTTCTATCTAACGCTTAAGAGAATTTAAATTATTCCATAGGGCACCCATGGAACACATGGCATACGAATACACGATGCTGGGCTTATTTTTGACTTGAAAGATATTAATTTGTGTAGAATGAGTTTACTGACAGTCACATAAAGAATAGTTAAGCGTATGGGCGGATTGGGTTGGTTTGGCTTGTTTTACGAGCAGTGTTGTACAACCTGAAACTGGTGTGAGGTCATTGACACCATACGTATCGGATTTGATTTCAAAAATTAAAAGTTTCTTGTGATAGTTTGTCCTGTGAATTGATTGAGTCTTCAACAACTCGCCCCCTCGGGGCGCATAGGATGTCTCCATCTCTTTCCAAGTGTTCTCGACTCCTCCAACTATTACAGGGCGTGCCTCGCAATGAAATTGTCTTCGTGCCTTAAGTTGTGACCAATCCACAACCATATGCTTCTACTTATAATCGTGTAGACTGGCTCCTGCCCTTAATATGGAGCTATGCGTTTGAGATTCGGTGCGCAGATATCTGTTAACGAATTACTGCAGCTTCCAAGTGATTGATGTGGTCACCTTTCAAGTACTGCATGCATACAGTAGTACTGACTCGACATTGGAGCGAACCAGTCGCAGCTTGGTCTTAGTGCAGTAAAGATTGCTTTTTCACACCTTAAACAACGTCCGAAAAGCAGCTTTTACCTTCCCGGTTCTGCTACGAACATCGAGAACGATGCCCCCGCCGTTCATGCTTCCCAAATAGAGAAAGCTCTGCACTTTCTTCATCTCCTGTCCAACAATGATAAGCTGGAAAAAGAGCTTAGAAGACCAGAAGACTCCACTCTTTCGGCTTCAGCTTCCAGATTGTGACCCATCTGGTGCAGATCCATGACCCTGTGCACAAACTGTAATCAAGATGTTTCAAGTAAAGCTGTCGTTGTCCATTGACCTCTGCTTTCCGCTTATTATCGCCAGAAAAAAAACCGGTGATAAAATACAACCTTGTCGAACTCCACTTTGGACTTCAAATTCTTCTGATAACTTACCGTCTTGTAGAACACGACATTCGTACGTAGAATTTATACAATAGTATAAACGATTTTGACAGGACAACGTTGTGAAAAGTTTTCCATATAAACTCCGGGCTCATGCTATCAAAAGCCTTCTCGAAATCGCTAAAACAGGTAGTGGGGAGACCTATACTCAATGCATTGGACTACGATAATCCGCAAGGTGTTTCGACGTCGAGAGTTAAGTCTAAATGTACTTTGATCCTGTCCAGAATTATCTTCGCTATTATTTTGGACACTGCCGCCAGAAGATACATCATCCGCCTTACACTACGCTGTACTTCCTTCCTTTTCACCCGATAATGGGCTTCAAGTTCAGATTTCTCTGCTTCTTGTTGTGATGCATTCTGAGCTCAGTAAAATACGCTCCTCGGTCTGCCTCCAGGAGTCAGTTGATAACCATGCAATAGGATTGCTAATAGAGGAGAAGATATAGTCAAAATACTGTGAGTGGTATCAAAATGTCGATGGGCTCCAAAAGCTTATAAACGTCGACTATTCAGTGGTCCTGGCATGTCAACTGGATAAATTTGAATCCACTGGTTCAGTAAACGATAAATCAATACCCGTACGTCGACGAAACGCAAAATCTGCCGAAAACACCGCCGCTGTCCGTGAGAGCGTGCAGGAGAATCCGAGGCAGTCCATTTCTCGTCGCTCAAAAGTACTCGGCCTTTCGGCCAATTTTGTGTCGCCACTTGGGCACTTGCACCCGTACAAAATTCAACGGACACAGGAGGTGAAGATAAACGACCATAGACAACGACGTGTGTTCGCTGAATGGGCTCTGAAGTAGTTGGAGACTGACCCTAATTTTCATCAAAAAATCATCTTCAGCGTCAACAAACAAAATTGTCGAATTTGGGACGATACCAATCCATTTGAGATCCAAGAGCGTTCAGTGCATCCCGAAAATGTCACTGTTTGATGTGGATTTTGGGCTGGCGGCGTCATCGATTCATATTTCTTTGAGAATGAAGTTGGCAAGGCCATCACCATCAACGGCGAGCGCTATAGGTCGATGATTACCAACTTCTTTTAGTCTGAATTGGATGATATGGATACCAACGACATGTGGTTTTAACAGGACGGCACTACGTGCCACACAGCTCACGCCACATTGGAAATTCTGCATGGTCGTCTCACGTGGAGGTGATGTGAACTGGCCACCAAGATTGTGCGATTCGACCTCATTAGACTTTTTCTTGTGAGGTTTTTTGAAGCTGCACTTCTATGCAAATAAGCCACAAACAGCGGCCCTCAAAGCCAACATAACCCATGAGATCGGTCAAATTCAGCCTGATTTATGCGCCAGAATCATGGAAAATTGAAAATTTCGGATGTAGGCCACCCAGAGAATTTAAAGATAGGAAGCGCTTAATGAAAGACGCTTTGAATACGCAACGTGAATTTCATCGTGAAATCGGTCGTCATCATGACTTCAGTGTGTAGGCAATTGGTCGCACCGTGGAAAAATTTGAGCGTGAGTACACTCTTTTAGATCTTAAGCCACCAAGCAGACCTCTGCCTTGATGCGAAATGAAGAAAACATAGCCGTCGTAGCGGCCAGCTGAATTGGGCATCGCCAGAGAGTCAACCCGGCTTATTTTGCGGTTGGATTTTGGCCTACATCCCTATAAGGTTGTTCTGACGCAAGAATTGAAGCCGGACGACCGTGGACTATGCCGTGAGTTCGCTAATTGGGCGCTGGAAATGTTGGCCGGAGATCCAGATTTTGGCCAAAAAATCATCTCCTCTCCCATTTTTGGCTCTACGGCTCTGTCAACAAGCAAAATGGCCATTATTGGAGCGAACACAATCCATAAGTGTTCGGCCAAGCATCAATACATCCACGAAAATTGATTGTTTGGTGCGGTTTATGGCATGGCGGCATTATCGGACCTTATTTCGAAATGAGGAAGGTGAAACCGCTACCGTCAATTTGTTTAAGGTACAGAACGATGTTAACCGACTTTCTGTGGTCAGAGCTCGACAACATCGATATATCCCAGCTGCGGTTCCAACAAGATGGCACTATATGCCATACAAGCGACGCAACGCTCGAAGTTGTGAAGGAGAATTTTGGCAACTGGGTTATTTCACGGCGAGCGTTCATCAATTGGCCTTCGCGATCATGCGATTCCACACCACTCGATTATTTTCTCTAGGTCTACGTCAAGTCCTTAGTCTAAGCCGACCTCAAGGCCAACAACCAAAACGCTATTGCCGTAGTAACGCCACACATATTGGACCGACCGCTTGAAGTACACTGAAGCCAAGGCATCCATTTGAATGATGTGCTATTCCACACATAATGGCATGAACGTAGATTCAAAATAAAGCCAGAATCAATTTTATATCCCACGCCGTTATCTGGTCACCCTATATTAGTTCGGTTCTGCTGTATGTATGCAGCACCTGGAGAACCACCTCAACTATGACAATAAAGCTGAAAAGGTTTCTTTCGTGATTCTTAAAAACAGTCGCTGCAGATAGGGAAAAGTTGGTGAAAGCTCTATCAATTGGGCAGATCATGCAGGCGCTGATACGCTGTCATCACTGCCACGGAGCATATATTGCATATCTACAAGAAGCGCAACCAAGAATATTCATTAGTTACTAGACCTAGCTAAAGCTAAATCTGCAAAGAAGTCCGGAAGGGTCAAATCTGGAGATCTAGGTGGCCAGTCAATGCCGCCATTTTCTGACAGCACACGTCCAGGGAATTTTCGTTGCAGAAACTGCATTGCTTGACTTGCAATGTGGCATGGCGCACTGTCTTGTTGAAACCAGTAACCGTCTAGACCTTTTTCACACATTTGTGGGCAGATATAATTAGCCAACATCCACCGATATCGATTCCCATCGACTGTTTCGCCTTCTCTGAAGAAAAATGGCCCAAAGATGGTTTTTGGCGTAAACGCCGGCCTAAACAGTCACTTTTTGGTCATGTAATGATGTTTCATGGATCTCATGTGGATTCTCCGTTACTCAAATGTGGCAACTTTGCTTGTTAACGGCGCCAGAGTGTGTCGGTCATCAAAATTTGCACCCAAAAATCAGGTTCAGTGTCAACCGCTCGAGCGACTGTTTGGCCGTATTCCAAGCGACGTGGATGATCTGTCGGCAATATTCTTTGAGTCAATTCCACTTTATACGGAAACAATTGCAAATTTGGCGCACCCTGCATACTCGAAAATTTTAGAAAAAGATACAAAGACTGAACTGTACGAGCTACACAGCGACATTGACCTTGTTGGAAGGACTAGAATTCATCGTCTTTGATTGCGACTGAACACCAGCGCTTCGGCCTGTACTGTCTTTAAAATTACCCGGAGAAAGAACGCGGTAAAACCTATTGACGTGATCAAGTGGGATCAAGCAACGTGCACAACTGGAAGATATTAGCGCAAGATCACGCTAAACGGAGAGGCCTAACATATTGCTTAAGGCCCAAGTCCATTCCGAACAGTAGCCGCACTTTAAAGAACAATAAAGCAAACCAGAAGTGAACTATCTAAAAAAAGAAAAAGGCAATCCGAGATAGAAATGATTTCATATGGAACTATTTACTATAAATGGCAAAAACTCTACTTCACAGTTCCCAAACGCGGCCCATTGATTAGCATTAAGTCGAAGATGACGATAACCGAATCTGACAAAAAATTTATTGGCAATTCAATCCATGTAGGCGTCGTAAATTCCAAGTGCCATTGGGTGCGTGCTTCACTTTCAAGCATTAAATATGGTTCAGTGTTTAAATTTAAAATTCAATTCGACATCGTAAAACACTCTGGGAACATTCTTCAAAAATTTGCCTTTAATACGTCATCCGAGTAGTGAGTGGATTGAATTTTAATCAGCATTGCAATTTGTGTTATACTCGTAAGTGGCAACATTTCGATTCAAAAGATGAAATGCAAAAATAACCAAGATTACTGGCCGGTCACCTAGAATCACTGCCCACCGGTCAACCTAGAAACTGGCAACTTAAAGATAATTAGACGTTTTACAAGTACGACTACAACAAGTTTATTATGTGATCTACTCGTATAAAAGAGAGTCATGAGGCATTCTAAGCCCTGGAAATATGCTAAGCTCTGCAAAGGTGGGCAGCATGCAACTTCAGCAATTAGAGTCAACGTGTGTCTTCTAGTTCACCTGCAAATATTTCATAACACTGTCAATTTTTTATGCGACAACCTGATTGCGATCTCAAACAAAGCAAATGATTCGTTACGCATTCGAAGGAAAGTGCGTGTTCTTTTTTTTTTTGGATTCGACAGAAATGTGCTACCAAAAATGAGTCATGTGGCTGCAGTCAACTGACTACTGAGTGTGGTGTCATCCAATTTCTGAAGAATCCATCGAGAAAACCGGGTGAAACTTATACAACATTTGACCAAATAAACATCGAAATGAATGGCGCGGATCTTTGTTGCAAGATTGCGGATTCAAAGCAGTTCAAAATGACAGATTGGCATTAGTCATAGAGGCAAATTGCTGATGTTAGAGTTAAGTGGACGTAAGGAGAAACGGCTACTAATATACACTCTCTTAAACAAAATTCCACTCAAGAAATTAAAGATCTAAAAAACAATAGACATCTGATACACAGGAAACATCACACAGCCTTAAGTGTTAGGAAACCTTTGAGGCATTTGATACTGGTGACTAGTGGTTTCACATATTAGATGCGCAACTAAGTTCAATAGATGGCTCCAGCAGTACGAGAGCTGTTTGACGAGTACCTGGATTAGAAGATACGATATACCATCATTTAGCGTGACCTCTTCTCTCCCGCCAGTCAAAATTTGGTGACAATCCGACCCTTAGTTTTGTTTTGGCACCTTTCCGGCCGAAGGCCCAGTTTCGCCTTCTTTGGAGCATGTTCACCGGGTGAAACCCATTGTTTCGATTGTTCTTTAGTCTCTAGTGTATACCAATGAATCCAAGTCACATCGACGGTCACGAAACGACGCAGAAACTCCGCGCGGACAGCTTTCGCATGTCCAAAATCCCATGCAGGATACGCGGTCAGATAGGTGCCTGCTATCTCAGCCAACTCGCGAATTTTCACTCGGCGGTCGGCCAAGAGGAGATCATGGATTTTGTCCACGGTTTCCTCTATGATAACCGCTTTTGATCCACCTGGGCGCGGTTCATCAAAAACCGGCGTGCGGCCACGGCGAAACTCTGCGAATCAATGGCAAACGGTTGTACGGAAAGTTGAATGGGTTCCATACACACCATCAAGAATGGGCTTGATTTCCTCGCATTTTTGGCCCCCCAAAAACAAGAATCGGATCACGGAGCGATACTGCTCTTTTTCGATGATCGCGAAAAACACTAACACGATGTTTTGAAATGAAAACAAAACTAAGCAAAACACTCATTTTAGCTCTGTAGCGCCACCTATCTTTCAATCCGGGTACTCATCAAACAGCCAACGTAAGTGCTGGTCGATTTTGACATATCCAAAACGCCATGAACCAAGCTTAGACATATGGTAAACAAACCGTTTTGACACATTAGTGATTTTGTTTTGGCGTCATATACTTTTGGCTGTGTGAAAATGTCAGACTTTGTGCCAAATAATCGTCATTTGCGGGAAGTGTTGATTTTCTTCTTTCATTCGAAAAAAACGACGGCATCGAGAGCTCCAAAAAGTTTACGGAGCTGTTGCTCCAAGTGAAACAACGTGCCGTGATTGCTTCCATCGCTTCAAAGGCTTCAAAGACGGTGATTTCGATGTTGACGTGCGCGTGAAGGAAAGCCAAAATCCTTCGAAGACGCTGAATTGGAGGCATTGCTCGATGAGGATCCGTGCCAAGCGCAAGAAGAGCTTGCTTCAGCATTAGGAGTTACCCGCCAAGCCATTTCCAAGCGATTGCAAGCGATTCAAAAACAAGGAACTTGGGATTTTTTCGCCTCTGAATAACTGCTCCAGTGGCAAAAAAAGGAAGGGGTTTCTTCATCGCATCGTGACGGGTGATGAAAAATGGATTCATTACAGCAACTCAAAGAGAAGAAAGCCATAAGCGCTGCCCGATCAAGTTTCTACTTCATCGGGTCGGCAGAATATTCACGCTGCGAAGGTTATGCTGTGTATTTGGTGGGACCAGGTCAGTGTTATTTATTATGAACTGTTTAAACCCAACGAAACCATCACTGGAGAACGGTATCAACTTCAATTGATGCCATTGAGGCGAGCACTGAACGATAAACCGCCACAATACGAGTAGAGGTACGAAAAAGTGATTCTACAGCTCGGCCCCACGTTGCCAAACCTGTTAAAGCCTAGATGGAAACGCTCAAATGGGTAGTCCTACCCCACCCGCCATACACATGGTCTGGCTGATCAGAAGTTCCGCTCATATGAATACATCAAAAAATGGTTTGATTTGTGGATAGCCTCAAAAGATGAACACTTCTACCGTAATGGTATTCGAGCTCTGCCAGAAACTTTGAATGACTCATTTGTAACACAGGTTCTATTTTGGTATCAAAGGAATTGATGGAGAGCGATGGCAAGGCGTATTCTTGCTCCCATGAATGTATGGGCATTCAGTGAAACTAAGCACGACAAGAGTTCACTTTAAACACTGGAGACATCCAGCCTGGTTGTTGAAATAAAGATGGTGGTGGAGAAATTTAGGCGAACCAACGGCAACGATCAATTACTCATAGTGGGTTTCTGACATTAACCTCTGAAGGATTTCGCCCTCCAGGTTAGACAAGGCCTTTCGGCTATGGATTAGCTATAGAATGTTGGGACTTCTATAGCTAATGGAACCGAACAATAAACGGAGGCCCTATCATATACGAGTACCATTACAATCCAAGAAGTGCGATGAGATGGGCCGTGCCAACGGTATTTGATATAGAAAGCAGCGCCTATTTGTACTTGAATTTGTCATCAAAGGAAGATCTAGGCAGGAAGTTCAGGCATCTGAGTCTTGAGGTTCACGCATCTGAGCGGATACCTGATAGGCGTTCACGTTGCCAAAGATTGCATCTATGAGCTCTTCAACCAGACATTTAAGAAATGTCCTAAGCACAGTGTTAAGGACGATCAGAGAGCAAAGCAGAGCTTAAAAGTTGAACAACATCAGCTCCGAAAATGGACTTGGCCGAAATGTTATCATAGTTAGCATATCATCATCATAGTCCGCAGAGGGACATGGCAGTCAACCGATCAAAAATCAGTCAACCAGATTGATCACATTGGAATCGAGGCAGGACACAGCTCTCACACCCAAGGGCGCGTGCGGATATTTTAGACCTCAAAGCGTCGATGAAGTATTAAGAGGAAATTCGATACCGAACGAATCCAACCACAAGAAACTAACATACTAGAGCCTTTCCAGATCGAGTCTCCCAAAACCTATCGAGAAGTCTTATGTTGCCAGCATTAAGCACAAAAGACCAGTGGCGTCATTTTCAGTAAGCCATTATAGACCGCATCTGATATGTTAGGTTTCATCCGACCACTACAACGAAATTCCTAGTTTGACGAAGAGTGTCGACAAGTGTGTTTCGCAAAACAGGAGCCATAAGGCAGCTCTGCAAAAATATTGGAGCTCTGCCCACGAACTTCAGGAGCTAAGAAGACGGGAGGCAATTCGGATTCTCAGAAACACAAGGAAAGAAGCAGAAAAGTTCTCGATTGAGGACATTCTGCAGAAATGCTGTCCAGAAGCTCTATCAAAATGTGAAAAGAACTTAGCAAGGACACAAATATCCCATGCGAACGTAATAGTATTGGGTTGTTCAAAAAGTCATTGCCCGCGTTTATTTGTACCTGAACGTGACATATACATATGTCAAATGCTTAAGCGCGTTTTGTTGTTGACACTTAACCTAAAAACAAAAAAAAAGTTTGCGCGATTCGGTCGAGTGGGGTTCAAACATTGAGAATTTTGACGCGCATATTCGCCATATTTTGTTTTATCACCTGAAAAAAAGGGAAGAAAACAACTGAGGCAAGGTAAAACTTGCGTAAAGGTTACGGCAGAAATGTCATCGAAAAACGGCAACACCAGAACTGATACGCCCAATTCCGTGGTGGTAACATTTCAGTTAAAGACTCTCATTCCGCCAGTAGCCCTGATTGACGACGATTCGGGGGCTTTCTACCGCTTTAAAAGTGTTCATTGGAAGCGTTCGTGGCTATTTGAAATCGTTTGGCTTCGTAAAGAAGCCTGATATTTGGGTACCGCATGAGTTGAAACAAATCCATCTGACGAAGCGCATGAACGCCTGCGAGCAACTCACCAAACGCGAAAAAAAACGATCCATTCTTGAAGCGTATGATCGATCACGAATGACGAAAAACGGATGGTCTACAACAAAAAAGTTGGATTAGGCGAGATGAAGCATCGGATTGGTCGGATTGCAAGGGGCCAGTCTTCTTTGAGCTGCTTCCAAAGAACAAAACGATGAATTCGGATGTTTACTGGGAGTAGCTACAGAAATTAAGTGCCGAACTGATCAACCAAAGGGTGTGATGTTTAATCACGACAATGCGAGATCACAAACAAATTTGGTCACTCCGCAAAAATTATTGCAACTTGATTGACATCTCGAGACATCTCGCCACATCCACTGTATAGCCCAGACTTCCACTTTTCATTGTTTTGATGAAATTGAGAATCTCTCTGGTGGAGATTTGGAGAATTTGCCCAAGGATTAAAATTTCTCTGATGAAGTATCGTCTCCTTTTAAGGCACTTGGAGCCATGCATTCACGTAAAATGTATTCCGCAGTTTCGTCGTCTTCTATCCAAAGACGACATTCAGTTTCCTGAATAAGACCTATTTTGTGTTGGCGATATCGAAGGAGGCAGGGCCCGGTTAGAAATCTAACCAGTCTTCTGATATCATCCTTTGTAGTTTCGTGGAACGGTTTGATGGTTCTTTTAGCCTGGCGAAGTCCTGGGATGTTTTCCCAATGTGATATACACATTTTTTTCTACCAACCCTTTCTTGTTGAGTTACAGACTTCCACTTATTTCACTGCCTGTAAAACTCCTTAAATCGTAGAACGTGTGCTTGTAAGAATCTCATCAAATAGCACCTTAACAAGTTTCATGCAGAGGTAGATAAGAAGTTTTATGAACGCGGTATTGCGAAGCTGCCAAACAGATGGCAGAAGGTCATTGAACAAAACGGCCAATGCATCATTGATAAATGTTCATTAAAGCGTTTATCCGACCCTCTAAAAAGAAATCAGTTTCTTCAACAAGATTGTATCTACCGTTCTATGTGAGTGCCTGAAAGCCAATATCAAGAATCTGATAGTTACGAGCATTTATCACTTGACATTTCAAAAAAGGGTTTCGACAAGCTGACGTCCCGTCATATGATTTCAGAATATCATACTTGAAAGACTGTCAACACCTACTATATGCTGATGATGATGACATTATGGGAAGATGGGAAGACATCAGCTAGTTGTGGCTAAAGGGTTTTTTGCCACTGAAGTAGAAGCGGGGAAGATGGGTTTAGTGATAAATGAGGGAAAAGTAAAGTACTATACATACAAGAAAAACAAACCCGTTCCAACGGCTCGAACAGAACCTCACAATGGCAAATTATTAACTTTGAGATACTTCCTCTACCTGGTCTACGCTGTAAATTGCAACAATGACATAAGAGTAGAGATAGAGCGAAGAATCACTCTAGCCAATTGCTATTTCTTTAGACTAAGAAGGCAATTGAGAAACCACAAAAAGAGCACTGCAAACCTACTGTAAGTCCCGGAACCATGGGTTTTATCTTAAACGGAACTTGGAGAAGGGACATAATAAAAAAAAACAAACTATGTGGTATTGATCTGGTCAGAAGGGCTAGAATTAATCGGCCGTGATGGCTAAAACATTTTGAGTGAATGAACACCAATGATCCGGTCTGAAGTGTCTTCAAATCCATTCCGGAGTGACAAGGCGATAAAGAAAGATTACACGCTAAAGCTGGCGCTATATGGAGAAAGCCGTTGGTTGAGGCTCAGATCCATGCCGGTCTGTAACGCCACTTAACTTAAGCAAGAATACGAAAACGTTGAAGTTTATGGGGAAATCTGGTCACTTCCTTGAACACTTCGTACCAATGGCAAAAAGAGACTAAGAAGAAACAAAATTGATGGCCAGCCTTGGCATTGGTCTGAACCTCTAAAGCGATGGCTTTCGTAGCAATCACACTATGAATATATGATAGAAGTAAAGGGTGTTTTTTTAAAGGTATACAAATTCAATATGAAATAAAACACTTGAAGCTAATGTTAATGTCTATGATATTAGCTTTATTTAATAGATACGAGGGGAGTTCAACATATTCTCGATATCGGGGTGAAGCTGTGGTTGTATATATAAATTGACGTATTTATCAAGTAATACTATTATTTTAGTGCATTCATGTAAAATTTCATATAAATGTGATTATTAATTCGCGTTTTATCTCTAGTTAAACCGAATCATAATGGCAACTGAGACGATGATGGTGAAAATTGAGCATCGCGCTGTAATTAAATTTCTCACTAAGCAAGGAAAAAGTCAAAAAACTATTCATGAAGAGATGGTGGCTGTTTACCAGGGTTCCGCACCTTCATTATCAACTGTGCAAAAGTGGTCAAGTGAGTTCAAGAGAGGCAGAGAGAGCATTGAAGACGACCCCGCTCCGGCGCCCCGGCTACTGCTTGTACGGGAGAAAGCATCAAAGAAGTCGAAAAACTTGTTATTGAGGATGTCCGAATAAAGGTGAAAATGATGACAGAGATCACCAAGCTTTCAATTGGTACCATTCACACCATTCTTCATGATCATCTTAACCTTTCAAAGGTCAGTGCAAGGTGGGTGCCACGAATGCTCACAGCGCCTCAGATAAAAAGTGAGAATCGCATGCTGTAGAGAGCTTTTGGAGATGTGTAGTGAGAACGCGGACGGTGTTATGGATCGAATTGTTACTGGGGACGAAACATGGGTCCACCACTATGACCCTGAAAGCAAACAAGAGTCCATACAGTGGCATAAAAAAGGAACAAACCCCCCGAAGGAGTTCAAAGTTACTCCGTCTGCCGGGAAGCTCATGGCCACAGTTTTTTGGGACTCAAAGGGAATCTTGCTCATTGAGTACAAAAAAAAAGGTGAAACCATCAACGCCACATCCTACGCTTCCACTTTGCATAATTTGCGGGAGGAAATTAAAAAAAAAAGACGGGGTAAACTCGCAGCGGGTGTGTTGCTTCTTCATGACAACGCTCCTGTTCACACGGCGCGAGTTTCCAAGGCTGCTGCGCGAGATTGTGGTTTCGAAGAAATCCAACACCCACCCTATAGTCCAGACCTTGCCCCTAGTGATTATTTCCTGTTTCCGGATTTGAAAAAATGTCTTCGTGGAAAAAGATTTTCGGATGATGAAGAACTCAAGTCGGCAATAAATGGGTATTTTGCAGAGAAAGAGGAAATTTATTATTTTGAGGGTTTAAAAAAGCTTATCTCAAGATGTAACAAATGCATTGATGTTAGGGGAGATTATATTGAAACATAAGAACAATTTAAATTGAATGCGCATTTTCCTTCATATCGATACCGAGAATATATTGAACGCCAGTCGTAATTTTATGCCATTAGTGTTTCAATATGTCCAATTTTCGACAACTTTATCGACTAACTGGGACCTTATATCAGCAATAACACGGCGAATATTGACTTCCAAATCGTCCAACGTCTCTGCTTTATCGACATAGACTAGTGACTTCACATACCCCCAAAGGAAGTAATTTAAAGGTGTGAGATCACAGGATCGTAGAGGCCAGTTCACAGTTCCATTACGCGAAATTATGCGGTCAGCAAATGTTTCCCGCAAGAAATTGATGCTGTCGCGCGCCGTGTGGCATGTTGCGCCATCTTGTTGAAACCAAAGCTCTGTCACGTCAGAAGTCAGAAATCATGTTTCTATAGCGCTCTCCATTGACGGTAACATTCTGGCCGGCATCGTCCTTAAAGAAATATGAGCCGATGATTCCACCAGCCCATAAAGCCCAGCAGACCAAACAGTGAGTTTTAATGGTTGTAAGGGGGCCTCGACAAAGGCTTCTGGGTTTTCTCCACTCCAAATTCGGCAATTTTGCTTGTTTACATATCCATTTAACCAAAAGTGGGCTTCATTGGAGAACAAAATTTTGCGTTGAAATTGGGGATCAAGCTGGATAATGTTTTCGGTCCATTCACCGAATCTCCAGCGCGTATAATATTCACGCGGTTTCAACTCTTGCACAAGCTTATAAGCTTTTAAGCTACAAAATGGATGGACATAGCTCCAATTACTGTGCACGATGGCGAATCGACTCATTCGAATTCTCCTCAACACTGCGCCCCACAACGATAATAACTTCTTCTGTTCGCCAAGAAGTATCGTCTTTGGGGATGCGTATTATCCACTAGAGTATATGTGGTGCGAAAACGATTCATCGTATTCCGAATAACTTGTTCAGATGGACGATTATGTCGACCGTAAAATGGAAATTTGGCGAACTGAACCCTGGCCCTGGTTTTCAAAATAAGTTTGCACAATTTACACGCATTGTTCTGGCGTTAATCTATTCATCGTAAAATGGCAAAACGTACTAACCACAAATCAGCTTTTAACTGTCAAATTGACAATCTGTAGAAACAGTGTTGCCAGTTTAAAAAAAAAAACACCCTTTATGTAGCAGACAATTGTAAGTGATGGGCTGTAGGTTTTAAAAGGTCGGACAAGCGATAATTCCATTAAATGCATGGCATGCAGGCAGATATGTATTTGAAAATCGACTCCAATATCAAAGACACAACTCAAAGCACTTATATACGTAATCAGCAACAGATGGAGATTTTTAAAGAGTTGCCCCCCTTCAAAATCATCGAACTAACCATCGACTGACTGACTGGCTGATTAACTTTATTCGAATCAGAAACTCTTTGTCTGCTTATTTATTCGCACTACCATTCGAGTCAAGTGTCTAAAGTTGAACAACTCATGACAAGTTGAAAACTTCTATCCATATGGTAGGCATCAGCCTCACCCTAGGTCAACTATCCATTTAGTCATATGACGCCGCGCCGAGGCAGATTGTGTTTTGAAATAATGAAAACCATTCGCATTTACACGAATCACTATCTGAATAAATTATTCAGATAGAAAATTTACATCAGAAATGAAAGATAAAAAAAAAAAAGAAAAAAAAGAAATCCAAAACAGACATACGGAGCACAGTAGTGAGGCAAGTGAAAAACTTTTTGCCATTTTCTTTCATCGATAGTGGTGTGCCAGTGTAACATACAGAGTATCTGTACATCTGTGTGTTTGTGCTTGTGTTTGTACTTGTGTTTGTAATTGCAGATGGATGGAGGAGTCCTTTTCACTTGAAACGGGAGCAACTAGGTTAATCAATCAGAAGAGAAGAGTTGTTTTTTTTTTTTTTTTTGTTCAATGTTTTGTTGTTGAATCTTTCCCAACTGAAAGGGTAGGGCCGGCTAGGCAATGCGGTTGACAAATGCGCGTTTCTTTCGTCTAGCGGATATACGAATAAGATTACACATAGGACTAAGCCGATTCTTTTTTATGTACAATTTAGAACTTTGATTAGATTGGAAGAGCAGAGGAAATGCACAATGCACAATGCACAATGCACACTGCACACTAAACACAAACAAACAAAGGTCTAAAGAGGAGAAGAGCAGTTTGAATCTGCTGCTGGTAGCGCTGGAGCACTCTGCCACCATCATCATCATCATCTTGGTCGTTGTGGCGTGTCGTTTCATAATCATTTCAGTACTCTTTGTTGTGACATACTATCTTGGGGCGCGTTGAAAGCATGGAGAAGCGCAAAATGTCAAAGTAGTTTGGTTTTTTTTTTTTTTTTTTTTTTTTTTTGTTTTTCCGTTTCACACACACGGAAACACGAGTTCACTCTTACCACGCGTGCATATATGTACATGCAAACATCCACACATTCACATTCGTATATCCATCTACCTTTCACGGATTCACTTCACATTGTTCGGTTCAATAAAATCAAAATGGTCATTGAACTTTTTTTTCCTTTTTTTTTTTTTTTTTTGTTTTTTGGGAAGCGAAAAACGCCGCTCAGATTTCTGCCAGAATCTACCGCCTAAGATGTGCAAGCAGTTTAGCTTGAGATACAACACTTCACTCTGGTAATGCCTCAAACAAAAATAAAAATAAAAAAAAAATTCAAAACGAAAATTTAAAAATCCAAAAACCAATTTGTTTCCTCTCTACCTTTGTGGATCGGATTTAAGTTTAAGTAAATAAAATAAAATGGACAGAAGTACCTTAAGCGAGTAGCACTAATTTCTTTCTTTTCCGTCGACTTTTTTTCGGTTTTTTCTAAGGTGGTTCCGGACGTGATACTTGTGGTGATACCGCATACAATGGAAGGAGGCGGAAGGGTAGGACTGCTAACAAATTCCTATCTACAATTCACTTCACACTCTGTGCACGTTCCATAAAACAAAAAACCAAAAATATTAATTCTTTTCGATTATTTCTTCACGTTTCACGTTACGGTCGTGTTTTTTTATTTTTATTTTTTTTTTTTTTATCTTTTTTCGGGGCGAGAACTTCATATGCAAATTATTGGATTTTGGAAATACCGCACACAGGAGGGCATTTATTTTGTAATTATCTTCCAATTCGTATCCACGTATATCACATTCAAAATTCGATAAATCCTTTTTTGGCCAGTTGTCCCGTTTGTTAATTTTTTTTTATTTTTATTTTTTTTTTATATTTTTCGAGAGAGCTCAAATATATCCTTTTTAAATAATTAACTTGCATGCAATGGAAAAGTGGTAGAAGACTGTAGAACTGTAGAATTCAGTGTAGTGCTACTGCTGGTTTTGCTGCACAAAAGGGGTGGTGGCCGATTGCAATGAAAGACAGATAGAGATGGCAACTTTTTCCACATAACATACAAGAGGGGTTGACTCACTTGAGTTTGCACTGAAGAGAGCAAGGCTACGGCTACCGCTATATGTTGTCATAGTCCTGTGCACATTGAATAGAATTCCATATTCCACCCTCTGCATGAAAATACACGTTCTTCTTTTCCGATGAAACGATGGTTGATTCACTAGCTTACTCTCTCATTCTTGCTTTTTTCCTCTCTATCACTCTTCCAGGTTCGTTGGGAAAATTGGAAAACATATTTCACTGCAAAAAAAAAAAAAGAGAATCCTGCGCATCACCACTGTGCGAATTTTCACCGCTTGTAGAGGGTGAACCAGCATATTTTACCATGACATTTCAAAATCTGTGTAAAAACTTTCCATTACCGTTAAAACTGATGTTTTAAAAGCAGAAAATCGATGACAGAAGAACATTACTGTGTTGCGAGGTTAAACTGACTAACTAACCCCTCAAATCCGCTGGCAATATTTTAACGAAAATTGAATTTTGCTAAATATTTATATATTGTATGTAGAGGGCGCTACGGTAGTTGCAGAAAAAAATCTATTAGATTCGAGTTAAACTATGATAATTAGGACTTCTCACAACGCTTTCCTAAATCAATCGGTTTTCAGGCTGGCGATTCAAACAATTTAAAGATTGTTTATCAATAAAAAATGTCGGTTATCGAACCCCCATTCTGTGATTGCACTTGAATTTGTATAAGCCCCCACCTGAAACTGCATCGAATACGATCGAAGTAGTTTTTTTTTTTTTTTTTTTTTTTTTTATCGGAACAAAGCACTCAGGCAAAGACATAGTCCATTGAACTCCAGTTCCTTTTATTGGAACCTTTCAGTCTTTCGAAAAAAGATAAGTAAGCGCTTTAATTATAAAGTGCCTACAGTACCAGCACCCACCACGTTAACGCTGAACACCTGCAGTCTGATACGAGTGCAAGCCGGACATTCACAGAGGTAGTGCTCCGCGGTGTAGTCATCACTTTCACAACAAGCCTCGCAGGATGTTGTACGAGCATCTCTTATGCCGAAGGACAGCAGGGAAACCGCTGACTTCTTAAAGATGTCGGAAAGTATTAATTTGGTCTCTTGGCAACCTGAAGAGCTATGCCATTTGCAGTTGTAATCATATGAAACCCAAGTGTCAATGAAAGCTCTAACCGAGTACGCAGGCAGCAAGTTTATCGGCGATTTCATTTCGCGTGATCCCATTGCAACCTGAAACCCAGACAAGACTCAGTGAGGTTAGCTTTCCGACTGCGTTCGAATAGCTACGGAGTGTTCAAAATTTAGACTGATCCACTGTAACAATCGTGGTTGTACGAGTACTAAAGTGTTCCCTGGGAACTATACTCATAAGCTAAAATGACAAATCTACATAGTCACAGTCTATAGCTTTCTACAAATTTAGCCTATAAGACGTGAACTCACAATCTGCATTTTTGTACCTCCGCCGCCAACCTATTGAAACCGACATCATGCCTCAGATTATGACTAGTCGAACGATGACTACTTTTGTCTTTGCTTCCCTCAGGTGGTGAAGAAAGTGATAATTCCAGTTCTTTTGAATGGCTGCTCCCTTGTCATGAAGGAAAAGCCAGGTTACATGGCAAAGGCTGGTTAGAATATGGAGCTGCCACTAACGGATGTATATACTACTAGCTATAGTGACAATTCACCAACGGTCTTTTTGACCGTGCATGGACCTCGATTTCTGGAGGCCCTCAATCGAACTGTCACCAAAACCTCCCGCCGACTTGACTTTCGACTCCAATGATTGCTGCAGCCCATTATGCGACACGCTCGGTGGATTGGGCCGGAACGATGTGGAAATAGTACCGACGAGGGCTTGCCTGCCAGGATTCAACATCAAAATAGACAGGTGATCATGGCGATGATTTTGAAGACTTGACTTAGGAAACTGAAAAGATTGAAGAGGCGCACTCTGAAGAAGAACTTTCTAAGAAAAAGGTAAATACAGGCTGCCGGGGCAGATGTAAAAGCTCAAATGCTTAAAACAACTCTTCTGCAGAAGTGGCGGTAAAGAGAAACAGATCACAGGAACCGGAGCTAAAACCACTTCCTTTTCTCTCATGTCGAACAGGGTCGAGAGAAATATGGCTTCAGGCGTTTCATCTGTTCATGGGTTTAGAGTCCCCGTCGACAAAACCAAAACCAGTGGTGATTTACCTGCATACCATGTTCGGAGGAAAATCAGTCGAAACGGTCAAACCTGTCGACAAACACAAAACCAGTTGTGATGCCGGGATGAAACCGGCAATGTGCGGCAATGGCTAGCACAGGTCGTAGTTCTGATGGGCGGAACTTGCTTGATGCAATCAAATTATCCCACAAAATCAACTCTGCTGATAGCTTTTACCGTGCACAATGTCAGATATTGCAAACAGCAGAGGGTGCAATTAAAATCAACGGAATTTGGATACCTCGAACAAATCTTCTTCCATGGAAGGAAGAGGAGGAAACTGGGTAACCAAGGATGTCAATATCTCTTCCTAACGCTTCGAATTAAGAAAGCTGGAAATGACTACAGTCTGAATAACCGAGTCTGCAATACTACATGGATCAACAATGAGAACTAGCTAAACCAGAGAATGTTTGCTTTCAGAGGGCTGCGATTTGGTAAACGAAGTGTCGGTAAATTCTTGAATAGATTAGCAGCTCAGAATACCTCTTCTGCTGAATACAGGGACAACTCGGGTAAATGAGGGGGATATTCTGGCTTTTTTTCATAACGAGAACGCTCGACTCGACACTAGAAAGTCTGTCTTTCATGGCTTGTTCTTACAGGGTGACCAGGAATCGGAAAGACATTCAAGAATCTTTTTTCATTCTTAGTTTCAACAACGTTTCTGTAGAGAGCTTTAAGTCGAGACGTGGAAGAGATATTTCCACTTTATTTCCAACTGAATAACTTCGACCTTACTGAACAGGAGGAATCCAAGAAATTCTTAGAGGACACGTTTTTAAGAGAAGCTTGGCCAATCCGTCAAAATAATATGTTTTTATGAAGCATCTTAGGGATTTTTTTTATTCAAACCACATTAGTAACTTGGAATTCTATGAAAGAACTGATCGCTGTACATGCTATACAATGGAATCCAGTAATCCAGAATGGAAGAAAAATGACTTTACCGAGACACGCCTTACGCAGAATAGTCGAAGTAAGAGCACAGGGGAAGAAGTTGAAGCGAACTAAGACCCATCTTCAGAAAGCGTACGCCATGGCGCGTAGCTGTCGTGAAACCAAAAGAAGATGCAGGTCAAAACATTTTACTAGTATTATTCAATAAGCGCCCTAAACACAGACACAGAGAATGTGGTGCACACACCATTTTTCCACCTTCGATCCTGGGCAAGTTGCTTTCAGTTATCCAGACCCAACACTCTGATATTTTACAACTGAGCTTTAGACTTTATTCTCGTTTTGAAACTGGGGGCTGCTTTGCCTTATGTAAAAATACATTAAATTCTTCAAATATAGAGATAGAGCTGTTCGCAAATTTCAATGAAACACGATAGAGATGGATCGATCTCTTGGTGATAGAGTCCAAGACAATGAATATTATCATATCCGGCTTTAAGGTCGATGAAATCATGGGGAGTTATTGCGTTATAGTCTCCTCTTCTATTGAAAATCTTTAAAGCTAGAACCCACAATAATACGTGGCGATTAACGTTATCCGGAAAGACTGGTGTTCATACTTGCGATGTTCAGTAGAGATATACATACGATAGTTCTTCAGAGAAATACAATAGAATCACATTATTGTTACTGGATCACATCGAATTGACCAGTTATTAGCTGACTACGTGCGTGCACGCCATCAAAATATCGTTTCATCGTTTTAGACTGCTTAGCCCATTTCTTTCCACGAGGCAAAGAAGGACATCTACCATCTCTACTTGATGCACATCCAGAACCTCTATTCTCTATTAAAAGAGCGTAAGATCCTGGCTCCAAATCCAGTCCCCCATGGGGCGCTCTAAATCTGTTATGATTGCAGAACTTTTCGATATCTTTGAGCTTGGCAAAGGCATATGGTCAGTTTCTTTTGTTGAGTTTCTTTCCTTCCTAGGCTTTAGGCCCTTAAAGAGGCAACCACTGCTATTGATAACCAACTGGAAAGTTTGAACACGATCATTCATTAAAAGAAGCTGTTATTGCAGACATTACGGGTGGCCGTGGCGCAAGCGGTAGAGCATTGGCTTCCAAATCGGACGGTTCGGGGTAGGATTAATGGTTGCCTAGAATAAAACAACAAGTCCAATTCTACTAATAACTTAGTCTCCCCATTAAATGTTGGATACCATCCATAGAGCGAATTACCCGCTGAGCCCTATAATCCTTCTTCCTTTTTCTGTCCCATTTTCCTAAAAACTTAACAGGTGCACAGATTGTCATACCCACTTCAGTGTCAAGGTCTTAACATTATAGCAAATATAACTCATATGTAATATGCTATACATCCATGACTAACAGGAAGGAGTGAGAATGGATTCAACATCGCCGTAATCTGCTGTGGCGAGATCAAGGATTGGTTGGACTCCGCCAGTTTGAACTAACCGGTGATTAGACTGAGTTTGTGTTAATATTCAGCCACAAGACTGTGGGATAGACAAACCTTCGAGTCGGAGACCAAACAATCAGGTCAAAGGACTCCCTTAAATATCTCCCTAAAAATGCTCGACAACAGGCCGCGCTTTAGGGCCTTGTTGGAGTATGTTAGCGTGGTGTCCCTGGATATACTCCCTGGATCCTGATGTGCAAAGTAGTCAGTTTGCCCTTCTACAACCTGATCGCGGGTGCACTTGCGATAAAGGGGTTAACAAGAAAACTGTCGCCAGTGCGTAGCCTCTCCGCAATCAGGATTATCGGCGGCTATTGAACAATCTCGGATGAAGCAGGCTACATGTGTTTGACTGGTTGATCCCCTTCAACATTCTTGCGAACGGGATGAAGAGGGTGTAACTTAGGCGAACCTAAAACCGGCAGAAGGGCAAAACAATCAAAGAATCAGAGATGGCAGCATTGGCAGCAATAAGGCACCCTCACTAAAGGCAGGTGGACGGATAAGCTAATTCCCGTCGTCAAACCATCGACTTCGAGGGCACGGCGCTTATCGGAAATACCTCTAGAAATTTGTGTACGATGGTTCGCTGGTGTGTCCAGAATGTTGAAACGAGGAGGAGCATGAGGAGCATGTAGTGTTTTACTCCAAACCCTTCGCAGAAGAGAGAACAAACCTGAACCTAGGACCTCGTAGATCACATGACGGTATCAGAGCACACCTGTATGAAAATCTCCTCATGTTCAGAACAAGCTACGAAGAGCTGAAATCTTGAGAAGAGCCTAAGAGGCGACCTCGGAGAATATAACATGTAATACAGAGTATGGGCGCAAAAGTGCAGGTTAGCTCGTAGACGTATGGTCCAGGAGAATGATAACCCGCGAATCATGCATGCAAAAACTACGGCCTTACTGGTATCAATGAACATTACACATCCACTAGCGCAAACCGCAAAAAATAGAAAGAAAACTGATTTGGGTATGACCAAGTTCAGTTGTGAAACTGTCACACTACGTTACTCACAAGTAGTTTCACTTAAAGCTGCAACTAACCCCTCATTCGGAACGAGTTTATCTCTGCTTTAAATAAAAGCCAAAGCATTTTCGTACTCGTAAATCTGATGAAAAAGTTTTGATGAGCACTATGTCTGCGTGTTTAATAAATTTCACTTGACACTGAAGAACTTCAAAAGCCAACAATGATTTCACTCATGGTCACGCAATTAGATTTCAAACTAATGATACTCAAGGTATTCTCAGTTCACATGGCCCTCTTTTACCTTCTTCAGCACATTAACCTAGAGACAGGAGGTAATAAAATAAATATCACATTTGTTGTAGTGTAGTGTTATTATTATTTTCTCAGTTCATAAATCTGAAACACTATTAATCTACAATACAACTCAAGTATTTGCACTTTCGTCCTTTAATCTCGATTTCTGGTGTACATTCTCCAAATTAAAAACGATTGTTCGAAGATGGATCTGATACACATACTCGTAGTTCGAAAATTGGAAAACTGTTGAACCGTTTAAGTAATGGACAAACGAGGTTTCAGTATCCTGATTGCCGAGTCCTAGTCCTTGTCGCCTTACAGCACGTTCCACCATAACTTCTGTCGTTAAACAAGTATTTCACCCAGTGGGTAAGAGAAGGATATGACGCACACGGTGACTGCTACAGAGAACCGAAGTAACATCTATTCGGCTTTGAATTTATTGTGGGCTTTCGGCACATAAGTGAACATCTTGCAACAACCAAATCAAGTCTAAGTTCTCAAACACCAGTCTGATATCTCCAGCCTAAGAAGAAGACGATGCTACCAAGCAATAGTTCTAGGAGCTCACCGATAAAATTCACCATCACTGCCCCAATTATGACGTTTAAATCATTTTAGGTAATTTTAGTGACAAAATAGGAAGGGATGATACTCGCATTGAGTGTAGTTTAAACGACATCACGTCTGAGAATTGTATTAGACCATTGGCTTTTCTGCCACTATAGGTACCTTGCCTCAATATTCACAAAGGAGCATAACAGTTACCTAATCATAAAACAAGCAACCAAACTCATCATGTTGCGATCGACACAAGAAACTGTTCCAGTATTACAGAATGCACGATTTACCATAGGCCGCTATGTGTTTGCCAATTGACTTTTATGTGTATCTAAGCAGCCATAGCCATTGAAAAGTACCCCCAGAACCTTTTTATGATCGCGTGTCTTTCAACTCTACGATAAGCCCTATGCAATCCGTATCAGGTGCTGAAAATCAATGACATCGGGGCCATCAACATCGAGACCAGTAGAGATGACCATCGGAATTTAGTGGTAGAGAGTTTCTACTACACAGTCGGCACTGAGGACATGGAAAGACCACAACTGCACACTGACTGTTAAACGACAGGAACCATTCAAACTTTACTATCAGGCAGAGAATGAACCATTTCTGCCAAACCGACCAAAATGAAATAAAGACAACAATGTCTTATCTAAAGCATAACAAGTCTGCTGGACCAAACGGCCTACCTGCCCAATTATTTAAGACACTAGGAGATGACTGTGTAATTGCATATGGCAACTCAATCCCAAGTCAATTATTTGCATGATCCACATGGATCCTCCGACAAACATAAAGAGAAAATTCTCCATGACACGATTTTGTCTGCCGAAATGTGTTAACGCCGAAAAGTTTGGTAAGTCCAAAGTTGGCTAAATATTCACACTACGGCATATCCTTTGATACTTACTCCCTGCTATCGATTTTAAGGCCACACATGTCAGGAGCTAAAGAGTCATGCCTTGTCCAGTTTCGTCATCCCTGTCAAACTCGTCAGATTATGCAGAATAACGATCGGGAGCAATCGCTATTCCGTGAAGGTCGAAAGCAATTTTACTGCGATCGTCAATGTCGAAAAAGTGTATGGAAACTTGCCAATCGCTGTTTCTTGATGGATAAAGACGCACTTAAGCACCAAAGCTGTCTCTCGTAAAATCAAGGTAAGCTTCTAAAGTATCCTTATGATCCATGTCATAGTCTGTGACGCAGAAGGACGAACTTGTCGTTCTGAGAAAAAATTTAGGAGCATCTTCGATCTTGTCTGGATAGACATTGAATTAACGACGAACTCTGCAACTGGGCAGCACACGGCGGCATCGCCTATAGACATAAGAATCCGAATACAATAATTACAGCGGCTGAGACATGTAGAGCAGATGTAAGATATCTAACCTGAGGCACTACCGCATCAAAAAAAGACCTCGACTCTGGTGATAAACGGCAAATACGAGTAACTCCGCGTATGGTTGCAGCTAACCTGCAGTAAAGTTGAATATAAATGCTTGTGGGTCCACTTCAAACTGTAGGTCTACCTGGGCCCCGCCCATTATGGCTTAAATCACGGTACCAGGAGCCCCCCGGATCTCAGTCCGGGCCTGACTTGTTGAGGTAGGCCCCCCTTGTGGGAGCGTCATGGTGGCTGTGGTTTAAACCCAAAGTCCCGGGAAGGGTCTTCCTGTTGGTTTGACCCAATGTAGAGCTGCTATAAGTACTGGGTGCTATGACCCTAAGAAAAGTAAGAGGTTTTAGATCGGCCTCGACCCATATCAATGGTGGAACATGTGCCTCCAACACAAGTTCTGCTTTGGTATCTCAGGAAGGCGGCAGAACAATGGCAAGGCGTATCCTTGATCCCATGGATGTATGGGCATCCCGTAAACTTAAGTCTTCACGACAGGCGTCTACGTTAAAAACTGAAGACTATGTTGGTCTATGTTAAGTATTGTGCCACAGATTTTTCATCGCTTGGGCTAATTCTACAGTAATAATTGCATACCATACTGCAGGTCTTTTCGTTGTTTGCATGGTCGGCACAATGATGAGCAAAAGTTTCGAACCAGAAAACGTATTACGGCAACGTAAAATCGATATAATATTGCGTTCAAGGAACCAAGTGGCAAAATGTCGGAAACATGGCCTGCTTCATGAACTTGGAAGCGTAAGCGTTCGAAATGTACTCGTACGGAACGGAAAGGAACAAAATAAGAAGGAATTTCTCATTTTTCTGTCACCTGAACTCCTATACATATAAGTTCGTAAACGTATCAGAAACTAGCGACCGACTAGTGGCACTAAACGGATAGTAGAACAAGAAATTCGAAATATTTTTAGCGCCTTAGGGCGGTGAGGAATCAGAAAAATAAATTTGTTGGCGTTACATGGCACGCAATTGAACTGGGAATACAAGTACGCCATGGCCCCCATGGAGGAAACCGTCTCAGAACGAGAAACTCAGACAGAAAAGATATTCAAAACGCATATATAAATCACACGGTAAGACCGATATTAAAAACGCTATTTATTAAGCAAGAGCAGTACTTGATTACATGCTGCAGCGTTAGATACTAAGCCCAGATAGATTACCATCTACATATGTTGAAAAAACGCGTAAAAAGATTCTTAAGCGATCTTGGGCAGACCACTTCCAAGCCATTTGCTAATAAAATTTGTTCGTGAAAAAAACCAGAGAACAACCAAATAAAACCGGGATTAGTAGAAAAAATAAAGTAACACAATTGAAACAAGGGGCCAGCTCAGGGCTCTAAACTTCCGAGAATGGCTCAAAAGTGACATAAACCAACAAGAAGACCTAACAACTTCGAAGAAAACTGTAAGAGTAGTGCGGAAACTCTGCTCGATATTTCGAAAGACAGGCTCCACATAAGCAAAGAAATGTGGTTTTCGAATAATGAAAGCGCCAACAAGGAACAAACGTCAACCCTTTTAAGCGTGGACTAAATGGGGCTGAAAAAGTAAAACCGCCAAAGTAGGCCTTGAGTTAGGCTGCGAACATTGCAAAAATGAGGCAAAGAAACCGGTAGCAAGAACACGTGCGGTAACAAGATAGGCTTTATATTGGGAACTGGAAGAGGTACCCTTTAATCTACGGGATGTTTATTAAGAGTTTTTTTTTTAATATGGCTTCACTCAGACAGCTGATAGGAAATCATCTTGCAAAGAATTACGTCCGAGCAACGATTATAAATTGTGGAGCGCTACACCAATTTTACCGGGTTAACATAATTGACCAAGTGAGTCGGCTATTGATAAATTTCGAACTACATTTACTGTCTTGGACTGCAAGCCTCTGACAAGAATGGGCACAGATGAAAATATCGGCAGGGTTGATGCCAGTGTTGAGAAGGATCTTAGTTCATCGATTCGTCATCGTGCGCAAGAACTTGGCCTGTGCCCATCGAATTTGTGGAAAATTATCCGCAAAGATCGCTCACAAGATTCAATTGCTGCAAGAATTGAAGACAGGCGATCATCGTTTGTGTCGTGACTTTGCTGACTGGGCGCTTGAACCGTTGGAAGTCGATCAACTTTTCTCACAGTAGCTTTATTAATGAGCAAAATTGTAGAAGTTGGAACGAGGGACATCTAAATCAACTACCAGTGTACTCAGAAAAATGCACTGTTTGGTGCGTTTTAAAGGCTGACGGCATCATCGGGCCGTACTTCTTCAAAAATGTGAAAATCGAAATGTCACCTTCAATGGCGCCCAGTACAGAGCCATGATCAAGGACTTTGTATTTGTCGCCAAAACCATCGAATTATTTAAGGAAGTGCTTGATGACAGGATTATCTCCAGAAATGAATATCCAAAATCGTCTGATTTGACGCCGCTGAAATATTTTCTGTGGGGGTATTTTAAGTCGTTGGTCTAAAGCGGACAAGCCAACAATGTAGCGCGACGAAGAGCAAACTAGGAAGAGATTCAATCGCCGAAATAGGTATATTGAAAACGGAGAGGCACAATAGCTAACCACAGGGACAAGCACAGGGACCAACGAAACTTGAAATAGACAGGAGTAATGAATGAATAATTACCACACTGTATCATTCCTTAGACTGCCCCCTACCCAAGGTGTACACTCTTTTAATGATACGTGATATGCACGATTACGTTCAAAAGAATGTTAAATGCACACCGGGCATAACTGAAGAATTCGAGGTTAAAGTTGGTGTACCCCAAGGCGGTGTGATCACATTCAACAGACTGTATAATGGCGACGAAGCCCAACATCCAGCGGTCCAAAACGAAGTAAGGATAACAATATCTAAGCTGCTGGATCTGACGGCTTACCGGCCGAGGTATTCACAACTGCTGGAACTGACTTTGTGGAGAGCATACACCAATTCACTTCTCAGATCTGGCCAGAAGAGTGTATGACTGATGAATGAAATCTCAGCATGGGCGTAAGGAGGCCTTCAACTGCGCCAACTATAGAGGTACAAATCTCCTCAACATTGCGTACAAGATCTTATCTGGCATGTTATGTGAACGACTGAAACCGTTCATGTCTAGTTTTAGCTGTTTCTTTGGGCTAGGAAAGCAATTGGGTAGCAAGACCCTATCCCGAACAACTAAGGAGATTCTATATAAGACCTTGATTATCCCAATCTTACTTTGTGGCGCTGAAGCATGGGCGAAAGCGGATAAAGATATCCTCAGCCGTTTCAAGAAAAAAATCCTTCGTACAACATTCGGTCCCGTTTAGATTAACGGGCTTTGGTGGAGAAGATTCAACGACGACTATACGAGCTGCACAGCGACATCGATCTAGTCTGAAAACTGCACATCACTCACCTGAGATGGTTAGAACATGTAGAGCGAATGGACACAAATTCCCCGGCCAGCAGAGTCTTCAGATGTAACGCGCACAAGTAGAAGGCAACCTAAACTGACTTGAAGCGCGCTAAACATTGGGCTAACTTGAGACGCTTGTTAATTGTGACCCAGGTTCAACCCGAACTATAGTGCCACCTAAGTAAGTAAGTAACCCGGAAGCAATGTACAAACTCTGTTGCTTTTTAACGTAAGCAAAATTGAAACAACGATATACAGTGTGTTCCAGAAAAACGTGCATTAAATTACTTCTTTTATTTTACTCACACATGTTTGGAGCCAAATTATTTTCTGCATTTAAGGGGGTAGTCTCATGTCCGAGGTTAAATTTTGAACGTTTTTAAGGATTTTTTTTTTTTTTGAATAATACAAAAAAAAAATTTCTTAAATAAAAAAAAAATATTTTAACGTCATTTTGGTGAGGTAAAGTAGGTCTGTCTTCAAAAAAAAGTAGGTGGCTGGACCCCCTGATTGCTCCTTCTGAAATCAAAATTCCAAAAAGATTATTATTCAGTAGGGTTGTCATTCTGTCCCGTATTAAATTTAAAAGATTTGAGTAAAAAATAACAAAATGGCGGCTTTGTAAAAAAAAAAATTCAATAATCGATTGTTTTTTTCGGTTTAAAATCGATAAAAAAAAAGTGGGTAAAAAAATTCGAATTCTTATACCGGACAGAACCAGTCATGTGCAGAGTATTGTGTTAAAATTTCAGCCGAATGGGTCCAATAGTTTTTTTTTCATTATCTGGGCCCAGGGATAAAAAGTAGTTTCGAAAAGAAAATGCAGGGTACGCTCTCTCCTATTATTTGCTGTAACTTTAAAATGACTTAGTGTATCGGTCTAAAATTTTCACAGTAACATATTATTCTCAACTTATTAAACTTTGAAAATACGCAAAAAAAAATCTATTTTTCGAATATCGAACATGAGACTGCCCCTTAACAGTAATATTTGCAGCACATACAGTACAAAATCATTGAGAAACACCGAAATCAGGGGGTATCTCAACCAGTTGTCGAGGCGTGTATATGTATCAATTCTGAATAAAAAGTTCTGATTATCACTTCAAAAGAATGGGTCGTTTCTTTAATTTTATAAAGTTAACATTGTAGATATACGAGGGTAGTCCCCGAAGTGCCCGACCTAACAAAGAAAACACAAAAAAATTGGGGAAAAATATGTTTATTTCTCTACGTAGTCTCCTTTTAGTTCCATACACTTATCCCAGCGATGTTCTAATAGCTTCGATACCCTGTTTATTGTGAAAATCGTCGAGCTCCTTAAAATAAGCATCAACCGCAGACTCCACTTATTTACTGTTGGCAAATCTTTTATCACCGAGCCATATTTTCAAGTTCGGAAATAGAAAATAATCCGAACGGGCTAAATCTGGCGAATAGGGTGCATGAGGAAGCAATTTGAGCTGTAACTCCCTCATCGCGATGACGGATGAGTGACCTGTGCATTATTTTGATGAAACAAAACTTTTTTCTTTCCCAAATGCGGCTGTTTTTTCTTGATTTCATCTTTCAAACGCTGTAATAAGTTCGCATAAGTGTATTATGCGTTGATTGTTTTTCCTTTCTGAAGATAATCAATAAAAATTATCCCATGCGCATCCCAAAAAAACTGACGCCATGACCTTGCCTGCAAATGCAACTGTCTTCGGGTTCTTTGGAGCCGATTCTCCCCTTTAAGTCCATTGTTTTGACTGTTCCTTCATTTCGGGTGCGAAGTGATGGACCCATGTTTCATCCATGGTTATGAATCGACGCAAAAACTCGGCTTTATTGATGTGAAAATTTACCAAACACTCGATTGAAACATACTCACGACGATGTTCTATTTTTCAGTTAACATGCGATGTACAGCGCTTTTTGAAGTGCCTATCATATTGGGTCTACAAGTAAGTTTCCAGCGTTTGTCAGAGATGGCGCCACCAGTGGATCCCGGGCAGAAATGTCAGACCCCATGTGTTTTATTTGTAGGTTTTGTATCTGTCAACAACTTTGCAGCGTTATATTTGAGCAGTTCTATCGGTGTCGTACATTTTATCGAGCAAAATCATGGCAAGTTTCCAGCCAAATAAACGTCATTTGCGTTAAGCGCTGCTTTTATTCTTTAATATGAAGAAAAGTGCGGCTGAGGGCTATCGTTTGCTTTCGGAAACTTATGGGGCGGAATGTATTGGTGAATCGACGTGCTGCGAGTGGTTCAAACGGTTCAAAACTGGTGATTTTGGAGTTGAAGACAAAGATCGCCCCGGAAAGCCGAAAAGTTTTAAAGACGAGGAATTGGACGCTTCATTGGATGAGGATCCGTGTCAGATTCAAGAAGAACTTGCTGCATCATTGGGCGTCACGCAACAAGCCGTTTCCCTGCGCCTAAAAGCACTGGAATTCATTCAAAAGGTTGGAAACTGGATGCCGTACGAATTGAAGCCAAGAGACGTCGAACGGCGATTTTGCATGTCCGAAATGTTACTGCAGCGGTATAAAAATAAATCATTTTTGCATCGTATTGTTACTGGTGATGAGAAATGGATTTATTATGATAATCCTAAACGCAGAAAATCGTATACAAAGCCCGGCGAGCCCGCCCAATCGACGCCGAAACGAAATATTCACGTGAATAAGGTCATGCTCTGCATATGGTGGGATCAAAAGGGTGTCGATACTACGAACTGCTTCCGAGTGGTGAAACCATCAAAGGACCATTATATCGAACCCAACTAATTCGTTTGAAGCGGCCATTAAAAGAAAAACGGCCAGAATATGAGACCAGGCATGAGTCCGTCATTTTTCATCACGACAACGCTCGGCCACATGTTGCGGTTTCGGTGAAAAACTATTTGTAAAATAGTGGATGGGAAATTCTGCCTCACCCGCCTTACAGTCCAGACTTGGCACCATGTGACTACCACTTGTTTCGTTCGATGTAGAACGCTCTTACGGGAATACGCTTCAGCTCAGTAGGGGAAATCAAAAATTGGCTCGATACGTTCTTGGGCTCGAAAGACGAGAAATTTTTTTGGTCTGGAATTCATAAATTGCCAGAAAGATGGGGGAAAGTTGTAGCTTCCGATGGGCGATACTTTGAATAAAGCATTGTAACTATGTTTTCATAATAAAACTTCAAATTTTGGAAAAAAACGCTGGAAACTTACTTGTAGACCCAATATTTGCTACGAATAGTTCACGCACTTTCAATCGGCGATCATCCAATATCATTTTGTGGATTTTTTTCAACATTTCTGGTGATCTTACCTCATTTGGTCGACGTTGTTCGTCTTGGCAACTCGTACGGAGGAGCAGACTCTCCCAGAGTAGAATCCAGTTCCGTTTTGATGTTGGTTGGATTGAGGCCTTTCAAATGAAAGTATTGTATCACATAACGATGACCAATTGTTTCCATAGCGTCCAACATAGCATCGTCAAACTTCAAATTTAAGCTTTATAAGGTTGCTACTTTCTACAATTGTCATTCTTTTTAAACAACAACCGCCATCTATACGTCAAGTACTTCTGGGACTAGCCTCGTATCTTAGACTGATGATGTATTCGCGAAACTGTTTGGCGTTTATAGAAGTTAACATTTATACGATACTTCTTAACTCCGTAAATTAGAAGGATGGCAGACTTGGGGGTTTGAAACATTTGACGAGTCAATCTTTGGTAAATCGATATTCTCTCCGTTTGTCAGAGGTTTGATATATAGACCAATGCCAGTCCAGAAGTGAAAATGCTCCTCAAAATTGGCAGCAGCTTTTCTACATCTTTTTACGACATAGCGGTGTATTTACATCATGTACCACCACAAACGCATTCACCGGTAGTTACTACGCAATGAGTGTAGGTTCAAATCCATATGATACATCAAAAATTAAATAAATCGTTGACATCATCATATAAATCCGACCAAAACGAAGCTAATCATCTTGGAGAGAAAAATCAAGTTACTCCGCATCATTCCACGAGTTTCTCAGCCCATCGGCCGCTCCAAATGTTGTACCATTTGTTACCTACATATATATCTGTTCGGAATTTACAATGCCCTCAGAGGCAGAGAGCGGG
The DNA here is from genome assembly GCA_963966105.1 of Volucella zonaria. NCBI lineage: Eukaryota > Metazoa > Arthropoda > Insecta > Diptera > Syrphidae > Volucella > Volucella zonaria. The sequence goes on from OZ014533.1 coordinate 125,856,180, forward strand.
ACATGACATATTTTCGCATATTTAAAAATTCATTGAGAGCCTTCACTATTGATAGCCGCCGAACAAATACTAAACAACGTAGCGTCGTGAAACTTCAAATTTAAGCTTTAATGGTTGGCACTTTCTACAATTGTCGTTCTTTTTAAACAACAACCGCCATCTATACGTCAGGTCGGGTACTTCTGGGCATACCCCCGTAAACATATTGTACATCTCTTTGATGGCGGAACGCCCATTTCATTCCATTTCCTATTTTTTTGTTTTGAAATTTGCAAATCCACCCAACATTCCTGAACAAAAAAAAAACAAACAAGCAATCTTCCCACAGTTGAATGTGCTGACTGAACAAAAATACTGATAACAATAGCCGCCTTTTACTATCACTCATGATCCATGTATTGCATGTAGATCACACGATGAAAATAATGCAGCCTAGATCAAGGAAACATTTTTGTTTTGTGTTGTGGTAATATCGTAGTTTGACACTTATTTTCTTCTCGATTGCAACTGCACAGATGAGTTTATTTTTTTCCGTTTTTGCGCGAAGTTGCCATGCAACCGAATTTAAAAAAAAAAAAAAAAAAAAAAACCAAAATCTGATACTCTCTGTTCGCACTTGTAAGGGTTTCTTCTAGAAAATTTATTTTCATCTTCCTATTTATACTTAAGAAAAGCGTATTTAAAAGACAACTACATATTTTATCAGTATATTGGAATGAATCACTGTTCCTACGCACACACATGTTATTTTTATAAAATTCGACAAATGTTCATACTCATCTATGAACACTCTCCCTTTTTTTAAAGGAGCAAAATATTATACTAAATATTCCAAGAGCTATCAAATGAAAATAATATTTTGTAGCTTACATTTCACGATTATACTCATCGATTCACGATTATTTCGTATTCTAATGTGGCAACATGGACGCCTGACAATTGTCGACAGTTGTACCAACCTTCACGAATGAAAATGTAGCCTAGTGAGAAATAGCACGAACTAATTTTTGGATTACGAAAATTGGTCCTGATCAAAAGCAACATTCTGCAAACCAATTGGCTATGCATATGGATCATGGGTGACAATAAAATACGTCTAATTCTATGGCAATATATCAGTCCAATTTAATGTGAATCGAATGAATTTTTCTTTCGAATTAGTTCTGCGAATCTTTCGGAGCAAAAACAGAAAACACACCTGTTATGAAAGAGTGATTCTAGGTCACCTTAATTTTGAACGGAAAGTCCAAAACAAATTACAATAGATGCTAATGAGGTTGGTTATTTATTTCATTTTATATTGTGCTTGACGTCTTGAGATTGTTTCTATGGGAACAACGATTTCTGGACATTGGGTGGGGTGTGGTGAAAGAAAAATAGCCCGGACATAAATATCTTAGATTTGGATCTAGATGAAGACCTGCCCCGCGGAATTCCGATATTAAATATTTTACACCAGATTCGGTGTAGATTCCAGTTCCATGCTTTGTATCTATTCATATTTTTTTGACCTTGTTAATGCCAATTAGGTACATATGCACAGGGTGCGCCATCTTTTATGTCGTCATGTAAACACTGAATAGCTTTGACAATTATCAACCGTTGACATGTTTTTGAAACGTCAATTCAGTACAATTTTAACCGTAAATCGTTTCACACCGAAACAACACGCTGAAATAGTGACGCTGTACATTGAAAATAGTCGTTCAGTTGTTTTAACTCATTGTGTATATCGTTGGAAATATCGTGGCCAATAAGCTACGTCTGATAACAGTATTCGTCGTTTGGTGTCGAATGTTATTGAGCACGGGACAGTGGGAGATCGCCAAGATGCCGTTCTTCAACGCCCAAGACGTTGAAGGGGTAAGAGAGAGTGTTGCCGAAAATCCACATGTGTCGTATCGTCACCGCGCTCAGCATTTTGGCGTCGATGGATTCACCTTGCGGCGTATTTTGAAGGATGATTTGCATTTGTTTCCGTATAAAGTGCAATTGACTCAAAGAATATTGCCAACAAACCGTCCACGTAGCTTGGAATACAGCCAAACAATCGATCGAATGGTTGACACTGAACCTGATTTTTGGAGGCACATTTTGATGACCGACGAGGCCAATTTCACAAGCTCTGGCGCCGTTAACAAGCAAAATTGCCACATTTGGGGAACGGAGAGTCCACAAGAGATCCATGAAACACCATTGCATGGCCAAAAAGAGACTGTTTGGGCCGGAGATGGCGAAATCATCGATGGGAATCGCCATCGGTGGATATTGGATCATTACGAGTATTTCTGCCCACAAATGTGTGAAAAAGGTCTGGACGATTACTGTTTTCAACAAGATGGTGCGCCATGCCACACTGCAAATCAAACAATGCAGTTTCTGCAACGAAAATTCCCTCGACGTGTGTTGTCAAAAAATGACGACATTGACTGGCCACCTAGATCTCCAGATTTGACCCCTCCGGACTTCTTATTGTGGGGTTATTCGAAAAGTAAAGTGTACGCCAGCAACCTCAGAGCATTGACGAGCTCAAGGCAAGCGTTCGTGCCGAAATTATCGTTATGCCGCCCGAGATGCTCGAAAAAGTGATGGGAAACGCAGCAAAAAGGGCACATTTTGCTTTGGTCAATGAAGAGGCCACTTGATTGATGTTTTCAAAAACTAGTCCAAATAAATTGTGAAGACCGAAATTAAATACATACGAGCCCAAATGTGGCTGAACATTTTCAGATTGCGTCGTGCGTGCGTGCATGCATTCAATAAATACTTCGACCTGTAATATTAAATACTCGTACTGTGGAAAGTATTTTGTTCACTGGCATCGTGCGTTGGTGTCAAGGTCATTGTTATCCATTTAGGATCTATCACTGGAAGAAGTTTTTTATGATTGCAGCGAAAAGTTGTTCATAAGATAGCACGGAAGACGTATTGGAACGGAATCGGAAAATAGAACAGGATCACTGTATAACAGACAAATGACCACAGCTCGCAGAACTGTGAGGACACGAAGGAAGGAATGCCAAACGTATTGTGGGCTCTGCGAAAATGTCATCAGTACAAATGAATGACGTAGTTTCGGTCAAGTTCTGTTCAAAAAAAAAACACGTCGAATTTTGAGAGTACTTATCCCCCAGGTGGATAGTGAATGCTTGAATCTGATAATGAACACTTATTCCCCTGGCAGCAAGTGGGTTATTAACCCACGTCACACCTACTTTGATGAAATTTACTCATCTGCAGATCAACCCAGGCACGATAGTATCTTCTCCCCACAGCTTCAGAAGGCATTAACAGGACGATAGAGTCCGAGGACATAAACTGAGGTAAACTTAGTTGTCATACCCAATGTCGGTAAAATTCTTTTCCCGAAGGATCTCAGGACTATTAGTCTGTCACTCTTACTGTTAAAGACCATGGAAAGAATTCCCGACCTTCACATTAAGTACAGCACTAAGGAAACCTGCCCAACTATCAACACGTCTATTAAAATGGAAAATCGGCTAAGGCCACGCAACACTCTTTCATAATACCAATACCAGTCCCTTTTTCCTAATTCTTGATATCGTGGGAGCTATCAACAAGGTTGACACTTCTTAGATCATCACTTCTCTCGAAGAACTAAACATAAACGTCTTCGTCAGCAGGCTGATCCGCTTTATTTTTTACAGACGTTGTAAATACACTCTTTGATCACTGCTCCAGAAGAATTAAAACACACAGAAGGACACTCCAAGGATATGTGCCTCTCCTCTCTTATGGTGTTTTCTAGGCGCTGCTTACCAAGTTAAAAGACGCGGAATATGCTTTAGGCACACTCTCCTCTTAGAAAGCCTACTAGCATCAAGAATAAAGGTACTCGCACCATGCATCATCCAATCCAAGCTAAATCGCATCCCTCTGATTTTTTTCGAAGACTGGCACGTGTCTAGGTCCCATTGCATGAGTATATAGCAAACGAAGGTAGAAGGAAACTGGGTCTAAGCCACGGGCGTGAGACAATGGTGGCCCGCACTAGAAAGACGAATAAAACAAACAACGAGCTGCCTGTATAAACATTGCCGCTGCGTTAAGAAGGTGTCCAATTGCAGTGAAATCTTCTGCATGCAACATGGCATAATTTCTGTCTCCTGAGAGACGGCCAGCAATGGAAAAGCTAAAAGTGGGGCATGTTGAATCGCAGCTTCTAAAATCAACCGACCTTCAACTTCAATCGCTCCAAACTTTGTTCCATTTGCTAAATATAGACTTGTTCGCCATTTAGCCTACCCTCAGGCAGATAGACATTCAATAATCGAATGAGCTAAATTCAGGACACATCATGTCTACTCACGTGGTATAGCAGCTTACCCCAATCAACCCACCTTCAGTTATCTCTAAGTGACTTAAACGTAGACCTGTTTCTAAAAAGCAATTAATGGAAACAACGCCACTTGGTTCTAAGGAAGACGGCCCCGATGTTCAAAGACGATTCTCAGTCTACCCATACACTAAAGCGTCGTCGAAGTCTTTGCTATTCATCAACTCGGTGCTTGGTTTACGATTAATCCAATACCTTTTAAGGTCAAACATAGAAGTACTCATCGTGACAACTGTGAGACATCCAGACTTATATGGCCCATACTCAGTCCACACTGTAAGTACTCAGGAGAAGGGATATCATCAAACCATGTCTAGTTTTGACATCTCTGCCAAACTCGTCGGATTGCGCAGAATGACAATGAACAACGCTCGCTTCTCCGTAAAGATCGGAAGCAATTGAGACATTTGTTCCTGATTGCAGAAGCTGTCAATCGGAAGCAATTAATCATAAAAAAGAATTTATCAGTTGGCCTAACGAGACAGAACCTTGGAGTCGATTTCGCGGGTCCATTTCATGTCCTTGACAACAGCAACTTCAGAAACTACAGTTAAAGCGTGGAGGAATATATTTTCTATCAAAGGGCTTCCCAAAACAATAGTGAGCGACAATGGAACACAATTTACATCTCAACACTTTGCAGAGTTTTGTCGTGAAAATGCTATTCAGCACATAGGTACGTACCGTTGCTTTTCACCCGGCTTCGAATGGTGAAGCGGAAAAATTTGTCCGTACTTTCAAGATGGCACTCAAGAAGATTGTATGAGATGAAACTGACTTGGATCGAGCAGTTACAATGTTACTCTCCATTTTCCGCACTACACCGAATCCTGTCACTCAAAAATCCTCATAGGAGTTGTTAACATACATGGACGTCAGCAACGCTGCGTGCTTTCAAGGCTGGTACCAAATGATAAGCTTAGAAGTTTCGAACCCAGAAAAAGCAAGGACAACGAATTTTATTGCGACAATTTATGAAAAAGGAAAAGTGGATCCAAGGAGTCATAACGCGTGTCTGTGGAAGAAATACTTATGAGATTCATTCTTCTGCAGGACCATGTCGTAGACACCAAAACCAGATCCGACTATTTAAAGGAATGTCAGACACACAAATCGGCAATTCTCTTCAAAATAAAGGGCGAGGAAACGCTAAGATTACATGAGTAACACTAAAATTGACAGTTGTAAGTCCAATGTTCTTATTATTAGATCTAAGTCATTGAATAAAGCAGTTTGAATTACACTATGAACTAGGCATCATCTTTCTCTCTAAGATATAACTCATACCGTGACCTTTGATGTTAAAAAAGGGTTTGGACAAGGGAATGCGCTGTCATGTGGCTTCTTTAACATTATATTTGAGTAAACTGAAGGACGGTGTTCAAGAAGTCTGTGCTACAATTGTACTTGTATGCGACGAAACTGACGGAATGTAACAATAGACAGTCATAGCTTTGTGGTACACATGTGGTCATTAAAATAGGTACCACCTTCGATGATATGAACAGCATTATTTTCAAATTACAATCATATCAATTGAAATTCAAATGTATGGGCCTTTTATTTAATAAAACACATTAGCAAACATAAATACAAATTCTAAGATATTGTAAAATAAAACATAATATAAAGAGCGTTTCATTCAACAAGAGGTGTAGGATTTGTTTGCTGAATAAAACGAACAATTGTTAGACTTCTTTTTGGGGCTATGTTACGCCAACCATCTGCAAACAATTCCAACTTTGAAAGTTAACATTGAAGTCGCCATTGTCGAGATAGAGTCCCAATTATAAGGAAAAGTGATTGAAAATTTCGACGAAACAGAGCCAAGGCGGTCATTTGGAAGATCCCAGGTTCCACAAATAATCCCCTTGTGTCTACTTTATAAAGCAATAAAGGTTCCAGATACATATCAACAATTGTTCGTTTTATTAAAAAAACAAAATTCTACACATCCTGTTGAAACACCCTTTACTAATTTTGTACGAACAAATGCAAACAAAGGGTCAAAATTCATGTGGTCATAAAAACAGGATTAAAATATGGACATAAAAATATTACGAGTATTTAATTTTAAATTTAAGATAACTGCTGCAGAGGCACATCGATTGCTTGCAGACGCATATGGTGAGGCTGTGGAAGAAGTTGTAGTGAGTGGTTTTAGAAGTTTAAGGACGGTGATTTTGGCGTCGAAAGTATACGAAGACGAGGTGTCTGGAAACAACATTGGATGAAGATTCGTACCAAATGCAACAATGACTTGTACAAGACGGCGCAAAAGTTGCTAGCCGATATCCTTTAGCTGTAATTTTTTTTATGAATGAAAAACTTTGGTTCTGCTTTTGGATTATGTTTATTTGATGTCTTGAATTTTTTTCCATTAAGTCGAGAAAATTATATCGGCTAAGTGGCCGCCGCCAGAATTGATGACAATTCGGTCCCAATTGTTGGCATTTTCCATCACTCTTGCCAGCACTTCCAGTGATAGGTCTTCGCATTCTTGAGGACTTCAAGAGTCTGAGGCTTGTTGACATAGACTCGTGGCTTCAAAAAATCCCACAAAAATAAGTCGGGAACGGTTAAATCAGACGATCTTGCCGGGGAGTACAAATCGCCAAAACGAGACATTATGCCCTCAGAATTACGGTTGATTTTCGATGAAAAGCTGTCTCCCTCGTGGTCGAGATTCAGGATGGCTTTTATAATTTACGCGCGCCTAAGGGGTTATGATACCCTTTTACAAGCCGCGGCCGGAAAGATAGAAGGAGGAGAAACGAAAGCATTGTTGTGATGTAGTGGTTTGAAACTCAGGTGTGTTTGGTTTCGATATTGACTCTCCAGGGGTGGGAGTCCGAATAGGACGGAGAGATTTTTCTTCACTCGGAATGATTCAGGTTGTGGATTTTAACGGTTGTTTTGTGCTTGAAAACTCTACAACAGCCAAATCTACATGTCAGTGTTATGCCTTCACACGCAGATTTTTCTGACTGAGTTCCAATTACACAAATGAAAACATGCCATGGCTAGGATTCGAACCTTGACCCTCCGAGTGAGAAGCGATTGCTAGTACCACTACACCGCGATTACCCGCACGTGGCGGTCAACAGCTAACAGATGATGCATTGTCTGCACTTTGTAAGGGAACATCTTACAGTCTTTCACCAAAATTCTCTGTAATGACCGCCGATACTCCGGGGTCCTCTGCGACATCTTCAACCACAGCTGCGATATTCTCAGCAGAACGACTCCTCCGGGGCCGTCCAGACCTGGCAGCATCTCGTGTTGTCCCATACTCTTCTAGGCGAGCGGCTAAAAGGCGTAGTGTTTGCCAATTGGTGTCGGACGACCGGGAAATCTGCGCCGCAGTTCACGCTGCGCCAACACTACCGACAAATTATTCCGCAAAAAATTCGTAACGATTACAAGCAATTTCACATCGATTAAAAGTATCGAGAATGAATGAATGATTCAAAAGAAAGAAAATATGAACTTGAACTGACGCCGAGGAACATTGAGCGGCGATTTTGGACATATAAAATGTTGCTTTGTCTTATAAAGGAGCCAAAAATTGTAACGATTTGTGGATAGTCTCAAAAGATGAAGCGTTCTTCCGCCGCAGTATCCATCTCTCGCCAGAAGGATAGGTAAAAGTAGTAAAAGTAACGATGGACAATACTTTGCATTCAAAACACTGTAACATTTTTCACAATAAATGCCCAATTTTTGATAAAAAAAAAAACACCGGAAACGTAGTTGAAGACCTGATATATGGTATAATATTGCACCCATTAGCAAACACTCCGTCTACCATTATTTTGGATGAGTTTTTGCATTCTGTTGGGCAAAGAAGAGATAATCTGGCGACAGGTCTCTGAAAGAATGTCACACCATAATTCTTTAGCTTTTTTCCATAATTTAGTCTTATTTTGAGAATTCCGTTTCCCAATTCTCTTTTTTAAGTCTCCTTAAAGATTCTATAGGGTGACCGGATGAGAACGATAGGTAAAAAATTTAAATAAAACAACAACGGTGTGCGATATAAAATTGACTCTGGCTTTATTTTGAAGCTAATTTCATAACATTATGTGTGGAATAGCATATTATTCAAATGGCCGGCCGCCTCGACTGCGCTTCAAGCGGTCGGCCAAATTTTTAATGAGTCGGTCCAATATGTGCGGTGTTATTCCAGCAATAGCGTGTCGAATTTTGGCTTCGAGCTCGTCCAAAGTGGTTGGCTTGTTAGCGTAGACTAAGGACTTGACGTAGCCCCAGAGAGAATAATCGAGTGGAGTCAATCGCATGATCGCGGTGGCCAATTCATGAACGCTCGCCGTTAGATGACCCACATGCTTGTACGGCATGTAGTGCCATCTTGTTTGAGCCAGTTCTCGGATAAATCGATTTTTTCGAGCTCTGACCATCATGCCATAAACCGCACCACATCTTTGTGGATGCATTGATGCTCGGCCGAACATTTGTGGATTGTCTTCGCTCCAATAACGGCAATTTTGCTTATTGACATAGCCGCTGAGCCAGAAACGGGCCTCGCCCGAGAAGATGATTTTTTAGCCAAAATCCGGATCTCCGGCCAAAATTTTCAGCGCCCAATTAGTGAACTCACAGCGTTGTTTATGATCGTCCGTCAATTTTTGCTTCAGCACAATCTTATACGGTGGGTGGCCGTGGCTCAAGTGGTAGTGGACTGGCTTCCAAATCGAAAGGTTCGGTGTTCGAATCCTAGCCTCGCCAGAAAGACATATCCACTTTTTTCATTTAACGAAAATCAGGTAAGACGAGTAGTTGACTAGAAATCAACATCAAGCCAACTTCCACTAAGAATTTGGTCTCCCCATTAAATGTTGGATGCCACCCATGGAATGAAATAACCACTGAGCCCAAACATCTTTCTTTCTCTCTCTATCCCATTTTCCAAAAAACTTAACACATGCTGAGGCATTATAAGTGTATTCATACCCACTTGAGTGTTCAGTTCTTTAAAAAAAAAATAAAATAAAATAAAAAATGTAGGCCCAAATCCAACCGCAAAATAAAGCCGGGTTGACTCTCTGGAGATGCCCAACCCAGCTGATCGTCGCCAAATCGACATTTCTGGGTCTTCTTCGATACTGGATCCTACAGCGGCTATGTTCTCTTCATTTCAACCTCTGTCTGGTTGGTGGTTTAAGATCTGAAAGAGCGTACTCACCCTCAAACTTTTCCATGATGCGACGAATTGCCTGCACACTGAAGCCATGATGACGACCGACCTCACGACGAAACTCACATTTAAAACTGAGGAATTTTGATATTTTTTGATAATTTCCACACGTTTGGCAAGCGTAAAAAGATGCATGATGAAATGGCAAACCTTACTGGGTTCCATGTTGGGTTTAGATCAGGTGATTGCATAACATTAACATCGTTTTTCTGAAACCAATTTACAAATTTGAGGATTGTTTAGGATCATTGTCTTGTTGAAAACTCCACTAAAGTGGTATTTCATCCTCTGTAAAAGACAACATGGCATCATCCAGCATGGTCTTGTACACAAACTCGTCATGGTGTCACTAATAAGATGGATTGGGCCTACTTTACAGCCCGAGGAGCATCCCAAACCATTGTACTATCCCCTCCGTGTTTTACTGTCTTCTTCATGAATCGTGGGTTGAATTTTTGTCCACTTCCAAGCAAATTGATTTTTGTCTCGTCGCTCCTGAGTGTACTCGTATTCCGCCAATTTTTTTAACTTTCTGGGCCACGCCGCACGCTTCTAGCTGATGCGTATTTGGTTATTTATTTCCACTGCAATCGCTTTTGAGGACATAAACGGATCTCGCTTAGCCAGTGTTGTAAGGTAAGCGTTGGTTTTCTTATGACTCCTCTATGCGTTCACCACGGAATTCGTTGATCGTTCTAGTGATTCAGCGATGAATTTATACGATTTATTTTGCTTACGAAGATTTATAACAAGCCTTCGTTTCTCAAACGTACACATCCCATCTATTATTGACATTAATATTAGTTACAAAACTAATAACGGAAATGCGATTTCGACCAAACCTTTTAAACCTTTTCTGACCAAAATCAAGTTAAAGCAAAAGATATTCGCAAAGTACGTATGGGTAAATATTTTAGTGACCAGACGTACGAGGGCTGTTTTAATGTGTACCCAGATTGGAAGGTAGGTGGCGCTACTGACCCAAAATGAGTGTACCTCATTTAGTATAACCTCTTTTAGCCCGCCTGTCATAATTTGGTGACAATGCGACGCTTAGTTTAGTTTTGACACCTTTCCGGCTAAAGGCACGATCTTCGTCTTTTTTGGAGCACGTTCACCGGGTAAAACCCCTTGTTTCGATTGTTATTTGGTCGCTGGTGTGTACCAATGAATCCGAATTCATGTCTCATCGACGGTCACGAAACGACGCAGAAACTCCTCCGGATTTCGATTAAACAGGGCCAAGCATGTCTTTGAAGTGGTCTCACGATTGCGCTTGTTCTCCGGTGTGCGCAGCATCGGCGGTCTGCCAATACGACGAGATCATGGATTTTGTCTACGGTTTTGTCTGTGGTAACCGTTCTTGGGCCACCTGGGCCACAGCGAAACTCTGCGAACCAATGGTAAATGGTTGTACGGGAACTTGAATGCGTCCCATATACACCATCGAAAATGGGCTTATTTCCGCGCAGGTTTTGCCACTCAAAAACAGGAATCGGATCACAGAGCGTTACTGCTCTGTTTCCATTGTCGCAATGGTGTCAAAACAAAACTAAGTGTCGTATTGTCACCAAATTATGACAGGCGGGCTAAAATAGGTTATACCAAATGATGGTACACTCATTTTAGCTCAGTAGCGCCACCTATCTTCCAATCCGGTTACTCATCAAACAGCCTTAGTATTCTTAGGGATTTCTCTCTACCTCAAATCTGTTATCGGATCTCATAGTGCCACCTTGAAGGGGTTAAGCGAAAAGTTACACTAGTCAATCGCTGTTTCTTTTTTCTAGGAAAGGAATTAAGTATTATGTATATATGACGCCAAAACAAAATCACTAATGTGTCAAAACGGTTTGTTTACCATATGTCTAAGCTTGGTTCATGACGTTTTGGATATGTCAAAATCGACCAGCACTTACTGCTGGAGCCATCTATTGACAAACAGCAAGAACTTAGTTGCGCACCTAAAAATATAAATCAAACCCTATCTTAGTCCTGCTTGATAGACAGAACCTTGGTCGATAGCAAAGGCCGTTGCTTAGAGCGCAAGAGTAAGTTTTCGGTTCGTTTACGTCAACATGGTATGGAGGAGATATAACAGCGACCCTACGATTGAAGTAGCGACAGCAGTCTGATAAAAAAAAAAAAAGTGGCTTGAGGTAGCTGCAATGGAACATCTAGCGAAAATGGATATAAAAGCCCCGGCCTGTAGATTTTTCGGTTCCTATACGGATGGACAACACAGTAGAGAAAGATCTCGCTTTACATGATGCGCTCAAAAAGGAGGGGACTCCATCGTCTTGCAGTGTGCCACTGGATGCAGATGGGCAAATACCGCGCTAATTGGAGAAGTTTATTGTTTGCGACCCATATCCATCCTGGTGTAACAGTCCTGTACAATTTGAACACAATCTGAGTGTGCATACTTTATCTCTTGTGTGACTTTTGGAAATTCTGCGCATGCACCGTCAAACTGCATTCAAAGTGTATGGCAGGTTCTTGCACGAAAAGACGTAAGGGCTTAGGATTAAGTACAACCTCCAAACCTGCCGTACGGATGTTTTGATGTCCCTCTTGGTGCTAATGCAAGTTATTCTTTGAATCTAAGTCATAATTTTTAGGATAGGTTAGATAAAAGTGGCTGCGGAAAGACCAAGCCGCTTAGGCCCATTGTGATGCCACGCGGATCTGTGATTTTTCTACTCTTGGAACCAATTTGAGCTTATGATGAAACGTAGGAGACTGTTAACGTCTGTATTCTTTAGATCGCTTAAGTCATTGTAGAAGAAAGCTCCTAAGTGGAGTGTAGTCGTGTTAAGACGAATAGCTGCAGTCGCATCGAGGGTGTCAAGTGAAACAGAATATCCAATGCCGCGGAGGGAGTAGAGCGTAAGGCTCCGCTTATGCATAGACATGCTGTTCTTTGGACTCTGCTTAGTTTGCTGCAGTTGACTGCATGGTCTAAGGCCGGCCACCAGACAACAACCCCGTAGGTGAGTATCGGTCTTAGGACCGAGATGTATAGCCAGTGGGCTATGCAAGGTTGAAGGCTTCATTTGCTCCCACTAAGTTACAGAGAAGTGGAGAAAGGGCATCGCCTTGCGGCGTACCTCTGCCAACACATCTTTTAGCAGAAGCTCCACCTAGTTTGGAGTTGATTATCCTGATGTTTAGCATAAAACTGATCAATTCCCCAAGTAAATCGTCTACCTGTAGAGTTAATAGCGCAGCCGTGATTGCGGATGTGTTGACGTTGTTAAAGGCACCCTCTATATCCAGGAAAGCGACCATTGTGTACTCTCTATATTGTAGGAATCCTTCACAGTAGGCATGCTGAGCCGTTGACAAAAGTCGTGGATCAATTTTAGCTGGGAAATCAGAAGGAAGGTGATAGACTAGATCTGAGGTCCTTTGGGAAAACATAAGATCATTCTCCAGCTTTGGGAATGAAAGTCAGAATCGATCCAAGCGCCAGAACCCCTAGATTTTGTCGAATATCTTATTGCAGACATCGATGGTTCCCAGAGTAATGGCTTCGGGTACAAAAAAATCTTAGAGGTCGCAGTGCCTACCCCCGAACCCTAATTGGAAAACCAAAAATAAAGCAAAGGTGGGAGTCGCATTTCCATTGCACACCCCTCAACAAGAACAATCTTTCTTTTTAAACGAACACCTTAAACGAATGTCCTTGCAGTCTCCGGATCGAACTGTGCTGTTGCAGAGACCATTGGCAGCAGCGGTGTATCCAATTCCAACTTCAATTTCAGTTCCAGTATCCATGACATTTTCAATCGCGCATCCAACATAATCGAACCAACAACAACTCCACGAATGATTACCACACCACCGGCGGGGGGTGGTCGAGCAATCGCAACCATACTCAGGATGTCAGGATAGTCATGATAGTCAGCAGCAGTCAGTCAAGCAGGCACTGCCAGCTGCACATATCCCCATAAATACACAACAAAACACAGGAAATCTCACACACCGACAGGACATTAAGGGATGAAAAACTCACAGACACAACGACACAACGACACACCACACTCATCCTTGCATGCAAACAAATTAAATTTTCTTTTCTTTTTTTTTTAATTATTTTTTTAAGGAAACTTTTCTGTGTATGTACCTACCGGAGGAATTCATGGAGCGTAAAGGAAGCAACACAAAAAGGACCAAAGGAAAAAAAAACGTTCCGTTCGGCCCCAGCCCTTCGACGAGGAGAATCTGCAACTCAACTGCAACAACAATAAATACACCACCAGCCGCAAGGAAAATAATTTTTTTTTTTTAATTATTAGATCTCCGTCCTTCTTCGTTTGCTTTTTGTGCGGATTTTCCAAGTTAAACGAAAACCTGCGGACGAGAGAGGGAATTCTCCTTTTTCACCACCCGTATCGTGCAAAAAAAAAAAACAACAAAAATTTTTTTTTTTCTTTTATGAAAGATTTTTCCTTTTCTTTTTTTGTTGGTCGCGACTTGAATTGGATTTTTTCAATTTCACTTTACACTTCCGATTTGGGGGAGGCACAGCACCAAATTTGCGACACTTTTAAAGGATTGAATGGATCCAATTTGATTTTAGCGGTTTTTGTGGAGAATTTGTTTTATTTTCACGGTAAAATTGATTTTTTTTAATTGAAGACCGACACCGACACGGAAGCCAACACCGACACTTTACTCGATTTGGTCGCCATCTGTCTGGTGTGTCGTCGTCTCGTTCTGGTTTTGGCGTTCGAACTTGAGTGAGTAATTGACGCTATCTCGCTTATTGCGTTTTTTCTTTTCATTCGATCGTTCGTATTGGGCGAATTTGTGCGATGTGAATGTTGAACGAGAGTCGTTTGGTTAAGTTGGATGTAGTTGGTTTGGGTGTGTTGGAAGACTAAATATGTTGAATGTTGATATTTTAATTGAAGATTTCATAATTGGAATACCATATGAGAGTATTGTTGTTTTAGAACATTTGGAACAGGATAAGCCATAAGAAATGTTAATAACTAAGATTCTTATGCAAAAGGAAGTTTTTTATAGCGAGATGTTTTCCTGCAGGCGATTTACACACGTCAGCATGTAGACTATGCTTTGAAATCTGGACTGGAACTCCTATGATTTGGTAATAAACTTTACAAAAGGTGGACTATTGGGGAGTAAACAAGAAAATATTCCCAAGAGATTAAGACTTATTCATTGCAATATACAGATAAGGGAAATGATTACTTACTTCAGTGGGGCTACAATCCGGAGTGAAGATGAGCCTCAACCAAAAAGACTGGCCTGCAACGACTATATAGAGGAAGACTGGAGTCTTAACAGATCGAAGCAAAAAAAATATAGGAAACTAATTCTGGCCTCGAAGAGTGCCTCTTGTAAGGCTCATATGCTAATTGGAATGGTCGGTGAAACCAGGAGGCAAGCCAAAGTCATCTGAGTCGAAGGCAGAGATTCTCTATTCCATGCTTACAACTCACTTTCCAGTGAACCAGCTCACAACCAGCTCCTATTAACGAAACTGAGAGTGAGCTGAATAACACAAACGTAGCTGGTATCTTTCATCCTTTTTGGTGACGAATGAGGCAATCAAATATACTGTTGCTTCCTTTGACTAGTTCGAGTCACCAGACACCAATTTCATATACCAGTTATGCTACTAAAGGGTAGAGACCACCGCATACATGCCAAAAGCCTTGCAAAAAGTGAGTAGCCTTTATACCGTCTGTTTCAATCAGACAACAAAATATAGATGAATTATTAGTTTTGTGGATAAAGGCAATGATGGTGAATGCGGCAAATATGTGATGGCGGAGGTAAACGGCGGTTGCCGCAAGACGGCGCCCTGTCTCCACTTCTATTGTACATGTTGGTCGATTCACTGCCAAGCGCCCTCAATAGTTCTATGCTCAAGCATATGCAGACTATGCAGCTGTACTGTTTGTTGGATTTATGTCCAGCAACTGCCTGCTCTAAAGTACAAGCAGCCCTAGACGCAATCGACGATTGGCGGAATAGAAATTGGGTCTCAGTCAATAAATTATTAATATAGAAAAGAGGCTCTTGTTGGCTAGAAAATCGTACGGGCTGATCTCGTTAGAGTGGTCGCCTGGAACTCAGCAGTCGGCCTTTCTGACGGTTTTCTGTTTGCATCTATGGCACTGATCTTCAACCGCTGGGTAGGACCTGGAGTAATGATAGATTCTTGTTCGGCAAAGGCGTTGGAAATGTGTTGCGATGCTTAGAGACTCTTCATAGCATTGTTCCGTTGCTGTGACACTAGAGATATCCGTACATACTCGTATACCTTTGCTGCAAGTAAGGATTGACAATGGAAGGAAGACATGCAATCAACTGAAAAAATAAGGGTACTATAGATAAATTGATGGTGATGTAGTTCGACGTAGTCCACAGTGCAGTCCTTCCACCCACTGTGTTGTTGTTTTGTGATTTTGTATACACAAGTGGAACTGCGTTTGTTTTGCCACTAGAAAGGACGAGAGGTCGAAACTTATTTATAGGAGCCAAAAGAGTCTTGTCAGAATTTATCTTTCTGTTTTTCGACGTATTGCCTGATATAAAGCACATGCCTCAAGCGTGGCAGTTGACAAACTTATTAATGCGCCATCCAAAATAATCTGTAAACAAAGTCAATCATCAAGTAATCAAAACGTCAACTCAATTGATACAAGGCAAGGAACTTTGATTCTATGACTCCCTATATTTAATGGTACCAGACTCTGGTCTGGTCATAAGTTTCGATGGTGGATCAGTGGATAAAACAGAGTACATCTTGAGCACAACCTAACAGATAGATGGAAGCTCTTCAACGAAAGGCATGACACTAGGAATTTCAGAAACTTCAATACATACCAGAGTATGATTCTTTTTTGACAAAACACTCAAACACTGTGATAATAACTGGCGAAACAGCAGAGACCTAACATTATAAGAACAGAAAGCGCTCTAGTGGTTACCTTGTGCTATGTGTACAATAGCGGCATCACATAAAAGGTTCTACCCCAAGCCTCACTGCAACACACTATTCGCTACATCTGAGATCATTTACTATACCATTCTTTCATCTTAAGACCGCATATGATAACATTCTTCCCCTTGACTTCGATGGATGAATATAGGATCACGGAAAAGCTCAAACTCAAACGGGAAAACACGCGATACGTTGGGAAATTTGGAAACAACTGGGTACAAAGCCTAATGCATTGACCATCAATGTGAAATTAGAATAAATTGGTCCGAGTTTGAGCACGACGCTGCCCCTGGTACAGGTGTGTGTGAAAGCATCGACTCCCTCCACTGTGACTTCATATTTGCTCCTGAATCTCCAAAAGATGAGCAAATTTATATGACACAAAACTTACCTGCTATCCAGGTTAGCTGAGGATGCGAGCTAAGCGCTGTTCAGATGAATCCCCATATGCATAGGCCCGCGCTGTTGCAAGCAGGGTCAGTTACCACGAGTGAAGCAAGAGCTGACGGGATATGATAGCCAAAAGGATGGTTACGCCCCACCGAAGGACAAGTGGCCTGAGCGATATGTTTTGCTCCTGATGACTCCATTGCTGATGATGGCGAAGGTGTGGCCTGCATCTGTAACTCACGACAAAAAAATATGTGGTGCTCGCAGCCACACCGCTTACAGCCACCGGATGGACACTGCAGTTCTTCAGTGCATCGAAACATTGTTCCGGTTTCATAGCGATTAGTAGTTGACATCGTGAAATACGGTGAGATTCTTGACAATAGACGCATTCCCCGTCATCTGATGACGTGATGACAGCGGCTCACAACGATTAGAAACCCTTACTAATTCGGTAGCTAGACTATGTTTCCTTTTTTTTTTCAAAAAAACTTGAGAAGATCCGCCAAGCGCGGGATCTGATTGGAAGGACAATTCATACACCACTCCCGCTGCGTAGAAACGGGAAGCTTTGAAAAGACTATCGGGACCACCAAGGCATCCCAAATATCTACAGGCAACTCCATGACGCGTAAATCCCTTAGTGATTCGTGCACCGTGCCCACAATGGTAAGGAGAGTTTTTGATCCTTCGTCCAATGCAAATTTGATGTTGAGAAAGCGAGCGACGTGTATTTCGACAGTTTTGGATTATCAAAACGCTCCTTCAACGCTCTCCACACTTCTTCATATCCGCCAGAATACACTCCGCCCAGGATTGGCACTTTGGATGTGTTCACTGCCTGCCGAAGTTTCTCTAGTTTATATGTTTCTGGGTACTTCAATAATCCCGCTGGTCTTTAGCTTTGTAGAGGGTAGAATACTATCATCACCGGTCTTACTATTTCTTGAGATCTGAATTCGACGGGATGCAGAACCTAAGAGATATCGAAAATGTACGAGTACATGTTTTTATCGGAATATCCCCAATATTAAAGAAGAGCTCACTGGGGAAAACATATTTTGACAACAAATGAGGTACTTTGAACCTTTCCAATTTGAGTACACCGTCTAGCTGCAAAAAGGCGTTATGGAAATATCGGCATCAAATAATGGAGGAAGCATTCTAAATAGTACCAAGAAGTAAAATCAGTTACCTAACTTATTTTCAATTATCCTGCAATACAATTCTTACTTACTTATGTCTATAGCAAAGAATTTTTATAAGATGGGCCGATTTTTTCAATAGGGATTTTCTAAACAATTTAATCATGGAAAGGTGTATGATTCAACAACGTTTACAAGTCATCCAAACGTTTTATCAAAATTCACGGTCAGTTACGACTACGTTACATGAGCTTACTCCAATTTTCGGTCGTTGAAATCGTCTTGAGAAGCGAATTGAGTGAAAAAATTGGAATCGACCTATTCACTCCTTAACGCCATAATGTCGCCGTGCTAGTGATACAACGAAACGACAGAAGTGAAGAGAATATTGTGTTTGTACGCGAGTTTGCAAATCAAGACCGCAATTAATCGATTCCTCGCCGTTCTCACGAGCTGGGCATCTCTCGAACGTCGTTATGGCGTACTTTGAAAAAAGGCTTGGCTATGCGTCTGTATAAGATTGTATTAAATAAAATTGAAAATGGAAGAACATCCGGATTTTCACGGAAAAATCATACTCAATCAAATTTCTAGATAAGTGACTGTTAATATGCACAATTGCCGCATTTGGTCAAGCGAGCAGACGGAGGTGTTCCAAGTCTAACAGCAGCCATTGTCTTGTGTGTGCCTGGCTGTTTTGGACCTTCTTTCTTCCGAGATGATGCCGGTAAGTCGGTTACAATCAATGCAGTCCGCTATAGTTCCATGTTAACCAACTATTTTTAAGACGGTGCTGCTTGGAATACAGCGCATGTTCCAATCGACTTATTGAAGAGGAAGTTCAGTGATCGTTTTATCAGCAGAAATGGTGCTGTCAATTAGCCGAACCGCTCCTGCAATGTGTCGCCTTTTAACTCGTTTCTTTGATACTACATTAAGTTCTTTGATCAACGCTAGAGCCAGAACGACGTGAAATTACTGGAATATCGGGCGAATTATGTGAAAAAGTCCTGGA
The DNA here is from genome assembly GCA_963966105.1 of Volucella zonaria. Taxonomy (NCBI): domain Eukaryota; kingdom Metazoa; phylum Arthropoda; class Insecta; order Diptera; family Syrphidae; genus Volucella; species Volucella zonaria. The sequence continues at coordinate 125,875,287 of OZ014533.1, forward strand.
AGTTTTGATCCAGCGCGACCACTCGTGCAAGTGGTTCTGTGGTGGGCATTTGAATGATGTCATATTTCCTAACAATTGTATCAATTATATTTCAATTCGAAATATAAATTTCATTGATGATTAAGGTCTTTCCATTCTAAAAAAAAAAAAAAAAAAAAAAAAAAAAAAAAAAAAAAAAATTGGGGTTCAACTATAAGCACTGACATTCCACTTACATATCCTTATCCTAGCTTTTATTTATAACTACGTGTTTGCATTTCTGACACTTACCGTATTACGATTTCGATAGGACACCAGCTCAATTTCCGAACTCATCGCCATTTTCCAGTAGCATGTTATGCCACCGCGCAGCCAATTTCAAAACCAAATGGAAATTTTGAACTGAACAACAAAACCCTAACTGTACTTTGACAGCCACATGCACCTCCTGTCATTCGAAACGTTGTTATGATTTCTGTTTACATAAATCTCACCCCTAAATTGTGCTAACTGCATGGCTCAGTAGAAATGAATTCCTTTAATTGAATTACAAAATACCCCTACGCAAAAGTCTTTCAGTTAATTGAAAAAAAATCCGAGTAGTGCATCCATGGCGCAGATAATGATCCAGACACTCAAAAGGAGGCACCTTAGCTTAGTGCAGAGATACACGACAAAGGCTAAGCGCTCTGTCCTACTCCAGGATAAATCTAAAATAAAAAGTAAATCACCGTAAAAGGGATATTCAAATTTTTCTAATAAAATGTCTCCTCCCACAGTCTATCAGCCCAAGATCTCCGCAGAGAATAAATTCCGCATTTACGTTTGGGGATACCAAGAAACTGGCGCTCTTGGAATCCAAACATCGGTGAAGAAGGCAACCGAACGCTACACACAGCTGGTGCACCATCCAACAAGACTGCAGTTTGCTGAAAATACAGACATCACAGACATCGTCGCTGGATATGGGTTCTCCGCGTTTGCTGTAAAGCGTTCAGATGGTGAAACACTGTTTGGAACTGGATTGAACACCGATAGTCAATTGGGACTTCAGAGAAAGGGCTATGGAGAGGCAACTAAGAACTTGGACGTACTCATCTATCCCACAGCGATACGATTGCCAAGGCTGGCAGAGGAAACCGACGACGATATGGAGGTGCAATGCATGTCCGCTGGTAGGGCGCATCTAGTTGTGTTGACGAAGAATGGAACCATTTTTACCTTGGGTAACAATTCGTATGGCCAATGTGGTCGGCATATAATCGAGGATGAGGTGTACAGAGGAAGCAACACAATCAATCGCATAGAAAAGTCCAGCTTCACTGGTGAAGACGACGAAGTTATATCAGTTAAATGCGGACAGGATCACACACTGTTTCTGACCAAAGCTGGTAAGGTGTATTCTTGTGGTTGGGGTGCTGATGGACAGATAGGAAGAGGGAACTACACAACAACTGGGCTAATTGAGCGAGTCGAAGGTGACATTTCTGGGGAGAAGATTGTGAAATTAGCGTGCTCGTCAGACTGTGTGTTAGCACTAAACGACAAAGGTGAAGTCTTTGGATGGGGCAACTCAGAATATGGTCAACTAGATGACTCAGACGAAGCTTCCACTCAAGTGAACTCCCCAAAGGTTGTGACTCTAACACGGGGCATTGGGAAAATAACAGATATCGCTTCGGGCGGATCATTCTGCATGGTACTTAATGAAGAGGGTTTGGTTTACACCTGGGGCTATGGAATCTTGGGATTTGGGCCATTCGTTGAGCAAACGAGTAAACCGCAGCAGCTACTTCCCCCTTTGTTTGGACGGAATGACTTCAGTGATAAAACACATGTGGTATCCATCAATTGTGGTGTTTTCCACATGGGCGCAATCAACTCTGAGGGTGATCTCTTTATGTGGGGCAAAAATCGATTTGGGTGCCTCGGACTAGGGCATAAGAAGGACCAGTTTTTCCCCTTCAAAACGGCAATTAATGGAAAAGTGCAGAAGGTTGCCTTTGGAGTGGATCATACGTTAGCGCTGTGTCGGCCGTTTATGTGATTAAGGCTAGTGTAAGTGGTTGTTGAATAAAGACGAAAAGACAGTTATTGCTGTTTGTACAGGAAGAATAATGCTGTGTTTCATTGTGGTAGATGTAATCCAATTAGGCT